>OX459029.1:20076661-21276661 GCA_949775025.1 Tricholauxania praeusta | reverse complement strand
ACAAAATTGGCTAAAATTTGGGCATTTTCGGCCATCGGGACAGGCTTTGGCAAGGCAACCCTAGATATTATATTTAGGCTCATTGAGCTCTATCATTTGGCATACATCTCATCCTGTAATCTTATACACTCGACTTTTCTACAGCCGGCTCTCAGCCTATAATGCGCACGTTATCAAGTCAGACTGCCGAGAAATTTGTTCACTGTAAAGTGACACTTATGCAAAAAAAAAATATTCCGAGAAATGTATTTCTAAAGAATATTATTTATGCTAAGTTTTTATGTCAAAAAGTTAGTGTGTAATTTCATAATTTCTCTTTTTTTTTGTACCCAATAACGCATTTTAAACAACTTTCGTTTACTTTATTATTATAACCTACAAATTATGTCAAAAGTCTTTACAACTATTAAACTGGAAGGTTCGAGGAGGGCTCCAAGCTCCGGTGGTTCTAATGATAAACTCTTTCTATGATATTTGTAAACTAAGTCTATGCAAATTCCAATTAATCCAATAGATGAAAATACACAATAACTCAAGTTATTCCAAAAAAATTTTCCAAAGATTTTATGATTTAAATTTAGCATGGCATACTTGTTTTCTTAAAATCCACTTCACAAAAAAACTTTTAATAAAATCTGAAAAGTCCACTGAAGCTTTGCTTAAGCTTTTTTCCTATGTACAAAAAATGATTCAGGTTTTTCGAGAAAGCTTAAACGAACCATATTTTTCAATTCTGAACAACGTTTATTTATGAAATTAATTTTAGCAAATTTAAATTATCAATATGCATACATAGTTAATTATTTCCATTGACTATAAACTTTATTGCACATTATTTACTAACGAATTTTTTCTCATTTAATTCTTCTTCAAAAGGACGTCCCTTTCCGCTGCAAAACTGCACAGTGACAAACCAATCGTCAGATTCACTACAAGTCGATTGCATTGAAGGTTTTGACGGTGGATTGCCGCAGGGTTTCATATTGGAATTGGTAGAGTTGAACACGCTACGCTTGACAAGAAATCTAAGTTTGACGGTAAGTAAGAGAGTAGAGTAGTAGCAGCACTAAAATTAACTGCATGCAATAAAAAGTGCAAACTTTTAAAAAAATTTTAAACGAATTGAAAAGTACCGACGCCATCAAATGATATGATTCAAAAAGTTTGTCATGAGAAAAAGTTAATTTTAAAAAAAATATATATTTGAGAAGAACACGCAAGCACAGCAGTAATTCAATTAGAGATTGAAATAAAAATACGTTAATTTGATGTTTGATTACTCTGATGCCATAAATTAGGCAACAAAAAAGCCATTACAACTATTCCTAACTTGAACTCTTTGCTTGACTTTTAAGTGTGTGATCTGAAAACAACGACAACAAACAAGAATAAGTTAAAGCGGAACAAAATCAAAGATAACTTTATATCCTTGACTCTTAAAAGGATCATTGCGTACACAGTTATCCTGATAAACTTTGCGAACTTCGGCAACAAACAACAACGCAAACAGTTAAAACTTATAGTTAGTTCTATGTGACAATCTCTGTTGATATGCATACATGATATGCTGTTAAGATGAGCTTTTGAAACCGTCATCATATTCTCTTGCAAGAACAACAAAAACAAACAAAAACGAACAAGTTGTTAAAACACTTGAAGTTCCTACACTGCAGTTGTTACTGCATTTTGGCCAAAAACCAAAACCAACCATACATACAACCAACCGATAGATGTTTTCACCTGCGCAAAATTCTGAATTTCGTATTTGTCGTTCGATGAGAAATAAAGAAAATTGAAAGTAAAAAAAAAATTAAATTAAAGTTTCTTCAGGACTTTTTTTGCTAACATTGCATTGCATGCATTGAATTGCAGAAACTTCAAGGAACAACAGCACACAAACACACATTCATAAACATATTCTGTTGGAATCCACAGTCAATATGCAACCTTTACTGCAGTTAAGCAAAAGTTAACTGCAAGCGTCAAAATGTTGCAAAAAAAAAAAATAAATTTTCCACTCAGCAAATTCTGCAGAAAGTTTTACTGCTATTAAACCCACGCAGACTGCCACACCTCCCAATTTCTTAGTTAACATTTTCTTCTTGAGAAAGTTCCTCAAGAAAATTGGCAAATCGTAAAGAGTTTCGTATGCGTTTGTGTGCAAGTTCAAAAATCGATGATCGTCAAAAGTTGAAAGCAAAATTTGTGCTGCATCAAGCTCATGTGCTGCAGTTTAGAAAATCAGTGAAGGCGCCTTTATTCATCATCTTATCCTTGTTGGTCCAGATGCAGAACTGTAAAAGAGTGTAATCGAAGAAAGCATTTACTTGGTAAAAAATATCGTGCTATTTTACAGATAATATTCAAAGCTCAGATTGAGGTTTTTAGCTTAAGCTCACTCTTAAAAGAAATATTTTTATTCTTGCAACACATTTTTTTTCTTTCTACTTTTTTGATATGTATATTCGGCATTTTAAATTTTAATAGCCCATCGAATGTCAAAGTGCAAATTCACTATTTTACAACACTGCATAGATAAAAGCTCAATATTGCTTACTTTTTTATTTATAGTTTACATTTTATCTGGCTAATATATGTAAGAAAAATGGTGTTGTTATAAACTTAAAAGTATACACAGGCTTTGTTGTTATACTGAAATTTTTTCTCTTTAAAGATAACATAATTTTTGTAAGAAATTATAAAGTTCTAAATATATAAAAAAGTGGTGCGTAGTTAATTTCTACTTGGAATTTTTATGAGCTCACAAATTTAAGCCATTCAACAAAACTTTGTAGGATTGTCTGACCGTAATAAAATTTTGTCATGCCGTGACCCATCCTCTATGGCAGAAGAACGCTATATATAAATATTGTTATTTTCATTTCAAAAATAAACTAAATTTTAAAAAAAAAACAATAGATATATACTTATAAATATATTGAGGAGTTATTCAAACTTTTAAGTTCTTACTTTTCTATTTCAGCGCTCCCCAGTAAGTTTCTTTATTGACAACTTGGAATCTGGTACATCATATCGCATCATTTTATTTGCTGTTAATGCTAAGGGACGCTCAGAGCCTACTGTAATTGATGACATAACTTTTAAGGGTGTCGCAAAATTTACAGGTAAGTCAAGTTTCTACAATTGGATGAATCTGTTTTGTGGGTCGTATTTTTTTGGTTTGTGTTTAATTGAAAAATAATTTTTTTTTAACAAGTCATTTGGACTCTTAGTCTCTGACTTCAAATCATGAAAATAAAAATTTGTTTAGTGGGAACAAAGATGTAATATTTTAAGTTTTTAAAGAGGTTTAATACAAAAAGTGCATACATTGCAGTCAATTTCGTTTTAAAAGAAGAAGATGCATGCATTTTTGATAATTTAAACAAGTCTCGAAAGCTGAGTTGAGAACCGATTACTTTTACAAAGTATGGTGTATTTTGGATTTTTAGTTTTGTACGTAATATTTTTAAATAAAACTTAAATCTAAATCTTTTATAAATTGTGGAGAAATAGAACTACGTTATAGAAGGTAGCTTTAAAATATCAATTCTAGTTAAAGAACTTCTACCTCCCGACCCCTCAGCAAAATATGTAACTATTTGTCCGAATCCGGTGATTTATTGGGCTTAAACGACTTTATGACGCATTGTATGCATGACGTATACAAGCAAACATGTTCTTAGCCTACCATTGATTGGCGATAATTCACATGAAAATTTCGTGGGTTTCAATCTCCAATCCAGAAACCTTTCACTCTACGAACCTAGGATCTTGGATCGAGAGCGGGTCCACGCTCTCCTTGGATATAAAAAGCAACAAATCGCCACTGTCAGCTTTTGCGATTTCTCAGTTGGATTGACACTCTTGTATTTACCACCTGAAGTAGGTAAAGTGAATTTAGGTGGAAGGTAAACTAAATTTTCCTAGTCCAAACTAGTTCATCCGAAGTGTGTTAAGATGAACAAGCTTAGCCTAGAATAAACTAAGGTTATTATTCACTTTAACAGCCTCAATCCAAATTTTCTTGAAATTTTAGTATGTTAATGTAAGTGGGCGCCCTTTGGCCGCGGCTCAGGACTTACATCCGCCGATATGTCTAATGCCGGCTTCGTGGCAGCTCATTACACTATCTCCAAAACGGGTTCGCTCACACCGGCATTGGTTACACTAAAGTGAACCGAGTCCGAAGGTCACCGCGAAGCCAGTGTTAAACATATGTATTGGAGGATGAAAAACCTGACCAATTCAAATTTTCTATGCTAAACTGGTTTATTTTAACATTATGATGAACTATTTGGCCAAGGTAACGTAACTAGTTTGGCCGGCAACGTATATGAGTTAAATGTACCGTTGAAGGTTTATTTAAAGTTGCTCTTATCAGACTGCCTGACCATGAAAAGCTATACCAGGTTAAGCCTCGACCGATAATACTTTCCAGCTCAACAATAGTTATTAAGACCATACTGCAGAGCCGTTTCCAGGGGAGCCATCAGTTCAAAGCCTTATTCGCGCCATTGCAGAAATGAACATATTGTGTGTCCTATGTATAGCATATGAGTCATTGATGCCCTTGTCAGAGCAGTGATTTGAATTATGTATGAATCTTAAAAGATTTTATACATACTATGGACCATGCATCATAGCACAAGTTTACTGCCAGAAAATGACTTCACGTATTGATGAAAATAAAACTGTGACTACGACAACATTTTGCATATTGCCCTAGCACTCACTTCGCTATACTAACTATCCTGAAGAGACTAACTACAAAACCAAAGTCAATATCCTGTTTTGCATAATGCAATTTTTATTGATAGCTTCATTGCAGTAAAGAAAAAACAAACAACAAACTAAAGGACAACAGTGAAAGCAAGCAGAGCTCCCGAGAATTGCGCAATACTCCTCACGTCGATTTCTAGGATTACTTGAAATGCTATCCTCAGCATATTCTTATTTTTTTTTGTTTGTAAGTCAGTAAGTTGTTGTTGCTGGTAGTGTTGCATTGAATTACGTAAGGAGAGCGAATGCCTCTGCCTTGCCGTGCTATTCCGTGAAATGCGCTTGAATTTCTTAAAATGGCTCGACACCTTTGACTCGTAAAAGTTTTGTTGTTTCCATTGTTTGACTTTTTGACAATAATGCAAACTATTTTTTTTTATTTCACTGTACACTACCCAGTTGAAAGTTGGCGCATTTTGTTCTTTATAGAATCATAGTGATAATAATATTATAAACTTATAATAAAATACTATTAACCTTAAATATAAAATGCAAATTGTTCGGAATATGCAGAAAAGTAGAAATTATAACTCTCCAATCTCTCTCTAACAATTACAACCGACTGACGCTCAAAAACCGCACAGCGTACGCACGTGCAACTGCAAAATTGTACTCTTTAGCGCCGATGGGTGCGAAAACGCACAATACTTACCGGTGCAAAAACGGTAACATGTAGAAATTTGAAATTTTTAAAAAAATATACATAGGCCCAAGGGTTATTGATCCTCATTATTACATAAATATTTTTTTTCTGATTGTTTTCTATGTTAAAATGGTTATTTTTCACATGCCGGAAAACCAGCACCTGAAGATGCAGTTATCATTAAGTAGATGACATCATATGACTTACCTGTTGAGGACGCATATGTAGGCCCATCTATGTATTATCCACATCAAAAAACGGCTAAGCGATATCAACCACCCAAACACACCTCTGTTTTTTAATGCGTTTTCGCACCCGTCAGCGTTAATAGGTTAAAAACGTTTTTCGTGGAATGTCCCATATTTATTATTCTTGATCCACGTCATCTCCTTAGTCGATATGGCTACGTTGATCTGTCTGTCTGTATTTCTGTGTGTTTTTCTGTATGCGCTCATTTTGATAAAAGGACGTGGTACCTTCCGTGAGATATTGATTTTGAGAAAAGCCTTAGGCATAGCTCGAACAAGCACTAAGCGAAAAGTGGATTCATTAAAAAATGGAATAGGCACCACCCTTACGAACAAAAACAAATAACAAGTAAAGATGAACATTATTTCAGTGCTTTTTTTGGTTAAAAATTTTCTAATAGCTGAAAATGAGAAAATTTCGAAATTTTTACTTCCAAACTGTTTTTCTTAAAGTACTTTTCATGCAGAGATATAAGAAAAAACGCCCTGATCAGTGATGAATTTCCGGTACCGTTTTTTTTTTTAGTACAATTGCGTCGTAAAAATTCGTCAGCGCATTTTCAGTACACTTGGACTATTTCTAAATACTTGAGTCCGCCCAGTGGTTGAAATTCAACCATTAAAAATGCTTTTCGCATTAAAAAACTTATGTAAAAAAGAGCTATTTTTGTCATCGCTTTTAAAAATAAAAAAAATGCTAAAATGTTGCCCTATCCTTATATCTATATCTTCTTAGAGTTCAATATACATATCTCCATACCAAATTTCATCAAAATCAGTCAATTAGTTCAGCTAAGGAAACATATTTTCCTGATAAGAGCGAAAAAAAAAAAACTTCAATCTATCACCATACCAAACTTCATCAAAATCGGATCATTAGTTAAGTTGAGAAAACATATTTTCCTATTGAAGGGGTGGCACCCTCCATTTTAAAGTAAATACGTTTCCTCAGGGTTCAATCTATTTCTGAATTTCATCAAAATCGGTCCATTAGCTTAGTAGTAAAACATTTTTACCTGTTAGGGACGTGGTAACGCTCACTCAAAACAAATATCTTTACTCAAGATTCAATCTATCTACATACCAAATTGCATCAAAAACGGCGTTGTAGCACAGTCCGTGATACCGTTCTTTCCCATTAGTGGCAATGCCACGCCTCCTTAAAAAACTTGAAGATTTTAATACCTTTCTTTGTGGTACAACCTCCAAACCAAATTTCTCCAAAATCAGTCCACTTGTTTAACCGTGGAAACGTATTTTCCTGTTGAAGGCGTGGCTCCACCCTATATTAAAAAAAATTCACATTCTGCACTGGTCCTCTTCATAACCATTACAACAAAAAAAAATTAAGCGATTATGTTATGTTATGGCAGTTAAAAAAGGATGGATGTATAGATAATCCTCACTCTCTCATAAACAAAGAGTAAGAAGCTGTTGCATGTCTCAACTCTAAGATTCGATTAGAGGCCGTCCATTAATTACGTGAGGTGTATTTTGGAAAATTCGGAACCCTCCCCTTCCTCTCCTTGATCAGATTTGGTGAGCTCTGACGGGACTCCCCACCTCCTTTCCATGAGACTTGTCTTATAATATTTAAATGTAATCTGCTATAATAATGCTTAGTCTCTGCATTAAAAGTTGACGTGAGTTTTTATTGAACCCCCTCTCCCTTTGTGAGACTTGGCGAGATTTTTCCGGACCCCCTCCCACCTATTTTGACTCACGTAATTTATGGATTTTCCCTTAGAGTATTAAGAAACTGTACTGGAAAGAGTAATTTTTTGTCATCGCTCCAAAAATTTAGATCATAGTACCATGTTGCTACATCCCTACCACTATCTCTTTCTCTTACTTAGGACGCAGTCTATTTCATACCAAATTCATCAAAATCGGTTCATTAGCTTAGCTGTGAAAACATATTTTCCTACTGGGGGTTGGTACCGCACACTTTAAATAGCAAATAGCTTGCCTCAGGGTTCAAACTATCCCTGTACCAAATTCCATAAAAATGGGCACATTAGCTTAGTAGAGAAATTTCTTTTTCCTGTTAGAGGTGCTGCCACTCCTCCTAAAAAAATTTGAGTTTTTAGAAATCTTTTTTAGGGTGCAGTCTATATTCCAACAAAATTTTATCAAAATCGGTCTGCTAGCTTAGTAGTAATGACGTATTTTCCTGTAAGAGGCGTGGCACCGCCCACTAAAAAAAAATGTTTTTACTCTAGATTCAATCTACTTACATACCAAACTTATTCAAAATCGGTGTAGTGGCACAGCCGTGATACAGTTTTTCCCCATTGGGCGCGATGCCAAGCCTGCTAAAAAAATTTGTGTTTTTTTTAAAAATCTTTTTTAGTGTTCAGTCTATATCCTAACAAAATTTCATCAAAATCGGTCCGTTAGTTTAGTAGTAACGACGTATTTTCCTGTAAGAGGCGTGGAACCGCCCACCAAAAAAATTATATTTTAAATTAAGATCCAATCTATCTACTTACCAAATTTCATCAAAATCGGTGCAGTGGCGATGCCACGCCTTTTTTTAGAAATCAAAGTTTCTAATAATCTTTCTTAGGATTCAGTAAATCTTCAAACAAAATTTCATCAAAATCGGTCCATTAGTTTAGCCAAGGAAACGTTTTTCCGTTTTAGGGGCGTGACATCGCCTACTATTGAAAAACAAAGTATACATGTCCCCCTTTCTCCGCACAACCTTTCCAACAAAAAAAAAAAAATTGAGCGATTACGTTGTGCTATGGCTGAGAAAAAGTGGTGCAACCGTTTAGAGATTGCCTATTTATATAATGATAAACGTTTATTTTAGTAAGCTTACATTGGAGTACATTTTGCTGATATTATTTTTTTATTTTTAAATAAAAAGAGTTGAAATTTTGTTTGAACCTTTGTAATTTTAAGTAAATTTTTAATGTTCATGACGAAAAAGTTCATTCGCCACCTAAAAAGAACAATTCAAGTCTCGGTTCAGTACATTTTCACAAAACCCAAATCCCATCATTGGTCCCGATATCTTGAATAGGGTCCTTGTTATGATTGTTTAAGATAAAACCAACATTTTCAAAATTGATTGTCTTCTAATTTTATTTTGAATTTTTCAAAAATTATTTCTGAATTTTTTTTTTTTTTGTTTATTTGAGGAGTATATATATTCCGCAAATGGCTTTCTTTTGTTTTTCTCTGGTTATAAAAAAAAAAAATCTATTCTGTAGTTGAGGAAAAAATTAAAAATTACATTGAAATTACTTTGAAATAACAAAGTTGAAAATTCCAACTTCTTGACACCGTAGTGGATTATTTCGTAACGTTATGTTTCTACTTGAGGTCCCATGTCTTGACAGTATTTGATTTAATTTTATTTTAGCACATTTTATGTGCGTTTCAAGTTAAATTTATTTTCATTTGAGTTTGAATGCGCATTTTTTCTTGACTGCCTGCCTGGAAAAGACAATAACGTTTTATTGTTGTTGTAATGCTTTGAATTTTTATTTTTACAAACCAAAAATAAAAAAATCAAAAATATCAGATAATGTACCTTAAACTTTAGTCGGGGCCAAAAGAATATAAAAAAAAATTTCCATCGTGCTGAAAAAAACTTTTGTTTTTCCAAGTGATAACAAAACGGAAGAACTTTGCCGTTTGTTTTTGCACTTTGTTGAATGTCCTTTTCATTTTGACGTTTGTATTGTTGTGTCTAAAATGCAATTGGCTTTAAAAACAACAACCAGAAAAACTACAGTAATGGCAAAAATAATAGAACTGGTAATGTTTTCATTTTATTTTCATTTCTTTCATTGTATGGAAAATGTAGAGGATCTTATTGCTAACGTCCTGCTGCGCTATTGTTAAGCCATTTTTGTTGTGATGTTGTTGTTGTCAGTATGGAATGCAATGAATAGAAAAATATTTTTGAGGAAAATGCGAAATATTTTATTCATAAGCAGCAGCAACAACGTATTTTGGCCATGTTTAGATGCTGAGTTTTATATAAATTTTTTTTTTTGCAGTTTCAGGAGATCTTTTTTTTTGTCTTTTCAACGCAACATGCATATTTGGCTACTGAATTTTTTTTTTGTTATATTTTAAAACAAATAAAAATTCTTGTGAATTCCTTTGTAACTTTGTGTGAAATATATAGCTTGTGTTTTATAAAAAAGTCTAAAGAATTTTCATACATATTTTTTGTAGCAGTTGTTATTAAATTAAATTTATTAATTCTTTTATCTTTTTTTTGTTCTAAAGTTGCATAATATACTATTTAACGTTAATTAAATAAATAAAATAATATTTTTTTTTGCAGGAACTTCTAACGGCTTGACTGTGCCATTGTCGCCCTTTTTAGCCGGCTTAACGCTCTTTGCGGCTTTACTTTTTGCCATTGCTTGCATAATATTAGCAGCGCTATATCGACGTTATTCAAATAAGTAAGTAAAATGAGCAATGATTATATAAATCGTTTTATATAAAAATGAGGGGTGAACGTCCTGTTACCACAAAAAAAAAAAAATAAATTTAATTGTCGTGTCACAACAACAAAACTAATTTAATTTAGAGAAATATTGGCTACTTTTCATCTGTTTTGCATTCGGTCGCAACAGCCTTTGGCGTCAAATAAAGTGCGCTAAAAATAAATAAATACAAAAGGCCAATTCTTACCATTTTCATGAATATTGCGTATGTGTTCGCCTGCGTGCCAGCCAGGGTCATAATAACAGACCGTATTTCATTGACAATATGTTTGTCCTTTTAACCCTCAAGGGTGGGTCGTTTGTTTTCGTAAAGCAGAGCAAAAAACACACAAATACTTTAGCAAACATACTTTTGACCATTTAATTTAATGAAACGTTTCAACCTACATCTATTTATGGCTTAACTCACTTTGTGCTTCGGTATTGGCGATGGGCATTCGAGGGCTAATGGCAGCCACTCGGTCTACTTGCGGTAAGAACTTTGGTAAGAAATGTGTTGGATAGTAAACGATGGTGGGGTAGCGCTTGCAGGCGGTAACTAATTATGTTGCTTGGTTTCACTTACTACTTACAGGCTGCGTGTAACCGATGCTATCATAAATACTGACCTCAAGCTTTCTTCCTTTTTTTTGGGGGGGGAGGAATGGGAGACATGACATCCATCGGCTACGAACAGCCATACAAAAATGTTCATTTAACATTTAATACTTGTGTTTGTTTTAACGGTTTGCTGTCACTAAATATTCAATAATGTTCGTGTAGACAAATCACTCAAAGTACAATGGTGTAGATGACGTACACAATTTAAATTTTTATTGTGATGCTACTTAAGGAATCAAAATTTTGAACAGGAATATTGAATAATACAGCTTTGTCCTACTGAAAAGCGGGTGGGCTTACAAAGGTGTTAAGACTTTTAATATCTACATTAAAAAAAATGTTTAAAGGAGTTTATTAAAATCTTACATCTGAATGAGAATGAGTGGTTGTTCCTAGAAAATTAAACCGAGAAAAAGAAATTGTTATATCAGCGAAGATTTCCATAGCAATTTAATTGTATTTGACAAAAAACTAACATAAAAATATTTAATAAAATATCTAATGGAATATATTAAGACTTCATTAAAGGAATCTAAATGATTCATCTTTTATTCACATGAAAAGTTTCAACATGTATGAGAGGTATCGTCATGAAAAACAAAATTTTATTGTTTATATCAAAGCAGCTTTTCAAGTGAAACTGCATACAAGGACATAAAGAGTTCGAAATGTAGCCCGGACAAAAAATGGTCAAGTGAGCGAATTAGCAGCCATTGAAGCAAAATTTTAATGTTTATATACATACATATATTCGTCAATATGCATGTATATTATGGCTTTAAAATGAGCGTTATGGAATTTTCGTAGAAGAATATACAGTGACACAATAATTTTCCAGAAGTGTAGTGCGTCTGATTCTGACATAAACTTGTCTTAATGCATCAATAAAATTACATTTAAAGAGTGGGAACATTTTTAAATATAATGTCATATAACTTGGTATATGATACAAGTACAAGATTCATGTAGGATATATACACAAAAGAATTAAGGAATGGTGAGAGAGACAAAATGACAGAAAATAGAGGCATAAACAGATGTGACATAGAGAGATAACGATGAAGAGATAAGTCGTTGGCGAGACAGAGTGGTTGTGCTATTGAAAAAAAAGTTAATGGAGACAGATACAGAAATCCTTTAAGTGATACAATTAATAAAAAAAACTAATTGATAGAAGAAACAATATAAGAGAAAGTAACTGTTTTATTTTCTGCTCCGACTTAGAAATGAAAAAAAAAAAATTATATTAAACTCAGAGATATTGTCGAGAGATTGAAAATATTTAAGAAAATCGGTTGAGTGGTTTTGAAAGTATGACTTTATACCAAGTTTTGGATTACTAAACTTGTAAAATAAATCTTTAACCACAGCATATTTCGCCAAAAATATATGTTTTAAATAAACAAAACTAAAATGTTGGAGTCCCGTTGTTCAAACCTCGGTATTATGAAAGTTTGGGATTAGAGGCTCTAGTGAGAACATAAAATACGCGATGGAAGTCGCGGCCCATAATTTGTTAAGTATGCATATTGAAATATTATTTTAATTGCAACTTATTGATAAAGTAAAATTTATAAGACAATTTCTTCGTACTTAGATATTATATATATTCAAGAATACTTACACCTGTAAAAATTTCCTAGTTCAATTACTTAGAGGCTGCTCAACTTAGATGAGAACTTTCATGTAAAAATATCTGGCCACCATCATTTTCGTTTGAAGTAAAAAACAAAAGAGAGCCGAAAACCGAGAAATAATCACCGGAGGAAAACGATTCTTTCGGATTTTTTTGTTTCTCGAGAGGAGTATTTTGCGATCATAAATAATTGAGGATTGGAAAACTTCATATCCAGTCAGTGCTGAAAAAAATATTTCCAATTACTTCCATTCAGTCCAAAATCACAGCTGCATTTTTCATATTTGACTTAAGCTTATCAGTAATTTTACATATTTGACATCAGCTACCTGTCAGCAGAACAATTATATAAATAAAAATAAAGTGGATTTATCTATATCACAAAAAAAAAAATCACATGAAATATAGTATAGCATAGCTTGATAGTTTGCCATTTACTCTTTTTCATGAAGACTTTTACTGTATCCGAATTGGATTCCATTAACTGGACCAATATCAGTAATTGCTATTTGTGTAAAAATGAGTTTAAAAAATCTTTTTATCAAATAAAATTACAAGAAGCTAATTTTTTTTTAATAATTTTTTTTTTATTTTTTATGGTAATTTTTGTTCTTACATGATTTGTTTGAGTGTAACTCAAAAATATTAGTTAACCAAAAGTAGTAACAGAATCTGAAATACGTATGCATGGTAATCAAATTTTTTTTATATTAAAACATAACTTTATACCACAGTGCGGTTACCCCAAAAACTCAAAAGTCTGTTTCCCCCAAAGCAATACCCACAAATGGAAATTTCATACTTTCTCTTAAGTCGCTAATTTGTGTGTCATCGTTGCTGTTTTTTCTTGGTCTTACTCCATTTGTAATACGCTCGGTTCTCTTTGACGTTTTAACGTACTTTGTGCTATTTCGTCCCTCCCTCCGACTACAGCTGTTAAAATATCAATTTCAATATTTTCACTGTATATATTGTATACATACATATTTAATATTTTCATTAATTTATCGTTTTCATTTCGATGCTTTCATTTTTCTTTTTTTTTTTTTTCATTTTATTTCAGACATAGCGAAGCCAATTTGAAATCTGCGAAGCACACGCAGCTGTCGATAATGCCCTCCGATTGTCAATTGGATCCATTACAGCCGAACCATCATAACCATCATCATCATAATCAGCAGCAGAATAACCATCACCATCATAGCAGTCACAACCATTCCCAGCCGCACCATAGTCTGTTGCAGACAACAAATGGTGGCGCCGGTGGTGGTGGTGGCATAAATTCACCATCAGGTATTGGTGTTAGTATAGGTGCTATTGTCGATACGGGCACTATGAGGTCAACAACACAAAGTCATCATCGACAGAGTCCACAAATAATGGGCGATCCACCGGAAGGTGATGACACAGATCCAGATGTTATACCAAATCAGTATGGTAAGTGTTGTCTGTGTATGTGTGTAAGAAAGAAAAAGTGTGATAAGAAATTGAAAAAAAAATTCATTTGGTACACTTGCTCGATATGACCAATCAATTGAGCACTGTAAAAATTATTCTTTGTTAACAAAGTAACATAAATGTGACAAATAAAACGGAAATGCTAAATATTTCTAGAATATTAATGAGTGCTTTTATAATAAAAACTATTTTGAATTTCACATTATTTCGTTTTCATACTTTAATAATAATGCACCGTATATTTTAACATAAATCGAATGAATGCAGAATTCTTTATTCCTACTCAATGCAGTTTTTTTAAAGTCCAATTATTATTTGTTTAATTACCCTATTGTTATGTAGATTTCGTGGCTGAAAACAAAACGAAAAGCTAAATTTCGCACAGTGCATTGTACAAAAAAATTTTGATTGTGCCATTTTCCAAACCAACGGACGCAATTTTCTATTTCTAATATTTATTTTTATGACCCTGTGGTTTATTGGCATCATCCAATGACCCACAATATTTATTCACTTCCCCCCGAATGCAAATGACAGCAACTACATTAGTGCCATATTTTCTTTGTACGCCTAAGGGGAGGGGACAAAGCGTTTGCACTTTCCGGTGTTGTTGCTCAGTGGCGGCAAACGATGCTCTTCCTGTCATTGTTATTGATGGTGTTCATAAATGTTCAATAGTTGGGATGAAGGTGATGGCAACGACCGTACTACAACTGACTTTGCTCATTCATTTCAACATCCGAAATATTTATACGCTTTTATGATAACGATTTGAACAACAAAGACAACAACTACAATGGCAGTGGTTGTTCATTTATTTGCCCCCAGATTTTCCTTTTTTTTTATTGCTTTCGTACTGTATTTGTGGCCAGGATATTTGAATATTTGTTACGAGGTCATTCTGGTTTTGCATCATAGGATATTGACCAAATTAGAGCGCGACATCGCTGTTTTTTTTTTTTTTTAAACAGTATTTGTTGTTGCACGGCTATGCCCGAGAACAATTTGAATGTTAAATACGATAGGGATAGAGAGGTTTGTTACGTTCGCAGTACAAAAGAGTGAATTGTTTGATATCACCTCGAGACTAAGATGATTTTCAAAACTTTTCATAAGTCGTAAACGTCTATTTTCAAGCAATATTAGAGTTATCAAACTTTTGTATAGGTTGGGGTTAGTAAATACTAGAAATTTAGAATTAGATTGGAGCAGCTGGTGTATTATAGAATAATAAACATACCAGAGTACAGAAATATTCATGTATGAGCACTCAAAATTTCACATTCATGATTTTATTCATATATGAATTTTCTTAAATTTTTCTTCATTCGCCCATGCTCATGAATGCAAGATCGAAACTCGTTCTTTATAGCACCGCAATCGTATGTGAGTATCTGTTTTTTTTTTTCTTTTCAACAACGAGTAGCATTGCTGAAATGAATGAATGCAAGCCAACAATTTTTAAACCGATCATAAATGAATATGAACTACGTTAGAAGCGAGATAAGCGATCGTATATGTACAAATTTACCGCAGCTCATAATAGTGTGCGAATAGAAAATGATCTCTATCACGTAGAAATGAATGCGCACAATTAGCGTTTGTATTTATAGATATTTTAAACTTGCATATTTTCATGATATTTGATAAGCTGCATTTTACATTAAGTAAATTTTTCTAAGAAGTTTTTTATAAGTCGGTCTTAAAATTGAATTTGCTTAGGAAAATATTTATGAAACAGTTTCCATCTGGAAGTTCAACTTTTTGTTCTGGCGATCTTGTAAGATAACACTATATAACTGAAATTATTAGCAAGCTAAAAAACAAGAAACATATAATAAGTACACTTGAAACATCATTAGAGTAGAAAAAATGAAATTACGTAACTATGAATGCAATGAATTTGGTCGTTGTGTGAAAGAACCTTCACAAACATACGTACAGAAATACTGCATTATATATTTCTAATGCAAATGCAAATTAAATTCGGGCTTTCCCCAAACTCTGAACATAAATTATTGCTGTGGTTATTGCCAATTAAATGTGCTGCCTTCTGACGAATTCCGGAGATATTTTCTTTTTCAATTTTCCTACGCACTTGCTCTAATTAAATTAAATGTTAAATTTGACATTCATTAATTGTGTTAAAAATTAAATTTTATATTTTTCCCTCGTTTATTTTTTCTTCTTTCTAGAAAAACGTCCATTAAAGTCGCTGGTCGCATCACCAATATTCCGGAGTCCTTCAGCGCGTCTGCTACAACGCGACTATTGTACAGCGGACACAGATCGAGGTGGTGGCGCCCTAGGCAGTGGGAGTGTCATTGGTATTACAAATGGCAGCTCACCGTTAAGTAGCATAGATGGCATTGGCAGCAGTGGTGGAATGATGGGTGTAGGCTGCGGAAGTGCTGGTGGTGTCGGAATAGTTTCTAGTTTAGGTTCATTAGTTAGCAGCAGCGTAGGTGGTGGCCTGGGTAACGAGGTGCTGCATTATACGTTTAGGCCGAGTAAACAAATTGTAAGTATTAAGAAGGACAAACAAGGATACCACTTAAAACAAAAAATATTTTCCTAAAATTTTGCTTTAACATTGTGTGCGGGTGTGTGTCCATGTTGTAAAAATGTATCAGCCTTGACCATTTGCTAACAAAAGCAACAATTTTATATCAGCTCAAACATAAGAGTTCTTCCATTTTTTTCAACGTCAACGTCATTTTCATTTTCATTTGTTGTCGTCGCCACATTGCTTAAGGGAATTAAAAATGGTAAAAAAGAATTTAAGAACATAAAGCAAAAAAAAAGCTTAAAGCACACAATTTCAAGGCATAAATCATTCAGAAAAACAGAGCTATAAAAATGACCTTAAAAAACAAACGGGAAAAATAACAAACAAATAATACAGCAAATGGGTTGATTTCGTGGCTGTTTTTTTGCTGTGAAATTAAAAAGGGAACACATTAAACAAGTAGGACTTCCGCGTTTGTTGTGCGAATGATGTTATAGAAGTTGGGTGTTAACAAAATTGCCCAAAAATGGGATAAAAAAATTGTATAATTATATTCCATGTGATCATCGATCTTCTTTTATTTGAATTATCAGTAGAGGCAGAGAATTTAATAAATCGAAATAAAAGTCAGTTAAAGTCCAAAGTTATATGGAAAATAGGCCAAGAAAGACTATAAAATTTTCTTGAAAAATGATGAAAAAATCGAAATTAATTCACAAAATGTTGTGATAGGGCCTTAATTTCTAAGTTCTTCCGTGGTGTTGTTGTCCTCAATATTCTTATGTATGAACTTCACAACGTTTTTGAATCTGTCTGAAATTCTAATGCTGGGTGAGACGACACTTACCTTGTTAGAGGCCCATCGTTACTCACGCTTGTCAAATATTATGTGCGGAGCACAAAACCCTAAACAATAAATTCTTGATAAATTTTGCATAATTCGTTAAATATTATGATGACTTTGTCAGCTGTTCTATTGTGATTGGAAATGCATGCGATATGATGTGACAGATCATCATCTTATATACTGAGGAAATCATTTAAGAGTATAGGCCTGCGCCATCTATAAACGAAGTAAAGCGTTTACCGGTAAAAAAAAGAACCTTGGGAAAATGGCGAAAAAAATGATATCAGTCAAAGCCTATGGAAAATTTAATGAAATAATTGAGGCGAAACTTATCGAAAATCATCGAAAAAAATTGAAATTGACTTATAAAAAAGGAGTGAAAGAATCGATAACAATCGAAATAACAAACTCCATAAACTCAAATTGTATTGATGAACATTGAATTTCATAGATCGGTGCCAAAAAAAAATTAATAGGTCCAAAACACCCCCAGCTGACAGAAATAGAAAATTACGGATATGTTTGATACAAAATTATAAATATATACAGTAAAAACTATTTTTGTTCCAAAAATGTAAAAGTTCATAATAACAAAAAAAAAAAATAAAATTCCAAAATAAAGATTATTTTTGAGCGAAAAAAATATAAATCCAATATTACGACTATTTTTGATGTTCAAAATATAAACCATAAAATTAAAAATAATAACATATACGAGTATCTACGCAGGCAGGTGACTCTTTTGCACCATAGAATGAAATGACTACGGACTATTCATATAAGTATGATGCATTTGAAATTTTTATTCTGTGACTGGCTCTTGTCTTCGTTATTGAGGAAATATCAACGGCTTTGCTTGTCATGAGCTTGGCCTTTATAATAGCGTTGTTAGAAGGAACTTCTGGAATGGGATACTCGTTGTAAGAGACTTAATGCACCTGATGTCGAGTTGCTTCTAATTTGTTTCCATAAAAGATGGATCAACAAGCCTTTCTAAAGTCTAATATAAAAAAAAACATTTTATTGCTCTTTTTGTTACAAAGTCTAAGATAAAAATTACCGCAAAAGTTGAGGTACATGGCCCAGTTTTTTTTTTATAGACTATTCGCTTATTGTTTTGTTTTTAGAGCGTCTTCTTTGCCCAATTTAAGAGAAATGTGCAAAAAAGTTATTATGAACTTTACTGATTTTAACAAGCCTACCGGTGATTATATTAATATTCGATATCAACCCAACTTACTTCGCAACTTTGCTACTAGATAAGGTTAAAGAGCTATGAGTTCTGCTAGATTTGCCTATTGCAAATATTTTGGTACTATGGCTGCTTTATTTCATTTTTAGATCATTATTTACTGCTTAAACATAACACTTTCGTTTTTTCTCTTTCTTTCTCTCTGCGTCTCATATCTTTATCTTCTTGCCAATGCTTACATTCCACCAACATCATCTTCATCAACCTTATTATAAGCAACAGAGTTATGCTACCCTTACCACCAACAACAAAGGCATAACAACCTGCAGTCCACCGTTGGGTGTCTCAGCACTGCATAGCAGTACAACATCGACAACAATGACATCGCTATCATCAACACATCATAATAACCAACCCACCCCACAACCGATGGAGGTCAGTTTGCTCAGTCCGAATAATCCATCAGTGACGTCATCGCTAAGTGAATACAGATTTAGACCGGAGGTTGTTACAACCTCAAATCGAATACAGGAAAGTTGTATATAAGCTTGCTTGACAGTGAAGATATCGAAACGTAACAATATACTAGCAGAAAATATGAAAGAAAAAATAAAAACTTTTGCATACTCATATAACGTAAATAGTATATCATTAGATTATAAATTATGTATTCTGTGAAATGGCTGCCATTTTTGCATATGGTATAATTGAAATTAGGAGAAAGAAAATATTAAAACAAAAATACTTTTTTCGAAAGTATTCAAAGACTTGTACTTTAATTTAGTTTATATGTTAAGCAAATAAAATGATTGTTGGTAAAATAAAACGAATATCTATCTAAGTATGTATTATTTTTGTATTTATATATTAAGTCAACTTACATAAGATCAAAAGTATTTTATTGTTTGTCTGTTGTAGTTGTAAATAATCCTAACCCTAAGTAAATATATCAAAAGTATACAGTAAAAAACAATCTATGTTGAAAAAACTTCTACAAAAGCCATATCCTAACTTTGATATCTCTGAATATATACAAATCTGTGAATAATCCATACATATTGCATTCTACTTACGGTGTAAATAATGCAAAGCCCAAAAACTTGCTTTTAAAACAGTTACTTGGGATAAAAAACTTCCATATGTTTTTAGAAAGTTAACATATTGTTTGATAAGAATATGCAAATTACTTTCTTTTTTAAATCTTAAAAAAGATATATGTATGTTTTGTCATTAATCCCATTATTTAGATTTAATGCTTATTTAATTTCAATTTCCAATTTCATACATTAATAATGTTTCACAAGTTAAATCATTTTCTCATCGTAATACCAATGTACATTTTCATCATTGTAATATCATTTTCAAAATATTTCAGTGACCTATAAATTTATTTTCACTAGCAATTGTGACCCCTTAAAACTTTTCTAGAAAATTCAAAATAATGAGAATTTGTCACCCAGTGAAAGAAAATTTTTTAAAATGCCAATTAGAAACACACTAACGTTAGATTTTTTAAAGTCTTTGCGGTGTTTTATGTGTTGATATATTTGGCTTTCAGATGTTGCTAAATTGATATTTTCTGAATTTTTGACATTTTCATTGATTTATTTGAATGAGAAACTTTAGTGCTAATGTCAACGATGAGTCTCACCCAAAACGCCGTTGCATGCTGTAGTTTATAAGATGTCAAAATGACATAAAATCAGAAAAATCAGTTGAGAATTCTGATCTAGAATACATTAAGAAACGGGCTACATCTTGGTAACCAAAGATAAGGTAACTTATAAAATATATGTATTTTTTAGAAAGATCAGAATGCAATTAAGCGTTTGATGAGATAAACTTCTTCCTTAACTATTAAATAATTTTGTAGCCCAAGAAAATATGTATTTAAAAAGGTAAGCTGCAGAATAATTTTGGGCAAACTGAATTTTCAACATGTCAAAAATACTAACTTACATATCTTACGCTAAAAAAAATATAAAAGGTCAAAGGGCACGAAAATGTCTCCTATCAAGATCCTTTAAGTAAAACGAACATCCTCATAACTTTTTAATCAAGCATCGTATACACTACTGTACTGTACCAATTTTTCTCAGCAGTATATCTCGAGAGCTATTGGTCCTACGGAAACTTTGTACAAAATCTTTATGAAGCTAGGACTGCCAAAAAACCTATAGGTTAGGAAATATTTGCAAAAAACTAATTTTCGTGACCTTTGACCTTTACTAAAATTTTTAGCTTACGCGATATGGATGAGTACTTTTTACATGTTAATTATTAATCCAAACTAACGGTCCATGCAAGAATTCAGTTTTCACAAAAATAATTCCGCAGAAATCTACTTGTTGTCCTGGGCAATTTGTATAACTTTCAGAAAATTGAAATTTTTAACGTCAGAATATAAATATCCTCATTCAAAAAATTTTAGCATAAGGTGCAAGCGAATAAGATAAAGTTGGAGAAGTATGTAAAGCATGACTCTTCTGAAAATTATTAAAACGAGAAATGACTAAAAGCTTTCAACATTGAAAAACTTATTCACTATGCCATAAAAAATTAAAACCGTCTTATTCTCTCAGGCGTCAAACAAGGGGAAGCATCAGTTATTTTATGGCGGTGTAGAACTCCACTAAGCTACTCAAACAATTTATCTTTTGATTAAAATGGTCACTTGCTGCTATCGCCTTGGTATTCGTATTTCTTCTTAATAATTTTTTAGTTACAAAATGGTCTAAGTTTGTCTAGGGATGTGAATTTTCGTTTAAGAAAAAGGCCTGACTTTTGTCCTTTTGTTTTCGAATGGAAAATAATTACAAATATTTAGAATGTGATTCGTGATAGCTTCATCTAGAAATAGAACCGTGTTTGTTTTCGTCTTGTGTTTTTTTTTTTAATATAAGTATATTTATACTTGCTTTAATTTAGTTCACTTATATCCATTTGTTATAACTTGAGTATCCATTTGTCAAGCTAAATTAGTTTCTTATATTTTATTTTAATTTATATGTATTTATTTCTTTTTTTTTTTAACTTTCAGTGTTTAAATAGCGATTTTAATATTCTACATCTAAGACACTGCATTCTCTATGAATTTCAAAAGGGCAGCAGCGCAACTGCAGCTACAAAATCCTTGAGTAAAACTTTTGGCAAAAACACCATAAACTTAAAAACCATACAGCGATGTTTTTTGAAACTTAAAGCTGGCGAGTTTTGTTTGGTAGGAGAAAAATATGAACTAAAAGTTTAGTTTTTTTTTTTTGTGAACATACATATGTAACCTTAATAAATATTATAACTTTCTTCTACACTGCTAATTATTTCCAATCTAAATCTTCCCCAATTCAACTTTAGTTAACTTTTACATGCAAGGACTGATGAATTTAGAGCTCAGAAGATTTTTCCTTTTAATTTTAGTGTTCTTTAAATTGATGAACTACATTTTTTAAGGCATTTCCATTTTTTTAAAATATTTCACACTCATTATTGTAAAAATAACAGCGCATGAAGCATTATCATATTTTTTTGAACATTCATAAATATAGAGCACACATTTTTCTATTTTCATAAATATCATACAGTCAGATCTTACTCAATTGACAGAAGAAAAGCGTTAGTCGTGGAAAATAAGCGTGATTTTGATAAAAGTTTAAATTTTTTTGGAAGCTTACTTATCGAGATATGTTTTCTTTTATAAATAGATGTATGCACTTTTGTATGCATCAATTATAGAAATCGAATTCTTATAGTTAAAGGGTTTTCAAAGAGTAAAAATTTCTGTCAAATATCAATGAACAGTGTTTAAATTGCTGCGAAAGAATTAGTAACAGCAACAAAAACTGTACTGTGAACTTGATAAGAACTATATTATTGAAGTTAACAGAAAATCTATAATCACGGGATTTGAAAGTCATTCATCACAAATATGATTAAAAAATCCGCAGCCTACTTTAAACTTTTGTATGCATTTACTACAAAAAATGCAACTAAGAATTAACTGAATAATATTTTTTGCAATTTATATCCTTTAATTTTATGTTTTACTAAATGCTTAGGACGACCTCAAACAAATTATTTTGCATTCGAGAAAAAGCGCATAACAAGCACAGTTTTGGATAGCTGAAGTGATTTTTATATTAACTTCGCTTATCAGTAACTCAAAAACACCTCTACAGAACAGATATTAAGCCAGTTGGGGAATGTTACTTAACATGTTTGGGATTAGAAAATTAAAAATTCTTCAAACCGAGCTTTTTAAGACATTTTGCTTATTTATAATTATATATTTTTGACAGGCGCATGCAAAAATGTATCACATGCCTTCTATATATGTTTTTCAAATTTGTAACAAAACGCCTGATTACATTTTTTTCAAAACACCTTTAAAAATATATACATCTCGATACGTTAGTTTCAAAAAAAAAATGATTAAACTTTCGTCTTATTTCCATCGGATTACATGACATATTTAAAATAATTATATGTACTAATATTTATATGTTTAAAAAATCTTTTCGAGCTTTTAAAATAACTTTATTTTATATCAAATTAGTTTTTGTTTCGTATTCGCAATTTTATTCTATTTATATTATTTACAGGAAATTTTGAGAGATCCAAATGAACCTTATTCAAGATACAATAGTCTAAGGAGTAGACTAGAGGAATCAAATGTGTGATTATATTATGCACTCTGTCTTAAATTGTTAAAACATGATGTGCAAAATTAGAATAATTTGTGAACAAATACAACTTCTTAAATTTCAATATGAAAAAAAAAATTTGTATGAAAACTTGGAATATTAATTATATCCATGTTGGCGAGTGATATATGTTATGCTAGTAAAATTTAATAACTTTTTTTGTTTATGTGTACACAACTACATGTATTTATTTAATACATTATTTTCTTCTCTGAACAATAATTTCGGCTTAAATATTTAACCCTCTAGTGCGCAAGAAAACGAAACTCAACAAATTGCTTCGGAAGTCATAGGAATCGTCTAGAAAACATCGTCTAGAAATATGTTCTAGCAATTTGGCTAATTTTTTGGGGTGGAGGGTGGAGAAGACAAAATATCCTTTGATGCATCAATGCACACTTAGCCTAAATGCAAATTTGCATCAAACACTTTTTTATTCACAACGAGTAGCTCCGGATAAAAACAATGTGTACTACTTTATTTCGATAAAAAAGAGTATTTTTTATGTAAAAATCACGACTTTTGACTTAACTGTATGTGCACGGTTTTCTCTAAAAATATCAAACTTATGTGAAGCAACTTCAAATACGTATAATATTTATTTTCAATTATAATAGGACCTCAGCGGTTGAAAAACATATTCACACAATATCGCAAAAATGCTGTGAAGAGCCGTTACATATCATCGAATTCAAAGTTTTGACCTAGAGAACGAAATTCAGTGTGATTCAAATATGCATCACGGCGCACTAGAGGATTAATTCGATTTAGTCTTAAAAATAATTTACTTCAAAAAAAAAACCGTCGCGCTTATTATCTCATGAGCGACATCTTATCAGTGAATTATTCATAGGTGCCTCGAGTGTATAGGCTGGAGTTCTCTTAATTATTGTTCGATTAATTTTTGGCGGCTTAGTCCTATTAACTTCTGAATTGCAATAATTCCACAAAAAAACTTTAAGTACAAAAAGATAAGATAGTCTTGGAGTCCAATGAAATGTCTATTTTGCAATACCATTTCATTTAAAACATTCTATTTCAACGCTATAGTAAAGTCTTTCCTGATGTCCAAATTCGCATTATTCTGCAGCTATTACGCAGCTTCGAAAGGTATCCGCTTTTTGCATAGTTCTAAAAACAACTAATTTAGAAACTTAACATATTGCTGTCCAAGATCACTATAAAAAAGTAAGTTCCGACAATGTATATTGATGACTATTGATAACTCCTACTGAGTGTAGTTTCATTTAATGGAGACATTGTGAGTTAATTTCACTTCACTTTCGAAAATTTAACTGGTTATTATTTCCATTAATTGCCATTGTCGAAATATGACTTGATATACATAAATTTGCTTATAGCTTTCCTCTGGCATTTGAAAAATCTTTTAACAAAATTCAAATTGTGGTAGGAAAGGAGGCAAAATGGATCCAATTTACTTGTCATGTGAATTTTTTTATGAAACAAATTTTCAAATCCACTTGCAAAATTGCTTGCAACGATCTTCTGCTATTGTTTATTTGAGCAGATTCTGCTCGAAACGGATGGATTTGATACTATGGCAGAGATTACGGCAGCAATATGTTCCAGCTTCAAAACTCAATTATTTCCCTGATGTTTAAATTTTGAAAAGTACAACATTCATTGAAGAGCGAAATATATATGGAAATATGCGAATAAAAAATGATGCAATTTTTATTTGGTAGCACTATTCGCTCGCCTGTAATAATGAAAATTGATATACATTTGCCTTAGCGCAAAGGTAACCTAAAAGTATTATTTGTTGTATGTGAAAGTTTCAAATTTCTTTTTAAATAGAAAAAAATTTTAACTATTCTGTAAATAATAAAGTTATCTTAAATTAAATTTGTAAAAACGAAATATAGTGAAAAATTAAAGCTAAAAATTAGCATTTGTATGAAACAGACTATTGATAAAATGTTTTTATGGTAAAAATTAGAATAAAAATTGGTGAAAAATATTTGAAAATTTTATTGTCAGAAGTAAAATATTAAGTACATACATAATACATACATACATATAGGCAAATTTAAGTAAATCTTATTGCATGATTTACAATATGAACTGTAAAAATGTAAACTATTTTTAATAATAAATTGATTTTATGTCTTGATTAATTTTATTTACTTTTCGGAAATGAAAATACTAACACACACATTGTTTAGAACAAGTAACATTTATTGTGCTGACAGGTGCCCACAAATATGCGATTGTGAAATTTTAATCTCTGCCTACATTAATACTCACAATATGAGGAAACAATTTTATTGCATCGTTTTAGGTACTTGTTTTTAGGTATTTATTCATTTATTTCATAACAAGTACATTTAATTTTTATTGAGTGTTTGACAATTATTTATGTAAATATTTGTACATGTTATTTTATGTTAACACGACGAGCTAGCCTAATTACTATAAACGAAAATATATTTTTATTTAACAAAATTTCTTTTTAAAAACTGAATTCGCCATATATTAATAAAATTGTAAAATAAAATATTTAATATAAATGTATTTAATTGTTAAGAAGCAAAAAAATTGTAATGAAAGATGATTTATTAGAGAAATTTTGCGGCAATTGCGCAATGAATACGATAAAAAGAAGTTATGTTGCAGTTGTATATAAATTAAGGAACTTTGGCGACTAAAATGAGTTTTTGTAAAAAAAAATATATGGAATAAAATAAGAAAAAAAAAATAAAATCAATAAAAATGTATTTAATTGAAAGAACGTGCCATACTTTGACTTTAATTACACTTGAGAGCAAGGAAATCTTTCTTCAAAGATATCTTGCCCTTGAACTTATTTTTCGAATAGGTTTTAGGTTGCTACATATATACAAAAATCATATCAATATTTCCGTTTACTTTTTGGAGATATGCCTATTTCCGATATATATTTTAAGTTAAACAAAATCGTTTGAGTCATACAAGCAAACAAAATAGTTCAGCGCTTCTTTTTCGTGTTTAGCTTTTCCAATACGATGCCTATACATTTTAATTGAGTTGTACGTTGCGTATGGAGGTTTGTACTTACTTATAAATTTTTTCATAGCATATGCATATAAAAAACTAAGTTTTGAGTAAAATTGAAGCTTGCCTGAAAAGAATGAGCATTTTACTGGCTGTTTACTCAATGACTCCAGAAATTAATTTAAAAGACAAGATTGCAGAAAGATTGATAAAATTATCTTGTATCTTGTGATTTTTAAACTTTTCATAATATGATGAATATGGAATTAATAAAAAAATAATAATTAACACAGTAAGACCTGGTGAAAATTGGATCGGGAAGTGGTCGGTACACAAGAAACTTCAGCGCATATTCCCATATGAGACACTCTTTTACAAACCGAACAGTTTCTGACCGACACATTTTTAAATCACTACAAAATTTTTTTTTAAACTATAGACATTGTATAACTGAGCACGTGTACCGAGAATTTTTATGTTATCGAAGGTATCGAGAGATATCGAGTTGTGAAACTTAAACGTTTTATGTTTTGTGGTCAAATTTGAACTGCCTTATCTTTGGAAAATTTTAACGGATCAGCTTTCTTGCTAAATTTTTAACCAGGATAAAATTTATTATAAAAAATCAATAGCTTAAAGTTGGTTTACGGAGCCAACGCCATTTGGTACGAAATTAAAAAGAATACCACTAAATTCATTGTCAATTATATTTTACCAGAGATAAGACAATTTGAACATGACCATTAAACGTAAAACGTGCAAACTTCAGAACTCAATATCTCTCAATACCTTCGATAAAAATAAATTCACATAACTCGTGTTCACTCATATAATGCCTTAAATATGGATCATTTCATCTATAATTCGCCTATCGCTACCCTGATGTTTTTTAAATTCGCTGAAAGGTTTTAGAGTGATTGGGCCATTACGTAGAAGATAGAAAAAAATGCGATCAAATTTTTTCGACCAATATATTTATAAAAAAAAAAATGTCTTAATTCCGTTCAAAACGGCTCGTAAATAACACAACAACATTCATTGATGAATATAAATAAACAAACGCAATTCAAATTTGCTTTCATATTATTTTAGGTAGCAAGTTACAAAAAATAGAAAAATAGAAAACTTTAAATAATTGAAAAACTGAAAAAAACTAAAGATTTAAAAACCTTGAAAAAATTATAAAAATTACAAAAAAAATTCAAAAAGTATCGAAAAATTAACAAAAATATCAATGGAGTATTCAAATTTTATTTTTAAGTTTCGTAAATCTTTATTAAAATGCATGTTAAATCAAACAGGGTGAAAAAGAAAACATTCATATCATTTTCAAAGATGGCACTTCTATATGTTCTTAAAATATTCGTCATAAAGAGAGCTATGGAGTATTTAGGAAATTGATGTTTCTTGAAACGTCAATACCTTTTATATCTCAGCATATAAGTATATAACGTTTAGGCATTAATTTATCCAGACTTATCAACTAGTACGCAGCTACCTTAAAATAATATGAAAGAAAATTTGAATTGTATTTGTTTGTTTATATTTATCAATGAATGTTGTGTTATTTCCGATCCGTTTTGCACAGAATTAAGAATTTTTTTTTTTTAACATAAATATTGGTGGTAAAATTTGATTGCATTTTTTCTATCTTCTACGTAATGGCCCAATCACTCCAAAAATGTTCAGCCAATTTAAAAAACCTCGGATATTGATAGGCAAATTATAGATGGAATGACCCACATGTATAAAAATTTGAAGCGATTCAAAAATGGTCGGTTAGAAAGTGTTCGGTTTGTAAAAGAATATCTCATATGTATGTAAGTATTAGGGGTGGCAATCCCGGGATCCTGGGATCCTGGGATTTGCTCTAAATATAGGATAAAGTAATCCCGGGATTACATAGAGACAATCCCGGGATTTTCGGGATTAGAAAAACATTTTATATTATATAATAAATATTTTTTTATATGACATATTTAAGTAAAAAATCTGCAAAATAATTGTTTTCAATACATTTGATGTGCATGAAACATTATTGCATCAACCTGCTAAATGCACTTCAATTGTGTCTGAACCTTAAATTGAGTAAAAATATTTTTTTTTATTGTAGCAATTTTTTGTTTAAGATTTTCTTATTAAAAATGTCACATAGCAAAAAAATATATTTTTTAATACTTTGACTAATTTTAAGAATTTTTTACTAAGTGCGATTTGTATTGAAAATTGATAGTTCATGAGAAAAAATAAAAAGTGTGAAATTAAGTGTGTTTGTTTACTTTTCGAGTAACAATTATCCAGTAAAGAAATTTTAGAGAGTAAGAAAGTATTTGCTCACAGAGAAAAACATTTTCATAAAAGTAAACAAACACAATCCAGTAAAAATTCGTACAAGCTGACAAGTGAAAAAAATATTTAAGTTTTTCAAAACAATTTGCTTTTTTATTTATGAAAAAATATTGACAATTGTCCAATTGGTAAAATTTTATCCAGTAAAAACTAGCAGGCCCTCTCGCAACAAATTGTCACTTTATTCTCTCACTGCCTCTCTCGTTACTGGATATTTTTTGTTAACAAACACAATCCAGTAACATTTGTTACAAATTTGTACTAATTCGTACAAATTTTCAGTTAGCAAACAGACCTATTTGGACTAAAATTATTTTTATCAATAACGGAAATAATAAAAATGCAATAGAAAAACAACATAAGCAGAACATATCTATTTCTTATAATAAAATACAAATCTGCAACAAAAAATATAGGTTTGTCTTGAAAACAAAAACCACAGCCGACCTTGATTTGACATTGAGTTTTTGACCCATACCTAGACCTACCAAAACTTAAGTTCTAAGATATAATTACACTTTTGTCTGAAGCTTTTTTTCTGAAATCAGCATCTAAAGATTTTGACAACTTAAATGAAGCACACTTATGGGTGCGTCTACTGAGAGCGAGCACAATATGTGGCACACGAATTTTTAAATGTAAAAATGAAATTAATAGTTTGGTCATAAATGATTGATTATCCTCTATCATCTCCTTTTAATAGAGGCTATCTTCTACTAGTCAAACTTAGTAAATGTGATTTAGATGTATTAACACTCGAAGTGTTCTAAGTCAATTTTCAAGCTATTATTTTTCTATTATTTTGCGTTCTTATTCTTCATTGTTACGCTGTGAAATAAAGCAATTTTAATTTTATATATCGTTACCTTAATATAGAAAGGCCCTAACTAACATTTTTTGAAAAATCAAGATTTTTATAGATTTCGGTAGGTCACCCACTAATACACCATTGACAAAAATGTGTGCGCTACGATTGAAAATAAATCAATTACAAGCAAATAAAAAAAAGCCATTACTCACTTTAACTCACAAAAACTTTAATTTTTATTAAGTTTTTTCGTTCTCCTGTAAAATAATAAAAATGTAAGATAGGGCCTTTCCATATTAAGGTAACGATAAATATAATAGTATAAACTTCTCGTTTTTTTTTGTAGTTCTGTATGCATTTACTAGAACTATCAATACCGGGATTGATCCCGGGATTGGAAACTTCGATCCCGAAACTTAAACAAGCTCCGGGATTGCCACCCCTAGTAAGTATGTATCTATATGACACAAGTGTAAAGTTCAGTTTGATTCTACCAATAATGTTGTAGCTTAAATTACTGCAGTACTATTCAATTTTTGTTGTTTTCTTTAAAAAACTCAAAAAAAAAACTAACGAATTCAAATAGACATTAGAATGTTTTGTATGTACGAATGAATTATTTGCTTCGTTAGTATTCATTGAACAACATATTACATGGAAAATGTGATCTAAATATGGAATGCAAATATAATTTGTAATTTAGAAATTATTTCACATCTTCTTTGTTGGTAAAGCAAACAGTAAATAGAATATTTTTGAAATTAATGTTATTAAATGTAAACTTGTTATCCCAATCATCGGCGTATCTGGTGTGGAGTCATGGGGGTCATAATCTCCCAAAACAATGTTAGTGTATATTCATTAGAACGTTTTCATAATTAATTGACTCTGAAGTAAAAGTCGCTAAGCGATATTTTACAAATTTTATTTTCAATTAATAAATTGTGATTTTTCGATGAAATTTGAAATCTTATTTTTAACAAAAGCGCACCTAATGATCCTGATGATGATGGAAAAAATTATTTCATATAATCTCTTTAAAAGTAAGATAGCAATAATAAATTTGGAATTAGTGGTAATATTTTTGGCCCAGTTTTTACCTTTGATTGCTCCTTAGAAAATTAAAATAAACTACGGTGACAAAAATCTCAATTTAAGTTTCAGACTGTTTGAAATAAAAGTTTATGTTGATAAAGTTAGCCAATAGACGTTTTTATCCTTTTATGGCGAAAGTTCATATATTTCAATAGATTTTATTTTAAATTAGTGAAAACATGTTTGAAGTGAAAAACTTTTTTAGTTTTTTTTTTTTTTTTTAAGTATATTTTTATAAAAAAAAATAAAATCTAACATATCTGCAAAATTGCGCTTGGACAACAAGAAAAAAATATTATGTCGTATGAAAATTTTTGAAACAAATGTTACTTTTATTATAACATAAGCGCACGCTACATTTTTTGTAAAAGTCTATGCGTAACCAGAATATTTAGGCAGCTTTCGCCGGATTCTTTTTTCTGTCCAAATAGGCCAATATCCTTCTGATCCTGACGAACATCTTTTGGCAGAACGTCTTGAGTTGGTCCTCTTTTCTTTTTTACTTCAATTAAATATTGAATTTCAGATCTTCACCTCTGAAAGTTTGTGGTACCTTATTTTATTAAAGTTTCAGCTACTTCTATCATCAAATTAGATGTAGGTTTGATGTCATCAGGTTCACCACATTCTTTCTTAAAGCGTCGGTATAAAAGCCACGAAGTAGATATTTTCAAATAAAGAAAGTGGTAGAACTGACGGGGATACCATCTTTTACTGCGTAGTCTTATCTTGTTTCGGCCCATAACACTATCTTATAAATTGACGACCCCCTTGTGACAATTATATGCATCTTCTACATATGGACGCTCCATCGACATGTTCTTCTTCTGTGACTTGTCACATCTTCTAACCGAAGACATTGAATTTTTTCTCGCAAAATTTGATGCCAAGGAGATAATTTTATTATCTTTCCACGCAACCGCAGATATATTAATTTTATTGTGGTCACCTACATGTTCAATGCTTGTGCCGCGAGGTTATTTTTTAAATTTTTTTCATCCGGTAGACTACAATTTGGAATTAGGTTTCGCGTTAAGGTTTTCAAGCTCTGAATACCTCGTTTTGCCAAATGTTTATTCAAAGGAACTGATGTATAAAAATTATTGAAGAAGATTCAATAATTTTGATTTGGAAGCACAGTTCTTGAAAGTCGGACAGCTACATTTGGAAAAATCCAAACCATCTTTGCTGTCAAACCCTAAATTTGCCAAATATCTTTCAATTTCATCGTCGTTGAGTGACACCAATAAAATTTTCAATTGGATGATGTTGCAGTCCTAAAACAAAGCTTACTATGACTTACTTATAAAAATATATTGAATTTTAAAACTTGCACTAACATACAATTTTCAGTAAGATATACCGATCTTACTTTTAGCTTGCTAACTACAAAAACTCATAGCTGGTTTTGTTGTTGTTGTTCTAAAAAACTTTATTAAATGCTACCGCGTTTCTAAAACAAACCTCCCAGTGCTACATGCTTGCCCTTATGTCCATTTCACGCAAGAGTTCCCAAGCCTAGAGTATAGACTAGGTAAAACCAAAATGCTATAATCTGATAAGCTTGATGCAATGGTCAACTTTTCCTATTTCTCAAGATTTTAAGTTACGCATGCCTACTTTTTTTCAAAATGCTTTAAGTTTTGAACAACTTGACCGATCGTGACGAAATTTTTAAATTTCTGCAGGTAATAAGTTGTAGTATTGTATTAAAAAAAAAGTCACAAAACTTTTGCATTTTTGTTGTTAATTACCAATTTATCTTATCAACAATTGAATTTGAATAACGTGTTCCATCTCGAAAAATCTAAAAAAATTACAGAGATGCATTCGTGGAGCCTTAATTAGTTTTGACGGTATAAATATTATAGTGGTACCGGGCGGACGAAAAACATTTAAAATTTTTGAAGTTGTTTTTCAAAAACGTTTTAAGTCAATAATTTTTTACATGAATATTCAACAAAATTCATTACAATTTTTACAACAGGTAATGTACATCATAACTATCTATGTTGAAAAAGAAAGCTCACCTAAAAATCTTGAGAACTTATTTCCTATGTGCTGTACAAAAAAGTACTTTAAATAAAATCTATGAAGAACTAACGCTTTCATAACTTTTCTTTAAAAACATTTCTCTAAATAATTCTTACGGTTTTTCAAAATAAATAAATTACTACAAAAAAGTGTAATATCAAATGAGTTACAAAAACAAATGCAAACAGCAGAAAAATAATATTTTCTTTGTTTTGTTGAATTTTTGCTCGGGTTCTTAACAGTTCCATGCAAAAAGGAATAGATATCAGGCTTAGCAATTCTTACTTATCGTCTAAAAAGTCACTGATGATTCTGCTTAACAACAGTTTTATTAATTTTTTTTTGCAAATTTATATATGGTTATTGTATTTTATTTTTTTTTGACGTTAACACATACGGTGTTGAACATTATGCTCAGTAAAATAATTTTAAATTATTTTCAATTCCGATACGCCACAAATAAACTCCGTTAAATATTAAGCATTGGATCCGACATTTATCGTCCCATTTCCCTAATTCTATTCTGATCCACCTATCATACTACACAGCTATAACATTAAGGTTTTTAACGCAATGCTATATCAATTTATCATTAAATTTGGTTAAAGAATACCTCAAATTTCATTAAAAAATAGTTTTATTCAAATTAAAAAAAAAAAATTTATTAAATTTTTCCAAAGAAAATTTGTATAAAAAATTTTTTTGTTTTTCCAAAGAAACCTTATATAAAAAATGTTTTGATTGCGTTTAAGGTGGTAAAATTGAAAAAATAAACTTTAAACCATCTCTAAATCTTTTAAGGGATAAGACCTCAACTGAAAATTTTAGTTTTTTTTTAACTGCTTTAATGCACACACACACACATGTACATATGTTACACAATTACACAAGTTGACTTGTTCGAGGTAAATTAAACGAAAACAATAGCAAAAGAAATCGACAAAAAATTGAATTAAAAATGAGACCCAGATAAAATGAAAATCATGTTCAAATGTCCTTCAACACAAACAACATGGAAGAAAAACCGCAACCAAAGCAAAAACTTTGCTGTTGTTCAGCGAAAATTGTGTTCGCCAAACATTCGCCAGTCCAAGCAGGAAAAATTATTGCTGCTGTTCTGGCTCCACTGCTGCTTGATCAATAAGCATGCAGCAACAGGGACAACAACAACAACAACGGATTAAGCAACTAGAGAATGTTGTAACTCTATTGTAAACGCCTCCCACATTTATATCAGCCGACTAGATGGTCAATTTGACCACCCCCTCCATCATATTGTAGTCAATTTTGTTAAAAATATACAGGGTAAAATGATTTCAAATAAAGTGAAGACATTTACATAGTTACTGAAGTAGAGATCATGGACTCTTTTCTAATTTTAAGAACACTTGGAAACAAATTTTTAAAGGCTTCTGTAAAAAAGTAGAGTACATGAAGACAAGCAATGGATAGCTATACCCTAAAGGAACGTAGAATTATTGAGCCAATCTTATTTGGAAAATTGTTGGCCAGTGGGCTTAGGTCATTGAGATCTTATGTCGCTTGTCTTGAGGATACCGGCACTAATCGGGGAAGTTAAGGAAGTGAACAACCTTATACCAATCATTTGGTTGTGAATTTCGGTGATGCGCTAGAAGAACTCTATACCAAAACGTTGAGCCCTCACAACAATGAAAACTTAAAATGCTACGACAGCAAATTTCACAAAAATGACGAGCGAGGTCTGTGAATTGCTTACACTCATTTATGACACCAATATCTCTGCAAACATTTGTCCCCATCTCGTGAGACTTCCTTAAGGAAGTTGGGATGTGGTGTCAATAGTTATTGGACAAAATATTTTTACAATTTGTCAACTTTAAAACGAGCATTTCTTAGTTGAAATTAACCATGTGGGCAAGAAAATTTTTTCGTTTGGTCAGCAATGATTACCTTGTTAGTTGACCAAATACAAAAACAATTTCCATATGACTCTTAAGGCAAGGTAGGATCTGGCCTCAGTAGTTAGTGTGTATAATTTTTGGAATTTGGCTTAATATTAATGTTAGTTTTAAGTTGAAGTTGATCATGTAACAATTCATTAATGCTCACCTAAGCACAGGAACCTTTTTTGACAAATGCTTGTAATATTATCCAGACCAAGGATCACTTTAATATGATATTCTATCATTAGCACCTTGAAATATAAATAATTATTACTCTTGCACTATTTTTATTTTAAGATCTTTCAAATTTATTTGCCTTACCCTATGAGTAAATTGCTCACACCCATTTATGCATCCACAGAAAGAAACTACAACCTATAGTTCGCATGTTTTTCTACAAATTGAAATAAAAAAAAAAATAAATAAAGAGAAACCAAAATTTCTGACGGTTTAATTCGGTAGGTACATAAGTACATCTTGTTGTTTTTGTTTACTACAGCATATTTTTTGTTCTCATTTTCATTTTAGCAAATATTCATACAATTCAATTTCAGGATATTTCAGGATGTGCTGCTGCATGCCTTCTTCTTCTGCTGATTAAGTTTGATTTTGGTTTTATCGGCTTTCTTGCAAATGCAATGGTTGTTGTAGTCATTGCATGTTCGTTTGTTAATTTGGCAAAAAGGACATGTTTTGCAATGTGATTGCAGGACATCGTTGCATTGTTGTATATACGAGTACCAGCAGCAACAACAACAACAAGAACTTAAATGCTGAGCATCATTGAAGGCATGGAAACGAAATCATTGTGCGCAATTGAATTGAATTGTTTTAAATTGTGGTTTTTATTGAATTTCCTAGCCATTATTATTGTTGTACTTGTTTTTGCTATTTTTTTTCTGTTGATTTTCCTGTTGATGTTCAGTTTGTGTGTCTGTTTTTGTATTGGTTTTGGCTTTTGCCAAACTCTAAGTGCTGTACAACATGCAATGCAGCAGCATACTTTCCAGGACATTCATGCCAAAGTTTTATTCTCCATCCTGACTATTATTTTGTTGTTGTATTTGATTCATAGCACTCAACAATTATAGTGAAAAATGTTCAATAAACAATTGACATATCGAGGAACATCAGTTGCTCAATTAGTGAAAATGCCAGATATTCACATGACTATTTCATGCTTCTTTGGCCTTTAGGTATAAAAATGACAAATGAACGTTTATATAAACATATATATTTTACATTTTGACCTCACATAATGACATAATAAAATTTATATTCAATTTAGTTATAAGAATTCGTGTGTGTTTAAAGAGCTTGAGTTCTCAAATAATTTAGTTGATATTTTATAAAGAATTATATAGAAAAGAATATAGTTCAACATTAAAACTTTTCATTTTTAAAAACGGTTCATTTGCTCTCGCTAAGAAGTTGAGGATTCCCGAATTATATTTAATAAAAAATATCGTTTTCTAATAGTATTTTGTCCTTTGCATCCTTCGCGAACTCAGTTCTTAGTCATTGGTAGCTGAGTATGCAGCTTTGTTGGCGGGGAACAGGATGTTGCTCCATATTACTTATTGCAATGAAAAGGACGTATAGTATGTATATAACGTAAATCAAACTATTAGCATTGGCATATTAACACACTGACCTAGATACTTGTGGCATATTTGCAAAAGCAAATCAAAATGCTTAAATCATTGTGGTATTTTTTTATAAGAGCTACAAAGTAGGTGTTGTTAGCTATGTATTTAAAACCAATATCAAATATCTTCTTGAAATGATCTGTTGAAGTATTTTACTATGATTCTTTTGCATACACATGTACGTGCAATTTTACTAAACTCGCTGAAAAATTATTTAAAATTTTTTTAAAGTCACACGATTTCAAGAAATATTAAAATCAACTGACCGACAAGATCACGTGATTTCGACAACATTGGAATCTGGAATCATATAAAAAAGTGTAGTCTACGGCTATGATGTTGAATTCGATACTCCAAATTACTATATTTATGTTCCCATTGGGGTATTTCGAAATATTTATAATTTTTAAAATCGATTTATGCAGGATGTCTTATAAATAGTGGACAACCTCTAACAGCGAATGGGCTAGAAAAGGTAATATTTTGTTAAGTAAAAGTCGCACCGTTTTCGAGAAAATCGATTCATTTTCAGTGATATGTAAGGCAACCTCAAGATCTTTCGACTTTCGCTTAACATTTTTTACGTCTCAACATTTCCCATCTGTAGACGACTTTTTTATTCAGCTTGTTCTTGAATTATTCGACACTTATCGACTCCTTCGATTGAAATGGGTACTTTTTCGAAATATATGTATTAGCTTTTTTGCAATATTTTTCGACTTTCATTAACAGTTTCATTTTTTAAAAATTATTTAGTTCGTTTCGCTTTCGATTCAATTCAATCCTTTGTACACTGAGTGATACTTTTCTATACCAACATAAGCATTGAGTTCATACATAAAGCCGCGAATTCTTGCTTTTCTTTTTAAAGTACTGATTGTGTGTTTCGATAATATTGTTCGTGCTTATATTAATATTACTTACTACTGACACAGTCAATAAATTTGACATATCTTAATTTGTATATTTGTTTCTAACAATTATTTACAAAAATTAAATTATATTGTTATTGAAAGTAAAATTGGCATAAAAAATGCACATTCAATATTTTCCTCAAAACCCTCTAAAGTTGCGCTATTTTTTCTAACATTCTTTCTGTCAATTACCTGAACATGGCAAAGCTTCATTTTCTGTTCACTTTAACTTTTATTTAGCTTTTTTCTTTACAGTCAGCCAACAATTTCGCCTACAATTTCCACAATAATTTCCTATTGCTCGCTTTTACGACATACAACAACAAGGAGCAGGCAGGTATGCACCAGTCACTTTGTACAAAAAAGCGCTGAACACGCGATTTTATGCAGAGAGTGCAATTTCACATGTGATATGTTGTTGTTGTTGTTTGCGAAAAATTTGAAATATAATTAAGTTATTATTTCGCAGCAATAATTCCGCAAACATAAATTGCAAGGAACTTCAACATCGGCAACAACAACAACAACAATCGAAATAGCAGAAGTAACAGTAATTGCCTGCACATTTCATTGCATATTTACAGGCGTTGCCGTTCGCTAGTTGAAAGAGAAAGAATTGCTATTATGTTGCAACACACGGGTACGACAAGCAAAAAATTAATCGATAGCCGTCGACTGAAATTATAAAATACAGGGAAAAATGTTGAAGTATGAAGGGAGTTATTGACGTCAGCGGTAGCGTTGTAACGCATTGTAACTTGAAAATTATTCACGCCAATTGAATGTCAAATTGCAGACTTTGATTTCCGTCAACCAACATTTATTGTTGCTGTCGGTTGTGCAGTTGCTATTCTAGTTGCTGGTTTTAAAAATTTTTGTTGCATATTTTTTTTAAACTTTTTATTTTCAACGCAAAATGTGCACAAACTTTGCTGCCAGCTAGTAGGCTGATTTTTATTAAGAAATAAAATATTGCATACTTTACGACTTACATTCTCAGTTGTGCACTGCCACCCACTTTGCCACTAGTCACTCACAATCAACATCAAATTTGCATCGCAGCAGGGGAAAAATTGCAAAATTTCGAAATTTCGCTTTAAAAAAACTTTATTTGTTTGGCAAATTCGCAAAACCAGAAACCTTTGCAATGAAGTCGTCCTTTTGAAAGTAGTCACACCGTGTTATCAGACATCCTCTCACACTTCTATCACATGCGAACGTTCATAGCTGTCTCGGTTTAGTGTTCGCCCTCGTGACTGGTCTGGCAATTCTATGTAAATATCTTGCATGCCAAACGGCAAAGCGCGGCAATGCGATGTAACGCGACGATTCGAATTTTTGATAAAATTTTAAGCGATTATGTCGAGCACAGCAACAACGTTAAATGAAAGCTGCGAATAATCAAATTTGTGCTAATGGGTATTCACTATTTGGCGTTGAATTTGGCAAACAATTTAATTTTCTTCACTCATTTTGAATTTTTAAATAGCGCACAGTGGCGCTGTTTCGATAAAAAAGTTAATAGAACACTTTATTATATTTACAAAACATTTTTAGGTTAAAATTGAGAATTATGGAAAGTGGTAAAATTTTTATTTAATATCTTTATTTTTACATCCCCAATTATTTCTAAATAGTCATCATCGTCTCAAAAAATTAGAGGTAAAAGCTTATAGCTGAGCAGAAATTCATTCTTCACTAATTAGAAATAAATTTCTTAAAATTTTGTTCAGTAAATTAATACTCAATCAAGAATAACCGAGATATTAACAAAAAATATTAGTTATCTTTTACCCCGAATGTCATTTATACACTTGAACCACCATAATTGAACGTACAATTTTTTGATTTTTTTTTATAACCTTCATTATAGGTATGCGCCGACGTGAAAAGTTTAAATTTATCATGATATTCTGGTTTTAAGAACCTCAGCGAATACATAAACACTAGTCTGGAATACCGTAAAGGACTCCTTTCGAGAACCTAACATAAGTACTCATTTGTCAGTTGGAACAAATGTTAAACAATGTTTATTCTTCAGAAGTAAAGAAAACGTTTATCGGAAATCCGATTATTAGTGAAAAATTTTTAGAAAAATCCTTCGAAAAGTGACTGAGAGATGTAGTTAATGTAGACATATTGAATAGTATTGAAAAGCAGCAAAACGTTCATTAAACTTGAAAAGCATCGAAATACATAGAAGAAGCATGTAAAAACAGAACTGGAAAATGTTAATAAAAAGCATCAGAACCGTATAGTTCAGAAAAACATCAAAAAGTTCGGAAAGTGTAAATCAATATGTATTTAAAACAATCATTTCAACAGAAGTCAAGTTCGATAATATTTGGAAATTATCGAAAAACTCAATAAACGCCAGAAAGTATAAGAAATTTAATTTAAGTCATAAGCTATAGAAAAATACCGAAATAGTCGGATGATATGAAATCATTATATGTGCATCTACATAGAAATGGTCATTTAAGACAGCCCCGTTGTCGATTTTTTTTTTTTTTTTTTTGGAGTTTTTCTTGAAGGTTTTTCTTGAAGTTAAATAAATATTCAAAGTGGAACAATTAAAATTCAGAGGCGTATAATTTTTGTTTATGTAACCTTAGATGTAACTTTGTTGTTTTTTACTTTAAGTGCAATTTTGACTATGTCTCCCTTTGAATTGTGTCAAGAATTTTATAAACAAGTAATTACAATATTTTGCTTAAATAATAAGCACACCTTTATACGTAATATAAGTAAGGTCTACCTCCTGGGTTTTAACTATTTTTTTTTAAGGGACTTTCTTTTTAACGTATTTTAAAGTGTGATTTAGAGGTTATGTCGAAATCTAAGGGTGATGGGCAAATTCTGAACCCGGATTCGTTTTTAACACACTAAAATACATACCGTATTTGCGGTCCTACGTGGCTATATTACAGAATCGGGTTTCAATAGAATTTCCATAAAAAAGGAAACTAGATTTATGCTGAATCAATATGCGAAAAGCAGAACATATTAAAGTCAGATAGATGACTCACATACAAAAATTGCTTACCGTCTTGGAAGGCAATCATTGTTAGCCCAAACTAAATAGCTCGAACTCAGGTCTGAATCTTTGTATCTCTCTGGAAGGATTTGTTGCAACAGCAAAGATAATGTCCTTGCTGGGTGGAGCAAATTGGACTATATCAAATTAGCCGAATTTTAGCTGTAATACAGTCAGGTAAATTTAGTAGAACACACTTCAGCAAATAAAAAACTCAAACTGACAAAGTATATTCACCCACTAACAAATCTTAGTCCTTAATTTATGTTGGGCTTAATTCACACATGAAATTCACACAACGACTGCACCGCTATATCAATTGCACCACACTGAGACCAAAAACAGCGAACGCACAAAACCTTGCAGCACGTATCTTTATCCGTTACTGCTATGTTGACAAAAAAAATTTTGTCGAGAGTTTTTTATTTAAGGAAATACGATGGCATATCACATTACCCGACCATATCACAATACCCGAAGTAACTCTATTAAATCAAATTTTCTAATTTTTTTTTGCCAAATTCCGAAAAATTAAAATTTTGCAGTTCTGGTAGCAATCCTAGGAGTATTATTTTTTAACTTTTTTATATTAAGATATACGCGAATATGAATAAATTTTCGAAAATCGAGGCTTCGGAAGAATTCTAAAACACGCCTAACGTACATACATACATACTTACATACGTAGATAGTCGAAGACAGAACAGTTCTAGCACTTTTTAGTGGGCGTGGCACCGTCTTTAATGGTAAAAAATTATTTCATCGTTTAGCAGCTACACCGACTTTGATAAAATTCACTATGGGAATAAATTATTTCTTGTAGAAAGTTATTTGATTTTTTGTGGGCGAACCCACTCCCATAAGTAAATGTACCGATTATGATGAAATTTGGTACAGAGCAACATAGATTAAATATTGCAGAAATACTTGTTTTGATGGACGATTCCACGCCCCTAATCAGAAAAACGAATGGATCGATTTTAATGAAATTTGGTATGGATATAAATTGAAAATTGATATAATATAATTAATTATAAAAAACTTTTATTTATGTCTGTTTTTTAATAGCAAAAATGTTTTTCTGTTATTTTTTGTATTGTCAGTAAATAACAGAATTTCAATGACTCATGGGTACTCACATATATAGTGGCGCCCTTGTCTATATGAAAGAACTATCCGTACTGTGCAAAATTACCTTATTGCAAATGGTATCACGAAATTTCAAGTTATAAATGCATGACTGCAGTCTTTTTGTAAGTTTTTTGTTCTTAAACTATATTAATTGCAACAACGAGTAGAGAGATGTACCTACAGTATATATAAACTTTCAGCCAAAACCCAACTGGAGCACTTTTTTAGCCGCCAATTTCACACGTTTATGACAATCCAAAGTGTGAAGTTTTCGCCACAATCGAACAAGTTTATTCAGGTACACTAACACGGCTTTTTTTTTTTTTGTATTTGCAAGTGTGTATGCAAGAACATATTTTTGTATGTATGTTATGTGTTGCATTTATTTGTAAGTGGTATATAAAATCCATGGAAGTATTGCAAGTGGTGTAAACGATATTCTTATACATAATATCGATATCAAGAATATTAATATTTACGCACGACAATATTGTGTTCACAGAGAGCTACCAAGGCAGGACTCATTGAAAACTAATTTTTAGACATTTCACTAAATGATGCTAGTAAAATTTGTTTATTCCACAGCTGTTATGACGTATTAAATTATATCTAGACCAGAGAATGAAAACTAAATAAATTACATAATGATGAAAATTTGCTTTATCACTCCATTCAGCAAGATCACAATTTTCCACAAATTTACTGTTGGCAGACACCTAAAACTTCCATTTGATTTTCCGTTATCTTCACTTTAAATGTTTAAAAAAAGTATATCTCAAATCAAAGGATAAGCAGTTTGATGTTAAATCAAATTGGTGAAAAATAAACATAAATTTATTCTTTTTTATTATATTGTAACATTTTTTTTTAAAAGAATTAATGACGTTATAGAATAAAAAATAAATTTTGTTAAAGTACAGGGTGTTCATTTTTGTTTTTAATTTAAAATTTAAATGGATATTCAAATTTGCACACCCCATAGAAGGTGATAAGCCTATTTGTCCGACCTATTTCATGTTTTCTTCAGCGCTTAATCGAACGTTTCACACTGATGTTTTTCATATCAATTCAAGTGTTGCATATAGCTTTGTTGTATAGGAGATGCCATGCCTTCTTTTCAATGCCTGTAATATTTTTGTGTAGCGTTTGTTCGAAGTATTCCAAATATTTGTGAGAAATTCGGTTGCATTGCCCTTAACATCTCTATCAGTATCGTATTTTAATAGTTTCTTTTTCATGTGTAAAAGACGCCACGCCCTTTTATTTTTCGTTGATATTTATCAAAATTCCTTTCAGAGCTTGTGTGAAGCTTAGATGCATTTACTTTAATTAAGTCCCTGATACTGCACTTGAAACTTTTTTTTATAGAAGAAGTGTCACGCCCATTTAAAATATGGTGTCATCCTTACAATAAAAACAGGGAACGCTTTCCAAAATGGTTAAGTAATTGAAATTAGGCTAAACAAGTTTGTATATAACTATCAAATATGGATTCATTGCTAGCGTGTAACTTGTGTAACTTATATATGTAGGTACGTAGCTATACCATTATGTGATTTATATATACATACATGTAAGTATTATGCTGTTCGTTTCAATATATAAGCTCAATAAGCATCTTTACTGGATGATGAACAAGGTTGCACATATTCAATGCGCCCATCAGGCAACACTATAACTTTTGACAGCGATGTCAAATCGACTAATGACGTACCGCGTTTTGAATCGTCATTCCAAGCAGATTTTTGACATGGAACAGTACACGCAACGCGAACGCTCTAAAATTGTTGAAATTTACATTCAACAAAACAAGTCAATAGTGAAACTTCAACGTGCTTTTTTATCATGATCGATGAAGCTCATTTCCAGTTGAACGGAACGGTAAGCAAACAAAATTGCCGTATTTATGCCACTGAAAATTCACAAGAAATTCAAGAGGTGCCTCTTCATGATGCAAAAGTCACTGTTCGGTGCGGCGCTTGTGCTAAAATGGTCATTGGGCCGTTCTTTTTTGAAGATGATAATGGCCACACAGTTACTGTTAATCAGGAGCGTTATCGCAATATGGCAACCAATTTTTTCAAGCCAATTATTCGTCGAAAGCGTATGGGGCACTACTGGTATCAACAAGACGGCGCGCCACCACACACAAGCCGCACTTCAATCGATTTTTTGAAGCAATTGTTCCCTGGCCGTTTGATGTCAAAAAATGGTGACTTCGATTGGCCGCCAAGATCACCAGATTTAACGCCTCCAGACTTATTTTTGTGGGGTTATTTGAAATAAAAGGCTTACGTCAACAAGTCAAAGACCATAGAAGAGCTGAAAACCAACATCCGTCAAGAAATAGCCGCCATTCCGGTCAAAATGTTGAAGAAAACCATGGAAAATGCAGCAAAACGGGCACAATACGCCGTACAAGCCAAGGGCGACCATTTACGAGACATCATATTCAAGAAATGATGTAAACAAATTAACTTGAACCCGATTAAGTGATTTCAATTTTTTTCAATTCAATTCAATTTTTATTTATCAATAAAATAACATTAATTTAACAGGTATTCAGTAATAACAAATTTCTCTTTTAAACATTGATAAAAACTGCAATCTGTTGCTTAAAAAAAAACAAGTAGTGAATGCAGTTAAGCTTACGACTAAAACCTTAAATTAATTAAAACATAAAATTTATTTAAACATACGAAGCGTGGGGGCTTCAGTTTGAAATGCATATTAAAACACAATAAATAAATAAGCAATAGCATTAAACATAGCGAAAATCGCAAAAAAAAAAAAAAAGCCAAAGGAGGAGAAAAAAAAATACAAGATGTTTGGGATCATACCAAAACACGAATATCTCTAAACTCAAGATCAAATATCCATGATTTAGTCTCTTTAAGAAAAACTTGTTTATTTCGTACACATCTAATGGAATCAGGAAGACTATTGAAAAGTCTGGGTGCAACCGATAAATAATAATTTAAGAAGTGCGTAGTGGAATGGTTTGGTATGGTAGCCAAATTTAAATTATTTGCTCTAAGTAAATAGACCGAGTAATTTCTGTTAACTAAATAACCACATCTATTAAAAAAGACTTTCAAAACTTTAAAAAAGTATAAATGCTTTAAGGGTAGAATTTTCAGATTACGGAACAGTGGAAGACTTCTTTCAAGACGATGTTGTTTACATACTATGCGAATAACATGTTTCTGAGCCAACAACAACGGATTTATTTTGTATAAATTGGTGCCACCCCAGCACACTATACCATATTGCAACTTGGAATTGAAAATACCATGATAAATACAAACCAGTAACTTTATCTTGCAGTATTTTTGTAAAAGATACAATTGACGAGTAGCACCCATCAAATATCTTTTTAGCGTAGATGTGTGGTCACTCCAGCACATTTTCCAATCAATTAAAAGACCAAGATATTTGAAAGATTTCACCTATTCTATGGCAAAGCATTTTACACAACAGGTACGTTCATCAAAGTAAGTTTGTGTCGCATTGGAAAAGGCACAAATAGTGTTATCTAGTATGTATTTCTTACATTCAGCTGCATGAAGGTTGCAAAAGTGAATTTCCCTGCCTGAAACATTAAAGTACATAACTTTAGTTTTATCGCTTAAAACAAGTTTATGCATTGAAAACCAATGTCTTAATGTATTCAAATCATTATTCATGTCAGCATTTAGGCTTAGTAATGAGTCATTCGTATACGTACACGCCATGTCATCAGCAAAAGCTATAATGTTACTATAAAAGTGTTGGTCAAAAATAGAGTTTATAAAAATTAGAAAAAAGATGGGTCCGAGGACAGAGCCTTGTGGTACACCGATGGTTATGTTTAAATATTCACTATACTGATTTTCTAATTTAACCCTTTGACTTTTGTCACTTAAATAGGATTTAAACCAATTGTGAATAACACCTCTGAAGCCGCATTTATAGAGCTTATCCAAAAGGATTGAATGGTCAACTGTGTCAAAGGCCTTTGTAATGTCAATGTACAAAGCTGCAGAAATTTTTTTTTGATTAAGACCATTGTTTATATTGTTGCAGAAATTCAAGAGGGCATCCTCAGTAGACATACCTTCTCGGAAGCCAAATTGACACTTGCTCAAGTAATTTATTTTGTTCAGAAAATTTAACATCCGTTTTTTAATGGCTTTTTCAAAAATTTTTGAGAATACTGGAAGTATGGAAATCGGCCGAAAGTTATTGAGGAGCGTTTTATTACCTTTTTTAAATAATGGAATAATTTCAGCTTTTTTAAGCTCACTCGGAAAAATGCCTGCAAAAATACTCTTATTAAAAATAGCACAAATTACGTCAGCAATATTTAGTGCAATCAGTTTGATAAAACCATTAGAAAAGCTACTTTCAGTCCTAGAGTTAGAATTTTTCAAAGACATAATTGTTTTAAATATTTCATAAGATGAGATGGGCTCAAAGAAAAAGCTCTCAGAGTATACCTTTTCCTTTTTTAAACAGTCACAGGAATTACTACTCAAACCATTATCAATAACAACATCGTTGCCAATTTTGGCAAAAAATTCGTTAAAGGCATTGGCCTTTCCAATAGCGCTTGAGACAACCTTATCATTTACAATTAGATTACTAATTTCCTCATTTGTGGACGTTTTATTTAATAAAATATTGACAAGTTGCCACTCTTTTCTTAAGTTGCCTTGTAAATTAGCGAATTCATTAGCATAGAAGTTATTTTTACAATTGGTAGATTCTATTGCTATTTCTTTGCAGAGTTTCTTATAGTGAATCTTGATATTTATATTGGCAGGATTTCTTTTACTTTTTTTATAAACTCTATTTTTAAATTCAATTTTTTCTAATAATTCTATCGATATCCATGGCTTCAGCCTCTTGAATCTTTTGTTTCTATTTTTTAACTGAGCATTACAGTGCAAGCGCAGATATGATTTGTTAGAGTGTCATTAAATAGCTTAAATGCTATGGACTGATCGGCTTCTTCATAAACACTATCCCATGTTTCATAGCGAAGGCGGTAATTCAATGCAATAAAATTAGTTTTTTCATGGAAAGAAATACTATCACTAGATTGGTTTTTAGGTTTTTCAACGTTTTTGAGACAAAGACACGTCATACAATGGTCAGTAATATCTAATTGTGCTACAGAGCTACAAATTGAAGTATTGTTTGATCGCCCTAACCGTACAAAAATGTGATCAATGCATGTTGCAGAAGTTTCCGTTATTCTTGTAGGCTGATTTACACATGATTCAAAACCAAATGATGAAAGAAGCATTAGATATTTATCAGAAAATTCTGTCTCTATTAACAAATTCAAATTCATATCACCAAGCATTATAATGTTTTCAGACCTGTCACCCAGCAATAAAGCATTCAAATCACTTAAAAAAATTTTGGTTGTAGAGGAGTTGTGAAAACGATATATGCAATATAAGGAGTACTTCTTATTATCTAAAAGACATTTTATATTTAAAATATTTCATGACGAACAGAAAAAAATTGTGTTTTCTTTGATTCATTTAAAAATAAAATAAGCGTTTCGAATATGGGGAACTTTGTATGTTAAAATGGTGTTTGAATTTCATATTTTATGGAGTTGAGGCAATACCTTCTGCTTCTTAGATTCTTTCTGCTAAGTTTATTTAATTAAATTTTGCCTAGATCGCCATTCATATATGCATCGTCTTTGGTAAGAATTATTTCACTAATTAAATACAGAGACAACTCTTTCAGCTTTCTTATGAAGCTATTCTGGATACGTTTAAAGAAATATGTTGAACTCAAGTCATGGAATTAATACAGCAAATACTATCCAACTCATAAGATTTTAATTTATATTTGATTTGTATCTTCAGCCCGAGATTTACTCATTGTCAAAAAAATTCGATTTGCCGATGCTATTGTAATTAGTAAAAACAAAAAAAAAATAATTAAAGTAATTAAGAGATTTTTTATTTCTGTCATAGATATGGTTGAAAATTTTTAATTCGCAGTCAATACATTCCTGTTCCTTCACTTCTAAATTTTATTATCAATGCTGTAGCTATTGAGGTATAATTATTGACTTTGCAATTTCGTTTCAATTTCAATGGCATCCTATAAATTGTGTTTTTGCAGTACCATCACCACGACTCTAAATTCAAAATTATACGTCTTAGTTTTTTGTGGAAAAAACGAATTTTGCGGGATAGAGCGCAGAAGGAGGTAAGACGAGCGTTTCTTAAAGCCAGGCCAGCGCATTCATATAACTTTATAGTTTGCTGATTCGGATTAAGGCATTGAGTTTTATGAGTTATAGTTCGAAATTGGTTTGAACATATTTAAAAATATCTAACACTATGCCACCTGTATGTCTGCAGCTGAAGATTACATGAGCTTAGAACTGGGGTATGAATTGAGATAATATTCGAATAAACTTCAGTTGAATTTAAAAAAATTCATATGATAATTTAATGATATTATACTTAGATGCACATAAGTAGTATTAAATTTTTGAGCTATCAATGTACTCCAACTCTAACTTGAAAATTGTGTTTTCAAGCCATACTTTAAACATAATTTTGAGAAATCTAAATATTTTTTTTTTATAAAAAGACTTTTCTGTCTTAAGGTCATTAATATTTATTTATTGAAAATTTTATCCCAACCTTTTTTTTCCACAAAAAAATGCTTATCGTTTGAAACTTAATATTTATAGTAATAGTTTCTCAGTCCCTAGAATATGTTTTTTTTTTCATAATATTTTGTTAAAGTTTGTTAAGTTTCCATTTGTCTTTTTTTTTTTGTTATTATTTTTGCTGATTTTTGATTTATCAGCACTATAGCTTACAGCAAGTTTTCTACTTACAATCGCTGTAAACAACATCGCGCCTCAAGGCATGCAACATATTTTGCTCACATTCATTTTAATTGCTTCATTTTTGCTGTCATAGTTTGATGTATAAACTTATTTCAGACTACCGACAGCATTAGGAACGAATATTCAAACTGACAGCTGGTCTGACAGTTTTAGTCACTCAGTTGAATATGCATTTAAGACTGACATGACGTTTGTTTGTTGTCAGTTTGAATTACAATTTAAGGCAGAGTGAATTAAAAATAAGCCGCCTGACATAAAGTTCTCAACATACGAAGGCTCAGAGTTTGCGATAGCTTTTCAAGAATCTACTCATTGTCAGATAAATCAAATTTTTATAAAATTAAAATGTTTCAAAGGAAAACAGAACTTCTTTCGAATATTCGTTACGGGTGAAATTTAAGAAGGCTAAACAAATTTTAATTTTGCCGTTGTCTTCGATATTCGTTAACGGTAGTTTCATTCGATAAGCCATCGCTTATTTAGCAATATCTTCGATATTGAAATCCTTGTGTCGGATGGAAATCAGTTGCTAGTAAGTTAAAGCATGAAATGAAAGATTATTTCCTCTGTGTTGGTTTTTTTTTACCTTCCCATTGTGCACAAAAACGGATGCGAATTCGTTTCTAATTCGAAACGAATTTGTTTCTGCGCATTCCGTTTTTTGCTAGTAAAACAAATTTGTTTCGAATTCGTTTTTGTTCATAAAATGAATCGTTTCGAATTTTGTTTTTTGTAAGTAAAACGAATCCGTTTTTTGTTCATAAAACAGATCAAATTTATTTTGAAAAATTTTGCAAAAAAAATGTTATGACTTAATCGAATCAGAAATGTTTAAAAAGTCGAAAAAAACTAATATTTTCTTAACTCTGAAATTAACAATTCGTTTTTTGTACTAAAAAAGAAACCGTTTCGAATTCGAAATGAATTCGTCAATGCGGACGATCCTTCCGTTTTTTCGAGAGGAATTTCATACGAAAACGAGTTCGAAACGAATTCGTAACAGAATACGTTTCGGATAAATAGTACGAAGAAACGAGTTCGTTTGGCATACTGAGTTTTAATGCAAGTTTTGATTCCATTTTTGTAGCATATATAGCTGGGTAGGAATGAATTATTTCCAAATCAAATTATTAAGATTTGAAATATGAAATTGCTTCTACTAATTCCATGGCATGAGGCATATGGCATTATTGTTTGAATTTTTCAATTTAATGGCAAAATAAATTGAAATTGTAAACTCTATTTCAGAATTGAACAGACATTAGAATCATTTACCATTGTATTGAATAAGTCTTTTCTGAATTCTAATCTAGTTTTGCTCTGGTAAAATCCGAAAAGAGCTTATTTTTGTGAATTTTTGGTCTTTAATAACCAATTGATACAAAACAATATTCGAAATGTGGAATCAAATGAACAATTAAAGTTCAAAATTAATTTTAAATGTCTCCTTATCATGTAGTGCATACTTTTGTTTTGGAAAAATTGGAAACTAAATTCGATATTTCAATCCCTTAAAGGCTTAAAGTCCTTATTGGACTTAATGATTTTAAGATCTTTGAGTTCCTAATTATGATTCCTGGTATGAATTGAAATTTTGAATGAATGAAATCAATACATATAGATAAAAAATTTAAAACCTTATTTCCGAATTCCAATTTCCTGAAAATTAAAATAAAGTTTTTGATATTTCACTTCTCTAAATATTCAAATTCCTTGTTCGACTTAATCCAAATTTTGATGAGTCTTCTGAAGTACATAGAAGAATTGTGTACAAGGACCGAAATATTTTTCATAACTGATTTTTTGAAGTGCTTTTACTTATTTTGTGAATTGTGTTCGGTAGACTTAATGCTATTGCACTCAAGCCTACAAGGCTCGATTTTTCTTTATTAAAATGACGAATATATCTATCACGCTTTAAGTAAGCTGCTTAGTTAACAAATTTTCAGTAATAAATCTTAACCTTACACTATCCTTAGAGAATACATAGTTTTTTTTTTTGGCTGTCAAATTTTTATTTATCTTTGTTTTTGCCATTTTCATAAAATCTCTTCCTTCATAATGCAGTGCTATTTCGCAAAATATCCTTTGTTTCACTTTTGTCAACTTCCATTAAAATGTCAAATTTTATCATCAATCAATAGAAGAAGAAAAATAGCAGAAATAACAGCAACAGCATCAGTGTCTCGTAAAACATCAAACTATAACTTTAATAAAAATAAATATAGGGAGTAGAACAAAATAGTCTTCGCACCAAATTATACCATTTCCAAAAGTAAATAGCACCATTTTTGTAATTTTTTTGCTATTATTTTACACATAAAATTTTTCATATAACTATACATAGAAAAAATTGGTTTTACTTGTTCATTTTTAAATAAAATAAAACCATCGAGAGTAATTTGTTAACACAACTTAGTTGTTAAATATTTTGCACCACATACTATTGACTCAGTTTCTTTGCGTTACATAAATTTTTATTAGAGTTGTAAATAAAATAGTGTCCAAAAACAAGTAAATTTTACTCGTTTATCAAAAATTATTTCAAAAATACCCAAACCAACAAAATTGTATTCAAAAGTATTGCCACCTTGCTCATCAAATGACATAATTTATGATGAAAATTACTTTCAACTGCAATTTATCATTACAAAGTTGAAAAGAAACAGATAGCAAATGAAATATTCATTCGGATATTATAACATAACGTACAAACTAACGCACAAACATCTACCCACACATAAGACCATGCACCGAAAAAAAAATTGATTAAATTACATGTATTAAAATTTAAGGAAAAAGTGTCTTTCAGTAAACACAAAAGTTATTAGTCCCATGAAACAAGTATTGTTGTTATTTTGGTAGCAAATGTTGCTTTCTTGAAATAATTTCAAGTTTCTTCGATCTAATAAAAAGTTTCTCTTGCTGCAAATCTAAATAAACTATATACAAAAAATCGTACTATTCTGATGGAAGCAAATTTAAATTAAAAATGCTTTGTTTTTAGGCTAAATTTACTTGAAACCAAATTGCCATTACTTAATTTTTAATATGGAATGTACATTCATCCGTCAGGCAATTTTTCTTGTTTCAATAGAACTTAAGCTCATTTCAAAAAATAATTGACTTGGCAAATTTCTTTATAAGAGCAAAAATTTCTCATAATAAAGAGAATTTTTTTACAAAACCTTAAAGTAAATTTTTTCAGTGTAGATATTTAAACGAATGAACCAAAGAGGAACGTTTCATTTTGGCAACATCAATCAATTAGATTGAAATTAAAGACACAGCCATGAACTGCAGAGTAACAGAGTAGACAAAAGTTCATTTCGCACAGGCCCACCTCAACCCACATACATATTTACCTTAACAATTTGGTAATGGACAATGGACTGGTATTGGCACTCATTTAAACTGATGAACCACAAATTTCATGTTCATTAAAGAGCTTCACTAGAAACTCATCAGCAGCTAGAGCGGAAGTGTCCTGTTGTACATACCAATAATGCTCTTAAAATACAACAAAAAATAGACTATGGTGAAAACATCCTAACTTGGCAGTAAAATATTGCTTCAGCTAATTGATGATGATGATGTCCATTGAAGGTTTTTTTTTTTTGGTAAGATGTATTTTTTGTGCAGTTATGAACCGTAAAAAAGCGCAATTGATCACTTTTTTGAATGCTTGGAGCATTAAAGTGAAAAATATTAACTGTACGTTTCATCAAGTGTAAAACATATTCATATGTACTGTATACAGCATCGTATATCTGTTTGGTTAAAAAAAAGTACATGAAATGGAATGTGGTCTTTAGTGAGCTTAATTTTACAACGATGAAATTCAAAAAAATTAATAATTTCTGTGGAGGCCGTAAAGCCCAATAGACACATTCAACATAATTTTTGATGAAGAGTCTAAAATGTGGACTCAACATAAATCTTCTAACTAATTTTTGTTAATAAATAATTATATGTGTATGAAACATTTAGCGATTTAATGACCGTACACTTAATTTAAAATGTTTTCAAAGGATATAAGTTGACCCATATTTCCCCCATTTGATTAAAAACTTTTTTTACGAAGTTATGCCCATTTTAAGTTTTGGTGTCAAAAATTTAAAAACAGCTGAAATTTTTTTTTAAAAACCGGCATTTCCCCTCAAATCAAAATAAATAACCTTTGTCTTTTGATTCTAATAGAACTTCTTATTCTCTGTCAGAATCTTTAAAAAAAATTTCAGAATTGTTGAAAATTGGTAGAGTTATAGCGCTTTTTATGTAAAAAAAAGCAAAGCTTAAAATTTAGTTTTGAGTTTGTACTACTAAATATAAGAAAGAAATGACATGAGTTAATTGCACGCTTAAAGATATTTGAGGTCAAGAGAATTTTTTTCTCAAAATAAAAATTTAAATTTTTGTTTCAACATTGCTAAGCTATCTGTGATACTACTACTTTCAGCTTAGTTTTAATAATAACATAATTTAGTACCATTCTTTCTCTTTAAAATGAGGTTTCAAGTGGTAATCTGTGATGTTTCCTCGCAAAGTTACAGCCATTTCAAAGTGCAATGAATTTGATGCTATACGACCAAGATGAAATAAATTTGTAACCGGTTGTCAACTTAGAAGTCTTTCACAATTAGAAAAGCGTCAGTTTTTGTTATAAAGTAATTCACGAGAATCGTCATTGAAAGAATGGCTGCCAACATTAATGAATTTCTGCGACCATAACTGGTTAGATTATAGTTGGACGATTTTACGTTGATCAAATTAACTTCGTAGGAATTGTAACAAAGGAAGCAAGTGACTACGAAAAGCTCTTGTTTCCATCAACCGCGATTGCTTAGTGACAAACGGAAAAAAAATATTGGCGTTTCGGGCAAATCCACATTTAATAAAAAAATTAGTAACGTAAGTTTTCAGAGTTATTTTTTACACAAAAAAAAGTTGTCTGATTCTTTTAATATGATATTAATCTACGCAAAGTACAGAATTGCGAAATCTATCTTGAAATCGGTCTATCTAATCATCTAGGATATATTTTGTGAGTGTCTTTTCTCTGTACTTTTGCATATATACATATATATAAGACTTTGATAGCTTAAAAGGCGAATTTAAGTCTTCGCGAACCGCTGCATTTCCATAGTACTTATATCTTTGATCGATCTCCATTTTAAACGAAGAGCCATTCGTTATGGAGAACCAGGATCAGGAAATCGAAAACATATCCTTGTTTCTGCCGTTCATTAACTCTAACTCTCAGAGTTGCTAATGGAGAAGCTGAGAAAAAAAACTCTTGGAGAAGTTAAAGTAAATAAGTGGCAGACGTATACTGAATAGTGATGTCATTTTCGGAACACTTGTCCTTTTTTCAGTCCTTTTCGTTGTGAAAAATATGCATAAGTACAATCGACAAACTTTAAGTACATTCTATAAAATTAACGAATTTTCAGTACCTACACTTGGCGCATTTTTACTACGTTTGGGCTATTTCTAATTATTACCAATACATTTTTTTTTGTAAATTATAAAACATTATTTTAAATTCTCCTGAAATATGCGTGAAAAAAATGGAACGACCACTTTTTTTATAAATTTTAGAAAATTTAGGAGGCAATGAGAAAAAGAAAGTACATACACCCTTTAAATAGTACATTCCAAGTCCCGATTGAGTACATTTCCACAAAACCCAAATGACATCGCTGATACAGTAGACTTTCATCGGAAACCTAATATATTTTCAAAGTTCCCTTAATAAATTTGATGACAATTTTCTGACATGTTTTTTTCTAAAAAAATCAGCGTCTTTTGACAAAGTTTTATTATAACTTTTATAAGGTGGCAATTAGTTAGGTACCATTTCTTTTTTTTTTGTTTTTTCTATAAAATAATTTTTATATTTTGCTTTCTCATTGCAAGGCAACACAATTATGATGTGTAAAATTTTCAGACAAAAAAAAAAGGTAAGAAGAAACCAAAAAAAAAAATATATAATGTCCAACTTTGCAACACCCTCTTAACATGATTTTAATGACTTTATTTAGGGGTTGCTTAGCTACAGGTTTAGTTACAGCACCAAATTTAACACCACCTTCAGCTGCCACTGATGGTGATGGCAATGATGATGTCCGTGATTATGCGATCTGCTGCTATGTACCAACGTGGCACTGTAGCAACAAAAGGTGTTACATGAAAGCGTGAGCAACTTGTAAAACGCCCACTGCAACGCACACCTCACTTTCTTCGCTGCTTGCGCATCATACGACTTTGAAAAATCTATAGAATGACCGCAAAAACTTTTACAAAACCTTACAGATTTTTAACTTTAAATGCAGTGATCAGGCATTTTCACTTGTTTTAGAGAAATGAGGGAGGAGGTGGAGGATGGTTGCTCTGTTAAAACATTTTAACTTTTGTGGCCATCGTCATGGTGGTCACAGCCATTTGGCAACATCATAACGCGCGTAAAAGTTTGTGGCCGTCAGGTCAAAACGCCATAGCGCTACGGTGGTAAAGTAAATGACAAGAACAACTACAACAACAGAAACAATTGAAAGAAATAAACTGTGGCAGTACTTTGGGGGCAAGAGTGTGCCGGTTGTACTTTTGTTTTAGAAGTATGTGGTCGCTTCACGCGGTGTTCAAATGGTGAATTGTGTTTTTTGGTTTTTTCGCGTTAAGCTGGCAAGCTTTCAACTGCACCCTTTTTTGTCTGAGTTTTGATGGTTCTTTTTTTTTTTTTTTACTTTCGAGCGCTTTAGTGCGCACAAAAAAGGTCAGTGGTTTTTTTAGCTTATTATTAGAGGGTTGAGGTAATTAGAAAGTGATTTGCTTGCTTAAAATTATTGCATTAATAAGTGAATTTAATGTTCAAAGTAAAGGGGTTTTTAATTTTATATTCTTTTTCATGTCGCGTTGTAGAGAGTTTGAAAAAAAGGGTTTCAAAAAACTTTTTTAATAGCTTCAAGAGGCATAGGCAGCTGGTAAACTTTCTGAATCTGCGATATGACTAATTGCATTGCTTGAGAGTAACAACAATATAACAGATTACATTTTGGTTTGAACTCTACACAGTGCATTAAAGTAGTGCAAAATTTAGGTTCTGAAATTTAAAAATTATGATCGAAAAGATATTCTAATAAGAATTTCGCGCGAAAAGTAATTTCATATATGTATACGTAAATACATTCTTTATTAAAAAAAATTCTAAAAACGGAGAATTTTAGATGTGTAAATTTTTCAACATATGATATAGCTGAAATTTAAAAACAATTTTTTATCCTTCACCACGACAAAACTATTGGCAAATTTAAGGAAAATCACACATGAAGATCTGAGCTTGCTTTTTATTTTTGACGTGATATGGGCCATAATACAGGCTCTCATTTTTGAAACCCAGTGACCAGACCCAAACACTACAGGAACACTGAGTCTTAATACGATTATTTTTAAAAATTTTGCGGTGAGCAAGATATCTAGAAACTGGTTCATCCAAAAAAAAAAATTAATTTTTTTCGGCTAAACAAATAGTTAGGGTGCGTTCGATCGTGGATTTTTGAAAAATATTAATTTTTGACTAAATGGCGGTTGTACAAAGGAAACTTTTATTTTTTGTGCTGAAACTTCAGGTCGTTTTAGATTATAAATCAAAAAATAGGTATCAAAAAAAAAAAATCGATAGATCAAACGCCCCCTAACTATTTGCTTAGCCGAAAAAGATTTTTTTTTTTTTTTTCCGGACGAACCAGCCTCCAGATATCTTGCTCACCGCAAGTTTTGAGGTCGTTCATGGCATTGCACTTTTCTAACTTATTGACAAATATTTTTGAACCAAAATACCAGGGAAAATCTTGAATAGTTAAACCTTGAAAAATGTAAAAAAAAATTTGGTCTAAGATAAAAAATTTTTAAAAAAATGTCTTTTTATTTTTGAAAAAACTCCAGGATGCCCTTAAAAATGTAAGAACACGAATTCCAGCTAAATTCAGGATTATATTACATCTCGAATGAATTTTACTCCACAAAATACGTTGCGTCATTATATGAGCCGTTTATTTTGAAAATGGCATAAGTCACTCTTCGTTGAGAAGAAAAAATGAAGGAACTTGATATTAACTGTGTAAAATTTATTTCATTTTTTCTTCTCAACGAAGAGTGATTTATGCCATTTTCAAAATAAACGGTTCATATAGTACTGCAACTATCTCTCAAAATGGCTTTGATTTTTTCAGATATCTTGTTTCTTCTCTTAGAAATCATTCGCTGATATTATGTAATTAGTTCATCGCTTGGCTTCAGATTTAACGCACCAAAAATCTTTGGATCTAGAGTTTCGTCAATGTTTTTCGATCTTACTAATATTTTTATAACTAATATCGAAAGCTTATAACTTACTGGGATTCTAGATGATTTTTTTGTGTAGAAGGAAACTTTTGATATGTTAAACAAACTATTTTTTCATAAAATAGATTTTATTTTTCAATTGCTGCTTAAGTTTTGTCAATTTCGCATTGAAACTAATTACTGTGCTCTCTGTAGCACTTGTTGTTTTGAACCTACCCATTTCTTCAAATCATAATATGAAATTTCGACTAATGTTTTTTTTTTCGCGTGCACACTGTGCTTTGAGTAATAATTATTGCTTTTATTATTATTTTTATGTTGTTCATTATTCATAAAAGCTGCGGCTTGGAAATTGTTTTAAATTGCTTGTTGGGTTTCGGTCTGTCATACATTAACGTTTATTTTTTACAAAATTAATTGCTGACCTTTTTTCCCTTTTTTGTTGCTTTCTACTTGTTAAGTCTTTAATTATGATATATATTTTAATTTGTGTTTATGAAAAATGATTTTATACCCTTAAGGGATTTAAGCTTTCTATTCACAAACAAACAAGTAGTACATCGGGGTTTTTTTTTTTTTTTTTTTTTTGAGTGTCTTTGTTTTGAATTGAAATGAAAAACAAAAAAATTGTTCAAGTTACCTAAGTTTTGGCTTCATTCTGGAGATAATTTTATGTCATTTGAGTATAATTGTGGGCATATGAGCGTCGCGAATGGCCCGATATAGCATAGTTTGAAGGTTTAATTTTAGACTATCCTCTAATAAAAATTAGGCCATATGTTCGAAAAACCAAAAACTATGTTGATTTGCAAGGCGTCTTGTTGGTTAATCAGCATAAAATATAAACTGCACATAGTTCTTCAAGAGATTTTTTTTTTTTTTTTTTTTTTTTTTTTTTTTTTCTTATAAATTTGGTTTAAAAAATATTTTAATTTTTATGAATATAAGACCCCACACTTATTTAATTTTATAATTTTAGTTTTATTATAAGTTCAACTGCATTCGCCACTTGTTACTTTGTATCAATTGAATTGTAGTTTTTATTATTGTAATAGTATTATATATATTATAATTTGAACAAACTTTGAATTTTTTGTATGAAATTTTGCTATTTTATAATAATAAAATTAAATAAATAAATAAAAAAATAAAAAAAAAAAAATAATAAAAAAAACCAAAGGTGCTTAATTGTACAACCTTAGAGAAAAATTTGTTAAAGTTTTTGGTGAAATTATTAAATTTATATATTTTGCAAATGTTTTCGCAGTACCATGCAATGAAACCGATACCTTACTGAGTATAAGTGGCACCGAATTGCGAGTTTTGATTTAATTTTTGATATATAATCTCTCTTGGAAATTCTTTAAGAAAACATTTATACATTCTGCCAACTACTGTACATGGTTTTGAATCCCTGTGTAAAACTTTTGAAGACTTATAGTTATCATGTCCTCAAAATTTTTTTGGTTTTTTTTTTCGAAGATAGGATATTGAACATAACTTAAGGTAATTATTTGTTCCAAAAGTGTAACCAACTCTTCTTATATAAAATCACTATCTCCGGTTTTCATTTGGAAAGGCCATATCCGTAATTCCCAAAGTCTTTCTTAAAAACAACTTTTAATGAGAACGTATTTTCAAAGCCATTTAAAAAACTCTGATAAGACAAATACATTTAATTTTGTTTTGCCAAGAAACCATAAAAATAACATTAAAAGTATGTCAAAACCATTAAAACTCAACTTAAATGTAACACAACAATGAAACAAAAAAAAAAAAGAAAACTTACTAGTCGAAAATAAATGTAAGCTCTGAGTGAAATGAAGAAAGATAAAAACACTGAACTAAGAGAGCTTTTATTACACGTACTGATATAAAAAACTAAACATTGTCTCACTTAAAACGTCTGAGAAAATTCGAAAAACGAAACTTTACCGACTTTTATGATCTGCTAAAGAGCACAACACATACATGCACATAAGTAGATATGAAACTAGCGCCAACTGTATGAGTGCATGTATTAAAGGATATTTGTGCACATGTACATACACACTGACATATATATGTATATAATATATATGTCAGTTAATGCATATGGGTACCTAGTCACTAATGTATTTTACGCTAAATGGGATAAAATTGCCAAGGACAAAACTTGCAATACCAGCCGCAACAACAACAGTCAGGGAAGCAACCGAAACGTTTCTCTAAGGCACCAAGTGCATTTTATTAGTTGCACATTTATCTAGTAAAATTCTTGGTTTTAGTCCTATGTACACTGTGAGAAAATTTTTACACCTTAATAAATTTTCTTAAGATCGTAGGAGACAAATTTCATGACGATTCTTAATAAAATGCAAGCAGAAGAGATTTGAATGTTTCATAAGCATATGATAATATTTAATATAATTTCAAATAAGATTTTTATTTATAAATGAAAAAGTCACTTTTATTAATTCTTATATATTTTTTGAAAAAGGTTTAATAGTGACAAAACTTTTTTTTTTAATAAACATTTTTTGTCACTATTAAACTCGCCTTTTCAAAAAATAAATAATAAAAATTTTATTATAGCAAGGAAAATCTGCTCTTTTTGTCTTAGCGTATAAAATTTTTTTTTTTAAATTACTCATTTGACATTTCCAACTCAGAAACTACGCTGCCACAAAGTCAGAAGCAGATTTTGAAAGGTTTATATGAATAACTGTCGTTATAAGGACATTAATTTTAGGCCTCAATAAATTAGACTCATATGTAACTAAAAAAACTTCCAGCGATCTGAAATTTTGAATGCTGTTTCATCTTAGTGAACTAATTCAAAAAGTTTTTTGAACTTCCATTTTTTAATTTTTAAAAACTACAACAATAATTTTAGTTTTTGTTTCCGGAAAATTTTCTGAAAAAAATTTATTTTCACCAAATACCTTCCGCGGATCATTTTTAGAAAAAATTTTTTTGGGCAAAACTGACTTACTTACACATTTTGTTCAGTACTTCCTTGCGTTACCAAATGATCTCTTACGAAGCTAAGTTTTATTCACATAAATAGTTTTAAGTTAATAGCTTTTCAAATTCCGATAAAGAAGGCCAATAATTGGATATATGAAATAAATCTTAATTTTTGATTGAAATTCATGTATAGACAAAATCTATTTCAAACCATGCAGTCAGATTATTTGATATTACGGAATTGGTTGCCGATTACATATGTTGTTTTTCAAAGATTATTAGGAGACCCACATTTCCCCGATTTGATAAAAAAAAAAATTTACGAAGTTATGTCCATTTTAATTTTTGGTGTCAAAAATTAAAAAACTGCTGAACATTTTTTCCAAAATAGCGGCATTTCCATACAAATCAAAATAATTAACTTTTGTCTTTTGATTCTAATAGAACTTCTTATTTTCAAAAAAACAAAACCAATTTTCTGAAAAAACCCACTTTTTTTCGCTTAAAACTTTATTTTGGATTTGTACTAATATGACCTTTATCATTGTTTGTTGAGTTCATTCTCCAATATATTTTGCTATAAAAAATTTAAAATAGTATAAAGTATCATTTTTAGCTTTTTCATTTATCCCATATAGACTAAAATTTTTTAATTATTTTAGTACTTTCATTATTTTCTGAAGTTATTTTATATGCCTGTATAAAATTCTTTAGATTATTTAACTTACCGATAGACTATGTTGCTCGAGTTAGGTACCATAGTAATATAGTTATTTATAATTATATTTCTAATATATAAATAAATAAATAAAACATATTTAATCGGCAACCAATTGTGTTATATGAAATATTTCGTCTGCATGGTTTGAAATGGATTTGGTCTATATTGTTTAATATAAGTACATATTATCGTATGGTAATTTACTCACCAAAGTTTGGCAGTAAAAATTTAATTTATTTTGACTTGCATATTTTTGTCGCTGTGTATGCGCAACTGTGTATTTGCTGTATGAAAATATTTTACACACATATCAGCGTTGCCAGATAAAATTTTTACTTAATCGGAAATATCAGAATTCGAAGTATACGAAAATGGGTCTTAAATCCAAAAAGCGGAACAGTCACAAAAAAATACAAGTTGATACATACAACAAAATGTGTTTCCATGAGAGCAATGAAACATATGCGATCAAATTAATCCTCAAATTAAACTATATTTACTTGCTTAAATATTTATGCTCAAACTTTCACTTGTGTGATGTAATATCATTATCAAACCAGCTCATTGAAGATAAGAATAATCAAATAAAATATTCAAATATTAATTCGTGACTATACAAAACTAAAGTGGTCCCCATAGACCCTGTTATCCATTGCAGTGTTAAGCTTAAGCATTTTTGACTTTTAGCTCAGAAAAAATTAATTTTTATTATTAAAAGCGGTACAAATAATAACGTGTATTAATTTTTTTTCTTCAAAATAGCGTAAATGTATGAGTCTCGCACGACTCATAAGACTTTGACCTAAAACTCGGGTTATCATACCTAAAAAGTGCGTCTGGCACCAATGGCACTACTGCAAAACTATTCTCAGTTACAAACAAAAACAAAGTACAAACAAAAATTTAAGTTTTCGCACGTTTAGGCATTCGTCTGTTGTTTCGACTGCTGATGCTGTTACATACTTTTTGTGCATTTCAAAAATTCGGAGCAAAGAGAAAGAATCCAAAAAATATAAAAATAACGTTCAAGTTACAATCGTTACAGAGGAAAAATATTGGTTGACCAAATTGCCAACCCAAGCGAACGAACTACGACCACTAATGTTTGCCCGTGTGGTCGAAAGCTGAATAGAAAGAGGATGAAATCAACAAACCCTGATGCAACAACAATTTGGAATTTGCTGCTTCAACTGAATAGGGCATGAAACTGAACGATCGAAAAACTTGAATTTAAACCCGCATATGTAATTGATTGAATTAAATCGTCTGAGGCGGATAGCTTAATTTCTGAAAAGGTTTGGTGGCACAGGTTAAATTTTCTCTTTTTTCCTCAATAATTAAATCATAGTTTTTGATGCTTAAATCATTTAAGTCTTAAATAATTAAATCACCTATCTGTTGGATACAAAAGAGCAATTATGAGTCTTTTTAAAATTTGCTATGCAACTTCAAATTGTCATATACATAATAGAAAATTTACTAATTACGAGACATGATTACTCATACTTAGAAATTCACGTCATGCCACGCTTTTCGTACAACTACTAACTGTTGTGGTACTCACACATTGAAGTTGTCCTTGCGCTCATTAACCAAACTACGCCGGCCTCAAGGCAACATTCTTGTACAATTATGCAGTATGCTTTAAGCATTTTGTATGAAAGTAAGCCCCCTCCATACACCCATCTAATGCCCGCACGAAATTCTAACAGCGTCGTCTGTCACGTTTGACTTTGTTTTGTATTTTTGTCTCAAATGCCTGTGTGAGGGAACTTTTCTTGTGAGGCAAATCTTTGTCTGCTTTTTTTACTATACATAATTCGATACATGCCTTTTTAGGGTAACTCACCATTATATTTTAAGAATCCATTTCAACGTAATTTAAATTTAATGTACCTAAAGTTGTGCAGTCAGGCTTAGTCTACAGCATTACATAAGAAATGCTAAATGAAAATGGACCTATTTGGATAGATACCATTGAGGTGAATGTACATAGGGACAAAAAATGAAAGACACCCAGCAAGATCATTAAAAGTTTAACTGCAAGCCTAGCCCATAATATAAGACATGGAACCAATTAATATGCAGCATAATTCGCTTTATTCGTACGACAAGATCCCATCTAGTTCCAACAGGTGTTTAGTCTGAAAATAACATTTTTCTCATCCGTACATGTGTGCTTATGGCTTACTATAAAACTAATCGATTTATTTGAAAAGTTCAACTAACCGCATCCAATAGACAAGAGTAGAATACTCTCAAGACTAGGTTCGTTCTTCGCAATTGGGAGCTCATTGGACTTTGAAGGATAAATAAGCAGTAAATCGCTATCAGCCCAGTTTAAGTTTTCTCTAAGTCCAATAGATCATAGCACATACTTAAAATTTTGTGTCGTCTGCATAAGTATAGGTATCGCAATCATTAACAGCATTCATTAGGTATAATTGTTTCTCCATAGTTTATAATTGAAAACAACAATCACAACTGTAACCTCTGTTTCTGAAACCTTAATATTCTTTCCGAAAGTTTTTAAACCATTAATAAAATCCAAACACAATACTCTTTCTCTCCAAAGCCCACTTTAAATTATATTAATATCTTTTATTTTTCTTCAAAAAATCGAATATTGAAATTTATTACACATATTCCAGTTTTTCTGACTCACTAAAACTTATGTTCTATTGAATTGTATGAAGACCTGTATGCTAATATATAATACTATTTTTTATTACAATAGTTATGTGGGAGAAATCAAAATATTGCATCTAGAGAAAAATTCGTGTTCAGGAGACGTCCATAAATTACGTGAGGTGTTTTTTTTTTGAAATTCCGAACCTCTCCCCCCCCCCCCCCTTTCCCTTTGGTGAGCTATGGCGGGACCCCTACCCTCCCTTCCGTGAAACTTGTCTAATAATTTTAAGGTGCAATCTGCTATAATAATGTATATTCTCTGCATTAAAAAGTTGACGTGAGATTTTCGTTGACCCCCCTCCCCCTTGATGAGTTTTGGTGAGACTTTGCCGAACCCCCTCCCCCCTATTTTGGCTCACGTAATTTATGAACGGTCCCTTGCGGGTGTATATAATATCTTCAGTTCTTCTCAATAACTTTATTAAATTTTAGAAATCACAACTCCCACTCTATTACAGTAGTATTAATGTATACGTGTATGATGAACCTATGTATGTTCGCACATGTGCTTGTAAGTTCACAAGTAAGCTACAATTGTAACGGTTTCACTTGAAATCTTGCCATTGGCCTTTGCACAGTAACTTCACTACCACTAATTCCATGTAGTGTTGCTGAATCCTCTGAATTGCTATAGTGCTGCTGATGTCGATGCTGTTTCTACCGCTGTTGCCACGATTGTTAATGCTGATGTCCTTGCAGACTACTATGATAATGACCATTTTTCGTTTTTGTTGTTTTTGTTAATAGTAACGATGATTACAGTGATGGTGATGACATTGATGTGTTAAGGAAACTGACATCTGTAGCAAAGTGCAAGACATGCAAGTGTTCGCTTGTCCGCTAGTTTCGTTGGTCGTTACTGAAGTCCCTTTTTCAGTTTTATTTTTTGGTGTGTGCATTCCTTTCATGACACTCTTAATTTCCGCAAGCATCATACACAATTGGCCATTCATTGAGAAACTGAAATTTTCTGGAAATTTTGGTCACATTAATGGTCAGTTCAAATATTTTTTACTATTTGTGTTGTTACAGTGAGAGCGGTCACATTGCCCAACACTTATGGCTTTTAATGTATGTATATCTTCACTGGTGGATAGTAGTGAGCATATTGGCCTACTTAATCGACTTAGATAAATAAAGTGGCATTAGCGGTATTCACGATCGAGAGCAGTTGACGTGGCAGATGAGCAGAGTAGCAGATTTGCTCTTAACAACAACAAATTACATGTGTAGCCAATCTGCTACGCATCTGCTCTTTTACTCCTGTAAAAACCTTGGGTTAAATGTGATAGCAATTTTGACACAGTGAAATGCAACCCTGTGTCAGCTTTCTTGTTGTCAAATAAACGTAATTTTTGTGCAAATAATTATATACAAGAAACCTTTTGGAATATAATGGAAAAGAAAAAAAGAATTAAACCTTTGAAAAGTGGAATGATGTTGAGGTGTCATAAATTTTAGAGTACATCATCGAAAAAGGAATGTTGGAGGTAAGTAAGAGTTTAAGTTCGTGATCTGTTCTAACGCGAATTTTTATTTGGATGCGAAATATAAAAGTTGATAATCTGGTAAAAAATCAACTATCGAAGTGTTTTCGCTTTTTCTTGGCATTTTCAATAGTAATAGCGCAATATTCAGACAAATATGATTTATTGTAAACAGAAAACAGCTGATAAATTTGCTACTTTAGCAATATTGCCATACTTTAAAAAAGTGTGCTCAGCAAGTTCACCGCTAAATTGCTACTTTTCTAACTTGCCACAGTGCTTGCCCTGGATCGTGAATACCGCAATTGTTTTAAAAATTCTGAAAATATTATTACTTAAACATAAATTCATAAGAAATTAATCTTATGACAATATTTCTGGAATAGTCTATGAAAAATCAATGAAATAATTACATGAAAGTTTTATTGAACAATTAAGCATTTATTTTTTTCTGTTGTAGTGATGCATTAAAATTTAGTTCGTATAGGTTTTTAATTTTTTGTTTTTGAAAAATACAATATTATTAGTGAAATCAATTGAAATCAAATTCAATATCTTGAATATACTCGTACATATTTACTTTAACGAAAGAGTTTAACCTTAAAACTTTGATGAGTTTTATTTTGACCGTTTTTGACTAGTAAATCATTTTGGCATAAGTCGAAATATTTGCACTACAATTTTCACAATTTTTGAAAATTAAATTATTTATTTCTGAAATACTTTTTATCGCTGAAAACTTATCTCTGAAAAAAATTTTTAAGACCAAATGTTAAGAATTACTTAGTTTTTGAAAAAAAGAACAAGCTTTCAATTTTTTACTGACGCATAACGTATTTTTCACCACGAAAATGTATTGAAAAAAATGCAACTATACCGAAAATGATTCTTTTAAGTTCAAATAAAAAAAAAAAAAACGTCGATAAACAATAATGTCGAAATATGATTACGCGGATATAGCTGAACATGATTTTGAATATTGACTGAATATTTATAATGGAAAAATGGTTCACATTAATTAATAATTTTGAATTGAAGTCATTGTAAATAAAATAAATTCTCAAGAAGAGTTGCTTGTAGCACAAAATAAAGCTTAGAAGATGCTAAAAAATTTAATGAATTAGGTGCTACACTGAAAATTGTTTTACTTTTTTAACTTTAATCTGAAGAAACTCCTTTAAGACTAAAGGTCGTTCCGTTCGGTCGATGTATCTCATATGAATTTGTTCAAGAGCTGGATTATCATTTGCGCAGTATAATAACACTGCAGAAACAGATTTCGCATTAATCTCCGCAAATTTCTAAACTTGCGTAGTTGTTCGCATTTTATCTGGTCGCAAAACTGAATAGATTAAAAAAGAATTGCAAGTGACCGATATTTTATTTCAAATTATAAGAAAGTAAAAACTTTTTACACGTATTAAACGGAAAAGTAAAATGAGCAATAACAATAATACAGGGTAGAACACGCGCACACTTAAAAAAATCTTTATATTTTCTTCTTAAAATATCATCGTTGTTAAAACTTGAACTCTTGCAAAGAGCAAAAACTATAAAATAAAAATAAAAAAAAAATTAAACAAGTCACTAACATTACCATGGTAACAAAGTTTCCAGCGCTCAAGTGAAACAAATAGCGACCAAGTGTCACAGCAACTGACAGCAGTTGAAGTCGAGAGTCGACGATGACAATGACCAGGACAAACTAACTGGGATGGACAGACAAACTTTCAAATGCACGAAGAAGCAGTGGACAAACATGTTAGGGGTTATTTTGGGTTATGATGAAAACTTCGTAAAAAAAAGAAGAATTGCCTTTGCTGCCATGGTTTTGTTCAAGTGGTACAATAAGACAACCCAACAAACTTACCAGACCGTAAGTAACAACACAATGTAACGCACAATGTTACGTTATGTACAAGGCTAGCAAGCAAAATATAAAAGAAAGTTTTCACACTCGAGGGACATAAATTTAGCCAAGCGTAGAAACTGATTTTTCAGAAACAGTTTTAACTCAAATTTCTGCTGCAGGCGTCGCACCGCGACCAACAGCTAAGGGTCGAATTACAGGATGCAACGTCAAGAACAATGAGAGTAACTTTGGTTTTCAAAGCAATAACTTTTGCTTCCATCCTTTTTCGAAGAAAGTCTGTCTGTATAAAAGCTCAAGCTGCAGTGATGTGAAAAAAAGAGCTTAAAGTATAGTTGTTGAAGCTATTTCAGGATATATGTGGCATTATCAAAAGGGAACACTTAAATATGACTTTGATGTAAATGAAAAAATATTTGAAGAAATATTTGCTACATATTTTAGACAATTTTTAGGAGAGAATGAGCATTTACATTTGCTTTAAATAAAAATAAAAAACAAAAAGCTCATAAGATACTTGCTGTAAAACTATGCGTTGCGCTGTCAGATTGTTAGTTTGCTATCAGAAATACGACTTAACCATATGATATTCAATTAACTTTATCATAATTGTTTATAATACAGCACTCTCGTCAACCCCAATTTTCATTTAATCTCTTCGGAACATTCTCATATCGATTGAAGATGATTTTGCTAAGTTTCCTTTGAGAAACTTAAAATTTTATTGACGAAATATCCAAGTAAGTGAGTTAAAAATTTAAGAAGAGCATTAATTTAAGAAATAATTTTAAATTTGATTCCCAAGGCGATATTCAACATCATAAAAATTCCAATTTTTTTCCCTGTACAAAATCCGCTCTTTATTTCAAACTAAAGAACCTTCGACATACGCACGTCAAAAGTTGAAGGGATTTAGTAAATAAGCGTAATTTCACCAACAGAAGCGTAAGCTTTATATATTATCTAGAAAATTTTCGGAAATATTGTCATAAAGCTAGAGTTTCACCGGGAACGAGTCGAGGCAAGATTTTGGTTGTTCTCGCTTTTGCCTCGTTCAATAGACTTGAGCTTCGCGTCGTTCTCGGTCGAGAAAGTGCCTCGTGCTCGGCGAGAAACCTCGGTTAAAATCGATGATTTTATTAAATGAAAAAAAAAAAAAATAAAAATATGAATGTATCGTCGCTTACTTGTACAACGGCCGTAATAGATATTTTTTATTGCGTATTCCTGAAGACCAATCTCAAATATACCTTCACCCAAAAAATTGGAAAAAATTTAAAAAATGTCAATTAAGGCCGTTGTACAAGTGAGCGACGATATATTCAACTAGCAAAAGCCCGGCGCGCGTTGCAACGCCTCACTATGGCAAACTTTTGAAAAAAGCGTTGCAAAAATCATTTTTTGTCTGACAAATTTGATAGATTTTGAAGATTTGCATCCGATAGCAAAATTTTTAGAGCTAATGAATTTAAAATTTCAACCAATTCGGATAAGTAGTTTAGTTTTTATAGTTATGTATTCAAAGTTGAGACATTCTTGAAGTTTGCAAAAACTAAATTTTTCGGATAAAAATTTCATAATCGAGCTGAAAAATTCAACAAATTCTGAAACACTTTTTTATCAAACTTTTAGGCTTTCAGTTGAGCTTACAAATGAGCTTCACAAAATTTCAAGCTGAGCTTACACACAAATCATTACTGACTCTTTCTTAACATGTTCTCAAAACAAACTGGGTACCGGCCTTTGCCCGTTTGGATGCTAGAGCCATTTTTATCGACAAACCTGTGGATACAGCACCCTAAGTCCGTATGTACATATATTGGAAATATTAAATATTAAACCTTTAACTAGAAAGTATTTAATTTGATGTGAAATGCCTATTTGATTAGTCATAGTTCATAATTAAAAACGTTTAAGACAAATTTTTTAATAGTTTGCACTCATTTTTGTTTTGGTCAAAAACTGCCCTTTATAGTTTTTGAATCTATTATATGAAAAAAGACTTTAACTAAACATTTTTCTGTTTGCACTTATCCTTTTAAAGGAAAAATTCCTGAAACTTTGAAAGTTACATAAGTAATTTAGTAATTTTTATTAACTCTTCCATTAAATTTTGCATCAAAGATATTTTATGAATTAGAGATACAGGTAAAGCAGGTGATATGGCTACGTAAGTGGTATTTAATAATTTATTATTAATTTGAAATCATTAAGTATAAAATGAAACACATTTACTTTATCTAAAGCATTTTATTATATTAAAAATAAGAAAAAGTCTTAAAAATAGTCTATTGCTTACGAAAAATCGATATTTTGTGTTACGACATTCTGCTGCAATGAAAGCTGCTATCCTGTATCTGTGGTATACCATCCACGCAACTTTTTACCACTTCCTGAATGTCTGTATTACGATACCAGACGTCAATCAGCTTCTCTTTGAGATATTGTTTTATTGATATTGCTGTTTTACAGATCTCGCGTTTCATGAGCTCCCATATTAAGCTCAGGTCTAGTGAATCGCCAGCCCAGTCCAACATAGTGATGTTCTTATCAGCTAAAAACTTCCTCACTATTTTTCTTTATGGTCAGAAGCTCCATCGTGCATAAAAATTGGTTCCCCTCTACCACTAAACCATTCAGAGAGCTGAGGCAAGAGTCGCTCTTATACTCAGAAGTTCAGAGCATTGTTCCAAAGTACTGAAATTACACAAATAAATTCATAAATTTGATATTTAAAAAATAAGTTTATCTATGTATGTTTGTATTCAATACATACAGTATAACTAATATTTTCCTCTGAGTACAAAAAAAAAAAAAACAGCCCTTCATAAATGTTTGCATAATGCACGGACTAAATGCAGTGCACCCGCAGGTGACTTTTTAATTACTTGTAATTATTTACTGCAAATGCCATGTAAAAAAACGCAGAGAGACACATAAAAAAATTACATCTTTTTTTTTGTGATGGAAACATGAAAAGTGAATGTAATTTAGACACTCAAACAAACAATGAAAGTTTCTATTGGAATCTTAATTAAAATCAAATCTATTTAAAATTAATTACTGCTTGTTGCATGCAATACCTGACTTTGTGTTTGATGTGATGAATGAAAATGCAGTAAGCAGGAAGAGGGGTAAGCTGCTTACAAGTATTTGAATTGCGTATGTTGTGTTCAAAAGTGAATTTAAAAATTTATCTGCTGTTATGCACACGAGTGCAATAAACATGAATAATCAGAGGCAACAAACACTGGCTTTCAACAACAGCAGAGGCAACAGCCTTAGCAGCTGCGGCAACAACAATAAAAGCGCATTGATTGTGAGGCGTTTCTGACAAATTTTCGGTGTCTAGTCAAGTTTTGTTGAATTTAGTTGTGTTTTGTATCTAAAAACATCTATGGGTGGATTTGTGTGAGTTAAACGTTAGTGTCAGGGATTTTAAGAGCACAATATCGATACTTCTTATATATGAAAAATTTCATAGAACTGACTTGCCAATAAATAAATTGGTTGGATTAAGCAACATACCAGCGCAACTAGCCAAAATAAGATATACTGTGCACTGAAATTGAATTTAAATCAATTGATAAAAAAAACATCCATGCTATAAATGGATAGCGCATGCCATGAAAAACGTAGCAACGTGACAAGAAATTGAAATTTCAGAATGAACAATCCGTAAAAATTCAAAGACTTTAGCCCATTTTCAATACTACTGCCACCAAAGTTCTAAGTTGTTCATTGTAGAGCCAAAATGCATTTCAAGCCGTGTTTCACTTAAGAGTTTATATTTAGGTAGCAAAAACAAGTTTTTAAGACAGGTAAAAATAAAACATAATATACTTGTAAATCTTTTATGGAGCCATTTGACATATGGTAAAGTGCTTTTTGAGGTCTTTAAAAGACACCTTATAAAACCTTAAAAAAGAGCTGCGTTAAAATTGCTTGCATATAGACTTGACAAATGTGTTAGAGACTTAACATGTTAAGCACAGTGACTTATTATATATAATTTTATTTTATCATATTATAACATTTATTTTTAATTAATGTTTTATACGTCGCACAGTGGGAAATTTTTTAATGTTTTTGGACAAAAATCCGTCTACAATGCAATCATTAATGGAAATTTTTTTTTTTTAATAATTTTTAAGTACCACCCGATGTGTGAGTAATGCCCAAATTTTTGAGAACGTTCAACATAACTATTTGCTTAACCGAAAAAAATTTAATTTTATTTTTTCGGATGAACCAGTCTCAAGATATCATGCTCACCGCAAATTTTGAGGTATATATATTTATAGGATTTTTTGAGGTTATCTTGAACGTTTTCAAAAATTTGGGCAGTACTCACACATCGGGTGGTACCTAACGATTATTTAAAAATAAAACTTTTTCAAATCCATTAAAAATTGCGTTGTAGAAGGCTTTTTTTCCAAAAACATTAAAAAATTTCCCACTGTGCGTCGGTCCCAAATCCATGTCCCAACGATTCAACGTCCTGCAGTTGGACTTTGTAAAGAGCCTTAATAAGACAAAACATGTATGTACAATAATGTGCCCTCGTGCTTTCGTATCTCTTTGTTATGTAGGGGAGAAGTGGGGGTTGTGGGCATGGGTCGGTTGTGGGCACCCCTACGTATATTTTCACAAAATGAAGATTGAGTTTCGTTCGTAATGTCATTCGCAAGCAATTACCCTATGTATGATTCATGCCAAATATCGAAGTAAACGGACGCGTTTGCTTTTGGAAATGAACGAATTGGTTTTTTTTTGGGCTTTGAAAAGGTGGTGAAACTTTTTTCAAACATTTTCAATAGTCTATCAATCAAAGTGGATCGATTGGAAAGGTAAGTGTAATGTATTTTTATTTAGTCGAAGTATTATGCTGAATGGAACAATATCGATTTGAACCAAAAAATTTATGCATAAACATTTTTTCATTACTTTTTAAAATGTCTGCTAAAGTTGGTTGTGGGCAAAAAAATTGGGTGGGTTGTGGGCACTCGTTTTTTTAGTCAAAACCATCAACCAAGCGCGTAAAACCAACTTCCGCTAAGCATGACAAGGCAAAGGAGTCCACGCCGTCTGACGAGGATGTCTCATCTGCTTGAAATTGTTGCCACGCCAATTGACCGCAGCCAACTCCATCAATTGTAACATCTGCAATCGAGCTTTTCATTTGAAATGTGCGGGCATGCGGGCAAGTTATTATACATGTCAAAATTGTATTTCCGACGATGAATAACGCCTATGCAGGCTTTGAGATTAATAAACTGTCATTTTTTTCATATTAGTTGTGGTTTTTTTTTCATATTTTTCCATTTGTAGCATTTTTTCCAAGGGTGCCCACAACCCCCCCTTAAAAAAAAATTTTAGCTGAAAATGACGATTTTACGAAAGCCCATGTAAAATTTTTTTGCATGACGGAATCGGGTATGTTTCTTTATAATTAGTTAGCTTAGGTCTCTAGCTTTACACAGATACCCATATGTCCAAATAATATGCACTAGGTCGGTAATTATAAGCCGAAAACAAAACTATGCCCACAACCCCCACTTCTCCCCTACATAATAAACTTCTTATAAAGACATGAGGAGTCTGTCCTTATTATGGTTTTGTATCTTGTTCAGCTAGATATAATAATGCCAAAATAGCACTACAATGGTAAAGTATCTTATTAGCTATGATGCCAAGCTATTTTAAAGGCATCTCTGCGTTGTAAGCTGGATTTTTGTATTGATAACTTACCCGGTGCCAATTCGGGACACATTGATATTTTGGTGAGCTTGACAGCGATTTTGAATTTTATATATTTTGGCTAGTCTAACGCCTGACTATAAATTTTTTTTTTATTTACTTAGTGCTGAAAATATTGTGTAAAATCCCATGTATTGGTAAGTGCATGTGGCAACCTTTACAACCGTTACAACACTTGTTGTGGCTCTTTTACCACATGTGTCATTAGGATTCTTCTCATACAAAAATCGAGATATTTAAAGAATATTATAATTCATGAACGGTATTACTTCTGAGCGCCCATTTTAAATTTTTTTTATTTACTCAATCATGAATTTAATATGACAAGTACTTCAATTTTGTTTCATGTGCTGTGTAGAGTTGAAGTTTTTTGCGACGTAACTTTAAAATATCAAACAATTTAGAGCATTAATACAACATCTCTAATATTTATGTGCTTTACTTTGAAATTTTAATGCACTATAAACAAACGCCCAACAAACATGATTACATCAACACCTGTTCAATCTGCATTGCACAAAAGTGCACACACTCGCACGCAGACATCCTGCGTTGAGGCATAAGTTGGCCAACGGACAGCAGCTTAACAGCATCGAATGCCATAAAGGATTTAAATGATGTGTTGATGCTGAATATGCTCAATAGATGTTGGTGATGATCACACATTGATGACGATGATATTGGCGTTGTGCGTTGATGACAAATACACAAAACGATGTACGTAAAGCGCATTGATGCGTGATTTGTTCGAACTCATGGAAAGCACTGGCTAAAACCACCGGACAGTACACAAATTTAAATAATGTCGTCATATTTATAACATATTTTAAAAGTTTCAAAGCCAACTAAATCCAATGCGACCACGACAAATTGTCTTCATGCATAGCATTTTCAGCATTGTTTTTGTATATGTAGATTTTATAATAGTGTTGGTTGGATACTGGTGTACTTAACGCGAATGTATATATGTATGTTGTATTTTTAGAGGTCTGCCTACTTATAATAAAGGCTGCAAAATTCAAAGCTTGTGATATTTTATAAAAGCTTAATATTTAGAAAATTGAGTTCATTTCCTACTGGACTACTTTATATGCAAATCTCTATGGGTACTATACAAGCTCTCTTGTGTTACTCTTAATTGTGTATCGAAATTTAGCGGATTTGCTTGTTAGCATTTTAGCCAAATACGCTTTGCATTTCATTGCATTTAATTTTGCATTGCATTGCTATTGCAACGTGCTGTAGCTGTTGGTTTTGCTGTTGAAATAGAAAATCAACCACAACAGCGGACATTTGGTGCACAATGGTTTGTAATATTTATTATAATTGCTATGCCGCCAAAATTACAAATTTATAAAATGATCTGGAAAATTTTTGGTCGCATATGCGATTTTCATGCACAAGTAGCAATTTTCTTTAAGCGAAATATGCTAAATTTAAAAATACAATACAAAAATTTATATAAATGAAAACATAAAATTACAATTTCATTGATACACAGCAATAATATAAGGTTGCGTCCAAAAATTTGATGAAACTTTAAAAGCATTTTTATACATTTACAAATTAAGGACTTTTTTTGTTGTATAGCTATCAATAAAAATTAAAAAATTTGATATGGTTGATGTAATAAAATATTAGTTCACATCCACTCGGAATAAAGAATTTCAATTAGAACAATTTTATCACAAAATAATATAAAATGAATTAACCATTGGATTTTATAATTCATTTGTTGTCCTTTTTAACCTCATAATTAGATTTTAAAAATAAACTAAAAATACCCTGACAAAAATGAGAAATATGTTTCTTAATCGTTTTTTACAATGTTCAAATAAAAAATTTTTTTTAAGTGCATTAAAAAAAGCTTATATTTCGCTTATACTTCGTGCCAAGTTTGATAGTGTTCCGCCCAGCCGTTTTGGAGCTATGTATATGCATTGCAATGCCGAAATCCGAGTCGAATTAGTTGATATTCATAAAAATAACAAGATATTCATAAAAATTACAAGATATTTGTAAAATTAACAAGTTATTTTTATGAATATCAACTGATTCGATTTGGGTTTCGACATTGCAATGTATATATGTAGCTCCAAAACGGCTGGGCGGAGTACTATCAAACTTGGTATGAAGTTTAAGCATTATATAAACTTTTTTTCAATACACTTAAAAAAAAATTTGAAAAAAACGATAAAGAAAAATATTTCTCATTTTTTTCAGTGTATTTTTTTATTTATTTTTAAAATCCAATTATAAGGTTAAAAGGCCAATAAATGAGGTATCCAGTGGTTAATTCATTCCACCAGACTTTTTTAAGCTGAATAATGGCATTTGCAGTAGTACATACCTTACGATTTCTCAAATTTTCAAAAACCCATATTATGTAAACTAGTTATAAAAATAATCAAAAATTATAAAAATATTTTGTTTCTGTATCGAGGACATATACAGGTACAACATATTCAAATAAATCTGAACTTCGAATCATGACCCCATTTTCCCTGTCCGCTTTGCGTGAAATGCCCGATATAACGTACGATTTACTGTGAAAGGCAAGCTAATTTTATAATCAATCAATATATATGGCTAACAAAAAAAGAAGCCATGTTAAGTTTATTTTCAAACATTTATTTCCAAACTTATCAAAAATTTTACAGAATTTTTATTTTCCTATCAGCTGAATTTTACTAATTTTGATCAAAAACCCTTAGAGATAGATATGTAAGAACTAATGCCTGATTTAAAATCTAAAAAGATAAATTTTTATAATGCTTTTCAATATTGTATTTATATTCGAACACTCAGAGGGCAAAAGCTCTCTGCGTCTTCAACGAAAGGGCTATACTGCCGTACTAAGCGAAAAAGCCGTATCTCAAAAAAATTCATTTCGAAATAATTGATGTTTTGTTTATGTCAATTTGTTGAAATACTTACCTGTAAAATTGAGATAGAGGATACCAGTGTGACACTTTCAAAAAATCGATTTTTTATTTTGTGACTTATTCGATAGTTTATACTTTCAAAAATTTCCTGTGAAAGCAGCAAGGTCGTATCGTGAATAGTTTTTAAACAGCAGTTGGGGAATTTTTTTTTTTTTGGCACCTCTGAAGACAGGACATAACTCCGTTATTTTTCAATATTTTTGTAAAAAAACATAAACCTTAAAAAATATATGAAAGTCTTCTTTATTATGTCCAAAAGACTTCAAAACATTCTATCGAGTACTTTCTTTTAAAAAAATTCGCGAAAATCGCCTAATTTTTCATGGGTTACACTGGTATAGCCCCTTAAGTTTTTTATCAATGGGATTAACGTTGGTATCGAAAAAAGTGGCAAAAATACATATTCTGGAGTATGACGTGTAGTAAGAGTTGCGTTGATACAGTACTCCACGTTGTGGTTAACAAACAACAGCTGAGAAGTACTTTAACAATGTGGCCAACACACGGTAGATGTAGTCACTTTCTAACGGACTTATTCCATATATTGTCAAATACCCAAAACATCGTATACATGTACTGTATCTGAATTCATAAAATGAATGACAAATGACAATCGTGTGTATTTGCCCTCCACTTTATAAGTTCATAGTCTTTGTCGTTTCAAAACGCACGAAAATTGGCGTATAAGGCCTTTTAGTTTATTTCTGCAACATTTCCCAACACTCTTCGGATTAATTAGTTTGACCTAGGAAGACTAGTTTATCCTAAAAACTTAAAGTTATTTTGATAATTACTTGAAGGTTGTAATTATTACTTTATTTAGTCAGCAAATTTGGATTGATAAATTGTAAGGCACTGATTTATGATCTCATTACAAAGAAAGCACTTAGTTAATCACGAATCCATCTACAATGTATAAGTAATCCGTTAATATGATTACAAAACAAGAGTGTAAACAGCTGCTCCAATTGCACTCACACATTTACAGAATTTCACTAACAGTCACTAACACTTAAGCAATCAACTCTCTGTGGAGTCATTTAGAATAAGCGTAATCAATTACGTGAGCTTACAAAAGTTCGGAACAGAAAAACTGAAGATAAGAAACAAAATGAAATGAAAAGAAAGAAAACTTTCACAGATAAGCAGAAGAAAACTTAAATCAAATCCACTGTTACACCTGAACTGCTTGTAAGTATGTGGCACAGCTGTGTCTATGTAAGTGTGTAATACGTATGTAAGTATGTGTCACTTCAAAAGCGAAAGTACAGATCATTAAGAGTCGTTACAATATTTTATTGCCAACAATAAGTCAAGCTGATCAATGGCAATAAACCTTTCGCAAGTGAAATCAATACAACAAAAAACAATGAGTAGTGAGTGATACGGGTGGTAGGAGAACCACAGGATATTGGCAACATCAACATTATTGTAAACTAAGAGCACGTGTGTGAGTGTGTACGGGATTGTACAATGCGACAAGTTAAAGTAAGTGAAGATAAGAGTTAGAGCATGTCCATGTCATGGGTGTAGGAAATAAGTAGTCAAATCTATAGGATATAAATAAAATAACTTTCAATTCTGGACATAGTTGTTTTTTTTTCTCCTTTACTTGCGAATTGCTTGCGCTGAGCATCAGTTTTTATTTCTCTATTCAAATGTCACTTACATGAAAGTGCTGCCAATGAGAAAAAAGTTGTGTTTTCGATGATAAGGTTGAGAATTCATATATAATTAAAATGCCTCTAAACATGAAAACAAAATTATCATATACGAAACAATCAATATTTTAATTGCGAATAAGTCCTTACTTTTATATATTCAGAAAACTTTATTGCAATTTCGCTGACATAATGTAAATGGTCATTTCAAATCAATGCTTTTCAAGCAATTTATGTGATAGTAAAATTTGTCTATCCCTGGCGGAATTCAAGAGTTGATAGTTCCAATATCAGTCATCTCTTGAGGTTTGTCTTACTTATTTACCTGAACCGATATCACCTACGCCTATTTCCTTTTTTAGCTCAAACGTGGACTTTCATTTGATTGTTTAAGTACATATGTATGTACGAGCTGTCTGATGTTTAAGACATTCAAGATTTAAGATCTTAAGATATAATGACACGTAAGCACACCTTGTCAATTGCCTAAATGTCTTTTACAACATATGATATCTGGATATTCTAAGCTCTTCTGGAACCAAAAAGACTCGGATTTCGTGCTGAAACTTTCAGAGAACTCTCAAAGGTTTCGTTTTCAATCGCCTCTGACCTATTTTTGCTCAAAGTTTTGGAGAATTTTAGGAAGGTATTGTGGCATAAGATACATCTTTAAGCCTAGTGTCTGTCTTGTCAACAGAGCTGGAGTTTTGTCGAGTGATTTCCAACCTACCCACCGAAAATATTTGTCTTAAGAAATTTTAAGCATGACTTTTTTAGTCAGTTTTTTCGTCCTGTACGACTTATTCCAATGTAGTGCATTTCCTGTGCAATAGTAAACTCGGCAATTTACATATAGTTTATTTTTGTGGTTGTATTGAATGTAGATAATATCAATTTTTTTCTTATTATTATAAAACGTTTTTTTTTTTGATTATTTGTTAAGTTTAAAGAAAATTATAACAATACAAATAATAAATTTAATTTACATTTTAAATACCAAAATTGAACCCTCCCGTCATAAATTAGCTTCTAAAACCTTTTCAAAAGAGTTTCGTACTACGCACTTATTACGCAAAAATAAATTTAAAATTATTGCATGGAGTACGTTATATCTTATGCAAACAACAAGAAGTAACAAGAACTGCAGTTTTATACATCGTATCGAAAAAAAAAAAAATAAACTGCCTTTCACGTTGTTAAATTTAAACACCTTTAATTAACCTACTACTGATGGTGCTCTGTAATTGGTTGTTGATATCCTTAAAGCTCATCGTGATGTTCTTTCTACTTCATCTTCATCGCCATGCTCTGATGTGTCTCAGTGTATTTTATGCTCATCGTGAGCATCATCTTGTTCATCCAATAAAACACCAAGCGTTTGACGCATCATTTTGTCGATGCTATTAGCGAAATCAGCAGTTTCTTGTAAAATGAAACAAGAACGTGACGTTGCTGTTCGAAACATCATCCTTTGCATCCTTTTGCGCTGCAGCTCATAAATGAGTTAACGCTTTGGATTAATCTCAAGTGTTTTCTTTTGATTAAGATAATATCCGTTTTTTCGAATTTTTGATGTGCATTAGAAAAATACGGCCAAAGATTCCAGCTACCAATGCATACTAAGGGCTACTTAAAGGCTCTGAAATTACACTACACGAATTAAAATAATATTCTTTAGAGCAACTTCATTTAATCATTTAACGAGTGACTGCAAGGGTTGTCTTTAATTCTTCAAATTTGCCTTGATTTCTTTCGGACTCGTTAAGCATGCAATTTTTTCTAGCGACATTTTATAAACATTTTGCAAAAAAGTCGGGTAAATCAGATATGAAGTTATTCATGAACAGCTGCAGCTAAGTACAAGAATTCGTAACCTTTGTTAAGTAAGCGGTGACTTAGCAAATTCAGCAAGATTTGATCCAGCAATAAAGTTAATTTGTTTCTTTTTCAATTTCATAGGTTCGACGTATTCTGCAAGTGAAGTGTTTTCCATAGATGTGTGGAAACGTTATAATTAAGCAAGACAAGAACGATTGCTTGGATAGTCCATGATACCTTATTTAATATTGAGAGAGTAATTATCCATATCAATCTTCTTGATCATGTTAAATATTTTACGTACCAATTTCTTTTTGATGATTTTAATGAGTTTGTGCTGCGTTATAGCTTTACTCGACATATTCAAATTCAAATCATCTGAATCAAACCACACCTTAAATAAAATTAAGATAATTAGAATTGAATACGTCTGAGGCGTTGTGCATACAAATTAATGTTATCGGCCATATCGATTAAATAATTCCGATTTCTGCATTTTTTAAATAAATCATAAGTATTTGAAGGTAACCCATTTTCAGCCACAAACTGTGTATAAGTCCAGGGGCGCTGCAATCGGGGGCCAGGAGGGCAGCTGTCAACCCAGAAATTTTTGTAAGGGGCAGTGTATTCATTTTGCCACCCTACTCGGAAATAAGTTATATCAAAATTTGATCAACATTTTTAGGACTCAGCAAATCTTTTTATTAATGTAATTATCTCACATCTTGAGTCCATCGAAATGTGACAAAATGAACATTTAAGAAAGAGTGTATGAACTGAGCTTCAAGCAAACTTTCCATTAATTTGTGAGTGTTAGTTATAGTCACATCAATAGTCTTACATCTGAGTATTGAAATTTTCGGTTCTTGCGAACAGCTTGCTCGAACTCTTCAAAATCCAAGATTAACAGCCACAGGTGCGAAACAGGCAGCAAGAATTTTAGTCCGATCAATTCAAAGACTCCGTTCCGATACAAAATTTGAATGAATTGTTAAAGAGGCGATGAATGAAGCTAATAAGTTTGAACTTGAATATTCTTCTGAGCTCAGAACCAGAAAAATCCCTCGACGCTTAGAACAAACCGATTGTGTCATTCCTGAACTAAGATTATCATTAAGAGATCGATTTCGGAAAGACTACTTTGAAGTGTTGAATCTTCTCTCAAACAAATTGGAAGGAAGATTCGATCAAAAAAGTACTGCTTTTCATATAACGATCTGCTCAGCGTTTCTTTGGTATGTTTTTTGATTTGATAAAAAATTGCACAATAATAAAAATGATTCGTATAATAAAATAAATTTAACTTTTACGAGTTGTCAATTATGTCACCTTAGGCTGCAGACTCAATATATTTTAGAAATAAAAGAGGGACTTTGGGCTTTTTGAAATTAAGTGAAATTTTTCATTAGCGAATTTTAAACTCAAATATGAAAAAGTCAAAAATATTCACGACAACGCAAGAGATTAGCGAAAGATCTGTATATATATTTTTTTTAAATACTCTTGCACTGATAATTTTGATAATTTATTTGTAATTTTTTTAGACCTTGATTCTTTAGAATCGTTAGAAAATATACTGCTTGATACATACAAAGGAAATTTACACACTGAGAAAATATTGGAGTCAAAATTGGGCATTTTCTCAGATAAATTTGAAATGACCAACCTCCGTCCCCAACTTCAAATATTGAAAAACGCTTGGCAACAAAGCAACGTGCTGTCTTGAAATCGCTGACCAACTTCGGAAATCATACCAACAACGAAACACCTTCTAGATCAAGTTTATCGACTGGTCAATTTAATAATGACAGTGCCAGGTTCAGCAGCTTCTTATGAAAGGTCACTTAGCGCTTTGCGACGGTTAAAGACTTACTTTCGTTTAAAAATGACCCAAAAACGTCTTACAAAAACTGGATCCTTCGATTTTGAAGGGTTATGAAATAATTCACTTTTCGAAGAAATCGAAAAGTCACTTTTGGAAACATTTGAACAAAACTTAATATATCTTTAATTAATGGAAATTGTAACGAATAAAAAACATCTTCACACAAAATTCTCTTTATCTCCCGTCCTAAGGTGTTTTTTTTTTCAGAAAAATTTATCGATTTTTTTTATTTGAGTTCGGCCCCCCATTAAAAATTTCGTTGCGACGCCCCTGTATAAGTCAGTTATTCACTGATCTTTGTAAGTCTCTTGTTAAATTCATTGTATTTCGCTTCTGTAACGTCAGCTGGTTTACGAGTCCAAATCGGTTTACTGTCATTAATCAATAGCCCATACATTTTTAAAAACTTTCTTACTTAGTTTTAGCTTAGCACCAAAATCCGCAGTATCCTCTTTGACTTTAACATATTCATGACCATCCTCAAATTCATATTAATCCTTTGTGACATGTGTTTCACTAGTTTTCTATTCAATAGCTTCCTCTTCATCAGCAGTTTCGCTCGACCATACAAACATGGAGAAATTATAGAGTATTTTCAGGAATTATTCAGGAAATGTTTCCAGTTCTGATTTATCAATGAGGACAAGAGAAAAAAAAGTAATAAAATCTCCTTATTGCGATGCAACGGTGGCTTTGAATCATTATACTTTTGAATGGAGTCAGCGTAAGGGAAAAATTTTTGCATTGGTGATTTTTCAGCCATTGAGAATCAAACCCAATCTCCAAGTATTATAGTCGTGCAAGCTAACTGATACGCTATCGTCCCTCAAATTGCATACCCATCAGCAATCTTGTCCCTCTGGCAACTCTCCCACTCATTCATAAAGGAAATCTGCTTCGAAATCTTTACTGCAAGGTTCATAAGTCACTATTAATATCTGTTCATAAATTCACATCCAAATGGTTCTTTTTTCTGTTGTGCTTTTTGTGCTGCTGTTGCTGTCTTGGTCTGCTTCTGGTTTTTGCTTTGTTTTGTTTTTCGTTTCATTTCTTTTTTTTGTGTTGAGTTTTGTGTTCTTGACCAATGCTCTAAACTTTGGAATTATATAATGTTTTGCTAAGGTATATGTGCTTTAGTGATACCCCAATATGCACAAAAAAGGATGCGAATCCGTTTCGAACCCGTTACGAATCCGTCAAAGCAATGTACAGATCATTAACACAAAATAAAGTTTGGAAGTTTTCATCAAAACTTTTATTTTGTTTTCAATGTATTCTAAATATAAAATACAGTTAAGTACTTATTTTTAATTAAAACACTTATCTTCTATCATTAGCTACGTGCTTCTGAAGCTCATCTCATCAAACCGAATAGAATTACGTGTCAGAATTTTAAAATAATTCATGATAATAATCCGTTTTGAATCCGTTTTACTTAAAAAAAACGAGTCCGACTTGAATTTGTGTTATTCAAAAAAAAGAGTCCGTTACGGATTCGTATGTAAAGTTCATTCCGAGTTCGAAATGCATTCAAAAAATAGCTTCGCATTTTTGAGAGAAATTTCATACGGATCCGTTTCGAATAAAATATACAAAGAAACGAGTCCATCTCGAGTTCGAAATGGATCCGTTTGGCACACTGGGCCGTTAATATACCAGCACACGTACAGAAACCAAAACAAATACACTCTTAGACGAAACATAAGTTTCACATCAATGTTTTTGGCAATAATTCGTTTGTCAATGACTGAACGTGGTTCATAAAAAACACTTTTGCAGTTGTTTACTAACGCTTTAAGTGTGCGTGTGTTTGTGCATGAGGTACATGGGTAATTCTTTTCCGAGACAACCAATTTTTAACCTACAACTATTGATTTTGGTATTTTTTTTTTATTAATGGTATCAGATGAGCAACTACACATTTTTCGGAATTTTTCAAATAAATAGTTACGGAGCTGTACGCTTTTAAATATTTTTCTTGAAGAAATTCCAAATACCCTTGATTTAGCTCTTTAATATTTAAAGAAATCATGTTATGCGTTTCGATCCGGTAGAAAAGATTTTAAGCTTTTTTTTTCGAAATTGATTTTTTGATGCAAATTCGCTCTATATACCACAACGCATACCTGATAAGATATTGAAGCTGAAATTTTTATAGTTACGTCAAAAATTGTCTGTATATTTAATCGTATCGTAATGCACAGAAAAGTAGAAAAAATCCTCTCCTGTAAAGTTTATTTTTTGGCTTACACGTTGATTTTGCGCAAAGGGATAAATTAATAATTTAACATTTTACCATAACCAAGCTAGAAAACAGGAGGTTAACTTTAAGAATCAGAGCCTTTAATATATAAGATTTTTAATAATTGTATTAAGAGTAAAACAAAAAATAATCGCGCAATCCCTTCGCCGAAAAAATATAAAATTATTAGTCTGTGCACCTTATGTCTGGCAATTTACATTCCTGTCAAAATCTTTTAGTCAAATGTAAAGCCATCACTTATGTGCGGATGTGAAACTCGGTTTGCCAATAGCGCCCTGCTACGAAGTTCACCAACAATAGTCTTCGACGTATTCTGAAAATTTGGTGGCCCAGTAACATTTCCAAAGCCGAACAGCTCACCAGATGCCGTCAAGATCCGATCTTCATTCAAATCAAGCGTGGGAAACTGAATTGGAAATTGCAAAAAATCGCCAACTGAAGTCTGCCGCAGTTGCATTTGAAGTGAAATCCTCAAGGTAGCAGAAAATGTGACAGTCCTAAATCATATGAAAATGTGCGCTTGTAACTACTGGAAATTCGTGAATTGAAAATAAAAAACGTTAGAGAGAACTGAAGGCTCTCGCACAAAATCGTGCTCGTAAAAGGGTTTTGCGTAATCGATGTGCTCTTAAGGAATAAACGACATAAGAGAGATTTGTATGTGTAGCTTAAGGTGTGCTAATAAATATGACGGATCAGAAATTGGTTTTCTTGAAAAAAAATTCCCCATATTTTTGAGAATACTATTTTTATATATGCGTTGGTATTATTGTGTAGGTATATTCTATGTTTGTATGCAGGATTATTCCTATTTTTTATTTTGTGTGTGGCTTTTTGTAAATATGAGTGCTATAAGTATAGTATATGTGTATTGGAGTGATTTTCTTATTATTGTTACTTTACTAGTACTACGTTGTTCATATATTTAACTATGTTAGTGTTCTTATCAAAGATTATTGTTTGTGTGCGTGTTGACTTTTGTAAACATTTTTCTTAAGCATGGTTTTATGTTGCCAAAAATAGCTATTTTTAAAGATATTTCACTATACATAAACATTAAAAACATAAGAAATACATTTTCTATCCACTTAACAGATAAGAATCATTTTATCGATAAAATCTTTTCATACGCTGTAATCTTGGAAGAGTTCTTTAAAACTCGCATCATCAAGTAATTATTGACGCCAATCATTTGACTTATAAGGCAGATACTCAACGTACGCATAATTCTTTAATCTGACGGATCTTAGATAATTCTCATATTGACTTTATGCTAAGAAACTAATTTAAATTACTGAAACTATGTTGAATGTAACTCCTAAATATTTTGATTGAACTTTCCTCAATTGGTGATTGGGTGAATAATGATACAGTATATATTTATGCTTTACGCTGCAATTACTTCATACTCTAAAGCCTCCTGCAAAAAACTTATGAATTGATGTCTAAAGGCAAGCAGTTGTACTAATAAAGATCCTGTAAGTGATTATATTCTTGAAGAAATTTTTTTCTACTCCATTTAAGAAATAAAAATTTATTAAAAATCTTGGTTGTTTTTTTTTTAAAAGTTCCCGAAAACGATTTAAAGTATTTGATCATTTTTGAACATCACACTTAACACAGAACACTTTGACGTAAGACGCATTTGTTGGTAATTTTGGCTCGAAATCAGGACATCTTCCTTATGCCGACCAAGCACGATAAAAATAAAGTGGCACAAAACTATCCACTATAAACAGCATAGGTACCACAAAAGACATCTTAGTGCTGTCCATAGGTCTATGTGCAATGAAATGTTCGACGCAGAGAAATTGAATGTCATAAGTTTTAACTCATAAAGGACAGAGTGCAATATTGCGAAACAATTCCTTGGCTATTTCCGTGGCAAATCAGTCGAGACGCAAGCAAATCGAACGAAAAAGTTCACACACATTATACAAAAAATCACTTAAGTTAAATTATAGCCTAAAAATATTATGCCTTAGCTTGCAAAAAAAAATTTGTCAAAAAAGTTTGCATAATTTCTTTTTTATCAAAACAAAGCTCAACATAGAATTTTAGAAGGAAATAAACGTGTCAGAAAGATTTAATTTGAAAAATTCAGGAAACGTTGGAACACTTAATAAACAGTTCAGAATGATCTCATGTGAAACAGGACATTTGAAATATACAAGGAAAATTTCTGTAACGTTCCGTTTGCAATAATTCAAATGAAATATTTCTGGTACGAAACTTTTTGAAACGTAATACACCGAGTGGGCAGACGAATTTAGTATAGGGTGTTTTTTTAGAGGTATAGAGCTTCGAATTGAAATAAAACACAAGAAAATCGTTTTAATGTCCATCAATTTGGCTTTATTGGAAGGATAATTTTATGCCATTAATGTTTAAATATGATTTCGGGCATATGGCCGCCGCGGCTGGCTCGAATAAAGCCAATTCTACAGGTCCAATTTTGAACCACTTTTTCGAGCATATGGGGCCGTATGTCGGCAATAACGCCACGAATGTTGGCTTCCAAGTCCCCTAACGTTTCTGGTTTGTTGGCGTAGACGAGCGACTTCACATATCCCCAAAGAAAATAATCCAATGGTGTCAAATCACACGATCTTGGTGGCCAATTGACAGGTCCATTCCGCGAAATTATGCGCTCATCGAATGTTTCCTTCAATAAATTGATTGTGACGTGCGCTGTGTGGCATGTAGCGCCGTCTTGTTGGAACCACATCTCATCCACATTCATGCCATCCAATTCGAGAACAAAATAGTCGGTTATCATGGCTCTATACCGGTTTCCATTAACGGTAACTGACTCTCCAGCATTATTTCGGAAGAAGTATGGCCCAATGACTCCACCAGCCCATAGAGCACACCAAACAGTCAGTTTTTGTGGATGTAATGGCGTCTCAAGGGTCTCATGTGGATTCTCTTCACTCCAAATGCGGCAATTTTGCTTGTTGACGTAGCCATTCAACCAAAAATGAGCCTCATCACTGAACAAAATTTTGCGATGAAAATCAGCATCGAGATCAATCTCATTTTCGGCCCATACACCAAAATCACGACGCATTGTATGGTCTCGCGGCTTTAGTTCTTGCACAAACTGGATCTCGTAAGGTCGCAAGCCAAGATCTTTGCGCAAAATCTTCCATAAAGTTGATGGACAAAGCTCCAATTGCTGTGCACGGTGGCGAATCGATTCATTCGGGTCCTCTTCAACATTTTGCTCTACAGCGGCAATGTTTTCTTCGGTGCGCACTGTTCGACGTCTCTGCGGATGCGTATTATCACATAGAGTAAACGTAGTTCGAAAACGACCCATGGTTAACCGAATCAATTGCTCTGATGGACGATTATGTCGACCATAAAAAGGACGGAGCTTGCGGTAAGCTTCGCGAACTGAACCATTATTTTCGAAATAAATTTGCACGATTTGCAAGCGTTGTTCTTTTGTCAACCTTTTCATGATGAAATGGCAAACCAAACTGAACATAAATGACATTAGAGTTGCCAGATTTGACCATAAAATGCCAGTTTTATCTCTATTCGAAAAACAAACCTCTAAAAAAAACACCCTGTATTAGTGGCATGAAGCAAAATACGTGAACATATCACGTAAATTTAATTATGTATTTAAAAAATATAGGGTAAATCTCACCAGAGGGAAGGAGGGGTGTCGCCAGATTTTGTCAAATCTCAACAAGGGGAAGGGGGTCCGAATTTTTACACACTGCCTCACGTAATTTACTGACGTCCCGAAAGGTTAAGAGGTTTTAAACTTGAATAAAATGTGTTAAACGTTCGTATATAAAGTTATGCATTCGTTTTTATTTAAATGCCATCACTGCTGTATATTCGTCCATTAAAAATATAGTTAATCTGAAAAATACATTAGCTTTTGCTTATAAATATCTATTCTGAATTTAAAATTCCGATACAAATCTAACGAACGTAGATTAATCTTTGATACTATGAAGTTACTATATAATGCATAACTTGTCACTAAAGTGGCTTAAGAAAATCCGTAATAGAGCACTCTTTCAATCTGCTCAATAGTTTTTTAGCTCCAATATCTCGCCATCGTTTTATCTTACAGAGGAGCTACTCGGTTGCCTCGGATAATGCAAAGGCTCGGTTGATCGTATTCCGAATAAATGTCGTCCTACTGCGTACCATTATTAACGCGATCCCAAAGGTGGAAGTGATACTTCTAATACTTATATAGTAAATATTTTCCCAAGAGTACCTTATCGGTAGATATTTTTTCACACACTTCCAAGAAAGAGGAACAACAATATTTTATATCCATTGGTTATATTTTAGTAGCCGATTTTCATCAAAGTCCATTTTGAAAATAATAAGCATTGAATCTGAAAAACACCTTTTAGAGATGATCTTTTCCATTTGACTTAAAACTTTTATAACGCTTTGAGACGAACATTTCGGCGTACTTGGTTTTCGTTGGGAATTTATTGGTAACTTAAGCTGCTTGCAGACTATTATATATGATTTAATATCTTGGACACAGCAAACGGTTATATGCAGCCTTCTCACGCACTACCAGTTAACTGCGAACCCTTGTTTTCAATGACTTCTAAGAATTAAATTCATAATTCAATTGTATCGAAAACTTTGCCAGCTACTTTCAATGGAACAGTGTTTTTGTATCTCAAAAAAATTAGATTCTAAGTTATTTTCCAAAAACCGTGCTTAACCCATATTCTACCGCGCTGCAAAATTTGTTGAACTACAGCCCCCTGATTCAAAATCCGTAATCAGAAAAATTTTACCTTGATTCGTTTTCCCGTTATGTTTAAAAATCAATTGTTCGATTAATCGAACGTTGGCGCTTATTCTATACCATTAGATCCCTTACAAATACGAAATATCAAATTTTCCCTCCAAGTGACAGCGCCTCTCCATATCTTTTGTGTTTTCAAAGGATTAGAGGTGTTTTGTGTGTGCTTATCATATCTTTAAATTTTTTTGGTTTTGGGCAGAGGTTTCGTCCATAGATGGTGGCTTATTTTGGCAGTCATAGTACAAAATATTCTGGGAAAGCTGATATAAGCTTCAGTTTCTCCATTCTTCAACCGACTATTTGTTCTTGTTCATCCCTTTCAACACAGAAATTGATCTTGAAGCTGATGTAGTTCTCCGTTTTCTCAGCATCATCGAGGCCCCCTTGCGACACGTAGTATTTTTCGACAGTTTCTGCACATGTTATCATCTACTTTGTTTGCTATCAGAAAAGAGATTCTGTGCCACTGGAACTGTTCGCTGTAATCGTGTAGCTGCTGGTACTACTAATATGAAGACCGATAAGTATATACCTCGTTGCGCACATTATTATATGAGCTACTCTAAGGACCAGATCACTCGTTGTCTATGGCAAAATTATAAGGTCACCATTGCTTCAAAAAACATACGATTAGATTCTGCGACTCCACCCTATTCGGCATTGGAAAAAAACCAACTAAGTCTTCTGAGAAAGGACCCATTTGTCAACGTTAAAACGTCGATCAGCCTGTTATGCTTCGCAGCTATAACAAGTGGATATATGACGTTGGCCAATACGACTACACTATTCAAAATTATTGAGTCAACATCCGTGGAAAGAGAAAAAAGAGAAGCAATGAGCCAGAAACAATCCAAGTTATCTGTCACTGAGTCCTCTCTGTTGGCCGATGATAAAGAAGTTTACTGAATAAATTGTGTCTATTCACTTCTATTACGATATGTTTTTTTATGGTATGCGTGTTGATTTTTTGATTGAAAAAGATAGATTGTTTTTTTGGGTATTAGACCTCATATTTTTTTTTTTTTAATAATATATCTATAATATAAAATTCATTTTTTGTCTGTCCGTCTGTCTGTCTGTCTGTCTGTCTGTCTCTTATGCACGCGGAAGCTATCCAGCCGATTTTGATGAAATTTTTACAGTATGTTAGTATCGATCAGGCGGGTGTCATAGGCTATAAAACTTTTATTTACGGTGCATATTTAGGGTGGCCCTCATACACAAGTATTTCAAAAATAGCGGTTTCTCAAAGACAGGCAAATCGATTCTCATGAAATTTACACCTTATGGCTTTTATATTAAGGGTCACAGATTGGATGGTAAAAATTATATTAAGGGTGCATACTTAGGGTGGTCCTCATACAAATATATTTTTAAATATTATTTTCGCGAAGACTAATAAATCGATTCACACCGATTTACACAACGTATCTCTTATGTTAAGAAGCATAGCTTAGGCCACAAAAATTTTATTTAGGGTGGCCCTCACACAAAAATATTTTTCAATACTATCATTTTCTCGAAGTCCGCTGAATCGATTCTCATGTAATTTACAACACATGGCTTTTATGTGAAGAGACACAGATTAGATTGTAAAAGTTTTATTTAGGGTGCATACTTAGGGTGGCCCTCATGCAAAAATATTTTTAAATATCATTTTCACAAAGACTGGTAAGTCGATTCACACCGAATTTACACCACGTAGCTGTTATGTTAAGAGGCATAGTTAAGGATACAAAACTTTTATTTAAGGTGGCCCTCAGACAAAAATATTTCTTAAATATCATTTTCTCAAAGACTGTTTAATCGATTCTCTTGGAACTTACACCACATGGCTTTTATATTAAGAGGCACGGATAAGCTTAAAAAAATTTTATTTAGGGTGCATACTTAGGGTGACCCTCATACAAAAATATTTTTAGGTATCATTTTCAAGAAGACAGGTTAGTCGATTCACTCCGGACTTGCACCACGTAGCTCTTATATTAAGAAGCATAGCTTAGGCTACAAAAATTTTACAACGCATTTGCGTTGTGACAAATTTTTAGTTCATTTAGTTCATTAGGCTACAAAAATTTTATTTAGGGTGCATATGTAGGGTGGCCCTCACTCAAAAATATTTTTAAATATAATTTTCTCGAAGACCGCTAAATCGATCCTCATGTAATTTACACCATATGGCTTTTATGTGAAGAGACACAGATAAGATCGTAAAAATTTTATTTAGGGTGCATACTTAGGGTGGCCCTCACACAAAAATATTTTTAAATACTATTTCAAAAAGACAGGTTAGTCGATTCACACCGAACTTCCACCACGTAGCTCTTATGTTAAGAGGCATAGCTTAGGCTACAAAACTTATTTAGGGTGGCCCTCACACAAAAATATTTTTAAATATCATTTTCTCGAAGACCGCTTAATTGATTCACATGGAATTTACAGCACTTGGTTTTTATGTTAAGAGGCACTGCTTAGGTTGTAAAAATTTTATTTGGGGTGGTCCTCATACAAAAGTATTTTATAAATAGATTTTTCACGCAGACCGCACATCGAATCTACACCACGGTTGAGGTGAAGCGATGCGCACAGGGTAATGCTAGTTTTTAATATAATTTACAAAAAAGGTCTATCGACAAAGTATTTTTATGGGGGTGGTAAATATTATTTTGGAATAGCCAAAAGATCAAAGTAAAATATGATATTAACTGTTTTGCGGATATCATTTATTTTCCTTCATAGTGTAAAAAATTATTGAAAATAGACAAATTTACTGTTCGATTAATCGAACAGCGGTAGAAAATGGTTAACCCCTTTTAATGTTTTTAAGGGGCTATACCAGAGTAGCACTTTCAAGAAATCGATTTTTTTTGTTGGCTTATTCAATAGTTTATACTTTCAAAAATATCCTGTGAAAGCGGCAAGGTTGTATCTTGAATAGTTTTTGAATGGCAGCGTTCTAAAAGCGACCGCTCGCAGGTATAAACCTCAATAGTTGAAACTTTAGACGCGTTTTTCTCGAAACGACATTTTTCTAAATTGCTGACATCATAACTCAAAGAGAAATTGACCAATCGACTTCAAATTGAAACTGAGTATTTTTGAATATATTCACTATACAATGACCTACAATATTTTTGATTGGTTGAAAATTGTCAATTTGGAATTAAAAAAAACGATCATTTTTTGCCCAAAAAAACGACACTTTTTTCAGAATTTTTGATATTTTTCAAAAATCGTAAGTTATTGCATAGGAAATACCTTCAACATTGTTGAATTTTATTGTTTCAATTACTGATTCGGCCGGAATCATGTCAGCAGTTGGGGAACTTTTTTTTTGGAACCTCCGAAGACGGCACATAACTCCGTTATTTTTCAATATTATTGTAAAAAAAATATAGCTAAAAATATACCTTATTATGTCCAAGAAACTTCAAAGCATTCTATCGAATACTTTATTTTAAAAAAATTCGCGAAAATCGCCTAATTTTTCATGGGTTACACTGGTATAGCCTCTTAAAATAAATTCTGAATTATTGATTTTAATCAAAATTTTAATTTTGTTTTCAATATATCCTCAGACGAAATTTTTCAATACCCTTGCAGAATTCAGCTTTATTAAATTTTTATTTAAAAAAACTCTTCTATAGCTAAATTATGTTTTTAAGTCATCCATTCTGTAGCTAATATGTTGCAAAAAATTCATAAGATACATCTCACATCATATTCTGTAAACAGGACGTGAATTGCTTTCAAGATAAAATCATAAAGAGTAAAAAGCAGAAGCTACCACTGCTACTGCACGTCGCTTTTGAATGGAGGGTTTATTGTTGAAAAAGCGAAAAATTACTATGCTCATGGATGTTGTAGCTGCATAATTTTTGGGCTATTTGCTGTGTTACTATTGTTGTTGCAATAGCTTGTTCACTATTTTTTTAAGTTTTTTTTTGTTATGTCTTCCTTTTTTGGCTTTTTATTTTGTTGGTGGACAGAAAAAGTGAAGAAAGCCATTGTTTGGCAGAATATTTTCGCTTGTTACAAAGACAACTCGAGCCATTCATTCAACCCAAACAACAACAGCAGAAGCAACAGTGTTAACAGCTTCCATTGGCCTGGACTAGTATTTCTACTGGATAGTGATAAGGGAGAAGAACTTGAAACGGAGAGTAAAAACCTTAAGGAAGGAAACAACTACTTTTATGTTGCAGCAACAAAGAACTACAACATCAGCAAGAACAACAACAGCGAAGTAACAAAAGATGAAGCAGCAACTACTATACAACAATAGCAATTTTATGCATGCGCTCTCGTTCTTTAATATAAACTGCGCTATAACCTTCAAGAGCCGGAAATATAAAATAACGATCGTAAAAATGAAAATTGGCTTTTATGACGCTCGAAACTTCGTTCGTTTGCTTCAAATGAAAAATGAAGAACACAATAACAACATCAGAGTGCCAACAAAGTTGGCAACTGTCTTAAACTTGTGCACAGGAAGATTTATCTTTTGAAGAAATGTTTCAAAAATAATTCATTGATGTTTAATTGGTATTTCAGATAGGAGACAAGTTAATTGGTGCTGAAAATTGTTTCAAATTAATGGCACAAATCTATTTCATTTCAAAATACGACAGTGAATGTTGATGGTAAAACTCCCAATTGACTAAAAGTTAAATGCATTTTGTATGAAAAAGCAAATCTTAGGATATTGCAGTATAAATATAACTTTGAAGAAACTATCAAAGAAATCAATGTTAGTAAAGAGCATAGTGGAATGATGGCTAAACCCATCAGGGATTGTTCAAGATTATAAAGCGCTTAACCTCTTAAAATCAGTGTTATGAAAATAATAAAATTTAATGAATATGTATAAAAACTGAGCAATTCCTGAAATTTTTCGATTGTAGTTCTCAGCTTTATTTTTGAGGTTTCCTTATGTCATGTTACTATTAGTTGCAGAAACTTGCAACTTCAATATTTCTTAAAGGTACTACGTGAAACTTATTTTTAAATGCATTCCAATATTTTCTTGTTGAAATTTCTGAAAATATTATATTATTCGAATAATAGATAGAAGTCTAATATACTTTTCTAGGTATCTAATTTTTTAAAAACATATTCATCGAATTTTTATTAAAGAAAACTTTTAAAATATTGCCTTACACTAGACTTAATTTTTTGACTGATTGCATTAGTGCCGGCAGTGAATGCACTTTTATGCATAAAATACTTTTGGATTCAAACTTAATATAAATCTGTTTTATTAACATTTGAAGTTTTACACTCTTAAGCCTTTTTTTAAGTTTTCCATGGGTAATTTATTTTCTAAGAAGTGTTTTCTTTTCGTTTTGAAAATTGATATACATAAGTATACTACGATATGTCCAATTCTATGGCTATTATACATATATTTTATCATTAACAAAATCTCTCAGTGTGTAACGGAATAACCGAGCAAACCTTTTTAATTCATGTTTCATTCACCAAGACTATGGTTTCCGATAGCGAGCTAGCTCATATTCTGGTGCCAGGCGGTGAGTTATTTGGGATAAACTTCCGGGGGTTGTAACTCGTCAAAACAATACGCATATGAATCATTTGGAAGAGTTTCAAGCGATTGTTGAAGGCGAAATAAAAATACTTCAATATAACATCGTTTCTGAATTATTGCTTCATTTTGTCCACGTAACTTGCGGGTGACATTTTACTTCATAAAACGTATATATAATAGAAGATTATTACACAAACATACACACCACATAGCATGAAGGCAAAGTACCAGCCAAGTACCAATATTTCATCGCCCGTAAGATGAAAGATTCAACAATCATCCAAATGTTAGCTAGGAAGCTCACAGAAAACACTTTCTGCTCTGTATTAGACGTACATGTATCTTTTAGCTTATTCGTGAAATATTTGTTCTACGTTGTCTTGTGTTACAGCGCCGCGATGTATACAATATTTTATGCTGCGTCGTTTTATGATCAGCTGTTAAATAATCTTTTGCAGCACTTCAATTGTTGTTCTTTTATATGGCTCACCATGCGGATAGATGAATTTGTCGATACTGTATTGCTTGGAGAATTTGGGAATGTTGCGTTTTTTAGTATTTTACATTTATGAAACTTACGAGAACTAACTTGATTGATTCCAGTAGCTTAAGCTCAATTTGGATATAAGAGGCTTTGTTGCATGAAGCTGTATAATTTTAACGTTTTTACCTTGCTCTTGATGCTTTATTGCATCACTACAAAAATGTATGCAATGTCTTTTAATGCAATTTTAATACAAATGTCAAGAATAAACTAAGTTAAGCCCACAATTCTTTCAAAAGAAAAATAGAAAGAAACACTTTATTATTTGGCGAAGCAATTTATGTAGTTCTTTCTCTTCTTAAACTCCACATCAGCTCTTTTATATATTTACTTTTAATAACACTAAATGAAGTTGTTGCAACACAAGTTTCTTATTTTCTTTTCATTTCAACGAAAATATTTTATTTGTGCAATAGTAATATTTTGTATTTTTGTATATCGTATTATTTTGGCAACAACGAAATTAAACTCACGCGTACATGTATTTAACCTCTTCTGTATAAGAATACAATGAATAAATGGAAATTTTGAAGGATTATTAAAACTAAATGTAAGGTTCATAAATTTGAACTGCAAGGATCTTTGAAAATTTTTTATCTTTTTTTATGCTATTAGTCTAAGCGAAACTTTTGTTATTCCAACAAATACGTTTAATTTAATTCAATTTAAGTCCTGTGCTCAAAATGGAGGAAATTTCCGAAAATTTGGACATTGGAATGGCTATAGTACGTGGTCTTATTTACCGATTTAAGAAATCGTCTGGATCAAGTTATAGCGGAGAATGAATTTTTCGACATTTTTTTTATTAAAATCGAGCAAGTAGTTCAGTGCTATATTTCAAAATGTAATTCGCACAAATGAATTTTTTACGAAAAACATTTACTTAGCTCAATCTGTATCAAATTGGATGAAAACTGGATTGCTGCAGGCTTTTGAGTAAAAAGCAAAATTTAATATTTTATTGTGTTTGGATCAAATGGAAATTGTTCAACATTTTTAATGTTCCTTGAGAATTAATTTTTTCACGAACCGCAGGCAATTACGCAGAATTTATTTAATATTAAGTATTATGTTAATTTTTTTATGTCCGCAGATTAATTCTTCTTTTTCACAGTACGCCACTGACTTAAAGGGTGTTTTTCAAAGAGAAATGAAAAACCTGAAATTGTCTAAATTACCTCAACTTTAATTACACTCAAAAAAAGGATTGTTTAGAAAGCGTTTGTAGCAAATTACCGAATGCTTAATATAAGCACTTATTATTTCAAGCAAACACTTAACTTTTGTCTTTAACTATAAGTATTTGTAGACAATATAAGAAAAACCAATGTATTTGACACAAGTAAATGTTAAGTTGTGGCAAGTGATTCAATTACTTCTAACAAAACATTTCATAAAATGTTGCTTCTAAATAATATAATTATTTACGACAAATAGTCAAAATATTTCAGTCAAACAATTCAATTTATGGAAGTGTTTCGACAAACACTTGTCTTTTGTCCCAAACACTTATTCATTTCACTTATAAACTTTTCATGTTCATATTTTGTAGTGCTTTGATTCGAAATAACTTTTTTGTTACTTGCATTGTACATATACGATATCAAATGTTTATAAGTGTTTGGGAGCAAAGAACGATGACGATGTTGCCAGGCTGTGTTCTATGCTATGTTAAGTTTTAAAAGAGTACTTTTGTATAATAATTTTCAACTATCAATTTGTAAATAAAATCAAAAGTTATTGTGACAAAAAAAAAATTTTATTATTTTGTAAGTAAAATCAAAAGTTTTTGTGACAAACACGCAAACACTTGAAGTAGTTCCATCTATATCATTTGTGGCAAACACTTTTTTTTTTTGAGTGTAGCTATATTCGGATAATGGTTATATCAGCGCAACTCCTTAGAGCATATTGGCTGTATCTTGGCGAAAATACGGCGAACGTTGGCTTCCAACTAGCTTAACGTCGCTCACTTATCCACATGAACCAGAGACTTCTCATGTTTCCACAAGAAGTAATCCAGAGGTAATAAATTGCGCTTAGTTATGTCAATTGATTCCATTATTTTAAACATTTCTTGTAAAAATGGTAAGTTTCAACAATTTTTACACTTTGTTGCGGTGTTAGTCTTCCCATGATAAATCGGCAAACCCTATTGTGTATAAATGACATCAGCGTGTCCAGATTCGCATAACTTTAAGACATTTTATCTCAATTGACTGAGCTTAAAACTGTGTCTTAATAGTAATTGATGGAGAAATTAAAATCCATATTGGAGATCCGCAGGAAAAATTACTACTTTATGAAGTTAAATTATATTTTTTCGATTTTTTGAAAAATGAATCATTTGAGAACGGCTAGGATAACAAAACGTTTTCGTCCATTTTCTATCAAAAATCTACAATGACATTTCATTATCCATTACTACTCTCATCAGAGCTGCTACTTAAAACAAAAAGTTAATTATTTATTATTAAACCTAGATTTCATATCCTTGGAAATTTATCTCGATCATTTATTACAAACCTTAAGAATACAAATTGCAACTGTTTTTATTTTCATTATAAAGATGACTTATGTTAAAATGTTTTCTTTTTTGTTCAAGTGATTTCGTAAACTTAATTCAAAATGAATTTTTGGTCAAAATATTCATCGATCTTACTGAAAATGAACTTCGATTTTTCTCCGATATACATATAACATTTACGTAGTCTACATGCAATTTTTATAAATTTATTGTTAGCACATAGGGGTTAAAGCTACTCAACACTGTGTTTCCAAGTGGCTGCTGTTGTAACCTTCGACACCGACGAGTTTCAATATTCATACATTTATACCACGAAAGAAAAAGTATAAATATATAACATTTTGTATGCCAGTTGAACGCGCCAAATTTCACTTCACTTGAATATTTGGTTGGTTGTTTGCTTGGTTGAATGGTTGGGTTGCCTGGTTAAATTTCTATGTGTCGTCAGCTTAACAAGCGTTCGCAGAAATTGCTGCAGATAATATTGTTGCATTGCTTGCTGTTGCAGTATTTTCAACTTGTTTTCATTTCATTTTTATTTTTCATTTCCAACTTTAGCTGAGAAAAATATTTTGTATTTTATTTTAAGAAGAATTGCTGAGAAAAATATTTTGTATTTTATTTTAAGAAGAATTGCTTACCACTCGAGTTTTCTTTTTATCTTAAGAGTAATTTGACGAAAAACTTCAGTTGTTAAATAAAAATTACTTGAAATTTTTAATTCAGCTGAATACATTTCAGAGCATAATTTTTCCTTCACGTTTTCACGCATAAAATCACATGTTTTTGGTAATACTGCTACTGAAATAAGTCCTCATTTACTTGGATTGCTATTATATATGCAAAATGTAATGAAATGAAAAAAATTAAAATATTTTATGTGAAAATTGGGTCATGATTTGGTCTCTTAAATTATACCACTGTTTGCTATATAAAGTCTAATTAGCAGTATTCATCAATATATTAATTGTTTAATTTTCTTACTGAATTTTCGTGTAATTTTCTAGCAATTGTCTCGTAACTTCAAAAAGCTATAGAACATATTTCCATGTAATTCACCCTTACAACCAACTAACAATTCTCATAGTCTATAAAATTTGCTGCTCATAAAATCGATTTCCATCATGAATATTAAGATGTCTATCAAGAACGTGCCGCTGTCGTTGCCGCTGCCGCTGCACACAAGGAATCCGAAGGCGAAAATGTTGGAAAATCAAAGCACGGCAAATGCGTGTCAATGACAGTAGCAACAAAAGCAGCCAGTATGGAGCTAACAACAACGTATAATGAAATGACATAAATGTTGGCATTCAAAGAAAATTACACTTCTAAAGGAAACAGTTGGGCTGTCGATGATGATTTAAACAACAATTGGCAAACAACAAATCGACTGACAAGGAGAATACAACAAAAATAGCAACAAAAACAAGTCAGTATTAAGGGTTTCAAGCAGGAAGTAAAGAAACATTTTAATTTCACATTAATTTGTAACAATAACAAGCTTGTATTGTATGTGTGTGTACTTATGCCTATAACTAGGCAACGGCTTTTCTTCTTGGAATTCAACATTTGTATTGTATGTAGTCGTATTGATTTTAATAAGTATCAAAATCATTCCATTGTGATGATTGTTTTCTTTCGAGGACTATTGAGTTCAACGAATTTGATATTTGCAATGCTTTAAAATTTAATTAATACTCACTTGGCGCTCCAGCTCAAAGAAAATGCATTTTACATTTGCAGCACAAAGTTTTGTGAATAAATGTTCACAAACATAAGTATATTAAATTTTGAACTAATTTTTGTCAGATTGTAAAAATTAGCAAAAATTTATAAAGCATTTATAGAAAAATATAGGTTCATAAAAATTTCTTAAACGTTCATCTGGCCTCTATATATTTCGTGAAATCAGTCGCATATAATACGCTCGCAAATCGCCTGCACATTTGTAAACGAAATTATTCATCGGAACAAAAAGAGGTTGCATATTTTTTAAAAAAAAATATGAGTACTTAAAAAATTTCGTAAGTAAACTCAGGAAAAGTTAATAGTTAACAGTCGAAAAAAAAGCAAAAATTTTGACATTCTATTCAATGATTGCGAATGATTTGCGGCTCAGCCATTCTTGTGGAAATTTTATCGCAAGAGCAAACTTTTCACATTTATCGCAAAAATTTTATGATACGTTGTTATTGAATTTTTTCGTTTTTAGTAAATTTGTTTTGCTTTTGCCAATTTTTTCACGTACCAAATTATAAATTAAAAAGAGATTTGTGAAAATCTAATCTATTTCTGGAAACTTAGAGCTTAAAGCTTAAGATCAAAAAAAAGTTAATATTTTCATTGATTCTTGTTCTTGTTAAATATGTCGAAACTTCGACCTCCTTGCGAAGTTTCCACTAAAGAAGTTTTTTGTAAGACCAATAATCTTTAAGTACATTAACTATTATTTTCGGGATATAACTACAGGAACTATCAGGTATAACATAGTCATTTAACTGAGCTAACTGTTCAGTACAATGTGGGATAACACCAAAAAATTACAAAAAGAAATTAAATAAATCGGCAAAAGTTAGTCAAACTAGTTTCATCTATTGGTCAATTGAATCATCAATGCACTTTGAGCCGATGAATAAACATTTTGAAGCCTGATATATTTTCTTTTTAGCATAGATGTGAACCAAAGCAATGCCAAAATTCATTTTTCTGATGTTTATCATTGTTTTTGTAACTCATTTGATATTACTCTTTCTTGCCGGCGCTTCGTTGCCAGTAGAAACGAAGTAGCAAGCGCAAATCGTATAATAAGATGGTGAGCTCACTCAAAAATAATTTTTTTGGGGTGTAACGAAACGGATAATACTTTCCAATTTTTTTGAAAGTAAGTATATTTCAAGAATATCTCCTGTCTCATTAGGAATGATATGGTACTGCTATCCGTAAAGGTCCTTATTGAAAAGATGTGACAAGACTAAAAACCCAGCGGATTTATTTAACAATCTAGCAAAAATATGCAAATTTTTAAACATTCCACAATTGTGACGATGAATAAATAGCTCAAAAAAAAAAAAACAAATAATTGAATCGTTTTGGCAATTCACTAACTCCATATAGCTTCTACCGAACATCATACTAACGCCTTGCAATAAAATATGATCTCATGTGAGATTGAAACTATCGTCTCGACAATTGAAATATGACTCAAACGCGACTATAAATATTTGATAGAAAAAATATTTTATTGCATTTCTCAATTTAATGAAAAAAATATATTTCAATGTGTATTTCTATGTTTTTTTGTACTTTGTTTCAAATGAACGTCCTTTTTTCCATTATAAAAGAAAGGTATTGCACCAAAAAATCTTTTCCTTTTCTTGTGATAAATTTATATATAAATTTAGCAAGATAAATCAATATACTTAACTCATTGTACGTTTTGCCTTTAATTCAAATTGTATTTATTATTGGCAGCAGATTTGGGTTTCGCAACAGCAATATCAACGCTTACAACAATAAGGGAAAGAAAAAAATCCAAACCTCAATACAAAACAAACCGAAACTTAATGAAAGTCTTAGAAAGTAAAAATAACAACACAGAGAGAAAAGGAAAATAAAAAAAAATGTTAAGAAAAAGAGCTGATGAAGGCAACAACGCGTTTTGAATACAGATTAATTGCGCATTTTGTAAATTTACCCCATTTTGACAGTTACAACAATTTTGGGGTTTTATTTTTCTCTCTTTCATTCCCCGATGTTTGGTGCAACCCAAAAAAATGTTTTATTTGGTTGTACGGTTACGGCACTTGATAATAGCATTGATTCTAAAAAAAAACAACAATTCTAAACATGGCTGGGCAAAGCATGGCACAATTGTTGCTTGTGGTCAGCAACAAAAGCAGTTGTGGCAACATACAAACCATATTTAATTTACAGATGCAGTGATTTCGTTTTTTGCTGTGAACTTTTTTTTTGTCCTAAATTTTCAATCACCCACCCTACAGATGTTCTAAACGTGCACGGCATTTAAAATTGAATTTAACTTACAAATAATCGGCATACATACAAACTATTGTATACAAACAATAATTGCAATAAATTATTGAAAATGGAAATTCTTGAAAAAATTATTGCGTGAGAAAAACCGTTTTGTTTTTTTAAAGATATTTTATGTAACTGTGGTCAATTTAGCTGAGAAATGAAAGCAACCATTGCTTACGAAAAATTCTTAAGCTTTGAGCTTACAATGGTAAAAATATATAAAATGTAGTAAATATAAATTTTTCCAATACCTCATCATTTTTTTCAGAAACTTTTCAAGCTTAACAAATAATAAACAAATAAAGACAGTTTATTATTATTATTAATATTATTGTTATTATTCTAATTAGTACCATGTGTTCAATGTTTCCAAACAAGTTTTTGCTCATTTACTACTTGCACAACTTTGGCTTAGCAAAGCAATTCCTATGTAATGCAGTGCGAATAGTCTTAACCCAGTGTGCCAAGTTTCTTCGTACTATTCATCCGAAACGGATTCCGTTACGAATTTTCTCGAACTCGTTTTCGTATGAAATTCCTCTCGAAAAAACGGAAGGATAGTCCGCATTAACGAATTCGTAACGGACTTCAAATTCGAATTCGTTTTTTGTTCATAAAACGAATTGGTTTCGAATTCGTTTTTTGTTGGATCAGTTTCGAATTCGTTTTTTATTCATAAAAAAATTTTAATGTTTTAAGCGACTTAAAATTGCACAAAAGTTCAAAAAACCTTATAGAACTTTTTACTCAAATTTTTTTGGAAAAACTAAAAAATTTTGGGAAATTCCCGGAAAAATTTTCAAAGAAAATTCGAATTCGTAACGAATTCGTTTTATGAACAAAAAACGAATTCGTACTTAAAGTCCGTTACAAATTCGTTTTACTTACAAAAAATAAAATTCGAAACGATTTCGTTTTATGAATTCGTTTCGTCCGTTTTTGTGCACATTGGGATATGATTGTAGGTTGCAGAAGAAAACTTAAATTTCTTGTTGTTGTGTGTGTTTTTTTTTCTGTGTTTGTATGAGTTTCTTAAGTGCTTCTATTTAAACAACAAGTATTCGTAGTTTGCAGAAATTTCAAAAGTTTTTGCAATTTTTGAAGTAGTTTATAGAAATTGGTTGCAGTATCAATATATTGTAACTTTATTCTTGATATTGTAGCATATAAGTTCGATTATCGATTTGTTCATATTCCATATTAAAACTCACATTTGTAAAAGTTTGTCAGTTTATTGTACATATGTATGTGCACTAGGGATGCCATTTTCGCTACATCTGTAATGTGAAAAGTAAGCGTCAATACATTCGACAAATTTTTAGTACATTCGGTAAAGAAATTACCCATTTTTAAATTTTTTCTTTCTTAGTGGCTAAAATATGCGTCAAAAAAAAAGAATCACATGTTTTTTCAGTAAATTAAAGTTTGTGTATGTTTTTTCCGTAGCAAATTATTTTTTCTTAACTTTAAAAGAATGGTCTGAGTGTCATATATTTTCACAAATTCAAATTTTTTGTTAAAGCTATGAAGTTTTTTCTTAAAAAAATGAACTATAATAAATTAATATCCCAGTAGGTAAGCAATGCAGCAAGTTCGATGTCGCGAGAATGTTAAAAATTGTTTTGCCGCAGAACAAGTTAATAAGCCTTCAGTCTTGAATTCAATTATTGCACACAATTCCACTTAGGGCTAAAAGATCAAGGCATTTTTATAAAAAGAGTAATTGATAATAGTATCAACCAATATTTTTATGGCACCAGTAGCACCTATTACCTAGGGGGAGACCGAGGGAGCGACACTTTGGGTAAAACCACTTGGAGCGGCAAAATGGAAATTTTGTTTTTTTTTTTCTAAGAAATGAAAAATAATTGAAAGGAATCTGTGATGTGAATGATGATTTTGTAATTGAATGTGAAATATATCTTCTCATTGTGTTAGGGTTTTTGAGGAATCTCAAGCACCCTAATTAAACGATTGCAATTAATTTGCTACATGGTCACTCTAGCACAAAATTTTTGCGTAAGAATGAACTTTTCCACAATAATTGGTCGTGGTATCATGAGTTTCTAGATAATATGCATCGACACTACTTCCACATCCTTATATCAAACCTTATTAACTAGGCTATAAAAAAAAAATTTTTGACCTTGCGTTTGTATTCGAAAAAGTTATATAGAAGTTTATGATGAGTGTATTTCATTCTAAAGGATTTTCTTTGAATTGTTTTGTATATTGTTTTTACATAGTGACAATATAAAATAATAATTTAGGCTAGCAAATATTGTTGACATATGTATGTGTATTTTCATGGTTCCTAAGGCTTGATAAATAATTAAGGAGTATCAACCGTTGCTGTATAAGTACATATGGGTCATTCTATCTCGTTTTTACATTGAAATTTTAGATTTCTCAAAAACAATTTTTTTTTTCTATACTTTGTCAAAAAGTATTCAATACGTGTTTTTGGAAAAAGTTTTTCCGGGCTTATTTTCAAAAATACGATTTTTTGAAAATCACAATTTCTCTTAAGTGAAGAACTTGAACTCGGCCCAAATTGAAATAAATTGCAAAACGATTGCAAGGATTTTATTTTTTCTGTAAAAAAAAATCAAAAATATTAAACATACCGAAATAAGAAAATTTTCGATTTTAAGTTTTAAGTTTTAGATTGCAAAATTTTTGTTTATAACTTAAAAGTAGAAAATTTTGTAATACAATAATATAAAAATAGACGTTAAATGCTAACTTTTATTCCTCAAAGGTTTTTCTACATGACGCGTACATTTTGAAATACAAGCGTCCGAAAATTTATGTGTTTTTAAAATTTGTGATTTTCAAAACATCGTATTTTCGAAAATAAGTCCGGAAAAACTTTTTCCAAAAACACGTATAGAATATGTTTTGACAAAGTGTAGAAAAAAAAATTGTTTTTGAGAAATCTAAAATTTCAATGTAAAAACGAGGAAGAATGACCCATATACATAAATACTTGATTAAACTAAATTAAGCTAAATCTTGTGCTATTGGGCGCATAAGAAAATGGACACACAAATAGTGTTAGTCGTATTGATGTTGCTAAGCACACATCATTATTTTTGTAAACAAATATGTACTCATATACATACATATAGGCTTATTCATTACAAAGTTATGCGAAATAATTATCTCATAGGTAAATTTGTACTTGGCATAAGAAGATTTACGCTGTCATTGATTGATGGATTTGCGTTGATTGCGCAAATTTCAACTGTCGGCAGCTATACACTGAGATAAGAGCACATTTTTGTCAGCTATGTGTATATTGAAAATACCTACTTATTTACATTAACAATGACTTTTTCAATGTATATTGATTCAAAAATAGTGAAATATTTGAGACAATCAAGTAGGTACTTTTTTAATTTTTTTCAACTCAGTTGCGGACAAACAAAATTGTCGTTGTAGTTATTTTTTTGAGTTTTAAACAATTTTTTGTAAAAATTGCAAGGATATAACGAGTGCGCCATCTCAACCTGGTTAATGGAAATTTCCGACACAAAAAGTCCATTGTTGAATGCGCAGTGTGGCATGTCGCGCCATTTTGTTGTAACAAGAAGTATCCACCAATATCGATCGTCATTTACTGTCTTATAAGATCTGAAGATGAATGACACAATGATGGCTTTGAAGCAAAAACTGGCCCAAACAGTCACTTTCTCATCGTGCAATGGTATTTTGTGAATTATGTAAGCATTATCGGTGACCCACAAGCGATAATTTTGTTTGTTGACGGTGCCAGAAAGGGCGAAATGAGCCTCTTCTAGCATCAGAAATTGCTCTTGAAAGTCCGGCTCAGTATCAACTATTCGAATAACGATATTTACGTATGCCAAACGACGAGGCTTATCTATTTGCAATACTCTACATTTCAAAATCTTTCTTCAAAATCTTAAACTTATTCAATATTTCCTTATACCAGATTGAAAATGGCGTGCCCTTTATAATGGCAGTTTCTTATTATCACTAGGTATGTGGCTAACCTTCTGCATTTTGACTAGCATTGGCCAGATATTTACATTTCTCGCTTTATTTATCGCGCCTAGCTACATGAACTCTCACAAGGTTCGTACCATCCCGACTTTGCGTGGAGGGGAAACAAGTTTTATTTAACGAAGAGTGAGACCAACGGTCTTAGAATCCCATATCAGGGCAAAGCCGCCCACTGCCCCCCTTGTCCCAGTCATCGCAGATCAAATTAAACGAGATAAAATATATATCAAACAATGTATCACGCCACATTTTTACTTAAAATGTAGTTAAGTTTTGGAATTTTAAACTTTTTTTTGATAATAATTTCGTAAAAACTTAACATTACAGAGTAAGTCTGGCACCAGATTCGAAATCAGCGCATCAAAATGCTTGAGAATCATATCATACTGAATTTTTAGTAATCATCTTTAATTATAAACATTTTTAATCTTAATTATTTACTTGAAAAAATATGGATTTTTTGTATCAAGTTTCCCAAAGTGCATTTGAATGTATTTATGAAAAATATGACCTGATAGACATTAATATTGTTTGGGAAAGTTGGTTATCTCAAAATTGCATGTCACTTATTACATGCATAGTGTATTTTATTTGGTTATAGTTTTGACATTTCCGTTGAATCATCTCTTAGGATCGTTATGGCGTTTTGCAACGGAACACTTCAAATAATCCCAAATATATATTAGTTAAGCACAATTTAACTTTAAGATAAGCAGCTTAAAGTTTAATATCCTTTTTTCATGTAATAAAAAATATCTCACCTCGAATTCCATGAATTTGACTAGCTAAGTCCAGCGAAATTATTTTTGTTCCGATTCGATTGAAGCAGGAAATTTTTATTTAAAGTAAAAATACTTAGAATTTCAGGACTATAACAATTTGTGGCGTGGTTTTATATTGAAGTTTTACTCGGTAAACACAATGAAATTGCTGTTGTATCGAACATGAAGTGAGAGCCTTAACTCTCACATCGATCCTGATATGCACACTAAGCATGGAGAAAATTTGTTCACCGAGTAAGATTAGATACATTAATTATTTTTTTAGTCAAACCAAGATCAATTTATTTCATTGTAGAGCAAATATCAAAAGTTTTAATGACGTTAAAATGATTATTCAGTGAATAATGTCTGAATTTTATTGAATTTTCGAAAAATAATTCACTATGCGCAGTTTTTAAGCCTCGATATCTCTTGAACTAAGAAACAAAATGGTAATACTATGCAAAGTTTGAGCCAAATCAATGAAGGTCGTGTTCCGCAAATTTTTGATTTTGCCAAAAGATTTTATGATATTTCATTATCATATTTCATTATGATGAATAGATCAGAAAATCTTAAGGTAACATTTTTTTTTTTTTTCTTATATGGAATTATAATCTAAATATTCAATATAATTAATATACATAGTTGATTATGTTGATTAGTTGAAACTAAAAATATTCTGGAAAAATATATCAATACATTGATATTTTATACAAATGTAACCCATGTGTCACATGGAACCCAAATAAGATGAGAGTTTATTCATGAATTTTTATAAACTCTACAAAAATATTTACAATTGAATAATTTAAGCACCGCTTGTAAGAAAAATCTTCAAAAGTATATAGTGATTACTGAGAAGTAGAAAACAATATGTTATCAAAATGGCAAAAGTGTCGTCACATAAGCCAGGTTAGGCAACATTCAAAATAAGCTTTTTCGCACAAGTCCTATCTAGGGTGTGAACTTATGTTCCAAGAGATACAAAATAACTATCGGACATACTTATATGTAGAAATAATGATGACACAGCATATCAATTTTCTTTCATTTAAAAAAAAAAAACATTAATTTAAACTAAGAACAATAATTTTAAGCATAGTCGATGACTGAAACAATTTTTGGATGTATTTAACTGTACTTTAATATAATATAAACATTTGTTGCATGTTAATTATATCTAAATATTTAAATCGGCAATTTTATCAAATATTGGTAAAAATTAACAAAATATTTCTCACAGTGCCGGCTTATTATGCAAGTTCGAGTAATTAAATGCAAATAATTGTGATTATGTTTGAATATCGATTCCTTTGTTTTTGTTTAAATGTAACTACATAATGTTTCAACTAAAGCGTGTTCTACAACACCAAAGTATGACGTAGAAGCTTAATATATAAATTTTCGTATATATGATATGATATTAAACTGCTCTATTGACATAATTTTCTGTTACATTTTCTGCTAACATCTCTAATTAAAACTAACAATTAAAGTTGCTTCATTGAAAAAACAATTAAATTTCGTTGTGCGATTTTTAGAACTACAGAATAATTAAAAGTAAAATTTTCTTCCCACAGTTAAAATTATTCTGTATTATAAACACGATTTTCGACTTAATGCTGCACATAATGATAATCCTCTTTAGCAGATCTTAATGCTATTTCTATTCTAATAGTATTAAATGCTTTCACATTTTCCAAAATAAAAAGTTTACTCTCTGTTATCTAATTTCAACTTTTTTATGGCTTTTATGCATGTTTTTTCGTTTATTTGTCTGTCTGATTTCATAGCTTATCACTTTGTTTTCTCTTGGCTGGTTTTCAACAAAAATGTTTTTAGTTGGGATTTCAACTAAATTTTAAAATACACTGGAAATAAATATTCATAAAATGTAAAAAATTCTCCTTATGTACATATATAATTGCAAAAATTATGGTATTCGATAAAACTTCATCGATGAAGTTAAAAGACTAAGCTATAACAAAATTAACTACAAGAGCCTAGTTGAACGTGCAGTTTTCGTTTTTAGCATCAAGTCCATACTTAGCTGCATACCATTATAGATAAAACACTGGAGAAGTGACGAAACCTTGAGGTCGTTATAAAAAAAGAGAACCAAACCACGTAGTGTCAACATCTATAATGCGAAAAACGATAAAAGGACTGTAATGTGAACTTATACCCTTTCCTTTTCCAGACAGGGAAAAAATAACACCCTTGATTAGAACTGGTATGATTAAATTATGATTTGAATGAATTTTCAGTTACTGCTATCAGTTTTTACACAATACGCTAAATAGGAAAGTGTAAATTGGCGAAAAAAAAAAAATATTTCTTATAGCATTAAAACAAGCAATTTTTTGTGTATATGAAACATTTATTTTATTCGTAATATGAATAAGTATTTATTATAACATAAACAATTTAAAATTATAACATGCTAAGGGAAGCAATTAAAACTAAGAAACGTACGTATGTACTACCAAACACTGAAACCAAACTGTATTCCATCGCTGAAGTGGCTTCCTGGAAGGCCTTAAAAATAGCCCTCTACAGATGCGATTGGTTCTTCATTCAATGCTTTCCTCACAGAAATCTCTTGAGATGTGGAAAAAGATACAAGTCAGATGTTGCCAAATCTGAAGAATAAGTTGGATGTTTCAATAATTTGTGTTTATTAGTTGTCATGATGATATATAACTTTTTTCTGCACTAAATCAAGTCTTTCTTCTTCTCATATTTATATCCAGCTTGTGGAAAAGGTTTTTTTAGTCTACCAGACTGGATATAGTCGATCAACAAAGACAATTTCTTTGACAACTTAAAAAACGGATGTCTTAACTTTTTTATAAGACTTTTATCTCTTTACCTGCTTCGGCGTGAAACAACAGGCCTCCTGAAATCAGTACCCATCTTTTTACTATAGTGTATTTTTCTTCAATTCATTTACCAAGTCTTCATGAATTTCCTTCCCGGAAATTTTTTTTATACATGAATTTAATCACTGCATGATATTTCAATTTTCCCATTATTTAAAAATAATCAAAAAATACGCCTGTAGAAAATAGTAAGCTATGTATATGTAGATAGCTGTCATCTTACAAAGAATCTTAGGGACACATTTGGCAAGTTTTTTTCCCAATTAACTAGAGTTGTCAAATTTAAGACATTCCTGATGATCATTTCCGGCTGTATTCAAAGTTTACGTCATTGGTGTCTACATCGGCTTTCTTAGTGAAAACAGCAATGCCCGGTTTACATAGATTCTTATCTCATTTTTCTCAAATGAAATATATTGCATTTGTAAAAAGTATAGCAACTTAAAACTTATCAATATCATAGCTTGCAGAATAAGGGACTGCAGATTTTATGCAGTGTGCATAAAAGTAAAATTAAGAAAAAAACAAAAAAGTTTTAAACTGAAAATAAAAATGGCGTCTCGCCAAATCGTTCATTGAGGTTGAAGCGAGTAATATTTCGCAACCTAACTGCGCATTACTATTATTGCCACCGTTTCTTGTTGCTCTAGTTGTTGGTTGCTGCTACTTTTTGTTGTAGCTGCAACAGCAACATGAATAAATATATATATAAAATGCATGCAGACAAACATACTCCATATATTCACAAACATGTAAGCATACACGCACATAAGTTGATTATAAACTGTGCCTTTTAAAATCCCAGCCAATATTTGGGTCTAAAAGAGTTTAGTTGTAATGTGCGGAATTTTTCACATGTTTCATTGTATTGATTTGCTTATAACTTTTATACGACATCAGATGCGGAAATTGTAGTTCTATGTTTTTCATATTGTGCTGCGTGGAGTCTTGTGCGATAATTTTTAATTATAAAAGTTACAATTAAATGCACCTACATTGCATAAAAATTTTTTGATCATTTTCAACCATTTACAATCATTTGAAACTATTTCTTATGATTCATATGTAAATTGATTTGACGAGTCGCTAAACCCTGACAGTTTCCCTCAAACAAACTAACGCTTATCATCAGAATATGATCGAACGAAATAATTATAGCTCTTCCGCGACTAAACTGTCTGCTGGGATGCAACGACGAACTTCAACTTTTCCATATCTTCTTCTTTTTATATACCATAGAGTTCAATTGTTTGTATTCATAACAATGTGTTTATGTGTGTACGTTCTCCATCTCTGTCACAACTTCAGCATTATACAAAAACATTTCGAGTAGTTGTGCCATATTAGAGAATTCTGCAAGTAAAAAAAAGAAGTATCCGAATATAATAAAAAGTTATTTGCGTAGGTTAAACTATGAAAGATTGCTGCTACGTTCACTGGGGCAAGTTACAAAATGCTGATATGTTGATGCTTCACAAAAAAAAAAACGCTCTGCGTTGTAAAGCCACAGCAAGTCAACGAAGCGGAAGCATGTAAAAATATAAACATATCCATAAACTCACACATATTTGCACACACAGGCAGAGATAAAAACTTACATGCAACCAAATGCAGAAAAATGTTAGGTATTTAATAAAAAGTAATAACAGCTACAATGCAGCAGCAAACAAGCAAAGCTGCTGTTGCATTATTACAATATTTTGTTGCATAGTTACGGGCATTCAGTTGAAGTTACGCTGCTGTTACCGCTGTTATTCTTGTGGATGTTGATATGCAACTTTTCATTGCAAACTTTTTGGCTGCTATGAATATCTTTTCTTTTGCTGTTCCTTTAATAAATAGTTCAATTTCAACAAATGCTTCGACGTAAGCACTGAAATACAAATACATGCACACATTTCTTAAAGTCATAAATGTATATTCCCAGCAAACATTTGCAAGATTTTGAAGTCTTCCACATTGATGGCGATAAGTTTATAGGTTTTCCAGAAAAGTATTACAAGATCAAATCTCAACGCTATTAATAAATGAACGTCTTAACACTCTTCTGGAAGTTAAATAACAACAAAACTAATTGATTTTGATTAATTCAGGCCATTAATTGCCGACCCTTCTATAAGACTATATGATTCCATCTTCCAAACCATGAATTTGTAACTCACCTGGAAGAGCTGAATTGGCTTTTTAGGCATTTTTAAAAATTTATATCACGCAATGTTTTATGATCATCTAATGTAGATACACGGTAAAGAGCTGGGTGAATTTTGACTAGCTGCTTCTCGGTTTCATGTACTTAAAGTACAGTAATCTTCTTCAATCAGCCAGCGCAAGTGACGCGAATAACGAAATATACAATACAGGCCCGTACCTACCCAAGGGCTAGTGATTTATTAGGAAAACTTAAGGAAAAGTCGAAACTAAAAACAATTAAGAAACTTATTTTTATTGTTTATACTGGGCTTACAGTTAATTTTTTTTTAAGACAGTAACAATAAATAGCTTTCTAAGATAACTGTGCTTCGCGATCTTTCAGTGCATTGAATCTTTTCAAAGCCATGTCTAGATCTATAGACTCAAGTTGTTTGTGCTCGAAAGCCAGAAACGATAAAATAATTTTTCAACCAAAAATTTTTGCCTTTTCTTAAAAATGCTCCAACGATTTGTTGGAATTTCAATGAGCTTTGTTTCAAAGAAAAAATTATTAATTTCGGACAAGATTTGCGCTCTCCACCAATTCTTGAACCAAAAAATTTTTAACCCTTATTAAGTCAGGACACTTCTATAACGAATCAAATCAGGATGTGCCTCAGAAGCACATATGAGGAAATTATGAATTTTAAGTTTAATTTACAAAAGAAATATTTTATTCTAAATTCATTTTATATAATAAACTTTAGGAAATAATAACAACTTACACAGATGGTCAAAATAATAAGTACACTACCAGATGTCTTATTAGGTCTCAATTATTTTTTGTTTTTCTGAAAATATATATAAAAAGTTTTTTTTATTTTGATAATTTCAATATCGCAATGCCTTTAAAAGTGAAAAAGAAGAAGGGATTTCCCCGAATTTTTCTATACGCGTATGTTTTCATTTAAAGGGCTTATTTCACTTGGACAAAATAATAAGTACATTAATCATTTCTTTAATTTTGCATCAATCTGATCGGCTTTTTCGTACAAGTTTGTTAATTTTATTCATTTTCATATTTAGTTATAGCAAAATAAAAAGAAAAAAATTTCATAGATGGGAAGAAATCAACATTGTACTGCCGAGGAGAGGCAGATGGTTTCGACACTCAGAAATTACGCCCAAAGTCTTCGTACTTATGCCGAAGCCATGGATCAGTCAATTTTTTCGTCCAAAACCCTTTAAAAGCTAAAAAAGTGGTTGAAACCCGCGGAAGACCAAAAAATTCTTCAACAACGATAGATAATCATATTGTCACTGTCGCAAAAAAGAACCATTTCGCATCTTCAAGAGCCATTTCAGCAGACATCGGCAATGTGATCTCGTTCCGAACGGTAAGTCGACGATTACAACGAACCAATTTACCTTGACGGATAGCGAGAAAAGTTTCTATGCTTCGAAAAAAAAATTTGAAGATGCGTTTATCATTCGCAAAGAAACATTCAAATTGGAGCGGACCAGACGGCGAGAAGAAATAGCGTAATACTTTGTGGAGCGACAAGTCAAAAATAAATATGTTTGGAAATGACTCCGCCCGAAATGTTCGACGCCCCAAGGGTAAAGAATTTCACGTACGCTTCACAAAAAAGACTGTAAAGCATGGGGGTGGCCATATTATGGTCTGGGGTTATTTTTCATGGTACGGTGCCAAAGACATTTTGGAAAGTACGATGTTGCCCTATGCTTAGGAAAGTATGCCGCTAAAATGGACATTTCAGCAGGATATTGATCCTAAGCATACTTCCAAGTTGGTAAAGAATTGGTGTCAAAACAATAGTGTGACCTTGCTTAACTGGCCAAGTCAATGACTGAACTTGAACCCTTTGGAAAACCTTTGGCGAGAGTTGAAGCAGAGAATAGGAAAGGAAGTATTCCAAAATAAGAAGCAATTATGGAGTTTTGTCCAAAAAACTTGGTATGAAAAACCAGTAGAGACTTACCGTAAGCTTATCTCCAGTATGCCAAAAATAGTTCACAAAATTATTCAAAATAATGGTTGATATACCGGCTACTAATGATGAACTTTAAATATCAACAAATAGAGCTGATAAAATTTTTGTTAATTTTTTTTTTATTAAAATGTACTGAATGTACTTATTATTTTGTCCAGTCAATTTAATCCATTTTTTACTTTTTTGATAAGACTGAAAGATATTTTTGTATTTTATTAATGTTATACCTTTTTATTTTATTTAATATGTTGTAAGAAGTTAACTATAAATTTGTTTTTCAATTAACTTAAATAAATTTTTGCCTGCAAGCCATTGTACTAATTATGTGAGCATGTATTTATTATTTTGACCATATGTGTAAATAAATATGGGAAGTTCCATGTCAACCGGGACAGTGGTCTGCCCAAAATTGAGCGCAGCGGAAAAACGTTTTTAAGGAGTCAAAATGTTCGTATGCTCAAGAGCTTTCATATGAGAACGTATGTTTTCGATTTTTTTTTTTTAAGGAAATGGCGACCACAAAACGGCGCCATTATATAGATATCTATGTATAAATAGGCAGTTAGTAAACAGCCATAATCATAATCGCTTATTTTTTTTCTTTTGTGGGAAGGCTGTGAAGAGAGGGAGTGCTGTGTATACTCATATGTGCCTGAGAGGCAGATTCTTAGTGGATTAGGTATATTTTTATTTTTTTTGAAATAAAATGCAATCCAAAGCTTATATTAAAATGAAGATAAGTATTTTATGTACAAAAATAGAGACAGGTAGTTAATATTCTTGTTCAATTAAAAAAGTTACAGCTCTACAAAGTCAAAAATGTGCTTCTGAGGCACATGTTGACTTAAACAAAATAACAATTTTTTTTTTGGAACTTAACTTAAAACTATTACGAAAACTATTTTTCAAAATTCAAGCCCCAACGATATGTTAGCATTGTAGTTGGCTTTTATTCTTGAGATAAATTGTTCATTTCCGACAAGGTTTGCACCCTCTCGACAACTTTAACTTAAAATTATAAAAACAGAACATTTTGTTTCAAAATTCAGGTTCCGCTGATTTATTTCTTAAAAAAACAAAATTTGTTAATTTTCGACAAAATTTTCAATCCCTAGCAATTTTTGAAGCAAAAAATATTTAAATTTTTTTTTTTTTTGGCCTGTTCCATAAAAAAAGATTTTGTTTTCCATATTCTGGCTCCGAGGATTTGTTAGAATGTTAGTAAGCTTTAGTTAAAGGAAAAAAAAATGGCAATTTTAATTAAGATCTGCGCTTTCCAACCATTTTGGAACCAAACAAATCGATAACTTTTTTTCAAAATTCGTGCTCCGATGATTTATTGGCATTTCAGTTAGTTTTATTTGAGAAAAAAAAAAAATGATTTTTGAACCAAAAAACACGATTTGGGACCACTGTGGACCGTCTTAAATTTTTTTTCTTCAACATGTGTGATTGTTCTATGTACGAATTCCATCTATGTATTCTTTGACAATTTTGAGCTCAATTTCACTTGGACATTGGATTCCCAAATCGGCCAAAGGCCGCAGCTTTTTCAAATCCATTTCATCAGCTGTATCGATAGCTGTGAGAATGGCATTGCTTGTAACAAAACATTCAATGTCATTTCAATTATTACGATATCGATTGTTTCGTAGAATGTTGATTTCAGCATGATGGCCGATTCGCTTCGCTTACTCAGTGTTTGTCCAACATCAAAATTTTTGACTGGCGCCTATTCCGAATTGAACGACTTGAGGCGTGAGCTGATTCTGTGGGCTTTAATTTCTCCAACAGATCTGTCGTTTGAAAATAGTATTTACCAAAACTCTTTTGTGATCTCATTTTTTCAATCACCGTATAAACAGCTCTTATGAGTGGCATAGAATCTTTGTTTCCAATTGCTCAGACTTACATACATCGTCGTTATTAAATACCCCAACGCGCATCATAAACCAAAATCGCATTTCCCGTGATTCTAAGACCGTTGGTTGTACTCATCGCAAAATAAGAACATGTTCCAATAACCGACAAAACCGGGAGTGAAGTTTTTTTCTATATATTTATGTGCCGACTGCTGAATATTTGGTTGAGAAAAAAAAAATATTCAAAGAAGACGTTAAATACAGTAAATTTGTTTTTATGAAATACAGTACAAAAAAAAATATTTATTATATGAGTACATTTTTTTTTTTTTTTTTGTCTTTAATATGTAATTTTTCATATCTTATACATCCTCACGAGGAAGAATTCCTGGAAGTGATTTATTGAATTTTTGGATTAACTTGACACTCAAAAAATAATTGAGATTACGTTTTAAATTAATTTTTCCATGTTACTTCATTAATTTTCTTTTCCCACTTCATCACTAAGTTCGGAATTTCTGTAAAATTTTCCATTGGTCAGCATAACATAAACTTGGCCAAAATGTTGTGTCACATAAAAATAATACGCACACATTCACTAACATTAACTTTGTCAAATTGCGGTAAATGCTTTAAGTTTTTTGCTGCTTCTGCTCTCTTTGACTCATCTCATAAATTTACAAGGACATTAACCTAATTGCACAGCAACAGCAAATAAAATACGAACAACAAAAAACTACAACATACAACCTCAATAAAACGCAATACAAAAACACACACTAATATACACATTTGTATATGTGTTTAGTTCCTGCTAACTTTCATCATTTTCCGTAAATGCAAAAGCTGCAACTTTTAGTGCTCCCAAGTTCCCCTCTTTTTCCGAAAATGTTTACTCGCACACATTCCCCCTTTAACTGATTCTTTTTGTTTACTCGCAGTTGTCTTTATGTCTGTCTGTCTGTCGCTACTTAAAAAATTTACCTGAGGTCGCCTAACAAGTGATCTTAATGTGGCTCCGCCTATTTGTTGTTGTATCTTGCGATTCACACAGAGAATACCGAGTAACCCACATGCAGATTCTTAGGTTTCATTACCCTTGCAGGACTTGTGTTTGTTTGCTTAATTTAACTTGAAGTTTTAGTTAAATAACTTGGTTAAACATTTAAGTTATGTTTTCTTATTGTCGTTCGTTTTTGTATTGTTTGCCCTAGTTGCTTTCGTAGAGGTGTTTGTTGTTGTTGCTGTTTTGTGTCTTAACTTAACAGATAGAGAATATGTATATGTAAATGCGTGAAAGCACAGTACTGAGAAAAAGTGAGAACATTTTTACGAAAGTCTTTAAAAGAATGTGGAGCCCCAACATGGCAAAAGAAGGACCTTTTTTTAACTAATAAATAATTTTTTTTGATTATAAATTATTTATATTTTGTTTTGCTCCAGCGCTAAAAATGACCCTAACTTTATCGAAATAGGGAAAGTTAAGGCATCGTATGAAATTTAGTTAAATAAAAGTAAAACCTTAAACAGCTAAAATCAATAGAGATAATAAAATAAATTGGTGTTTTTTTATCTATTTTACACAAATTTCATCTTAACCGATTTTAGATTTCATTTAATTCGTTTTTACTTTCTTTACTGTATTTATGTACATCCTGTATTTTGTATTTATGATGGCACTTTGCGTTGCATTTGTTTCTTCCCAGTCAAGTTATGATGCGGCTGCTATTGTTTTCAGAGAATTTTTGCATCCGAACGCCTAAGAAGGAGTCGTCGCAGTAGCAGCGTCATAAGAAACTGTTTACTATTAAGCTCAGTATAACATGTTGTTGTTTTCGTTCGTATGAATATGTGTCTGCTTATAATATGTTTTGGTTATGTTTTTGTTTGCTCGTGGTTTCCTCATTTGGTCTCAGGCATCATTTGGGCCCCTTCTGGGCCAAGCATAAAATGAGCTCAAATGTCAACGTCTTAAATTTTGTTGCGGTTTTTTTGTTGTTTGTCTAAAATATGAACAAAATTTCTTAATATTTTGGTGTTGTCTGTACAGCAGCCAGTTTTTAACATAGTCCCAGCCAACATTGTTGAATATCTTATCTATCAGGAAATTCATTTTAATCTCATTTGGTGGTGTTAATTTCAAGTTAATATATATTTATTTTGCATACATATATTAAAATATTTTTTTCAATCAATTCATATATTTTAATGTGCTCTGATTCGACATAATTTTTTCTCCTGCTTCCTTCCAAAAAATTGTTAAGTAAACATAAATGATGTCAAATATCGCTCGCTTGCTGGAAGAAAAAAAAAACAATGTTTCGAGAGTATACATGTGTTCACATACTTTTATTCATTTACACGTAAATTTTAATTTATTGAAGAATTTAAATTTTTTCCAAATTTAGATTTTTTGAGTTATGGCGGTCTTGCAGCAAACGAGCGATATGATATATTTTTATTAAATTGCTCAACTAATATGGATTTGCTAGAGGTGTAAATCCAAATGCCTCCCAATTACATCCTAAATTTTATGCAGAATTACTGAAGCTATAATAAACTTCAACAGCGGCTTCGCTAGCCACAGTAATTCTGCAGAAAAGTAAGTGTAAGTAAGCGGCTTTCGGCCGCGTCTCAGGAATTACATCATTCTGTATGTCCAACACCGGCTTCGCGGCGGCCTTCCGAAGCGAGTCAGTCTATATTATATCCGACACCGGCTCGCTGGCTACAGTAATACTACATAATTGTAAGGATAAGTGGGCGGAACCCAAGGTAGTGAGGAAAACGGTCAATCTTAAGCCATAACGTCCAAGCTGGAAGTCATAGGGCCGAAATTAAAAGTTATAATACCCAGATTTGTCAACAAAAAATTTCTTCACAAAAAAGTTGATAATTTTTGTCATTTTTCGATTAATTTTTGTTGATGTTACATTTGGGTATTGTGTCATAAATTTAATAAGATTTAGTCTTTGGGCCATATTTTGGGTGCTATGTTTTGACCGTTATGGTTTTGGGCGTGATGATGCAACGCCTTGAAAACTATTGTATCCAGTTGTACCGTCCGGATCGTTGTAGGTTTCCTTTAATTAATGCTTTAGCTATGTTTTATTCGCAGAGTTTTACGAAAAAGTCACTTTTATTTCCTACTCGTTGTTTATTATCTCTTACGTATATAATGTTCTAAAGGGATAGTTCTTCTAGTAGAATTAATTTGAAGAAATAACATTTTGGTCTTTATCCTTTTTTTCAAAAAATGAAATACAAAATCGTGATGTACGTGGCAAGTATTAAATAAATAAGGGTGCATAGGGGCAGCATATTAGTTCTCTGCCCCGTGATGAGTTGTTTGTCATACTACAGTTTTAGTTGAAACTTAAAATAAATTCATTGATTTCAAAAAAAAAATTTGTAAATATTCCAAATATTTAATTCGTATTTTTAAGGAATTCTTTCTGTCAATCTTTGATTCAACAAAAACATTCTTTGCTTCAAATAATTCCTTGGTTTTATTAACGAACAGTAATTAGAGAAATATTTTAAAGACTTGGTAAATTCAACGAATTAGAAATGAAATAAATATTTCTGACTTTAGCGAATTATTTTTTGGAAGTAATGAAGAAAACAATTGGTAAATTCATTCATTGAATAGAATACTGCAAACAGAATGAATTAGGCATATCTATGAATTATTTCTACCATCTTTCAAATTTTTGTTTTTGGTTTTAAGAATAAATTGGAAAGATGGGGGAAATATTCATAAGTATTAAATAAATAATGCACCTATACTAAAAGAATATAACATTGAAAAGACAGAAACATTTATCTAAAAGTGAAAAGTATGATTTAAAAAATCCTTTAATTTATTATATAAAATTATATTTCTCAAAGACCGCTAAATTGATTCTCATGGAATTTACACCACATGGCTTTTACATGAAGAGGCACAGATAAGATGGTAAAAATTTTATTTAGGGTGCATAATAAGGGTGGCCCTTGTACAAAAATATTTTAAATACATAGCATAGCTTTTGCAAGATTTTTCCTTAAGCTTTTTTTTCTCACGTAAAATTTTTAAAATACCTCCGCACCTTATACTAGCAAAAGTAAGAAAAATACCCCCTTAGCATGCGTTCGCAATACTTGAATGCCCCCAAGGCTATAAACAAAACTGCACGATCGACAACACTGCATTGGAATTGATATATTCCAATACTTTTTGTAAGAATCGGTTTTACAATTTTAACAAATTCAAAATCAAGTGAGTTTCAATTGCATTTGTTAAATTTACATTAAAATAACAACTTTTTCATTATAAAAAATATTTGATTTTATTTTATTGAAATAAAAAAACGAAAATATCTATTTGAGGTGAAGCAAAGCGCACGGGTAAATTTAAACATATTCATATATGGTTAAAAATTCCAAAGTTTGAATTGATATTACTAATTCAATAACGAAATTTTTTATTTGCACAAACTGTGAAACATTTAGCTGATTAAGCTAAAATATTTTGTTGTAAAATCAGATAGTTAGAATTTGAAAATTTAACAAACAAAGTGTTTCGAAAGTTTTTTCTTTAATTTAAAGAAATGAATAATTGAGTTCTAGAAATTTTATTCATAGAATTGCAATTATTTGATTTTACCAATTCTGTTTTTTCTGTGCAGAATTAATTTTGAGTAAAAATAAATTTTTTTAGTGGGCGGTACCACTCCTCTTACAGGAAAATACGTCGTTACTACTAAACTAACGGACCGATTTTGATAAAATTTGGTTAGGATATAGACTGAACCCTAAAAAGATTTCTAAGAACTCAAATATTTTTAATAAGCGTGGCAGCACATCTAACAGGAAAAAGCGTTTTCACTGCTAAGCAAATCATCCGATTTTGATGGAATTTGGTACAGAGATAGATTGAACCCTGAGTAACGCTATTTGTTTTAAAGTGTACGGTAGCAACCACTAGTAGGAACATATGTCTCCACAGCTAAGCTAATGAACTGATTTTTATTAAATTTGGTGTGGAGATTGCACCCTTAGGAACAGAAAGTGGTAGGGATATAGCAAAATGGTACTTTGATTTAAATTTTTGGTGCGATGACAAAAAATTACTCTTTCCAGTTCAGTTTAATACCAAAAAGTATTTTTTGTTACTTTTATGCGTGTTTCACTAAAAAACACGTTTTTGATTTGAACCTTTCCGATCTTTCACATAATCGAATGCACAGAGTTAGGACATACAAAGGAGTGAGGATTATCTACACATAAATAGGCAGTTGCAAAACGGCTCCATCCCTTTTCAACTGCCAGAGCACAACATAATCGCTCAGTTTGTTTTTTGTTGTAAAGGTTGTGAAGTGAAACAGTACAAAATGATATTTTTTCATTATTTTCTAAGAGAAGGTGGATCCACGTCTGCAACAGGAAAATACGTTTTCACTGTGGACTGATTTTGATGAAACTTAGTTTGTAGATACATTGAACCTTTCTTTAAGGTGGCGTGGCGCCTGATGAGAAAAAACGCTGTAAGTTTTTGATGATATTTGGTGTGTACATATCGCTCACTTACTTCAAGACTGGCATAACTCAAAAAACATAAAGTGGGAGAAAAACGCATTTAAAGTTTTAAATAAGTTACTTTTTATATGAAAATGATGAAAAGTATGTCTATATAAACTCTTCTGACAAAGCAAGTTTATGAGATACTTTTTTGAATTTTTTACACAAAATAAAATATGAAATGGCGGATATTTCTGCATCATTAACTCAAAAATCACGTTTTTTGAGTTCAAAAATCACGTTTTTTGAGTTATGCCAGTCTTGAAGTAAGTGACCGATGTGTAGATAGATTGAGTATTGAGTAAAGATATTTGTTTTGAATGTGCAGTGTCACGCTTCTAACAGGGAAATACGTTTCACTTCTAAACTAATGGACTGATTTTAATGAAATTTGATACAGAAATAGATTGAACCCTGAGAAAACGTATTTGTCTTAGAGTGGAGGGTGACACGCCCTCAATAGGAAAATAAGTTTTCACAGTTAAGCTAATGGACTGATTTTGATGAAATTTGGTATAGAGTTAGATTGAACCTTGAGAAGAGGTATTCGGTCTTAAGCTGGTGGCACTACGCCCCTAACAGGAAAATATGTTTTCTTAGCTAAACTTATCGACTGATTTTGATGAAACTTGAACTCTAAGGAAGGAATAGATTTAGGGATATGGCAACATTCTTCGATGTATTTTTTTTAAAGCGATAACAAAAAAAAAGCTCCATTTTCATATCAGTTTTTAATACCAAAAGCATTTTTGAAGGTTGAATTTCAACCGCTGGGCAAACTCTAGTTATTTTAAATTGTCGAAATCAGGCCCGTGCGCAAGGGGGGGGGGTTTTGGGGGTTTAAACCCCCCCATTGGGAATTTTCGCACATAGGCTTTTTATTGACATTTGAACGAATAATCAAAAAGACACAATAAATTTTTTTTTTTTAAATGAAAAAAATAAAATGCCTATAAATCGTCGAAGCCCGAGTTTTTAATTTTCGACAAGATTTGGCATCAAAAAAATCAGCTTCATTGAAAATTCATGCACATTAAATGCTTCGTGTTATAGCAACTTTTCCTGTGACAACAGTAACAAATGACCGCTCCTTTTCAGCGCTACGTCGTCTAAAGAGATGCCTCAGATTAACTAAAGAATATCGAAGATCGGCTGAATGGCTTAGCCTCGCTAAATATAAATCGCGATATCGAAATCAATGTGGAAAGAGAATTAGGTACTTACGTAATTATAACTGAATATCGAATCATAACATAAACACTAGACTTGTTCAAATATAGGGCATGTACTAGAATGCTTCAAAAACACTCGATTTTCGAAAATTTATTCAAATTCGAAATTTTAATTTTTCGGACTTTTGCCAAAAAATTTAAGAAAATTTGATTTTTTCTTATATATAATACTTTTTTTTTTTAATTTTCTTTCGATTTTCCTTATATACACATAAGGAAGAATCGAAAAATAGTTTACCGCTATTTTTAAAGCTATTTTTAATACATAAGGAGAAAATCGGTGATCTCTCCGCGAATAGAGCTTTGGTGTTTCTTGTGTAACAGCTCAAATCCTTTGTTGTTTTCACTGCAATCACCTTAATACACTGTAACTTGAAATTGTCAATGCAAATACATAAATTTCCATTAAAAAAATAAATGATAAAAAAAATATTTTCATTCAAAATTAAATTTTTTTTATATATTTTTTTTAAACTGTGTGCACTGTGTCATGTGACTAGTTATTGAAGCAAATATTGTAATTACTTGCTTATAAAATACTTTGAAAATTTTCGGACCAAAAATCAAATTTTATTTTTTTTCTCATTTATTTTTTAATAGAAATTCATGTAGTGACATTGACCACTTCAAATTGTAGTATATTAAGGTGAATGCAGTGAAAGCAACAAAGGATTTGAGCTGTTACACAAGAAACACCAAAGCTCTACTCGCGGAGAGACCACAATTTTTTCCTTATATGTAAATAGGCGGTTAGTTCTTTTTCGATACTTCCTTATGTTTAGATAAGGAAAATCGAAAAAAAAAAAATTTAAAAAAAAAATATTAAAAATAAGAAGAAAATCAAATTTCCTTTATTTTTTTCGCAAATTCCCGAAAAATTAAAATTTTGCAGCTATGATAGCAACCCTAGGACTATTTCTTTTTTTATTTTTTTAAATGGAGATATACTCGAATTTGAATAAATTTTCAAAAATCGAGTGTTCTTGAAGTATTCTATAACATATTTTTGAACATCTCTAATAAGCACATGCACAAATGTATTAAATTATTATTAAATGTATATATTAAAAGTAAACAGTTTTTTGACGTTTCTTATGAACATAATCTAACATGAAATGTTCGAGTTAAAAACCCCCCCCATGGATGATTCCTGCGCACGGGCCTGGTCGAAATGTACCGAAAATGCACTGAAAATATATTGAAAATTCTCCAAATGTACTGAAAATGACCCAAATGTACCAAATGTACTGAATACTTGTCGAATGTACTGAAAATGCCGTCACTGGTGTACATACTAGATATAGAATTGAATTTTTTAATTTTTTTATCTGCCAAAAAAGTTCATCAGAATGAATCACCCTATTTATTTTATTTTCAAGAATTTTTCTTTGTACCTTACCGCGTAAGGCTAAAGCTCCAATGATTTTTATTAAGAAAAATAATGTACGATAGCAATGGGGAAAGCAACTTACTCAGGTTATCATTAGTTTAACCGATCCATCTGGGTTTCGTTGCTTAAGTAAATCTGTTTTTTGTACCTTCGCTTGTGTTATGTTAAAATAAGTAATGTGTAAACATGCCTTTTGGCTTAGATAAGATAACTCTTTTGAATAAACACGTAATGCAAGTGCTTGAAAAAATCAAATATTTTGTTGGAAGGAGGTTTTCTCAAGTGCATTTGAAAATTTATAATAAGAACTTTAATATGAGAATTAAAAAAATATGTACCGGCTTATATTTCAATTGCTTTCATACATTTCTGTTGAAAATTAAAAATAACGCTCTAGAAACCAAAGCTTTAAGCCAAAAATAATGCCAAAAATGCTTATTTTCGGTAATGAGTTTCCTATTTGAGTTTGAGGTTATGGTTTTGTCTACATCTTGAAATACCATATAAGAAGCTACTCAACATTTTAACAAGTTTTTCGTACGTGCAAATAATTTGTAGTTTGCGTGCAAATTAGCTTATGAGTACACTACAGCAGTCAAAACGATTTTCTCTTTACTTTCCTTTAACATGTATTGCTAGGATACGCAATATAAGAATCCTTGATCCTTAATTTTCTCAGTTGTTTTGTCGTTGTGGTTGTTGGCTTTTCAATGATAGTGATGCTTTTGCTGTTCCTTCCATTGTTGGTAAGAATATCTTTAATGGAAATGCATTGTTCAAATTGCATTTACTGGTTAGATTAGGAAATACGTGTGCATAAGTTCTCCATAGGGGAGAAATGAGATTTTTTGCAAAGCTGTTATGATTGTATATTTTAAAAAAGTTAAAAGGTTTTTGAGTGATAATTTGTACAAAATGTGAGTTGCAAGTGTGGCATCATACTGTGCACTTTTTATACATCCAAATAAGTACAAGGCTATTACTTCTGAATGGTTTCCTTAATTTTTTAGGTTTTAATTTGTTTTAAATAAGTCTGGTGACAGTATTACATTCTAAAACTTCATTCGTGATTTTTTTTTATATAGTTAAAAACTTTTGTGTATCAAATAATTTGAAATAAAAATTTCTCTTACAACATATGCAAGTGATAGAAAATGTTAAAATCTTAAATGCAAATTTTTAGCATAAAATACATATGTACATCAAAGTTCTTCGAATTTTTTATTCTATTGGTAAAATTGGCTTAACTTTATACAACAATGAATGTTATGTATCTTTCAAATCAAAGCACCGAGCAGGAGAGATGAGAGCTGCACTTGCAGCTTGATCATTTCGAGTGATTTATCTCGAATAATTCCTGGAGTAAGCTTAGCTGGCACTCCGTTTTTTTTTTAATAAACAAGAAAATTTTGTTGAATTTTTGAAATTTTATAATCTTACGTAAATGTTTCATGTTCATGTCGAAGAAAATACATTCGGCATCTAAAAAGTAATTTCACCTCTCCATTCAGAACATTTTCAAAAAATCAAAATGTCATCACTGCCTCTAATACGTAATACGTATACACTAGGGGTGGCAATCCCGGAGCTTTTTTGAGTTTCGGGATTTTCGGGATCGAAGTTTCCAATTCCGGGATTGATAGTTCTAGTAAATGCATACAAAACTACAAAAAAAACGAGAAGTTTATACTATTGTATACGATATAAAATTAAAATTACCTTATTTTACAGCGTAACAATGAAGAATAAGAACGCAAAATAATAGAAAAAATAATAGCTTAAAAATTGACTTAGAACACTTCGAGTTTTAATACATCTAAATCACATTTACTAAGTTTGACTAGTAGAAGATAGTCACTATTAAAAGAAGATGATAGAGGATAATCAAGCATTTATGACCAAACTATCAATTTTATTATTCAATTTTATTTTTACATTTAAAAATTCGTGTACAACACTTTGTACTTGATTAATACTTTATCACCTTCTTCAAATGTGACAGTGATGGCATTTAGTGGCACCGAATGGCTCGCTCTCTGTAGACGCACCCATAAGTGTGCTTCATTTAAGTTGTCAAAATCTTTAAACGTTGATTTCAGAAAAAAAGCTTCAAACAAAAGTTTAATTATATCTTAGAACTTAAATTTTGGTAGGACTAGGTTTGGTTCAAAATTTCAATGTCAAATCAAAGTCGGCTGTGTTTTTTTTTTGAAGACAAACCTATATTTTTTGTTGCAGATTTGTATTTTATTATAAAAAATAGATATGTCTTGCTTATGTTGTTTTTCTATTGCATTTTTAGTATTTCCGTTATTGATAAAAATAATTTTAGTCTAAATTTCACATTATATAATTTTTCTAGTGAACTATCAATTTTCAATACAAATCGCACTTAGTAAAAAATTCTTAAAATTAGTCAAACTATTAAAAAAGATATTTTTTTTGCTATGTCACATTTTTTTTTAAGAAAATCTTAAACAAAAAATTGTTACAATAAAAAAAAATATTTTTACTCAATTTAAGGTTCAGACACAATTGAAGTGCATTTTGCAGGATGCAATAATAATTCATGCACATCAAATGTATTGAAAACAATTATTTTGCAGATTTTGTACTTAAATATGTCATATAAAAGAATATTTATTATATAATATAAAACTTTTTTACAATCCCGAAAATCCCGGGATTGCCTCTTTGTAATCCCGGGATTACTTTAGCCTGTATTTAGAGCAAATCCCGGGATCCCGGGATTGCCACCCCTAGTATACACTTAAGCTCTTTTGTTACTCTCAAATGCGCTCTCGTTAGAATTTGCAGAAAAACCAGCTCCAATACACAATCATACATATAATTGTATGTATGGATAAGTTTAAAAAATTTACTCTTCTTTTTCAAAAACCACTTTATGATATATCAATGACAAATTTTCTCATATAGATGATAAATTATTTTAGATTTTTCATTAATTCTGCCATTCTTTCTTATCTTAATTTTTCATGAGCTATAAGAGACAATATCAATTGAGTGCATTGAGATCTAAGTGCCAGGTAGGCTTTGGTGTCTTAATACTTCACTTATGCAAAATCAAACATATTTTCTTGAAGAACCTTTTAAATTCTGTGTCAAATTGTTATAACTTGCACTCAATAAATTACTTGGATTGCAGATTGTTAGAAAAAAGTAAGGATTTGCGAAAAAAATAATTTTAAAAAATACATTGTATATACTGTGGAAAGTTTTAAGCTGAATATTTTCTTATTTAATTTCCGTTCAGTAGCAACTCAATATCAAAGTAATTAAATTTAAAATTATGTTCGTTTGAGGTACTTTGGCATTAATAGGAAGCTTTGTTCTCCACATCAAGTTGTTAAAGTGCAATTCCAATATGAATTTCTCATTACTTTTTGCTATTAATATTGCAAGCTCTAATTTTATATGTATGCACTGGTATTCATAATAATTAAATTCTATAAAATAAAATTAAGAACTCGATATATTGCCATCTGTACTTTTACAGCCAACCACAGCACAAGTTGCTCTTAGCGCATTCTCAAATCAGTAATTTCCGTTCCATAAAAAACTGTTAGTAATTAAATTTATTTTCAAACAAAAGCTTTCAGGATTTCAAGCTCACTTCCTGTTTACTTCTGTTTCAACAGTAATATAACAACAAAAACAAACAACCGGAAGCACAATATATCAGTATAAAGAAAAGTGAAAACAAAAATAAATCAAAGAATGGTAAATTGAGCCAATAAGACGATAAAGAAAAAGCTTTTAACTAACGCAACTAAAGGAAATTGCTTTAAGTTTTAAGAAATTAAAAGAAATTTTCATTTAATGCAAACATCATTAAATATGAAAGGCTCCAACATCTGGACTGTAACTTGAGGCTATGCGAAATACTTAATTTTCAGCTAAATTTGATATTTTTGTTACTAAGTATTAGTTATTATACATACATACATATATATTATATATATTACTATTGAAATTATTTTCAGTTAAGCAAGTTTTTTTTCTCATTCTAATGATGGAAAAAATTTAATGATGGAAGAAATTGATTAATATGGAAAGAATTACTATATTATTTGAGCGAATTCCAAAATGCAAGGCTGCGATTTCGTTCACATGAACTATCAATTTCTTCTTCTGCCGTAAGATAAATAATTTGGCTTCGAAAGTGTAATGTATTTCTCATTTTCTTATATTTTCTTAAATGTTACAATTATTGTTAAATATTGGTTAAAGGAAGCAACAACTTACCAACAGTACAAAATGTTGGTAAAAGAAATTGAAAAGGTACTGGTGATAGCAAGTGGTACTCCAGTGTTTAGCGGACACCGAACCAAAGTTGAAAGCGTTTGGAGATCAATTTAAGTCAAATTAACCCAGACGTCCTAAGTAGCTTTTGCTTTATTACTTTTGCTTTTTTTATTATTTTTAATTGAACTTAGAAATAAAATTGTACAATAAATTTAAAAAACACAATTCTGACTATTTTAATAACAAAGTCAAATTTCTTCAGAATGTCCGAAAAATGTTCTCAAATACAAATGCGTCGCTCAACAGCTTTGCCTTGCACTACCGGATTTCGAGTTCATCGTCTGTCATTGTTCGCCACATTGAATATTTGAATCTCAAATCTCACCAATAAGAAAAATAAAATAATAATAAAATAATTCGTACGATGAAGGAAAATAAGATCCGCCAGTTGTTGGAATCAGTGACAACAACTCATTATTGCAATAATTCAATAATAAACGAAATGAACAGCTGATATCATTACCAGATAACAAAAATTTGTTAATGCTTCAATTTTTCACAAATTTACAAAAAATACCCTTATTGTTTTACATCTGACAACACTCAACTGTAGCTGACTGATAAATCATCGTAACAGCGTAAAATAGCTAACGCAATTACGTGATGTTTAATAAAATACCGATATTAAATCCAAGTGATGCGCTGCATTTGCGATGCATTCCACCAACGTGATTTACAAAATAGTGTCGTTATCCACGATTTCCTTTTTATTGCAAATATTCTCAATAAGTCCAATTAAGTAATTATAATATTTATGAGACATTTCATGCCGAATCGAACACCATTTTGCATTGCATCTCTGATTTTCATAAAACCTTTTTTTTTCTCTTAGTGCTGGCTTAGATTAGCGATGAGCAACATATGAAAAATGAGCCAATTTTAGCTTTTTTTACTACATACACTTTGTTTTCTCAAGAAAAATTACCAAAGGTACAACTATATGTGCAAATCCATCAGATTCGGCCTTTTAGCTGGCCTTGTTTTTTTTTTTTTTTTTTTTTTTTTAGTACTTCTTTCAGCCATAGTTTTTCTTGAAGCTAAGGCAGTCTTGAATTAATATTCAAGGTTGTTCAATTAAAATTCAGATAGTTATTTTTTTATTTAACTTTATATGTTACTTTTCATGTTTTTTTTTAACGTAATTTTCATAAAAATAATCTATATTTTTTAAGACGATATTCCTGTGAGGTTTTCAAGTTTTAAGGATAAATCGTCACTTTTAGCAATGTGTGGTGACCTTACACCATTTAACACCCGTATCTTTCAACACACATATCATTCAACACAATTATCCACCGACCACACAGATATTTGGCCTTCACACAATTTAAGTTCATTAACATGGACAATACCCAAATCCACATAACATAAACAAACAAAGTAAATCCAAGACGGAATCATATTGCACTTGTACTCGTCACATAAGAGATAAGCGTGGCGACCAAGCGTACTTAATGTAGCGCACTCACATGGCTTAGCCATGCGCACGTTAGGTAACAAGTGCAGGATTCAAGTTACAGTCTATCGACTGTATGGTTTGTTTACGTTATGCTGCAAAGGCCGTAAATGCAAATCGTGTGAATGGAATTTGGTTGACATTGAACGTGTGAAATAAATTGGTTGGGTAATCAACCACCAAATAAAAAGTACTCAAATTTTGATTGGTGTATTGATAGTGATTTGTTTGTGTGACTAATTCTAGTGCTCAATTTTATTTGGAGCACTGGAAAAACTGGAAGAGTGACAAATTCTAAGTCACTCACAAATAGGGTATATAAAGTAAGTTTTTAACTAAATAAAATCAGAATTAATCAGAATAAACTAAAACACTAAAGTTTCTTTTCTATTCTCATGATCCCTGAGTAGCCTGGTGGCTCGAGACGAAAGTGCTGGCGAGCAAATACGCAACTCCGCGATTTCACCCAATTAAAAACCGAAACTTAAGAATACTTTAGACAAATCAATAATACACTTCATGGCAATCCTGCCTGACCTAAATTAACTTAGATAATTCAGAGGACCACACTTCGTTGTTTTTCAAATTTTTTGGTGTAAAACTGTTATTTAAAGACTGATAATAGGCAAACGATGAAATCTATTTGGTTGTATATACGTAGAATCGAGTTAGCATGGCGTTTTTTTAAAATTTTCAATTAAATACAAAAAAACCCTTTATACTCAAGGAAAAAAAGCTCATAGTACTTACTTACTTACTAGAGTGGCCATTACAACCCGTTACCGGGTTACGGCTGACCTCAAAAGCTCTCTCCAGGCGCCTCTGCTTTGCGCGCACCTTCTCCAATCATTCACACCAAGCGTGGATAGGGTTTCCTCGGCTTGGTCTTTCCATCGGAGGCATGGTCTTCCTCTTCGTCGTCGCCCAGCGGCTTCCGCATCAAACACCTTTTTCGCCGGAGCTTCTTCGTCCATACGCACAACATGTCCCAGCCAGCGCAGACGTTGGATAGTGATGCGCTTGACTATGTCAATGTCAGCGTAGAGCTCGTACAGTTCGTGGTTCATTCGAATACGGTAGTCGTTGCCGACGTGAACAGGACCGAAGATTTTGCGAAGAATTTTTCTCTCAAACACCCCATGCGTGGCTGCATCAGTCTGCGACACAACCCATGCTTCTGCGCCGTAAAGTAGCACGGGTAAGATGAGCGTCTTGTAGAGTGTCAGTTTTGTCGGGCGAGAGAGGTCTCTACTACTCAATTGCTTACTGAGACCATAGTAACACCCAATAGCAAGAGTTAGTCTTCGCTTTATCTCCAGGCTGACATCGTTTTGAGTGTTCACGGCGGTGCCAAGATAGGTGAATTCCTTGACAACTTCGAAAGTATAGTTGTTCGCAGTAACAAAGGATCCAATACGCCGCGTTTCCCTGTTTGTGGACAGCATATACTTTGTTTTGCCCTCGTTCACCGTCAAACCCACTTTCGCTGACTCTTTTTCGATAGCAGAGAACGCAACAGTAACATCTCGCTTACAACGTCCAATGATATCAATATCATCGGCATATGCAAGGAGCTGGACACTTTTGTAGAAAATAGTGCTATTTCGATGTACACTGTCTCTTCGCAACACCCCTTCCATCACAAAGTTGAAGAGGTTGCAGGATAGTGGATCGCCCTGTCTGAAACCTCGTTCGGTATCAAATGGTTCGGAGAGGTCCCTTCTACTCTAACGGAGCTGGCTGAGTTGCTCAACGTCATTCTGCAAAGCCGCACCAGCTTCGCAGGTATACCGAACTCAGACATGGTGGCATACAGGCAATCCCGTATCGGGCTATCGAAAGCTGCTTTAAAATCGATAAAGAGATGATGGGTATCGATCTGTTTTTCGTGGGTTTTTTCCAGGATTTGACGTAGTGTGAAGATCTGGTCTATGGTGGACTTACTAGGTCTAAAGCCGCACTGATATGGCCCAATCAGTGTGTTGGCAAACGGCTTAAGTCTTTCACACAGTACAGTCGACAGGACCTTGTAAGAGATGGCAAGAAGACTGATTCCCCGGTAGTTAGCGCAGATTGTCGGGTCACCTTTCTTCAGTACAGGACAAAGGACACTGAGATTCCAATCGTCAGGCATGCTTTCAACTAGCCATATTTTGCAGATGAGTTGATGCATACACCCTATCAGCTCATCGCCGCCGGTCTTGAACAATTCAGCAGGCAGGCCATCGGCACCAGCCGCTTTGTTGTTCTTAAGTCGTTGGATCACAACTCGTACCGCGTCATGGCTAGGTGGTGGTACGTCCACACCATCGACGTTGATTGGTGGCATCGGGTTAATTTCTCCAAAGGCGGGATTGGTGGAGTCATTGCCAGCAAGCAGCTTGGAAAAGTGTTCCCTCCATAATCTCAGTGTACCCTGCGTATTACAGATTTCCATGTTCATCTTTACAGGTTGATGCTCCGGGCTTGAAACCTTGGGTGAGACGCTTGACTTGTTTGTAAAATTCTCGAGCATCATTCCTGCCCCGTAACACTTCGAGTTTCTCACGCTCGTGCCTTTCCTGCTCTCGTTTCTTGCGTCTGAAAAGGCGCCTCTCATCCTTTCTTTTTTCCCGGTAGTTTTCGTGCACATCTGGCGTTGCTGCTGACTGCAGGGTTCTTTTGTAGGCGGCGTTTTTCACTGCAGTAGCTTCGCGACACTCCTGGTCATACCATTGATTTCGCGGAAGTGGGCGTCGGAAACCAATGACTTCCTCAGCGGCAGAGCGCATGGAGCGGGATATATGCGCCCAAAGTCCACCAGCATCATCGGGTAGAGAGTCAGGTTGAAGGAGCAGTTCTGAGAGGCGAGCGGAATAGGCTTCGGCCGTCCGATGTGATTGCAGCTTAGCGACGTCCAGCTTTCGTTGCGTACCAGAGCGTACATCCTTCGCATTGCACAGCCGCATGCGTATCTTGTAACGCTCTGCATGAATGTGTTTGAAATGCGTTTCAAGACATTCTATTGTAAATCAAGCACTTACTTCATTATATCCACTGCTTGCAAAGCATCTGCATTAGTATAGAAAACATCCCTTCTTAGAACGAAAACCAAAAAAAAGAGAGAGCGAAATATTCAAACACTGTACTCATGATATCATACTTCCCTAGAAAAAAATTGCTTGAATATACTGTTCACTGAAGCGAGTGCAGCAAGTATTCTAGTGTACATCAAATTTTCTAGTGTACAGCAAATATACTAGTATACATATTTATGTATAATGAGCATAGTCAAACAAAATTGTGGCTGCTTATTGTCAATTTTTTTTACTATAACTTTGATTTACTACAATGTTGACGCATGTACATTAGAGCGGTACAAAATAAAAACTTTTTGATTTTTTTTCCGATGTGTCAGCGGATTACAGTAACCTTTTATTTATGGACAAAGCCCATTACTAGGATTGATATACAAAATGGTGGAAGTTACAGACGTTATAAAATTTTCCAACAATGTGGGTATGGTTTTCGGGAAACTTTAGATCAGGGAATCCAAATCTGTGATTTGTTTTCTTCTTCTTTCTTTCTTATAAAAAAATTGACTATTGGCCGATTTTCCACTTTCTAGCTGCAACAAACACCTGAAACTCACCTCAAACCACACATGATTTTTGAATTTATTAGTTCGTGAATTTGACCGTTATAAAATTTATTTCTATGTATTTTTCAGAGTAACTTTTACTGTCCTTCGAAAATCCCCTCATCTATGCTGGGTTTTTTTTTGCATAGCCAAGCTTCATGACTTACTAGCTGGTAGAAGAGGTAAGCCCCTATCAATGTGAACTACCTGTAGATATGCTACAACAAAATTGAACCCTCCGTAAGACATTGACCTGTTAGAGGTTAATTTTATTACAACACAACAATCCTCATCAATGGCTTGTGTTTTTATAACACGAACCATTATTAAAAATTTCGGGATTTCTTAAAATATGTCATAAAATTAGAAAATTAACTTCATTACGTTCTATTCTTGGAGTTTTTATTTTAACAGGTAGTTTTATGTTAACCTCTCAATCAATATTTGTTAAGACTTTTACCTGTAAAGAACTTCATGAATTAACTCTGAATGGAGTACATTTTTCTTTGTATTTTTTCCTATGCCCCGTTATAGTAACTTAGGCAAAAGTTACTTTTACATTAAACTAATCATACGAAAAGATTTTTTATAAAATTAAAATGTAATATTTCTTGTGTAAAATGTATGCCAAGAATTTTAATTGAATTTTCGATTTCCATTTAGGTCAAAAAAATTACTTTTTTCACATATTTCAATCGGTTGAATCTGCAGTTGAAAATGTTGGGAACAAATTTGTTGGCTATTTAATTAATTTTAATTCGATACAATTTTTGTCCAAATCGGTAAATGTGAAGTTGAATTTTGTTTAAAAATGTTAGACTACGTCAAGATTCATATCTCGAAAACATGTTCACACAAATTTTGAAAGTGTTTTTTGACTTTAGCAGTTTATTTTACATAAGAAAAAAATAGTACAACTGCAAAACATTTTTTTTTTTTTCATTTTCAAACTAGCGTTGTTATCGTCTGAGCTGCTTACTAACAGATCAAAACATTCTCAACATTCCTTTTATTTGCTGCACCCGGTTCATTTTTTGCCTTTGACATTTTATTTTTGTTTCATGAAACAAACATTGCAGTCGCGAGAAGAGACTAGAAATGTGTACATGCTTTGATTTCAAAGCAACAAGCAGTGTACATGTGTTGTTCTCTGTCATGCTCTCTTTTACTTCATTCTCTATTGCTTGCTTATTTCAATCAAGCAGTGTTCACTGAAGTAGAGTGCACTACTGTAAACGAAAAAGGGAATGCATTCGTGCAGAGCTCTAGTATCTTGGCTGCAACAAGATAATGATCGGAGTCAATATTGACTCCCCGGAACGTACGAACATCTAGCACGCCCGAAGCATGCCTTCCGTCGATCACAATATGATCGATTTGGTTGCGTGTTCTCTGATCAGGGGACAGCCAGGTGGCCTTGTGGATATCGAGGTGTTGAAATCTGGTGCTACTAGCCGTGTTTTATTCGCTTTGGTTAAACCAAAATCTCATACAAATGTGTGAACCAGCTCAATTTCTAGTTCAATTGATTGAACTTTTTTTGTCTTTGCTAAAGTTTGAAGCACCATAGACACAAACCTAAAATAATCAAAAATATATGGCAACTTTGCTGGAATTTTGAAGAAGCGTTTTTAGGTCATGCGAGGCCTGGGGCACCCAGTCAGTGCTAGGCCCAAATATTAAATAGAAACACATAATAAAAATAAAAACAGTGATGAAACAACAGAGAACGAAAAGAAAACGTTGGTATTAGCGTCTGCGACACTATAAAAACAGTTTGAAATGATTTGACAGCAATAATTCGAAAAAAAAATTATGTACTGATACGTGAGGCCCCTTACCGCGCTAGGCCCCGTTCAACCACACGACCATAAAGCCGGCTCTGATTTTGAAATAGAATTTCTGTCAAACACTGTAATGCCACCTGTTGGTCAAATGCAGCATTATAAAAGGTTAAACTTTTGCGTTTTATTCACTTTAAGGTTTAACCAAAGCGAATAAAACACGGCTACTTACTACCATGCTTCGCGCCGCGTCGAAGTCGATCAGCCGTAGACCGTCTTTTGAGGTGGTCTCGTGAAGGCTGAACTGACCGACAGTGAGGCCAAATATACCTTCTCTTCCGACCTTTCCGTTGAAATCCCCGAGTACAATTTTAACGTCATGGGCCGGGCAGCGGTCGTATACTTCCTCGAGTCTAGCATAGAAGGCATCTTTGACAGCATCGTCCTTTTCCTCTGTCGGGGCGTGCGCGCAAATCATGCTGATGTTGAAAAATCGAGCCTTGACGCGGATCGTAGCCAACCTTTCGCTCACAGGTGTGATCCTGGAGATATGGTGGCGAAGTCTATTGCTTAATACGAATCCGCATCCCAATTCGCGCCTCTCCGCATGACAGCTGTAGTAGATATCGCAACTTGCTTGCTTAGAGCAACCTTGTCCTATCCATCTTATTTCCTGGATGGCGGTGATGCCAGCCTTAATTTTTCCGAGGGTATCCGCCAATTCGATAGAGGCACCTTCCATATTGAGGGTCAGGATATTCCAGGTGCATATCCTTAAATCATAGTCCTTTTTTCGTTTGCAGTGGTCGTCAACGTTGAGGGGTTCATTATCCGAGGCTTTTTTAGTCTTCATTGGAGTGTTTTTTTTACGTGGCGGGTACCAAACCCTGCGCACAACCCAGTTTACTTCCAGGGAGGACACGCTGCACACATTCGCTCACTATCTCAGCGGATGCGGAGATAGCTACCCAGATGGAGCCGCGGGGAGGCTGTGTGTCAACTTGCTAATGGTTGGCTCAGAGATCGCTCTGGCAATCCCCAGGTGGAAAGCAATCAGAAACTTTACTCTGATCAACCAAAAGCCAATCCATCCAAAGCTCATAGTAGGAGAGAAAATATTGTGTGTATTTGCTTAATTACTAGTAAATAAGAAAATCAACATCTGGCAATATTGGCTCTAAGTGTTTCAAAATGAAAAATATTTTTGAACAAAAATAAGTATATACTAGATGTCGTACCTAGTCGTACATAGCCATCGAAGGTCAGAGATATAACTCTTCAAAAAATTATTATAAGTTGGGAACACCTGAATGAATTTCCAAAATAAAGATGTCAAATGAGAGATAATTTAATAAGCTATAATATTTTTTTTAAAAGATTTTCACATACTTTTGGAGATTTAACGACTTTTCTGTATGTACCACTTCCGTGAAGTTTTTTTATTCTAACAAAGGTACCAGGTCTTGAAATTTGGGCCACTTTATGATCGGTGATCCCTTACTTATTATGGGGAAAATCAAACACATGTTAAGTAAAGTGACGGTTCCAATATAAATCTAAGCTCAACTTTTAACTTTTTTAACATGCTGGAAGGTCAAACTTGTGACTCCTCATATTCATATATTTAAGTATTAAAATTAAAATGATTTTTTATTTATTTTTAAGTTTATTTGCCATGATCTGCGTTACCATTTGTTGTTCATTATAGTTGACAATAACTAGGAGATAAATGTCAAAAAATTTATGAACATGCTGCGTATCTTTGAACATGTTTTACTTGTTGTGCAATTGTCATATTTCTTATTGTGCAACCAATTTGAAATTCATTTTTCCATTTTACATGCACATTTCCGCACTAATACACAGAGATTATCCCATGTGGGAAATTGATGAAACTGTTTGATAAGAACCTGAAAAATTTGGTTTTCGTTTTTTAAGTGTAATAATAATTTGAAAATAAATAAAAGGTAGCAGGAACAAAATTTCGCTAAGCACTATAATTATTGTTAAGATTTTTATAAGAGCTATTCATTATTCTGACGCAATTTATAACATGTAAAATATAAAAGTTCTAGTGGTACCCGCGGCTTCCCATGCACACGTCCCGTTGTTTTTTCATAATAAAATTACACCCTTCACATCTCATTCTATCTTCCCTCTTCAAAGTAAAAAAAAATATTTGAAAGAGAGTTTGTTCTTTGAACTTCCACGCCAAATTCAAACGGTAAAAATAAGAAGAAAAAAAAAGCAATAACAAGGTAGAATTCAGAAGAAGCGTAAGCATCAGCAACGAAAAATCAGACGACAATTTTTGTATGAGGTTTTGCAAAAACTAAATCTTAAAAAAAAAGGATATTTAATTTTAAAAAATAAGAAAATAAGTAGATATAACCTTTTATAGCACAGATGTGTGGTTTTAAATTATAAATTATTTGTATCGGTTCAGTATATTTTGCACCAAAGCGTTACAAACAATTTAAATATAAGCAATTTTATATAAATAGCTTAAATTAAAACATTCTCATTCACTTGGTGTTATAAAAAAGCATTGCAATTTATATTTCATACATTTTGAAAACATTTCTTTTATCTATTCAATAGTTAGTTGTTTGAGGTTCTAACTACACATGATGTATAACTGCATATTCCATGAGATAGTACAAAACGAAATGCTTCTATAGGAGAATCAAATGGTTACTCTTTACTAAAATATATAGCTGCCGGAGCAAACAGTTATTGTTTCTTAACCTTCTAAAATTACAGCAATATTGCTACCATTTCCAAACGGGCTCATTTCTTATTTTAAGGGTCCACAATTTATTTCCTGTAAGGGACACTAACACACATATCTGTGGTCACAGTCCAAAATAGTATAACTCGTGGTAATTTTTTAGTAAAAGAATTTTAAGTTTGCTCGGATAAATTTTTTTAATAGTTTTTAGTTCGTGTGTTCTAATGCTGTCATTACTTATTTATTTTTTTATATTTTTCAAACACATGTTTTGCATGTCGATTTATGTTGTCATATGGAGAACTTACATGAAAGAAAAAAAAAATTTTTTTTAACGTTTGGAATGAAGTTCTGATGGAGAATCAGTGAAATTTTAAGTTTTATAGTTCGCACTTTTGCAAACGATGTTTTTGCCACATACGATTTTGAATTTCACCAATCCACGACCTGAACAACATTCCTAACATTTTCAGAAATAGAAGATATTCCTGCTGTTCATTTAAGTGCTTACATATACACATATGGTCAAAATAATAATTACACTACCTTATATCTTATTAGTTCTCAATCATTTTTTGTTTTACTAAAAATATATATTGAAATTTTTTTTTATTTTGATAATTTCAATATGGCAATGCCTTTAAAAGTGAAAAAAAATAAGTGATTTCCCCGAATTTTTCTATACGCGTATGTTTTCATTTAAAGGGCTTATTTCACTTGGACAAAGCAATAAGTACATTAATCATTTCTTTAATTTTGCAACAATCTGATCGGCTTTTTCGTACAAGTTTGTTAATTTTATTTATTTTCATATTTAGTTACATGAAAATAAAAAGAAAAAAATTTCATAGATGGGAAGAAATCAACATTGTACTGCCGAGGAGAGGCAGATGGTTTCGATACTCAGAAATTACGGCCAAAGTCTTCGTACTAATGCCGAAGCCATGGATCAGTCACTTTTTTCGTCCAAAATGCTTTAAAAGCTAAAAAAGTGGTTGAAACCCGCGGAAGACCAAAAAATTCTTCAACAACGATAGATAATCCTATTGTCACTGTCGCAAAAAAAGAACCATTTCGCATCTTCAAGAGCCATTTCAGCAGACATCGGCAATGTGATCTCATTCCGAACGGTACGTCGATGATTATAACGAACCAATTTACCTTGACGGATAGCGAGAAAAGTTTCTTATCTTCGAAAAAAAAATTTGAAGATGCGTTAATCATTCGCAAAGAAACATTCAAATTGATCTGGACCAGACGGCGAGAAGAAATAGCTTAATATTTTGTGGAGCGACAAGTCAAAAATAAATATGTTTGGAAATGACTCCACCCGAAATGTTCGACGCCCCAAGGGTAGAGAATTTCACGTACGCTTCACAAATAAGACTGTAAAGCATGGGGGTGGCCATATTATGGTCTGAGGTTATTTTTCATGGTACGGTGCCAGACAAATACATCGAATTTCCGATATCATGACCAGATTCCACTATAAAGACATTTTGGAAAGTACGATGTTGCCCTATGCTGAGGAAAGCATGCCGCTAAAATGGACATTTCAGCAGGATATTGATCCTAAGCATACTTCCAAGTTGGTGAAGAATTGGTGTCAAAACAATAGTGTGACCTTACTTAACTGGCCAAGTCAATGACTGAACTTGAACCCTTTGGAAAACCTTTGGCGAGAGTTGAAGCAGAGAATAGGAAAGGAAGTATTCCAAAATAAGAAGCAATTATGGAGTTTTGTCCAAAAAACTTGGTTTGAAAAACCAGTAGAGACTTGCCGTAAGCTTATCTCCAGTATGCCAAAAATAGTACACAAAATTATTCAAAACAATGGTTGATATACCGGCTACTAATGATGAACTTTAAATATCAACCAATAGAGCCGATAAAATCGAGTTAATTTTTTTTTTATTAAAATGTACTGAATGTACTTATTATTTTGCCCAGTCATTTTAATCCATTTTTTACTTTTTGATAAGACTGAAAGATATTTTTGTTTTTTATTAATGTTATACCTTTTTATTTTATTTAATATGTTGTAAGAAGTTAACTATAAATTTGTTTTTCTATTAGCTTAAATGAATTTTTGCCTACAAGCCATTGAACTAATTATGTGAGCGTGTATTTATTATTTTGACCATATGTGTAAATATGTAAATGCTGTTATTCAAATTTTCTTTTCCTTGATTATTTACCTATTTCTTATTTTATCTTCATTAAGTAGTATCAAAAATAAATCAAGCCTTAGCACTAAGTTTAGGAATCATTATTAATAATTTATACAACCTCACAATAAATCATAACAAAATTGTGAGGCGCGACCATACAGCTGAATGTAATACCTTTGAAAAAATGAATTAAGAAACTAAACCAGAAAAGTAACTGAAAAAGCCAATGTGCTAATGTTATAAGAATAGTGAAAAATAAATTCCTAAAAATTACAGAGCTAAATTTTTTGAACCTCTCCATTAATAAATATTAGTATTTTTATCACTGTTTTCACTTGATCAATTTATTAAGTTCTTTTAGAAACTATGAGAGCTTTTTCTTTTCTTAGCGCATACATCGGTCAAGTTTTTATTACAGAAGTGATGTTTGTAAGCATTTGCACTGAACTTTACTATAATAATGACAGGTAAGCATAATAACTAATATCCTTAAGCGCTGATAGGAACTTATGGAGATTTTTGACATATCATTTTCTGTCATTCGTTGTCACAAAGTTCTAGACCTTCCTCCACATACGTAACTCTATAGGTTTTATGAAAGATTGATGTGATGGTCTATCCGCTCCCAGAATCTTTTCATAATGTGAGTTGAGCTTCGGAATAATCGCGTCAAGCATTGCTTAGAAAAGTTTGAATTCGTCATAACAGAACGCATATGATTTACAAGCATAAAGTAACATTGACTGAATATTTGTTTTTAATATTCGTAATGTGTGCTGAAATAGTGTTTGACTTCCAAATCTTATAGAGTTAATAATTATATACTGAGTCTCCTGCAAAAAAGAAAAGAAAGAAAAAAAAAGTGGGCAACCAGCAGCTTATACTAGTTTCGTTGATTGCTACGTCATATCATCAGTAAGCTTTGTAAGCCGACGCTTAGAAGTCTGCAAGAATACTATATTTTAATTTCTTGTGTTTACCAGTTGAGAATCATAGCAACAAATATTAATATCGTGCACCACAGACTCTACATTTTTTCTCCTTTATATGTAATTTTTCCTGTAACTTATTTGATATCACACATTTCTTGACGACATTTCTTTATAGATTTGAATTGAGCAACTGCAGCTCCTGTTATGTTCATTCTTCCTTTTACGTTTACCTTGGCACAGCCTTTTGTAGCGAGAACACTGCTACGTCATTAGAACGATGGATTGGTGCTTCATATTTAATACTTCATGTTAGTTCCTTAAATGTTAAAACTTTTGGGAAGAATTTCTGTTGATATTCCTTCGGTTTTCGAAGTGCTATTATAATGTTTAACAGTACCGGACTGCTCGCTTAGTCTTGTAAGGTTTTTTTTGCATGTCGAACTCCAAAAGTCTTATTGGATTCAGAGTACGGCTAATTATTTTATACAGTTCAATTAAATATAACAACGAATAGTGCTTTAACCCAGCTTTTGGTCTTATTACCGGTCAGAGACTGTCATTGTGGCATCTACGCATAGCTAAACAAAAGTGAATCTGGGAATTATCACCGAAAACAAAATTCCACGTAAGTTAACTGATCCTGTAGTTGTTTAGGCAATTCTCTTAAATATAAATATATCAAACTCAGTACCATACTTTAACTCTATTGAAATTCAAAGATATCCTAAATCTTTTTTTTTCAAGAAAAATCTGAAAGATATCCTAAATCTTTTTTTTTTCAATCTGTAAAAGACTACGATGTGACTAAAACTTAAGATATTTTAGTTACTTAAACTTCGACAAACTTCATGAACACTCCAAAGAGAGAATGGACATAATTTCTTTTTCCGATTTAGAATATTTTAAATTATAGTCCACAAAAAACTCTGCTTTAATAATTTCCTATTTTTCATCGTAAGTAGGGTTGTAACGGAGGTCATCTATGTGGAGGCGGATGCGGAGTTTTAACAGAAGCGGAGGCAGAAAAACAATTTGAAAGTATTTAAAATACAAGATTTTATAAAAATGTCAGTATTAAATAAACATCAGGAGGCAACCTAGATTTCTAATCGATGGAGCTATTTTTATAAATTGATTATTCCACCACCAGTAAAAAATATGATTATATTTATTTTCAAGATCAATAAATACACGAACAATTTTATTTTTAATTCATACGTTACAACCCTAATCGTAAGCATTGGTTTGAAAAAAAAAAAAAATAAACAAAATATTCTAGTGTCCCTTTTTTCGATATAAATCTTTTTCAAGATTGTATCTATAACATTTTAATATTAAATATTTTTAATAATACTTTTATTTACGAGTATTTCAAAATATAGTAGTCAGATGCATTCAATAGCAGTAGCATATTTAAACAAACAAATAGACGAAAAAAAATGTAATCGCTTCTTTGAATCTTGATGGTTATTTGCCTCGAAGCCTACACGAACTAGGATATAAGGTTGGTATGGCTACCATTCACAGAAATTTCTAAGCATGCTAAAACAGCAAACAATTTTTCGCCACTAAAAATGCACTTAACTGTTGCACTGTGTAATTATTGATTACCAATGATTCAAAATTTGTCAATTAATTTATCTATAAGGTAAAAACCCGCACACATTATAAAAATATTTAAAACTGAAAGTAACTACCGAACGCTTGTATGTTTACTATAAAAATATTCTTTCAACCGATTTTAATTTTAAGCAAAGTTGAGTAAGAATTTAGAGATGCCCAAAGTGGCAAAAGTAACCACAAAGGCCAAATCATACCATAATCAGTGTTTATCTTTTATCTCATCTTAAACCTAATTTCTTTAACCAAAAATGCATGCGCCTTTTTAACTCTTTAAGGTTTGGCACTTCCAGCATTTGCACATTTTAATTTGTAAGCGTCCCTAGCAACTTGTCAAGCGCACTCATGGATAAAGTCATCTAACAACGGACAACAGCAGCACTGAGATTATGCACAAACACTACATTACAACAATACACATCAACAACAACAATAAATGTCATAATGAGAACAACAAATGCAGCAACAGAAACAACAACAATCCAATTACAGAAATCCTTGAGCAATATATCTTATCAACATCTTCATGAAGAGCAACGGGGAAAGGTCGTGCGCTGCTAAATGCAAATGCTACACAGCAGTTGTTGTTTGTGTTGTTGTGATTGCTGTTAGCATTGTTCGTGGCTAACGGTGTTTGTTTAACAAAATGACCACAAACAGCAACACGCACATTCCACACACTCTCAAGGGGTACGCATACACACACACACATACATGTGAGCAATACACAATACTCACGCACGCACACGACACCCACGCAAGACCGCAATTACAGCTGCCGCAAAGCTGAGCGCGAAATCCTTTACTGCTACTGCGAAGGAAGATGATGATTTTGCATCATTGCAATTCAAGGAACACAAATGGAATTAATTTCACTTTGTCGATAGCTTAATTAGGCAATTTGTATGTGTCGCTGGAGTAAGTAGTAGTGTGGTACCAAACAACAGACACAAATGTATGTGAATAGACAACAACAATTTCAACTGACAGAGATACCGCCGCACAGTGGAATGCAATTTGTTATCAATCTAGACAGATCAGTCAACCAGTTGGATAATTTGTATACTTTGACGTTATAAAATTTATCCCAATAAGAAACAGTTATGTTCCATAAAATTACATTGTTGCATAACTATATTATTTTCAACAAACTCTTGCTGTCATTGTGGCTGAATGAAATACCTGTGCTTTATCGATACCGCTACCTTTGTTGGATAAATATAAAGTTTGGAAGAAGAAGGGTAATATTTTTCCTTCTCTTGTCAAGAGTCTCAAGTCATCTTCGGCTTATGGCTTACAACAGACTATGCATCCGTATTTTAAGCCAACGTGATGCATTTACATTGGAGACAAAAATTTTTTCAAATATTATTGAATACATATCCAACGTATCCATTTAATAGCATATTAGAAGCTGTTGGTATTAATAATAAAATTTCTATAGATTTATATCTCTGGTAAAATACAATGTACAGACACGATTGGATATGTGTTTTGAGGAGAAACCTAATTTGTTTTCGCTTTGCAGAACGTATGCCAACAGTTTTTGATAATCTGTTCGAATAAGTATTTATCCGTTTATGAGCATCACTAAAGTAAAGAAGCTTCTGAAAAGTAAATTTATGTTGTTATTGAAGAAATACGTTTTATGGGTCCTCTTGAAAGGGCACCCATTCTTTGAGTTTTCGCCTGTTGTTTCATTCCTTCAAAGCCACGGTGAGCTGACACCCAGAAAATATATTTTTCAAATTTATTGCTTGCAATTGACGCTTTCTCCAGATATTCAAAATTATTTAGTAAAATCTCTTCCAATTATGATAAACTTTCGTATAAGTTCCATCAAAAATTTTGTACTTTGTTTAGATTAAACTAAGATTTGTTGCTACCGCGATTGCATTGAATGTACTTTTTTCAATTCTCGAAATTCGTGTTTCCATATCTTAGACTTGGGACATTTATGTAAATGCATGTTTAATTTCAAATCTTTTGGTCAGCTGTATGCTTCTCACTTGGCTTTTTAGCAGTTTAAGCTCTCAAGGCACCGCGTTAAACTTTTTACCTGAAAACGGATTGTCTTTCGTCTGATAGATGAGAGATGAGTGTAGGAGATTTTTTGATATATTTTATTAAAAGAAACATCACTAAATATTTTGCAATAGAACTTAACTCCAAAAATAACTGAGTTTTACCATCCCTTCTCCCCAAAAATAATTGCTTAGTTTAATAGCGTTGAATACAGTACACTCCACATATAAGAAACTTTAAAAATGCCGACAAATTGCTTATTATATGAGGTTTTTCTTATACGCGAATATCTTATATAAGAAACTTAATTCTTATAAGCGTACTTCGTATATACAGATGTTATCGAGACATAAATTTTTGGTTTTTCTTCCGATTTTCCGGAGGCAGTCTAGCATTTTCAAACAAATTTTAACTTAATATTGTTCGAATTTCACAAGGCAATATGCCATTTTAGTTGCAGTTGCAAGTCTACATGATATGAATGTTTTATTACTTTAGTAAGATGAATATTACTTTCATCCATAATAAAATCGCATAAACGGATATTTCTTGCACATAGTACAACTAAATGATAATCATGAACAAAGTTTGTCAATATATTGATCAGACGGCGGTGGGTGAGAGAATGCAATTTTCAAGTCATTGCTTCTAATTGAAAGGCTTACGTAAATCAATTGTGCTGAAACCATTCCTCAATCATCATTTCAATAACCATTCATTACCCGATTTGCTCTGACTATATTAAGAAAACCGTAAAAGATCTGAAAAACTTAAAATGATTAGTCACATTACCACTATTGAAAATCGATAAGCTTTACGGTTGGAAAGAGCTATTGATATTGCATTTTTTGTACAATTCAATCATTAGTATTCATTACCAGTTTAAATTGGTGTCACCATAATCTTTTTTATTTGACAGAATAAAACATGATATTATATGCATCCCATTTAAAAAAAAATATCTTTACTTATTCTAAAAAATGGTTTCCCATTGAAAACCGGTTAACTTTCGAATAGAAAATGTTTCTCTGGGTCTCATAAGTAACCAAAAACTATTGTGTGAGTATCAGGTTTCATCTGCTCTTACGGAAAAAAATGACTACAGTAACGTTTAAATATTCCACTGGGTTTCAGTTTCTTCTAATATTATTGAGAATCAAAAATCAACTTAGTTCATCACATTAAATATTTATTCTTAGTATTTATAGAAATTAATAGATACATATAAAACCAAATTCATAATTATATTAAGTACATAATACAAGGCAATAAACATAATGATAAAATAACGAAAACTGAAAAATTAAAACAAAAGGAATTCAAGGATTTAGCTAGCAAGATAACAATTTTTATTCTTCACTTATTTCATTTAGTTGTCAACAAAGTCTCTTTGATAAGCACTTGGGCAGCAGGGGGTTTCAAACTCAATATCTCCTGCGGCACTAGTACTTAGAAAAGTAAGATTTGCTTTAAAAATTAATGGCAAATAACAAATTACACGGACCATTAGACGGAACTTATGCCAGCGATTAAAAACAATGGGTTTGTAAACTTGACAAACCTCATTGAACATGCAATTTTTTCAAAATTTCAATAGATTTTAGAAAAAAAATAAAGAAATCCAAAGATTGCGTTAAAAAATAATCGCAATAATAAACTGCACGCAGCAAATAATGCGTGAGATTAAAAATAAAAAAACAAAAAAATTACTTAACTTAACGTACGAAGGAATTGCTAAAAAAGTTACTGCTGCAGTTGTTATAAAAACAATATTATTGATAAGGTGGCCAGATATTTTCGCTAATTGACATTCCATTCCATTCCACATCATTCCATTCACTCATTCAAGCACTTAATAACTGCATTAACTAGCTGTATTTATGGCAACGAGCACGAGCGATGAGGACAAGTGCTACAAACTGCGGCAATAAGTTGTGGCTATACCAACTACACTCTGTGGCTGGCAGCTCCCAAAGTTAGGCAACGTTTATTTAATGTAAAAACTTTTTTATAGGCCAGTTTTTATGTGAGTTTTTCTTTGTGCAGTTTCCTGTTGTGTAATTTTTTACGTTTTTCAATGGACTTTTCCCAGGTAATTTTCATGGACATTTGCAGTTGCTTTAATGTTTCATTTATGTTGTGTTTTTGTTTCGTTTGGCTTTTTTTTATTGCAATTACTTGTACTTTTTGCTTTTGTTTTGTGTTTATTATGAAATTCATTGCTGTTGTATTAATAAATCGTTTTATTGACAACAACTTTTTGATGATAACGTTATTATTATTACTGCATACTTTGCTTTTGCTGTAATTACTGCTGTTTTGGCCGATGTTTTTCCTAACATCTTTTTTTATATTTTATATTGTGCTTCTTACTTTTTTACGATTAGCGTTTTCCATCATATTTGTGCAATTATTTTTCTAATTGTTAACATAAATGTTCTTGTCGTAAAGATTACATTTATTACTCTGTACATGAGTATTTACTGCTTCGTAATGTAATGCTAATGTGCATTTTTTATGTTTCGTAAAAAAAAAAACAGAATTTAGAGCTTCAGCTTTTGAATAAAAATCAATTCTTGTTTAAATTGCACCAAGCGTTTCAAATATGTACATTGAACAAGTATTGCAAGGATGCACGATTCATTTCTCGGAAGTATCGAAATTATTAGTTCTAGGAATAATTCTTAATAACTGAAAAGAAAAATTACCAAAGTATATGTATAATAATGATTATATAATTTAAATAACATTCATATAATTTATGTACCTATTTAAATTAACATATAAAGAAATATTTACTATCTAATTTGGCATTTAACTGGTATTGCATGTAAGGCAATACACTACTTACAGTATACTCGTAGAGTAACTTCGGATATTGTGATATGGTAGAGTAATGTGATATATAATCATATTTCCTTAAATAAATAACTTTCGGCAAAATTTTTTTGTGTCAACATAGCAGTGACGGAAAAAGATACGTGCTGCAAGGTTTTGTCCGTTCGCATTCACTGTTTTTGGCAGTGTTTAAATTGCTAAGCAAAAATTGTGCTATGACTGCGCAGTAAAAGTAAACGCAATAAATATCTAGAGCAGTAGCATATGCTCAGCTATCGTAGTTGGCAGTCGTATATTGTAGTCTGCTGCTTTTAATACAATAGTTGCTGTGATAGTTCACGACGAGCTATCGTAATTGGCAGTCGTTTATTGTAGTCTGCTGCTTAAAATAAAATAGTCGTAGCAACAGTTTACGATGAGCTGTCACTTTTTGCTGTCGGCTATTGCTATAATAGTCGTAGCTGTTGCTATCGTAGTCGACTGTCGGCTATAGCTTTATTTGTCATAGCAGTTGCTGTCGCTATATATGTATCACATTACCCGCCAATTTCAGTAAGGGGTGTCACTTATCTTTTTTCGATTTTGTTGAAATAGCTTCAGATTGGCTTACGCTATAGAGCTCCAAAGTCGTAACATACTGCACAAGGCATCAACAAACCATAATACATAAAAAAGTAAAAGCCATGCCATAAACGTTACGTGTAATTTAAAATACAAAAATGTCTATATCACAAGACCCGAAGTTACTTCATATGTCTTTTTGCTAGCATTTTATTATTTGATGGTTTCCTATTAAAAATTTTCTTGTTAAGTTTATACATAAAATAGAATTTAGTTGCACAAAAATATCAGTAATTATGTTAGTTATAGAACAAGATGCTTAATGAGTAGTAGTACTGCAAATTTAAATTCTTTTGAGGAAATTTTGCATGATATTTTTGACCAAATCCATATCAAATCATGCACGCGGATTATTACATGTTACGGAACTGGTTGCCGATTAAATATGTTGTTTTTCAAAGGATATATGGGGACCCATATTTCCCCGATTTGATTAAAAAAAATTTTTATGAAGTTATGGCCATTTTAAGTTATACCCATTTTAGGCTGAAAATTGTTTGAAAAAGCGACATTTCGATCCAAATCAAAATAATTAACTTTTGTCTTATAGAACTTCTTAATCTCTGTTAGAATCTTTAAAAAAATTTTGAAATGGTTAAAAATTGGCAGAGTTAGAGCGATTTTTATGAGAAAAAACAAAGCTTAAAATTTTAATTTGGACTAATATAAGCGCGCTTAGATGCATTTGAGCTGATGAGAATTTTTTTCCAAAAAAAAATATTTAAATTTTGGTTTCAACCTTGCCAGCCATCTGTGATATTACTACTTTCAGCTTATTTTTAGTAATAACATCATTTAGTACAGTTCTTTTTCTTTAAAATGAGCTTTCAAGTGGTAATCTGCGATGTTTCCTCGCAAATTTACTGCCATTTGAAAAAGACATGTATGCCTTGCAAAAAGTGTTATTTTCCATCTGAAAAAATAACTTATGTATTTAATGAGAAAAACAATATCATATTATGTATACAGATTTATCATTTAATAAGAAAACAAGTATGAAAATAAAAAAATTTTGCATTATACATATGTTAAATTTTTATAATTATTCAAATCCGCTCCTTTTAGCAACCTGGAAATTTTTAAGGACTTAAAAGATATGCTGATATGATGCTTTAATACACTAATATTTGATTTCTGTTAAAAAAATTTAACCCTACTTTCCTATTTGACTTTACTTTCTCAGACTTTAAGTTATCGTTATTTTCAGGACTTTAAGGGGTTAAACCACTATAATCCTACAAATTCGACATGTTTTTGCGAAGTTTTTTTTTAGCTATAAAGGAGAATGAAGGAATAAAAAAAAATCAAAAACATCTATTGAACAACTACTAAAGTGATAAAGAAATATTTTTTTGTTAAATAATATTACACAATGGTCGCGCTACACACTTTCTGCCGAGCCATATATTCGCTCCAGGGCTCCGCGGCACTCAATGTTACGGCCGTAGTCTTAATCTAAGAAATTTAGGCTTACTCTAAGTGAAAGAAATTGATTTCAAAATAATAATTTACAGTGACTTAACCCCTTAATTTAAGATTCAAAATGACAAAAAAACGAATCTTAATTCATGTTAACTGATTAGTTTTATTTGTTGTGAACATAAATGGTTTCTGCTTTTAGAAATTTTATATTTAAAATGGCTATGGTTTGTAGTGCTTTTTAATTTATTCTATCAATAATTACCGTCATATTTGATTACCTTTTTTTTCGATAAAGTCCGCCGAAATTATGATCACAAAGGTTGAAAATTTATTTATTTATTGGTTTGTTTTGGGCTCGGTTTTAAATATAAATCTTTTGCACATACTTATCTGCCTGATAAAGTCGAAAAATAATTTTGGACTTTATTAAAAGAGTACTCCTTGCTGTTAGGAAAAGTTCAATTTGGTCTTATGAATCATATATTTCATCAAAAATCGGACCAAAATAGACTAAAACGGTGAGAGACAAGATCAACTTTCGAACATTTCCGGAATGCCCGCTGACGTCAAAAATTAATCTAGACCAATCCCAATTATATGCAAGAGAAGCTGGGCTCACGAGTGCTACAATAGGTATTTATATAAAAAAATGTATTTGATAGACAAAAACCAATTTCTTTTATTTCAAAAATTAAAACCGATAACACCGACTGTTATAATTTTTTAATGAATTGAAAGCATAAAAACAAAAATTTTTCATCAAAAATATCAAAATCAATATAAAAAATTAATTTTTCAAAAAAAGTTTTGGTTGAAGACTGTTTCGCATTAAGTACATTTTCAATATTTCAATGCCCGATTCACATACACTAACTTGTCATCACTCAGTTAGTTGATAGCGTTTACATTAACAGCTCATAAAAAGTAGCGAAAAAATCCATTAAATTTACAAAAAACCTTTTTTCAAAAGCTAAAAACTAAAGCAAAATTCTTTTAATTTTTTTGTTTTGAAATAGCGCTGTTTTTATTGTTGTCTACATATTTCAGTTCGCCAGCAGCAGCAGTGGATACAAAGTAAGTGTCTCATTATGTGTCTGCCTAAGTGCTGCATTGTTCTGAATGGGTGTACAAAAAAGGGACAACAACAAAGCAGCGTAACCATCATCCATTAATTTTACAGCTTCTTATCAACAAAGTTTTTCAGATTTACTGGGTAGATTCGCTGTAAGCACACTGATTTTTATTTAATACCTTGTTTTTATCTTTTATGGGCAAACGACATCACAAAACAAAAAACGCACATGCACATGGAACATAAATATGATGAAACAAATGTTTCAGCATTGTGCAATTTGATGCATTCTACAATACGACAATTAGCACTTTCATGTAAAGGACATAACCAAATAGAAAAATATTTTATTAATTTCAACTTGTTCTGATGTTCATATTTTAGATTTAAGAAGAATTTCTTAAAACATCAACGCAATGGAAACGTACCTAAAATATTTTGCAAGCATTGCAGAAAAAGAACAGCTTAGGGTAAGTACTGCCCAGAAGACTCGGGCATAACACATTTTTTGAGGTCGAAAAATTTCGCATAGACTTAGCGAATAGAATTTTTTTTTAGTTTAAAAATAATTTAGCTGTAATATTTTCTAAACATTTTTTGATTTTTTCCACATGTATGAATATCTTAACTTGCGAGTAAGCTCAAAATTAGGAGAAAAAATCAATACTGTTAATTTGCTGGAAATGTAGCGCCAACGTCACGATTGCGCTGGTGCTATATTTTAGACTTTAATCGACTTCTTCAAGATATTTGGACTTTTTCCACTTTTATGTCTGCGGTAATGAGAAAATTCTCAAAAGCGATTTGTGGAAGCTTGCAGGAATACATTCCGAACTATTATTTCGTAGCCTCACAAACAATTTTAAGTTTGCTTACGTTTCACGTTGGCCAGTCAAATTTTATTTTGAGCGGAGAAAGTAATTTTTTCACGAATAACCAATTCAGTCTGCCAGCATTGTGTTCAGACCCTCAGGAACTAACTAAATAGGTACTATGGTAAAGTCCGAACATGTTAAATGTCTTATGTTACAATCTACCGGACTATAAAGCGAATATTTTAAGATCAGCAGATTGAGCTATTTAGTTAGAATATTCCCCTACTAAGAATTAATTCAAACGATGAAAGTTAATTCTTTTACTTATTGGTGTGTGAGTATGTTCACAAGACTAACTGATCTGATTTGCTAATATTTCAAAAGTTAAAAAGTTTTATTAAAATTTTATAAGAAAGTTCTTTTATTTAAAAGTAACAAAACAATTATATTCGCCTAGCTTTTTATTGTAAGCAATTAAACTTTAAAGTATTCTTATAAACAAATTAAAATATTTTGTTTGAATTTAAAATTGACTTTTCGAAAATCACTTTTGGCAAGTAAGCTTTTTAAAGTCAATGAATGTAATCTTTCATAAGCAAATTTAAAATTTGACAACTTCTACGATAGTTTTGCAAATTTTCAGGACACGGTATTGAGCATCCTTCGTTGATGTTTCTAAGCTCCAAAAGAAAAAATCAGTGAGTCGAAATGGCTTGGCCACAATAGTTGTTATTCTTGTTTTTGAATTGCATGTGTAGAATAATTGCTTTAAATACACACACACACAGTTGCTATGCTGACAAAATAAAAAATTCACAACTGTTGTTGTTACAGTATAAGCTTTCTGACAGAATCCGGATATATAAAAAAAACTACAATAATCACAGTTTGCTAACTTGTATTGTCTTGCCACTGCAACAGTTGTTATGGAACCCACATTTTCAACTGCTGTTTCTGTTGCTTCCCTTATACTTTAGTTCAGTGTCTGTGGGGTTTTTTTTTATCGGAATCCTATCTTTTGACGTTCACGAATTCAAAATAAAGCATTTGATACCATTTCTGAAGCTAAATTCTTTATTTTTTCCCCACTTGCAACCCCAACTTTTGTCCAAATCGATCGAGTCATTTTCAAAATAAATTCATCTATTCCAGCATATACATTCGGGTCATATTAGCGTCTCTTGTCGAAATATTTAGATGAAAAAAAAAGTGGCAGCAAAACACCGGTAAATATTTTATTATTTATCACAGAAATATTTTCAACAAAAAATTTATTTCTAGCTCATGCAAGTCGAAAGAACTCCATTAAAATAAGGTTTATACTTTTTGACTACAACCACTGGACTATTATGCTTGCTGTCATTTTCTCTAGTGTGGAGGTGACCATTATTTGTTCATCACTTTATCTTTTTTTCAGTTTCTGTTTTCCTCTTAAGTTGCATTAGCAGATTTCATGTGAAGTAACAGAGCGAATGGATTTGATTTAAGAAGATTTTAATTGCTCTTTAAATTAATTTGGTTAATTAAAAGCCTTTTGTTTGTACAATTAAGTGGTGTTTGTTGCAAAACGCAACAGATACATGCAATAGAATGTCCTTTAAAGTGAAAAAAAAAAAACAAATAAATAGAATAAAAACAGTTTGTGGACTAACTATTTACATATTCTGAAATTTGACAAACTGCAGTTGAAACCCATAGAGCATTTTAAGCAAATAGTGTTATGTGTCGGTTCGCAAGAAGGGTGTTCATTTAAAATTATTGGATGAAATAGTTACTTGCTATCAGTGCACTTCTACCAAAAATATCCCTTTAGCCGGCCACGTGCTTAATTTTTTTTAAGCATTCTCTTCTACTATGGTTTTTCTTGAAGCTAAGGCTATCTATATTCATGGTGGAACAATTAAAATTCAAGAACCTATTTTTTTATGTAATTTTGCATATTTGACATTAGCTTATTTGTCAGCTGAACAATTTTATAAATAAAAATGAAGTGCATTTATCTATATTACAAAAGAAAAAAAAAATCATCTAATATTGAGTATAGTATAGCTTGATAGTTTGCCTTCTACTCCTTTTCATGAAGCTTTTTACTGTATCCGAATTGGATTCCATGTACTGGACCAATATCAGTAATTACTCTTTATTTGTGTTGCTAGATCTTGTAAATATGTTAAAAAAATCTTTTTATCAAATAAAATAACAAAATATTGCTAATATTAGCCGTGTTTTATTCGCTTTGGTTAAACCTAAGAGTGAATAAAACGCATAAGTTTAACTTTTTATAATTGTACATTTGAACAATAGGTGGCATGACTGTGTTTGACAGCGCCGTCGTGTGGTTGAATGGGGCCTACCACTTTAAAGGGCCTCACGTATCAGTACATAATTTTTTTTTTAAATTCTTGCTATCAAATGATTTCAAACTGTTTATGTAGTGTCGATGACCCTAATACCAAAGTTTTCTTTTCGTTATCTGTTGTTTCATCACTCTTTTTATTGTTATTATGTGTTTCTATTTTAATATTTGGGCCTAGCACTGACTGGGTGCCCAAAGCCTCGCGTGACTTAAGAACGCTTCTTCAAAATTCCAGCAAAGTTGCCATATATTTTTTATTATTTTAGGTTTGTGTCTATGATGCTTCAAACTTTAGCAAAGACAAAAAATCAATTGAACTAGAAATTGAGCTGGTTCACACATTTGTATGAGATTTTGGTTTAACCAAAGCGAATAAAACACGGCTATTGACTCCTTCCTCATTAAATGCTTTTCTACAAAATTAGGGGAAAAAATTTGCGTGAAACGTCAAAAAATGTTTCCCAAAAAAGTATTGCCGATAATCTTCTTTTGCAAGGAACTTTTTCTCATTTCCCAAAATTCGAGTAATATTCCGAAGGAATGTTTATTCATGATGGGGGTGAATATGTTAGGCGCTGTCGGAAGGCATATTAGCAATATATTTATTAGTTGGAAAATTTTGTGCATTATCTTGAAAAGCTTACTTTGTAGCTAATTGCCAATTATTTGGCGCGTCTTTGGAAGCTCTATACATTTTGTTCTAATATCGACGCTGCTCATAGCTCTTCTACTACAGGCTTTATTTTCTTCTATTCGTCAGGAATTATTGCATTTGAAACATATATTTATGTACTATAGCCAAGCATTTTTTGTAATCATTAGTTATCTCCGATTATTTCAGTTTTCAAGCGTACTAATATTTCCCCTACTCTACACGATACAAGTAATATGTTCTATGATCTAATTTTGTTTCTTCTAAATATGTATGTACACAATAATTGTAGTGATGATCAACAACAATCTATCAATAGCTACTACAAAGTCGAATGTCAACAATTGTATTTAATTAATTTAAGTCGTCTTTGAACTAAGAACACAAAAAATATCAAAGTTCAATTGAAATAGAAAATTTAACGAACTAAGTAAGTGGCCGACAGTCATGCTGATAGCATAAAATGTCACATATGCGTTTCTATGCCAATAAAAGTAACGACAAATAATAATTGAAACTCAAGCATGGACGGATAATTAAAGAGCACAGTGTTAGAATACATTCTGGTAAAGAAAAATGTTTGTTAATAAGCGAGGTTCGTAGAAAACGTATTAAGAACTTTAAGAAAAGCGCTTTGTAGAAACTTTGCAAGAAAATCAGAAAAGTTTTCCCAAAATTTGATATTGATATCTCAATTTAAACACGTGCCCAAAATAGGTATGAGATTTTGTATGAAAAAATATCTGGAAAACTTTGTAGGAAAAATGATCACATGGAAAATTTTCAAAATTGAATAATCAAATCAAATCACGCCAAAACAATCCTAAAATCAAAATCTACAGCGCCTAAGTACCGAGTTAAGCTCAAAGTTTTTTTCATTCAATTTTTTCTAAGAAACTTTATATATATAGGGTTGGCTAAAATTCGGACATTTTCGGCCATCGGGACAGGTTTTGGCAAGGCAACCCTAGATATTCTATTTAGGCTCGTCGAGCTCTATCATTTGGCATACATCCCATCCTGTAATCTTACACACTCGACTTTTCTACAGCCGGCTCTTGGACTAATACAAATCTTTATAAGTTTCAGTAAGGCAAATTTGTAATAGACTTCAATTTACGACATTTCGGAGAAATAAAAATGATATCAATAAAATTTAAAGTGGATTTTGAAGAGAAAGAGTTGTTCTTTCAATCTCCGTTGATGGTCTAACAAAAACAAAACTGCCTTTCAATGTAATATAGCCTCAAATACATATCTCGAAAAACAATGATTTTTGCACTTATAGGTACGAATATCTCGAAAACCAGAATCATCAGAGAAGTTCTGACCTTGGATTCGAACTCAGAGCATCAATTACATTGGGAAAAGTATATTCTGGTTTCAGAGATTTGACCAAATTTTGTCGCATTGTGTAATCTATCGCGACTTAGAATTTTTGCTGGGTGCAGCTAAACGACGTCAACAAAAGAAAAAAAAAAGGAAATCAGCTACAGATATATTGCCGTAGCCTGCAAGCCATCGAACATGATTGTGAGGATCAATTAAGCCAATTTAAATTTAATAAAATAGACATTTATTAAATAATTTACATTGACTTCCATTAACACAAACAAAATAAGGAAATTGTACATGGAATATCTGAATAGTTTTTGTTGTATATGTATGTTGTATCATTTAGTAAAAAAAGTTTAAAATGAAAAATTGTAAAATTTGTAATGTAGAATAAGCCAAGTCGAATTGTAGGTATGGTGCCAAGAAAAAAAGAAAGCAGCTAAACAAGGTTTGAAAGGTTAGACGTCCTCATGAAACCAATTTCTGTAGAATTTTTTTTTTGTTGCAATCGAAGAAAAATGAAGTAGTTTTTGTTCTATTGTCCGTTTTTGTCGAAATCAAAATAACATGTTAATCCTTTGGAAATTTAAAAACGATAACTTTTTAATTTATTGTTTGTAAACAATTAATTTTTGTTGAAACTCGGCACATAGTGACAAAATAATAATTTGGCTGACATAAATTTAAAAAAAGTGCAGTCTCATATCTCTAAAGGAGACGAAGACAGAGGCTGATCGTTCTATGCGATAGCTGTAAGCGTTTAAATGCAAGTTAATATCAACCCTGGCCTGTATATTATTGAATATAAATACTGCTCAAGTTATACTTACACTCCCACACTTGCATATTCTTGAAGTGTCAGTGTAAACCACTTCAGCAGCTGTATTGGATGATGCTACAATGATGAAAAACCCAACACTCACACCATCAGCATCATCATTAAAAGAACCAGTTAACAGCCCAGCAGGCAAATGAGCAAGGCCTTACTCGGAGAAGGCCTGCTAGCACTGCTGCGATTATATAAGGACTTCTCAAAACTAGATTTTCATGCAAATAAAAATACAATCTCAGAAGGCATAATATGCCTTGCCACAACAGACGTGCTATTAGGTCTGATATTAGAAGGCAAAGAAGAAGGACTCCATTTACTTTAGCGCTTTTCTGTTTCTTTTTTATTTCATGTATTGCAATGTTTTATGATTCGGCATAACTTTTTTGTCATATGCATTGTACATTTACGACATGAAAAGTATACAAATGGTTAGAAATTAAGAGAGGTGTGCAGGCTAGTCTTCTGATGTTTCATGTTATGTTAAGGAGGTAGAGTTTTGTGTATTATTTGTCAAATTGTAAAGTCATTAAAAAAATATCAACGCAAGTGAGATAGCGCGAATAAAAAAAAAAACAATTAATATTTAGTCTTTAAATTTATTAAAATTACATTTTTGTCAAGTACTTCTGAGAGTCCTTCTACGGTAAGCGGTCTTAGAAAGCCTGCTTAGGAAGGCCTGTTTTCTGCGGCCATTTCATATAAAAATAAAGTACGTTTGAAAGGAGGGTGGAAGGAAGCACTGTTAGCTCCTGCCCTTGCCTACTGGGAGTGCAGCAGCATCAACACCACCAACAGTGATGTACATACATATGTAAGTGTTGAGGGTGTGATGGGCAAATTATACACTTATGTCAAGTTGAATCCTTTAATGGTCAAGTGGCAGAATGAAAAACAGCACTAGAGCAGCTGCAGTTGCATCTGTATATTTGCAGTTGGATATGGAGAGTCAACTGCAGCCGCTCAAGTAAAAGAAAACGAATGAAATAAAAGATACGATATTCGTACTACAAGTATAAACATTGAATAGCCATTTATGGAATTTGTAAACAAAAACTTTAATAAAAAAATATATATATTTTTATATAGCAAATGCTATCATTCCAAATGTTTGTAAGTCATTGTGAATTTATATATGCGTCAGCACTCACACATTTCTTATAAGATTAATTGAGACTTAATTTATTATATCAGCAATTGAAAAAAAAAAAAAATATGATGCAAATATTTACAGTAGCAGCACAAAATTAAATGATTTTAGTAACAGCAGTTATATAAAAATAAGAACATTAACCGGAAATAAACACTTGTTGACACAAATTTTTCGAAGAAAATTACAGAAAAAGATTGATATGCTTTTAAAACTATTCAAATGTGCTTACCAGTGATGGCATTTGGGTTTTGTGAAAATGTACTGAATCGTGACTTTTTAGAGGCCGAATGTACTTTTTTGGAATTTTTGTCTTTTTTTGCCAAATTTTAATGAAATGTGTAAATATTTTGATATTTTACTTAAAAAAAAAAAGATTTTCACTTCTGGGTGAATACTGAACTGTGTAATTTCTATATTTTACTAAAATAAAAGCAAAGGTCATTTAACTAAAAAAAAAGACCTTTTACATTAATTCAACTCTTATATGTAACAAAAATATGTTCTGATTCAATCGAACAAAAAACTCTTCAGTATCACAATGAAACTTCACTCTTACAATGACTCTTTATCCGCAATATCTACTACATTACTAACAACATGTTCAAATATTTATTTCCATTTATTCCGATCTGTTGCCAGCTACTGCAATGTTGAGGTTTCATTCAATTTAAATAAGAAATTATCACAATTATCAGCAGGTAATTATTTTAACTATCCAAGTGTACCGAAAATGTTCTGAAAACTCTCCAAGTGTACTGAAAATGACCCAAATGTTCCGAATGTACTGAAAACTTGTCGAATGTTCTGAAAACTTGTCGAATGTAATGAAGACGATTTTTCAGGACGCAAATGTACCGAAAAAAGTACAAATGTACCGAAAATGCCATCACTGTCCAGTACAGTGGGAAAAATATCACGTATAAGCAGTAATTTTGATCGGACACAAGCCACTTTCGCAGCTTTGTCAGTGATCGCTTCAATGACGAAAATATACAGAAAGAATGTATTCGATAAGTTATGTAATCCACAACAAGACGTGTCTGCACAATGGTGAATATTGAATTGAAAAGAGCTTTAAGGTAGAAACGATTAATTTGTGCTCCTATCTTAAATAGTTCCATAGAACAACATATCAGTAATAACTATTCTTCCAGAACTATTTGCCAACTAACCAGGCTCAAAACCTTCCAGGGCATATCTGCTGGTTTTTCTGTGTAAAGCTGGATGGAATGAATACAGTATGAATTTGGTATGACTTCTATGTTGAAAAAATGTTCATCGATGGCAATGCATTCATGTGGCTTAAAGCTATCTTCAATTCATTGTGGCATAATTTGAACTATTCTGTAGATTTTTCTACCATTTTCAAAATTTCAAATTATGTGAGTTCTGTTAATTTAGAAAAATGTAAATATCTCGGGTTTGAAAAAAGAAAATGATATGCGGTTTACGGCATTCTTTTAAGCAAATATCAGTACATTAAAAATGATGTAACACGGGTTCGGCGGCAAAATAATATGTGGTGATTATGCAACTTTAAAGTACAATATCGGAGTTTTTTCATTTTTTTCGGTCAATTTTCAATTTTTTTTAAGAAAAACAGAAGAAGAAGAGAAAAAATAATCACGGATTCGAATTCCCCGATTGATGGTAACTGTTTAAAATAAAAAAAAAAATTTAAATCACCTTAATATGCAAAATTGTTGACTCCAATTCGAAAAAAATTAGGTCTGCTAATTTAGAAAAATCTTGGTTTTGAAATGAGATAATGATATGCGGTTCGGCATGCTTTTGATCAAATAACAGTTGTACATAAAAAATAATGTACCATGGGATCGATGGTAACATAATATTTGAGGTGTTGCAGCTTGAAAGTAGAAAATTGGTACTTTTTTACTTTTGTCCGGTCAATTGTCAATTTTTTTATAAGAAAGAGAGAAGAAGAAGAAAAACAAATCACGGATTTGAATTTCCCGATCGATATTTTCCCGAGAACCATACCCACTTTGTTGGAGAATTTTATAACGTCTGTAACTTGCACCATTTTTTAAATCAATATTTAGGAAAATGGGTTGCTTACTTAAAACAGAGGGCGCTTATCCAGTTTTCAATATTAACCTTAATCCTAGTAATGGGCCTTGTCCAGACATATAAGGCTACCGTAATCTGCTGACACATCGTGAAAAAATCAAAAAGTTTTTATTTTGAACCGCTCTAATATACATACATATTCGAAATATGAATGAAATCAAATACAATTTTGTGCCAAATGATAGATATCGAAGAGCCTAAATAGAATATATGGGGTTGCCTTGTCGAATCATGTCCTAAACATAAGTTGACACCAGTTTATGGAGTCAACTTTTCTTAAATGAGTAGCAATCATTAGATCATTAGCGAGACTAGAGAGAAGATAAGCTTAATGTAGAATAAAATTTTGAATACAAAAAAGACTTTATTTCAGCCAATTTGAAAATAGAATAAGATTCCATAACATTGCATTCAGATATATATTTTTGCTCGGCACACTTCCTTTCATTTGATTAACATCATAGTCTAATTTGCATATATTCTCATTCCTTTAACTTAACATTTTTATTGCTGTTTGGCTTCTAGCACTGTTTTTCCATTTGCAAAACTTTTAACGCCAACTTTTTAGCTTTTCATTTCGCATGCTGTTATGTCAAGTATTGTCTATCACCTGCACTTTAAGTTGCACATTTTTATGTTGACATCCTTTGAATCAATATTGACATTAAACCTCTCTATGCGTTTGTTTATCTACACCTTTCAGCATAAAATTTCTCTTTCCTTCTTGACTAGGTATGATACATTCAACTATTTTTATTACAATTTCTTTTTTGTCGTTACTTGCATCTGACACTTTTCAGTCAATACTGCAGATATTTGCTGCATACGAACAAATGCACCTGGTATTTACATACATATAGGCATGTATTTGTCGTTAAAACTTGTTGAAATTTGAAATAAACTTTGTTGGTTTGTCTACGCTACAGGGTTCACTTTTCACCTTCGTTGGTGTTACTATATGCAAATAATACACTTAAGAGTAGATACTCTGCCAGCAAATTTAATGTGGTTTCCACACTATTTGAAAGTTGCACTTTTTTTGCTGTAAGAGCTGAAACTAATTCAAGCTAGCTTTTTCTTAAGTACATACATTTATATGATAAAGATAAATTTTATATATCTCCAAGTAAACAACTCTAAGTTGTTGTTGGTATTTGCTACAAGAATCATAATCATTTAAACTTAAAAGACTTAACAAAAAATTGTTCACTTCAAATGTTGTCTGACATTCAAAGCTTATGGTAATAAATACCAAATGTTTTCTTGTTTGTTGTTATACATTTTACTTGAAGGCGTTTTGGTTTGTTCTATAAATCATGAATTTCTGGGTAAAACTTTTTTCATTTGCAAAAAGGTTGTTGCTTTTTACTTTGTCATTGGTAAAAGACTTTTTAATAATTTTTAATTAATTTTCTACCTTGGCTCCAGAACAAAAATTGTTGTCCATCGCTGTCTTATTGTACGAACAGAGTGCGCTTTCAAAGTGATGCCGTCCTCAAAGCAGATCAATGCGAGAAGTAATGTCAGAGTGAAAGCAGAGCAAAGTCGAGAACAATTCAGATCAATACGAGAATACAGTTATGACATGTTTTCTCGCAAGGTCTCGTATTGAAAAAGCTCATCTGCTGCACTATTCTTTGCTTGTTTGTATCATTTCGAAATACTTTTCAAAATTTATAGAAATATTTAGCATAAAAACAATTCGATGACGAAAGAGTTCTAATAAACAAAAATTAAATGAAAGATGCGAAGGTATAAAATTTTCAAATTAAATTACATAAATGAAAATCTCATAAATACGTGATCAAAAACAATCAAAAATGTTGCTGGATTCAAATAGAAAATATTGTGCTGCTAAACTTTCACACAAGCAATTCTTGATTAGATGAACCACCCAGAATTGACCCCTAACGATTACCGTGTATTTCTTAATTTCAAAGTATTCTTTTGCATGAGAAGACTTACTCTAAAACAAAAATTTGAATGAGGGATTGAATTATATTTTCGAGATCTCGAGAAGTCATAATCATATAATTTAATTGTAATTGTCATTAGTATTGAGCTATAAGAATATTATATTGAAACACATATACAGTGGAATCGCGATAATTCGTAATCGCAAGGGACCAGCAATTTTTTACGAATTACAGGGGTTTTCGATTTAACGAGGTTTCGATATTTTCGATAAATTTTTTTTTTTGCTCCACTATCAATGGCTGAAATGATATTTTGCTTTTGCAACACTGATAAAGTCTTCTAAGTACGTTTATTTGCCATTTTCACGCCACACTGTCTTTTTCACACACCTCTGGTAAAGCAACGAACAAACTGACCACGAAATCACAAAAAATTCCACCAAAATATATGAACGATGAACGTAGCCTACTATGATTGATATTGTTTTTTAAACTATAGTTCCATAGAATTTTGTTTTGCATTACGAATTATAAGAGGTTTTCAAATCCAATTACGATTTATAAGAGGTTAAACAGACTTTATTGCACAAAAAAAAAATACGAATTATCGAGGGGACCAAAATGTATGGAATTTTTACGAATTAAAGCGATCTTTTCAAGGGACCAACAGTTTGCTACGAATTATTGAGATTTTCGAATTAACGGGGTACGAATTATCGCGATTCCACTGTATACATATATTGTATAATTGAATACAAAGTGAGCAAGATTTGAATTCACTGCATTCAAATTATTACGAAACGCAGCCTTCAGAATATTTTAAGCTAACCAATTGATTTTTATGAAAAAAACCGTGTAACACAATTTATACCATTCAACAATTTTTTAATTCTTGAAACCTTGGCAACTCTAGTAAATTCAGCACATATGATAAGTTTTAAATTTGTACTTCAATAATAATGAAATACAAATGCGTCGGCAGACAAAATCCTTTGGAGCTGAAAATAAATTCCAAATAAAGAAAGACGACTTTGCGTAAAGTTCGTATATCCTGAAATATTTTATATGACTTTGCAAGCGAAAAGGAGAATTGCCACAGTAGAACGTTAAAGTCATAAGAGTCAACAGCGAAAATGACTGTGGAAAACGAACGTAAAACTAATTAAAATTATATGAGCAAATGAGATAAACAGTCAACAATGTTTTAAGAATTTATGCGAACCGTTAGTACTTTAAAATGAATTTAATTTGTATAGAGCAATCTTGATAATTCATCTTTGGTGCAATAGAAATGCTTTTCTTCGAAAGGTAATATATCTAATAACGCCTCAATTAAGACAGTATTAAAAGAAATGAACCAAAGTCTTAAAATTCTTACAAAAATGTGTATTTCAATTAGGCAATTTATTACTCCATCAATTACACACTAAGCTATCTATGTATGCTTTACTTGAAAATTATTTGAAATGCTTCTAATAAAAACTTAAATTAAATTTTTATTTTCTTCTGAGAACACAATGCTCAAGATGATGTTTAAACAGATTTTTATAACTTAATTAAATTAATTCAAATCAAGTGCCAACACAAAAAATAAAAAAAAAATACTAGCTACATTCCTTAACAAATTAAATTCTCAATTGAAATGACCCTCACTTGTAAGTTCTGACCGCTGATGATGTGGGGCGTTGTGCATTATACTGGATAAACGCAAGTTTAATATGACAATACTGAAAAATACAAGAGAATATATTTGTAGCACTGTCCATGAGATGTGCCCATATGGCGGAAATAAAGTTGGGTATATAGATATGTATAAAGTGCTAAACTTTATATAAACTGATCTGTAGGTACACTGGTACTGGTACACATAATTAGAGATGCATTCATTTAGTTTAATAGTACAGTACTTCTTTGCAGTTATTTCACTTTATTTTTTACAAAAACTAAAATCTACTCAGCTTTAGTCAATATATTTACATCGAAAGAATAATATTAAAATAACATGTTAAATTTTTCAAAAGCTTATGCATAAAAATAACCTTTTTTTGTATAAAGGTTGTACTAAAAACAACCCAATAACGAAAATTTTCATAAATAATGGACTTTCTTGGAGTCAAAAACGGTTTTTTACTTGGCCACAAAGTTCTGGCTTCGTTTTCTAACTATATTTTGTGTCAAAAACACAGACTCTTGCAACTCTTATGCACTTATGCCAAGGATTCCAATACCCTCAGAAAATTTTTGGCTTTCAAAATTTACTGGCTACTTAGATTTTTGAAGTTACGTATTAAAAACTTTCTAGATACATATGATTGTGTTGACAGTTTTTGATTTTGACTTTGAATATGTCGCTATTTTGAATAGAAAATAACGAAATATATTTGACAAAAAATATATAAATTTATATCCCTTTCTTATACTTTTTTTCTCGCACTGGGCTGATAATGTACCTAATTCACTTAAGAATATGAATACACTATCTTTATATACCATTTTTTAGACATACATAATTGTAAGAACAAAAAAATACGAGCGCGAAATAACATTTGTCTTAAAGTTGAAAATATATTGCATAATATTGTCAATTTTATTTTAACCTTATTAATAAAATCCCAAATATCAAGCGAACTCTGAGTTGATCTGCGCGCACTACTCATAGAAACTTTCAGTTTTTATTACTGCAAAATAGACGTTAGAATTTCTCTATTCAAAATAACTTTCTTTTCAACTTTATTATTTTATTTTAATAATATCTTTTCTGTTCTTTGTACGATATAAACACAGTGTGCCAAAATCCCACATTTTTGTCTTGTATCATTGCTTTTGTAACTCTTTTGATAGTTCACATTTCTTGCGATCGCTCCGTTGAAAGCATTTCTGGCGATACGAACGAAGTTGGCAATGCTACATATATTTATATATTGCTATGATTCTTAACTGGTTAATACAAAAAATATAACATAGTGTGCATGGAAAATCTTAAACGTCAGCTAACAATGCTTACTGATGATACCGTATAGCAGCGATTGAAAATAGTATAAGCAGCAAGTTTTCAATTTTTCTTTATCATGCCTATTAAAATTTTAATTTTTTGCACTTAAAAGTACAGCACAGGAAGCTTGGCAAAAAAACATTTGTTAAACTAAAATCTATTCCAAAAACGCAAACAAAAAAATTCTTATTTTCTCTGACTTTAACAACGGTTGGCGTTTTTTTTTTGTGTCCCTCTTTACTGACGCACAATGAAATAGTTTCTTTTTTTTAAGGAATTTTATGACATAATTTAAAATTAATGAAATATAAATAATTTTTAATAGTGCGCTAAAAAAGAACTTTACATTAAAAATACTGTAAGAGAATATAAACAACTGGGAACGAAAAATCAAAAACCATACAAACTGGGGTAAGTGAACAACCTTTGGCCACGGCGCAGGGCTTATATTAGAGGTCTGCACGGATACCAAAAATTTACTCGTTTCAGTACTCGTTCACTTTTCTGTTCCTCCAATTACAAGTACACATTTCCTTTGAGTACCATAGCGTAAAGTAAAAAAAGTTGAATAAGCTTCGTGTATGTGTACGCACAACAAAACTAACGTGCTTTATTGTTTTATTTATTCGATGAAAGTGAGGAAGAGAGAATTCATTTGTGCACCAAGGCGTTGCCAGAAGATTTAAATGCGCAACTTTTTTATTAATTTATCTGAAAACTAAAATAAAACGAATGTCCGGGATTATATTAATTTTTTAACATCATTGTGGATCTGTTTAAAATACTTTTTGGTAGTTTTATCTTTAGAATGATGCTAGAAAAATGACTATAACTACTGCCCTATATTTACATTTACAAAGTCCAAAGTTTTTTTGGACCAAAATTTCAGAGATAAGTCTTGAATAGTTATACTTTAATAATGTAAAAAAAATTTGGTCTAAGATGAAACGCAGCTTCAAAAAAAAATTTAAAAAAATGTCTTTATTTTTCGAAAAACTCCCGAACGCCCTTAACAAATATTTAACAAAGATTTATATAGATTTTTGATATACATACATATGTAAGTATATGCAAAAAGCTCAAGCTTCACAAAGAAACACTTTATGAATAAATGTATAAATCACTTTTAAAGTCTAATTCCACTGTACTTATCACATTTTAAAAATATTTACCAATGCTAGACCAAATTAGAAAAAAATAATAAATAAATTAACAAAGTAACAAAGTGGCAACTTTGCCAACAATATCAAAAGTTATAATAAAGGAGAAGCAAATAAAACATGTTCACTTTAATATAATATTTCACTTTGTGTTCATATGTATAATCTTACATGGCTCATATTTGTTTTCAAAAACTGTTTTTATAATATAACATAAATTTATTTAGAAAATAAAGACCTCACTCGCCTGCACACATCAAATTTTCACTGATCCTCACTAAACATTCTTACGCATGTTAAAGTGCATTACTGCGTAGTACAAAATATCAAATGCGTAGTAATCGCGCAACTTGTTGTACTCGCAGCATACATGCATATTATCCGTACAGATGACGTATTCATCTACGTACAGTTGGTTACGAGTAAGAAGAGAAATTTATAATTATGGTAACAGTAACACAAGCAAACGCTATGTATACGCATTCAAATCAATAAAATTGACTTTGGTAACAGTTTCGTAAGTTAACGATTATACTTATGCAGACCTCTAGCTTATATCATGTAGTATCGGCTTTGCTAGCCAGAGTTATTCTGCATTACAAACATAAGTTAGCTTTTGCCTATGGAGAACTAGGTTTGCCGGTAACATACAAATGTTTACAGAAATTTCTGAAAAATTATGCATTAAAAGTTCACACTTAACAAAATCAATTGTTTAAATTAGTATTTGCGCAAAGCAACTCACTTTATTTGTATACATTGAAGTTTTCTTCATATTTTTGTGTTAAAGAAATCCTATTCACTAACTTCAATTGAAACATCACACTTAAGTGCTAGTACCTAAAAATACACATTATGTATGCGATGTTTTTTTTTATTTGTGACGCTAGTAACTATAAATTAGCCACAACATTTCTCTGCTGCTGCTGTAACACCTCCATTTTTCAGTGAGTATCATTAACCCTTTAAAAGCTAAATTTGAATGAGACGTGTCTTAACGAGTAAGAGAAGGAAATCTCTATCGAGCAGGAACCGAATAAGCAGACTCTTTTTTTAAATACAAAACATTGAGGAACTACCCGGTTTTTTGAAAATGTGTTCAAAATTGTGGGTATGACTGAAAAATGTTTTTCTATGAGCTTAAAGATTATAAGAATTTTTTTTTTAAGTCTTATATGGTTTTACCCTGAATCGAAAACTGGCGTTCATATTTACATAACACAGTTAATTTTTCAGATAAGTGGCTCAAAATAATCATTTATAATATATGTATATGACCCGATTTATCTCAAATACCAGACGTTATGTTACCAAATGAATGCCAGATTTGAACAAAAAGTAAAACCACACCTGATATAAGCTTCATTATATATAAACTTTAAATATATATTATTAGTGATGTTACAATTTTGTATAAAATTAAGAGAAAACCAAATTTTCCTCAATATAAATACAGTTGAACTTCTTTAAGTCGAACCTTGATAAGTCGAAAACATTGCAAGCTCGAAAAAAAGTTGTGTTCCCTTCCTTTCAAGCCCCAAAACCTCCATTGCTCGAAATCTGACCCATCTATAAGTCGAAATAATTAATGAGTCCCTACAAGTAAATTCAGTACATATTTCCCTCTATAAATCGAAAAAATAAATTTGACCTCTACATCTCGAACATAGCAATGCTTGATTTAAGAACCTTTACAACTCGATTATTTGAAACGAATTACCTCTAAAAAGATACCGACTTTAAAAATATGCCGACAATGTAAAAGCCAACTTATACAATAAACCAATTTTATATGATGAAGGAATTTACGACTGACGTTAACACGTGATTTCATTTGAACTCTAGTAAAGTTAATTTATTGTTGTCGATTGAAAAGTTAACAGAAATAGTTTGGTCCTACTGCAATACACACCAATGTTTAATACGTCTATAACTAGGATTTTTTTTTATTTCACCTCTCTAACTCAAAATTAGTTGGAATAAATCTTAACCTCAACAAGTCGGACATTTCCTGACAAAATTTGCTTAAGGCGAAGTCTTCCATAAGTCGAAAACTCTATGACTCCAATTTTTTGGCGTCTCCCTTCAAGTTTGACTTACAGAGTTTCTACTGTACTTTAATAACTAATAAAAAAAACCATGTGTACTTCTTCATAAATTATACCTTTAAGACTCTTTAACAACATGCTCGCTATCTGAGCATCAATTATTGAATTCTAAAGTTTTTAACTGAATTCAAAAAACTGAATTCCATTTGTATTATTAAAAAACATCTTAATTTTAATGGCCAATGCATGTTTCGGAAAAACTCATCCTTTTAGAAGGATAAAACGTAAAATATTTTGTATTACTGCATAAGAAAAATATGAAAAAAACAGCTTCCTTTAGATATCTTCACATATGCTTCAAAACACCATTTTTTGCACTTTTAAATAAACTGAATGCGAAATTTTAATCAGTAAAAAAAATTTCGGTTCTATCTGGTCTAATCTCTGGAATAACCAAAACTTTACTTATGTGGAGCAGCATTATTTCATCAAAAATCAACAAAGAGATACTGCACATTTTAAAAATATATCCAAAACACGTGAAATATTGTTTCAAAATTATCAATAATTGTGACATACCGGCCTATGCAATATTATCTACTTCGGCGATACCGCGAGTATTAAACGCGCAGGGTCTTACAATTAGAAAAAATTCTGGTTGGAGTATGGTTGGAAATCAAACAAAGTTCGTAATACGAGATAATATTGGAGCATCAAATCCTCAATACTGACGGAATTTAAACGACTAATTTACAAATGCTAAAAATTTTGTGAGAGATATAATGGATAGAGTATGCTTTAGAAATAACACTAAGTCCTCACTTTTTCGCTAAAGTTTCTAAAAATTTAAGAGAAATCATCTTCTTTAAACATTTCTCAACGTTATTTCAGCTTACGGAATCAAGGGTTAAGGGACTGTAAGTTAAACAAAATTAAAATACTGACGACAATGGTGTTGCAACTAACATGACTGCCAGCCATTAAACTTAATTCGAATTTTCCCCATTACTTACTATGCAAAAAGAAAAAATTTCAACAAATTGTTTTAAGAAAAAAAATAAAATCGATTTTAAGCAATTTTCCACTTAAAAGTACCTACTTGTGTAATATATTCATAAACATTTTTGTTACGTTTGCACCTTATTGCCATTGTCGTTTATATTTTTATAGGTACATTCTCAGCCCTCATAACGTCATGAACAAATTTACATCATCTTTTGAGGGCATACTTAATTTGAAGGAGTTATTTCGTGTACAGAAATTAATAATATTCAAGAAGAAAAAAAAAAAAAAAATCACTGGAGTATTTCGTCACTTTCATAGGAAATTAACGCCAAATTAAACGTTTATGCCTTCAATTTTGTTCCAACTAATATTAGAGTTAGAGTTTTATACATCATATTTGGGACAGCATTTAAATATTCTTGGCTCGCAACAAAAAAAAAATGTTAAATACGTTATAGTTTTCATATTTAACTTTAAAAACTTTAATCCATAAACTTATTATTGCAAAAAAAATATGACAACAACATAAAGTAAGTGACATATTAATTTGAAATTTTTTTTTAATCGAACTTTACAGTCAATTGCAGTAACCAATGTTCTTGTGAAATTTCACAAATCGGTTAATGCTTTATAAACAAACATGACAAAGACAACAAATGGAACAATTTAACCTGGTAATTGGTGACATATGTTTCGGCTATTACCACATATATACACATATTCATATGTATATACATAGCCTCATCAGACCAGTTTTGGTTAATTTGTAATGTGATTCGAACCCCCGACCATTCCATGAATTATATGTGGACGGCCGCTCTAACACTTGAGCCACGGAGGTTGTGCTGAACGACATACACAAAGTGCAATTTTATATTATGCGATTGCGCCATCTGTTGTAATTTTATTGTCATTTCTCGTTTGCTGCATAGCTTTGTGACATATTTGAAATTGTTTTTGAGAAACCAATATTACAATACATAGTTTGACGACAGTAGATGTCATGTTCAGTGAATTCTCAAAACTCTCGTCAAATACTTAGTTCCTTTTCATTTTTTCACTTTTGAAACTAATTAACATTTTTTCTCATCAGCTGTTCAGATGTCAAAAAATTACAATTTGTATTTGACATTGGTAATGAAAATCACAAGCAAGTTAGCTGGCAGCCGTTGACATGCACTGCAGTACCAATTTTGCGCTAGTTTTTGAATTTTATGTATTGTCCAAGAATTTTACTAAAAGACAAATTCTACCTAGTATTCATTACATAAAGTCGCGCTTTTACGGAAAGTTTCAACGAGTTGAGGCGAGGTTTGGCTGTACTCACTAGAAAACTCCATCAAAGTCGAAACCTGTTAGCATGCTGGAAGCCTTAGAAGGCATTACCAATGTGACTTTGTGCACACATTTGCCTTTAGTGCACAGGTAACTACTATATCCATATTTAAGATTTACTTAATAAGCTTATGTATATTTAACATCCTCAAAGGAGATTCTTTAACAAAAAAAGGAATTGAAGAAAGAAAAAAGTTGGCTTAAAATACTATATGTTCAGATTTATGTTTTTCAACAGATGACAATGGACTAAAGACAATAAGAAAATATTTGACCATAGAAGTTTGAGAAAGATTTTTTCAACGTTTTGTATGAATTCTGAAACAGTACCGGTAAGGATTTTTTATTGTTGAATTAAGATTAACCTACCTTTGCATGAGATAGTTCACGGGACAGCACTAGTTTCATTTTGGCAAAAATTTGATAAAAATATATACACAATGATAGATATTTCGTCAGTAGCAAAACTTCGATTGCATAATTTCATAATGGAAGTCATTTGAATGGTAAATAAGTAGTCTGAGAATAAAAATTTATTGAGGTCCGCAAAACTTAACATCGTAAAACTCTGGCGATTATATTAATTTGTTAAAACTTTGAAAATATTATAAATATGCCAATCATAAGCATTTAAAAAGAAATCTTCCAGAATATATTCCAAAAAATGACAATTTTAAAATTCTGACAAAAGTTCTGAAAACATGAAACACAAACTAAGTGAATTTTAAAGAGTTTTGAGAAGAAAAAAAAAATATGCTGAGTTTTTAACTAAAAATAAGAATATATAACTATATGTATATATAGTGGATTCCACGCCAAATCGAATACCATTTTTTCCGATTTAAAAAAATTTTTTTAGTACTGATTGAAAATATTCTCCATAATTTTTTCCAATTTATTTGATCAAACTATTTAAAAAATATAAATTTTTGAAAACTGACGCTTTTTTACGTCTGATTTTTTTTACAATGTCGGCGAACAATCATGAAGATTTTTTTTTAACTATTAGATTGTCAAGCTTCAAAATAAATCGCCAATTTTAACAGTTTATCTATTGATCGAATTTCTAAAATACATTTTTTTATTTACTAAATTTTAAGTTTAGTCTTATAATGTGCAAACAATGGAATATATATTTAATTTTTTCTTGAATGTTCATTTATTTTAGTTATCCGTGTTGAAAAATATCTAGATGAGGAATTTTGAATAGCATTTTCCTATATTTTACTTAAAATTATTTCATTTTTAGGGAAACTATGGTGCATCTGAACATATTTCAAACGTAAATAATTAATAAATGAACATTGAAAATTCAAATAAAAAAAAGTCCTATTGTTTGCACATTATCATGCAAGACTTAAAATTTGGCATATAGAAACAGATTTCCACAAAGAATCTTGATGAAAATCGATTAGTACAAACATTGTCAAACATATCGATTTATTTTTGATATCATAGTAATATCTTTAAAAGAAAATGTTCTACATTTTTTGTGAAAGGAACCTTGAAAAAAACTTCAAGTAGGTTGATTATTCGCGGGGCTATGAGCACTTAAAAAAAAAGACTATTAAAAACGTCAGTTTTCAAAAATTAATGTCTCTTAAATAGCTAAAAAAAAAATAAAAAAATTATAGAGAATATTTTAAATAAGTACTTAAGCAAAAAAAGTATTTAAAAAAATCAGAGTTGCATAAGCAAAACTGTCTTCGATTCGGCATGTAATGCCTCTTATATATCATTTAAAAGGTAAAACGATTTAACATCATCAAAAGATTTAAATGTCACTTCTAAGATATTTTTCCTTCAATTTCTATGAAAATGTACAAAATGTTCAGTTACGGAATCGAATCGTAATTTGAAATGTACCTTTTAGATGGCTAATGTAATTTTTCGTCATGAACATGAAAAAGCTACTAAAAACTATTTAAATACGATACAAATATGTATGTTAATTTTTTTACTAAAAAAATGGGTGATCAAAGTTAATTCCAGGCTCCTAAGGTAAATCTACAAAAAGAAAACACACAAAATCGGTAATTTTTAGAAACAGTCTAAATTTACTGTACAGAATGTACTATAATTTTGACGCATGTACTGAAGAAGATTTTTCACGACGCAAATGTTCTTTAAAAAATACAAATATGCGGAAAATATCATCACTGTGTAGAATCCACATTTTCTATTAGTGAATAATAATTGTCTTTCAAGTCCTTATAACATGTCCATAAAATGGTATGTTTACAATGGACATATTTGAAACATTTTAAGGATTACAGCCTTTTTAAAATTTATCTATGTATATAAACAAATCTAGAAATATTTTAGGTATCATTGTGCTCAGAATTTTGAGATTTCACAAGAAGCTTATTCTTATAGTGTACTTTGTTTTAATTTCTAATGGATTTAAGTGTTTTAAGCTAATATTATTTTGAAATTTCTTCTCACGTTTATTTATTTTTGGCTTAAATTTATCAGAGTTTTGCTTTTGGAGTAACTGCGGTAAGGAAAAGCATAATAACGTGAATAAAAAAAAACAATTTAACAAACCCGTTTATGTAAATATGATAGAAATATCATCTCTTACTAGACGTCAGAATATTTTTCGATGTTACAAATACCACAGATGTGCTTTTTTAACTTGATGCTTTAATTTTAGTTGTTGCTGTGAGATTACACAAGAAAAAAAAACATTTCTTATCAGTTCGACAATAACAAAAAAGCAACGCGCTGCATTCTGAGCTCAAAATTATTCCATTAAAAATCACTTTGTTTATTTGTGCAAATAGCAGCATGTTGTCCGATTAAAAATAAAAACATTTGCATTAAAAAAAGTTATTTAACATCAGATTTGCAACACAATGTTCATTTATATTAAAATTATTTAAGTCACTAGCGAGTTTTTGTTTTTTTTTTAACGCGAGCGATCACTTGTTGCTGCCTTACTGCAGGAGAAGCACAGCGAATTGCAACTGTAGGCGACAACAGCATCCACTGTAGGCAGAATTATTAAAAAAAGACCGGCTACACTGAACGGCATATCAATGCGCGATAAGGTTTATCGCACGTTTTGAGGTCTTAACCCCCACGCTTGGACGGCGCTATATGGAAGCAACTTATTTTTGTAGTTTAATTATAGCAAATGCGAGTACCCCTGCAGATGCCATGATGTGTCTCTCATATCAGCAATTTTTGCTTTTATTTTATTGTTTGATGTTAAAACTAAAAATTTTTTTTTTTTAAAAATATTGCTGCCGATTAAATCTGATCTACTAATTATAGCTTTAACATTAAAAATAATTTAAAACAAAATTTCAGTTGCTACACTCTTTAATCAAACAAAGTTCACTGATCGAGCTCAATTTTCAAACTGATCGCCGTTCTGTTCATCCGACCAAAGTCATTAATTTTTTCAAAACTATTTTTCATTTCTTTTGACTTTATTTTGCGTTTGTGCGCATGTCACACAAAGTATTAAATTAAAACAGAAAATAACAAAAAAGATACTACACCCATATAAAATGTCCATCTGATTTCTTTGCAGATCAACCCTCAACTTTTTTGTTGTTCATATCGCACATTCGCAGTTGTATCTTTCTTTCCTCGCACGAATGCTGCCCCCCTTGAAACACACGTTTAATTTATTTAATTGAAAAATAACCTCAACTTGTGGTCTGTGACTTGCGGCCTGCCTGCCCGTTTGCCCTATGCTGTGATCGAGGTCGTCTCATTCAATACAGAGCAGTGTTTTTGTTATTGGTCATCATAAGTAACAAGTACCGCTATATTTTGTCGCAATTTTTAGACAACTGGCATTAGCATCGTCGCTATTATCGGGGCTTCGTTGATTATTTCTTTATTTGTCATTTGTTGAGTTTCATTTTGCTCTGTTTTTGTTGGATTTTCATTATTTTGTCATTTAAGTCACATTTGATGTCACTCTCTTTTTTATTAGTGCTGCTGCTTTTGTTGTCGTTGTTGTTGTTATTGTCGCAGTCAAGCATTTCAGGTCCCCCACATTTGTTGCAATCTTAGTGACCAGCAAATGAGTGTGAGTGTAAGTCCCATTATTATGAAATGAATTAGCTTATTGTATTTTGAAGGAAATCTTATTTGGGACCTGGAGGTACCAGAACTAAGATTAACTAAGGACTGTCCCAGAAAAATGTTTCGGTTTTATTTTCAGTAACAAAAAAATACCCAATGAACTTTTTGGTCTTTTTTCTTTTTTTATTAATGTTAATAATATAAATAATTACAAAATAATTAACCATTTTTTATTTTATAAAAATTTCTTGCTTTTTTCTTAAGGTCCTTTATTAAATTTTGTACTGGTGTTTCATCGACAGTACGGAACGATCTTTTCCACTTAAGTCTGAAGTCTTTTAAGTTTTTTGTAGTCTTGCCACTCTTTCAAAGATCCCTTTTCATTAGAGCCCAATATCTCTCAATTGGGCGAAGCCTGGTCATTTGGGCGAATTCGAAATTTTTGGTACAAAATTTATCTTTTTACTTTGATACCATTCCATCGTAGCCTTAGAGCAGCGGTTGGCATAGAAATTTAACAAAAGAGCAAAACAACAACATCAAGCAACAACAAATGAAATTTTAAAGTTTTTTTTTTACTTTCATTTCCAAATTTGCCTTTAGCACAAAAAAAAAAACCAAATTGAACTACAAACAAAAACAATTGCTACATTCGTCAAGACACAATGCAGCGCCGTCGTTTTTGCCTTTGTGTTTTGTTTTTGTTTTCATTTGATTCAAGTCAACGCTGTACCTCGATAGCGTTGAAATTATGCGAATTTTTTTTCGCTCGCTTGTGCGTAGAATAACGGTGAGAGCAAATAGAGCCACTATGTGCCCATCACTGCTTTAGAGCAGGGGTCGGCAAAAATCAATGTGTGTGATGTACTTCAGCTCAATTGAGCTATGGAAAATCAAATTTTGCCGACCCCTGCTTTAGAGTAATGAGAGGTTGCTAAATCGGGCCAGATCATCACTGTACCTTCATGTGCACGAGTAAATGGTAGAACACGTTTTTCGAGGCACTCGTCTATAAAAACTTTTGCATTGATTGTGCCTTGCGTAACGAAGAAGCTTCTTCTGAGGCCACAAAACCCTATATTGCTTCGATAATTTCGAAATTTTTTCCTCTTCAAGCCTACAAGGCAGAAGCCCCTTCTTCGGCGACGTATAATATTTGTGCCTACGTAGCGGCTTAAAATCTGCTTTGACGTTACTTCCGTCGTTCACAGCAATCAAGTTTAGTCAGGTACCTTTCATATAATTTTTGGGCTGGTATCTGAGCCATCAACTGCTTTTCATCAGAACGGCCAGACTCTATATGTCTTCAGCTTTTTTTTCCCTTTATTCTTTTAGACGAAGAGCCGGCTGTAGAAAAGTCGATTGTATAAGATTACACCATGGGACCTATGCCAAGTGCTCGATGAGCCTAAATAGAATATCTAGGGTTTCCTTGCCAAAGCGTGTCCCGATGGCCGTAAAAAAACCCGTTTTTTGCGCCAATTTTTCTAAATAAAAAGTGTATAAGATTACAGAATGAAATTGGTGTCAAATGATAGAACTCGATGAGTCTAAACAGAATATATAGGGTTGCCTTGCCAAAGCATGTCCTTAATTTTTTTTTAATTCCATATTTACTGTTCTTTGATGATATTACATATGCATAACATACGTATGAAATTTAAAAGTTATTCGATTTTCTTCAAATTTTGACACGTCAAAATAATTTAATAGCACTACAGTCTAAATTTCAGCTTCCTAGGTGGTCGGGGTCTAGAGAAAGAACCATATTTAGACATCAAAATAGTAGTGTTTAGTCCGGTTTAAAAATATTTGTTCTAAAAGCCCTCAATTTTAAATTTAAAGTTGTGGATATCAATTTTGTTTTTTTGTTATGTACTCTTTTATACATAAAAAATAATTTTAAACCTCTAGACCTTAAGACTTATTTTAGCGACCCGATTAAGTTAAATACGTCTTAGTAAAATATGACTGCTTTGAAAACGGTGTACTTAATCGTAGTTTTATTTATAATACTAAAGACCGATTTTATTATGTTTTCTATTTATTCGCTTTTAAATGAGATACAATACAGTGAAAATGGTTGACCAGGCCCAGAGATCTCAAACATTGAATTGGGTTATTTTCGCAAAAATTGCGTTTTTTTCGAAATTTGACCTAACAGTACTCAAGACCCCGAATATATAGGAAGCTGAAATTTGAACTGTCTTTTTAGGTTCTTTAACTTGTCAAAATTTGAGCACAATCGGATGTTTTTTAAATCTCATACGTACGTTATACACATACATATTATACTAGATAATATTACTAAAAAACATATGGAATTAAAAAAAAAGCTGTAAGGATTTTTTTTCCTTTTGATGCATTTCTACTTTGATTAACATCCCAAATAATTCAACATTCAAGTTTTTGTTGTAACTCAACTTTTCAATTAAAGTTGGTTAAAGCCCACCGTGACCGAGGTGCTGGGATTCTGCTTAAAAAGACCCTTCACATTCGCCATTACCCTTGAGTTAGAAAATTCTGGTTTTCTGCCAGAATCTTTTTTTCTTGAAACAGGTAGACCTTTCTTTTAGTTAGACCTTTCTTATAGTTAGAAATAATCGCCAAAACAGTTCTGTCTGATGCATCAACTTTTTTTTGCTATAGCTGAATATTTTAATTCTGGATATTGCAGGTATGTGTACAAAATGAGTTCGCGGACTTTTTGTTGCTTGCTCGACATCTTTGTAGGTGAAAGTGCTATCACCAAGTGTTAAACATCATATTAAATTTCACTTTATATAGAACAAATATTGTGTCTATTAAGACCTATAAGATTATCAGGTAGAGTATAATCAAACAAAATAAAACCGAAAGTTTTTTCTGGGACAGTCCTTATATTTCTTCCACTGCGCTATGTTATGGCTCTTTTTCCAAGCTTACAATTAGGTATTTGATCACAAATTTTCGTTATTATCCTTAGTATTAAAAGGCTCATAACTCATCCGATGCTCTTCTGTTGAGCAATTTCAATGAATATTAATAAAATATTGTTTTATAAATTCGTATATTTTAATTAGGACAAGGTTAAAAAAACTCCTGACCTACAAATTTTTATAAATCATTGACATAATAATCAAAAGCTCTTTAAGACAACGACATCCTCTTAATAACCTAACAATGGTACCGCTATAAAAGGATTCAACTCGTTATTGTAAATTGAATCACAGTACTTAAGTGCACAACCCGACAATTTCCGGTGCTTAAATTGAAAAACTGAAAATTTTATAAAATCACTTTTCTGACGATGACGACAACGACTAAAATAAAATTCAACACTTCCGTCAAAAATTTCTAAGCATCGAATGAATAGATACCCTTTTGAATATATGTGCGAGTACCAACCATACCATTCAGCGATATTGCAGCAAACGGAGAATTTCAATATTTGAGTTTGTTTTCTCTTGAACATTTATTTTTGTGTGTGTTTTTGTTGGTTTTATGTAATCAGGAAATCACATCACATCAAAAATAGCTCCAGGCAACATAGGTTTTTTTTTTCCTGCGATTTTCTCTTTTTTTTTTTTGCGCGAACAAATAAAGGATAGCAAAATATTCAAGGAAAAACTAAGGAAAAGAAATCGACATGCAAATTACTTTAAAATGAAAAAGCGACAAAAATTGCGGATATGCCACAGACACGTCCTTACAAACTGAAAAGACCAAAAAACAAAAAAAGAAAGAATCTCAAAAAATGCAAAAAAAAAACAACTGCAAAGCATAAATTGGGAGGGAGTCGAACAAATTTCTACATGATAACTTTTCAAATTTGATACAAAATGAATTTTTTCAACATTTTAAATGTTCTAAAAAGAACACCAACAAAAAACGCAATTTCACCATTATTGTTATTGTAATTTAAAGGGTGCTACTGTTGTCGAAGGTGTCCTGCGGTACAAAAGTTCAAATTGACATTGAAAAAGGTAGGTTTCGCAATGGATTTCACATGGAGGGGCGTAAAATATGCGAAAAGTGCGTTACGCAAGGTTGCCCATGTTTTTCTTTTTGGCTTTCGTTTTGTCGGTGTAAGGCATTGGATTTAATAGAAAATTTGCAGTGCGTGCCAGGCGTACAAAGAGAATCCTTTTTTTCTTCTTATTGTTGTTGTTGATTTTTTATCTTTTGAGTGTATGCAAATACATATATTTCTATTTCGTCGGGCATTAGCACTGAAGGAACATCACAATCTATTATAGGTGAAGGTATACGTAAAGTAGAATGGCGTGGAGTCACATTGAAAAGCAGCTTGAAAGCCACAAATTTACCACTTTAGTGATAGCGATTTTTGCATGCAGGTTTTTTTTTTGTTTTTTTTTTATGATGAAAATTTTTGCGGATTACGATTGCTATTTTTTACTCATTTTTAGGCTATGTTGAAGAGTACTACGGTACCTATATTGAGCATGTGTGCGTGCCTAGCATTCGAATATGTTACAAATTTTAGTTGCCCTCCATATTTTTGAACGCTTTATATGCTAGTGTGTGTGTGCTTTAGATGCTCCCCTGTTGCTAAGATCAATCCTATGCAAATTACTTACAAATAAAATTGTTAAAATGCGACATTTTAAAGTATATTTGCGAGCTGAACCCAAAATTTAATGTAATGCACAGTGTTTGATGTGCCAAAAATTTTGCAGGGTTAATGAAGAAGCAGATTTGGTATGACATAGGGACAACAGACTATGCAAAATTAGATCACATTACTGGAATAAAAGTTTTTAAAGCCTTAATGACGAACCTTATTTTCATAATGTCGCTCGCCGTTATGACTACGCTTGAAAACATTACATTTTTTTTTATATTTTTTTAGTTTATTGCCAATGTATATAAAACTGAAATACTTGCACTACTTACCCAGCTCACACACTTAAATTAACAAACAACAGCTTCTCATACAATTTCTAAAAAGCTGTTTTCTTAACAAGGTGTGTTTGTTGGTGACCATAAAAACTATTTTCGATCCATTTTCCAATTAGGAACGCATCAAAGACTATAACCATCACAAAAATGCAAGATTACATTAATCAATATAACCTTTTTTTAAAAGGGTGCGATGTGTGTATATTTTTCATCACGGAATATTAAGAGTGTCCTTAGATTTGACCAAATGAAATTTATGACTGAAAACGAATAAATTACCTGTTCTCTCTCAATCAGAATAACGGCCACAAACACGATTACGCTCATACAGTGCCCAAAGCTTCAAGATAAGATGCGATTAAATTTTAATTTAATGAGGTCGCAAGGAAAACTGACTTGGACTTTGGGCTATGTGCTCGCAAAAATGGCTAACTACGCAAAAAACTGTACGTCTTTTGCAAATACCTAGTCACTTCTCTATGAGAACTGAAAGTTCAAACTTGCAGACCAGATTCATGTATTATTTTCTCGCTGTGAAAATAATTTCCACATGTTCTTTTTTCAAACAATCTCTTTAAAAGTGGTATAGATTAGCGAACTAAGTTGTGCTATCCTTACTGTTGGAGAGGAACTTAAGAGCAGTGGTCAAATTACTATATATCTCATGTTAAAAACATTTATCTCAGATTTTACTTCAAAAATTAGACAGTTAGCAGAGACCAATACTGAAGTTGGAATAAACAAAAATTGATTTCTTTAAATTACTTTTCAGGAAAAAAAATTTGAGCTTAAAAAAAAAACATATTAGGAACATTTCTAAAAATCATACGCACTAAGTCTTATTCAATTTAAAACACCAAGTTCTGTTCGCCATTTTCATTAAATCAAACACTGTTGCATGTCTTATGCAAATACCCTTATAGTTTTTTTTAACAGAAGAAAATAATATTAAATAAAATGAGGAATTTACTCAATTGTCTTGAACTTAAATTGAAAACAGTTCCTGACATTAGACCCCTGTCCTTCTAATTATTCTTCAACATAAATGACCCTCATGCACTGATACTCTACAACATCAACATTTGTGTGTCATTCTCAAGAATACATGTAAGTGTCAAAACTCACACGCGTGTACGGGACATGACCTTTTGAAAATCGACCGTGTTACGTACAACATTTATTCCCACATAATTGCTTTTGAAGTGGTTGTGGTAGCAGTTGTAGCGGTCATCTAACCGGGAATGCAATGCCTTTAAAAAATTGCCATCCCCTCACTGATTGCTGCTGGTGCTTCTGTCTGTGCTCGAAATTAAAATTATAATTGAACAGCAGAGGAAGCGAGAAATAAAAATAAAATATGAAATGAATGAAAACAAACCACATTCCAGCATCGTGAATCATGTTAACGAGTATTTCGAGAAAAATATAAAATAATTTATTGAATGCCCTGATAATTGAAGCATAATGCACAACAGTATCAGTATGAGGACTTGTGTACTGCGAAATAAAATGCGGTAGCTTATGGAGTGCATAAGAACATATAGCACATGTGTATGTCCATATTAGGGTGTTTTTTTTTTTCAAACTTTAGGACAGGGATTTTGTTTATTTTTTCCTATATTATAGCTTGAGGAATAAAAATAATTGTCCCAACATTTGAGTTTCCTAGCTCAAACCTGAAAACTGCGCGGACAGAGTTTATGTTCAATTCCGTTGAAATTTAACGAAAAAAACCGACTTACTAAAAAGTAAAAAAGTCTGCTTTAGGTGCCAAGATATAGCGTTTTGGCTTTTTTAGTTGAATGGGGGTCGCCACCCACTGTTGTGAAACCACGCCCACATTTGTCGTGTGACTAAAAATGCGGAAAAAATACACCCGAAGGAGGTATTTTTTTTTTTTTTAAATTTGCGGTCCTGTGTACCTATATAATAGAATCGGGTTTGAAGAAAATTCTCCCAAAATTTCAGATTCCTAGATGAAACCTGCGTGCCGCGCAATCACTTTGTTTTTTAGTACAATTCGTATGAAATTCGAGGAAAAAATAAACAAAATCCCAGTCCTAATGTTTGAAAAAAAACACCCTTGTATATATACTATACGTTCACATTACATTACTTATTTTTAAAGTGCACTCATTACAAGTATGAATGAAATTATTTGTTTTTATCATATTTAAATGGCAATCTTTTACAAAAAGCTTTCAAAATGAATACACTTTAATATATAAAATACCAATATGTTCGATGAAATTGTGTTTAAATGAAATTAACTCTAAACTTAAATACACTCTAAATTAATCTGTGGGAAATTGAATACAAACGGTGTAAAACTTTGTACAATTCACTAGTGTGAAAAGGGCCACACAGTATTTCGGTGAGCTTTACTAGTTTAAAGTTTTTCATAACGTACTTATTTGTGTTTTCTCACCGACTATGAAAGAAAATGTTTTGAAAGCTTGACTTGAAATTGAATACTTTAAATTAGCATTTAGAACTATTGAGTGTTAAAAATCGTGGCACTAAAATATGAATGACATTTAAAAATATCATATCGTTTTACTTTAAAGTGTGGATGGTATCGACAACAACTCAAAAACCCAATTTATCTGCCAAACAAAAATTATTTAATCAAGAATTTATTTAAACACATTGAGAACTATAAATGTTCTTCAATTTGAACTAACTCAATTTGTAGCTTTGTAGCTATATTTTTTTTTTTTTTTAATTTTCATTCAAAATAAGCCAGTTTTCCATAGTTGAATTCCGAATATTACAGAATATGAATATCTCACGATAAATTCGTCTGTAGGCCAATTACAGACTCTTTGTCTTGCCCTTGATTATACATATTATATAGGTATTATGTCACCAATTATATTAATTAGGTTTCCAAAGCAGTAAAGTGGTTGTGCTTCGCTTGACAGCTTTTGTAATTCTTATCGGGTCTTTGTGAATTTTATTACCTTAAATGTCAGTATCCAAGAACACATTATTGTTTAAGTTAGTGGTTTTATGATGTGCCATTGCGTTTCTATACCTTTAATTTAACTACGTGAAAGCGGGTTGATTTTAATTAAGTATTTTCAATAAATAAAGTTTACATTTTAACACTGTTTTGAAACGCTATATGAAAGTAACGCAATGACGAAATGAAATAGTGTTATATATCGAAAATGATTTACATAATATTGCTAAGCAAAAATATTTAGCTGAACAAAAAGGAGTTTAGGAAAGTAGAACTTAGAAATACTAAAATTGCAACCTCCAACTTACTAAAAGCTTCTTTTTTTTAATAAGATAATTTCAAAATAAATGCCTTGTTGTCTTTTTCAAATGGCTCACTGTGGGCCTTAACCAACTTTTAATAAAAGTGTGAGTTACAACAAAAACTTTAATTGGGGATTGTTAAGGATGAGGTTAGAGTCGATATATGCTAAAACAAAAGATATCCTTAGAGATTTTTGTTTTTAATTTCACATTTACTGTTTTTCAATGAAATGACATATGTATAACATACGTACGAAATTTAAAAAACATCCGATTTTGTTCAAATTTTGATACTTCAAAGAACCTTAATAGATAGCACCACAGCTGAAATTTCAGTTCTCTAGGTGGTCGGGATCCTGAGAAATAGTCAACTTTTGGCCTGGAAATAGCTGTTTTTATCCAAAATTTTAGTTCTAAAAGTCGACAAATTAAAATTTAAAGTTATGGATACGCATTTTTTTTTTAATTATATCATCTTATATGCTTTTAAGAAAAATTTGAGCTTTTAGACCTTAAGACCTATTTTTGCGACTCGATTAAGTGAAATAAGTCTTTGTAAAAAATTACAGTTTTGAAAATAGTGTAAAAAATCGTAGTTTTATTCATAATACTAAATACTATCTATTCGCTTTTAATGAGATACCATAAAATGGTTGACCAGACCCAGAGATATTAAACATTGAATTAAGCTATTTTCGCAAAAATTGCGTTTTTTCGAAATTTGACCTAACAGTACTCAAGACCCCGAACACCTAGGGAACTAAAATTTGGACTGTGAAACTATCTTTTTAGGTTCTTTAACGTGAGCATAATCGGATGTTCTTTGAATTTCACATGCACGTTAAACACATATTATACTAGATAATATTACTAAAAAACATATGGAATTAAAAATAAAGCTCTTAGGATTTTTTTTCTTTTGATGTATTTCTACATTTATTAACATCCCAAATAATTCCACATTCAAGTTTTTGTTGTTACTCAACTTGTCATTTAAAGTTGGTTAAAGCCCACCGTGGGCTGTAACTTTGCGAGGAAACATCACAGATTACCAATCGAAAGCTCATTTTAAAGAAAAGGAACGGTACTTAATGATGTTATTATTAAAAATAAGCTGAAAGTAGTAGTATCACAGATGGCTTGGCAATGTAAAAACAAAAATTTAAATTTTAACTTTGAGAAAAAAATTCTCCTGATCTCAAATGTCCTTAACCCATTAACGCCGGCTCCATAATTCATTGACATGGAGGGTTGAAACTTTGAGGAGGATGTCTTAGGGACACAAGTATTCCGCGCACAAAAAATTAACGCCCTATCTATACTCACAACCCATGTAGGCGTTTTTGCACACGTCGGCGTCAGTGACTACATTTTTACTAGTGGAAAGAGTGGTTATGAAATATGTGGATTATAAAGGAAATTAATGGATCAAGTCAAAGTTTAGGTCAGATTTATTTAAAAAGCGGATAATAAATGCGTGTCGGAATATATTAATTCAGAGTTTTCGACAAAATATAGAAAAAAAGTCATGAATATTCACTAGGTTGCACGTTATATCTAGTTCCCGGCATGGTGTGCCACTTTGGTCTTGACACAATAGTAGATGGTGTGGAAAACACAGTGGCAACAGCGAATCCATTTCGTCTTCTTTTCACAGTTATGGCCAATGTTATCTACTCCCAATCATTGCGACTCGGTTTCCTCATCGTCAGACCACTCCTTTTCAATTATGGCTTCAAGTTCACGAATTAAAAAGACTTCCATTCTCGAAATCACACTCGAATACGTCGCCATAACTCTCCCCGAAACATAACAAAAATTCACAATCACAATCGTTAGTATAATTACAACCGACGGACGCGCAAAAAACGCACAGCTTAAGCACGTGCAGCTGCAAAATTTTCGTTAGCAAAAATTTACTCTCTAGCGCCAATGGGTGCGAAAACGCACAACATGTATCTGTACATAAACGGTACCATGTAGAAACTTGAAATTATTATGAGGTATACATAAGCCCAAGGGCTACCGATCCCCATCATTATAAATTCTCTAAATATTTTTTTTCTGTGTGTTTTCTTTGTTAAAATGGTTATTTTTTCACATGCCGGAAAACCTGCACCTGACGATGCAGATATCATTAAGTAGATGACGACATATGGTTTACCTGTCCAGGACGCATATGTAGTCCCATCCATGTATTATCCACATCAAAAGACCGCTAAGCGATATCAACCACCTAACATTTCCTATGATTTTCCAATTAATTGTTTTTTGGTGCGTTTTCGCACCCGTCGGAGTTAATGGGTTAAGTGCACATTAATCTCTTGTAATTTGTTTTCTATATTAGTAGAAGTCTAAAATAAAATTTTAAGCGAAAAAAAAGTTGGGGTTTTTCAGAAAATTAGCTTTGTTTTTCTCTCATAAAAATCGCTATAATTCTGCAAATTTTCAACTATTTTGAAATTTTTTTAAAGATTCTTACAGAGAATAAAAAGTTCTATTAGAATCAAGAGGCAAAAGTTAATTATCTTGGATTTGGATGGAAATGCCGATTTTTTTAATAAGTTTTCAGCGGTTTTTTAATTTTTGACACCTTAACTTAAAATGGGCATAAATTCGTAAAAAAAAATTTTTAATCAAATCGGGGAAATATGTGTCCTTTGAAAAACAACATATTTAATCGGTAACCAATTCCGTAAATGAAATAATCCGTCTGCATGGTTTGAAATGGATTTGGTCTTTAGTAAGTGTTAAGCTAAGTCGAAGACTTACAGTCAACAGTAATTGATCGCTATTTGGCATTCCCTAAATTCAACTGATAAAGTGTAAATTTTTAATTTAGAAAGTGGAGTAAGCAAAATAAGTTATTACAGAATAGTTTAGTTTTGCTTTTTTCTTTTTTCTACTACCACTTGACAAATTTCGAAATATCGCGACACTCTTGAAATAAATGCTTTTAATTTGGTGCTTCACAACTTTTGTTGTTGTAAATGCTGTTGTTGTTCTTACACATGTAAAATGGAATTAAACGCATTTACCTTCAACACACATGTATGTTTCACAACACAAACATATCTTCAACGAACATACAATATGGAGTGTGGTGCAATAAAATGTAACGTGTCCTTTTTCATTGTAGTGTACGCGCGTAAGTATCCTTGACTACTAAATGAATGCGCCACGTTCTGCTGTTGCTCCTGCTGCTTTTGGCTGCATTTGAATGTTTGATGCTGACAGTAGCATATTTTTCGTAGTATTTGGTCTCATTTTTGGCTGTTGTTGTTGTTGTAACATCGACTGCGCCATACAATGCGGTTTTGTTATTTAGTGACATTCTGCGGTTTTTCACTTTAGTCGAATTCCTTCTCAAGTGCATAATTCTCATTTCGGTTAACGCGGCAAGTTGCTGTTGTGCTAATGTGAATTCTACAAAAAAATGCGTAGAATTTTATTTAATTTTTTCACTTTATAAATCTGTCGAAAAAGGTGTAACGTATAGAGGTGTAAAGTATATAGCTTAGGTATAGCTATAGCTTTTCTTGGATAGAATATAATAAATTTCTTAATTGTAATTCTTCAAAAATTGCTAAAATAAACTAAGTGTTAGTTGATATCAAATAACTTTTTGACTTTTATTGTACTCAAAGATATTAACATTTTAAAGAAAATTGATCTTTTTGTTTTGAATAATATACAAAAATAATATCGCCAAATCTTGTTTTCAGAAAATACAACTTTTATCCATTCTAAACGAGTTTTGCAGAGGCGCGTTTATCAATCTTACTTCTTCTACTTGAATGTCTGAGTTTTAGAAATCTTTCATCTATCTCATTCCCACACTAATTCATTTCAAAATGTAGCTTCGGCTATCTGGTGTTCTCACCCGGTCTCTCTTAATCTAAAGTTCGGCCTGCCTTTACTTTTTATACGTGTAGGCTGTGAGTTTAAGAATACTTCGCTCCTTGAGGCCGAATCAATGCAGTCAAAGATTTTTCACTTTTTGACCTATGTGTATCTGCATACGTAAGTGTTCAGCTCAGAGATGCTTGATTGAACTTTTTACTACATACGCATCTTCATCCAAGCATCGAAATAGAATAAATGGCAAAGTTAATATCTTACCTAGAATAAATTTAGATTTTCAGGAGAGGTGTTTCAATCCTTCGATACTTCTTCGAATCCACACTAAGATGTCATTTACATGTCTAATACAAAATATGTTAGGTCCCTCGCCACTTTGAACTTAAAATTAAACTTTCTACTATAACCATTTTTTGTACAATAAACGAATCCGAAACGGATTGTTAATTTCAGTGTTAAAAAAAATATTTGTTTTTTTCGACTTTTTAAACATTTCTTATTCGATTAAGACACAACATTTTTTTTGAAAATTTTTCTTTGAAAATTTTTCCGGGAAAATTTGATCTGTTTTATGAACAAAAAACGAATTCGAAACCGATTCGTTTAATGAACAAAAACGGAATCGAAGCGGTTTCGTATTTGAAGTCCGTTACAAATTCGTTTTACTTACAAAAAACAAAATTCGCATCGATTTTTTTTATATGAACAAAAAACGAATTCGAAACGAATTTTTTATGACCAAAAAACGAATTCGTATTTGAAGTCCGTTACGATTTCGAAACGAATTCGTTTTACTTGCAAAAAACGGAATGCGTACAAGCGAATTCGTTTCGAATTCGCGTCCGTTTTTGTGCACATTGGGTATTTACATTATGCACACAGATAATTATTTTTTTTGCTATTGCTTTTGATATTTTAATGACAACAGCGCTTAGTTGGGAAACAATAACAAAGAGAGAGAGAGAGGGAAAAAGTAGTATGTAGGTTTTTTCTCTTCGCTATGACAAGGCTTTTGCAGTTGGTCAGTGCAATGTTTGAAAAAATTGGAAAAAATAGGATCTCTTTCCACGCTTATACCTCAGCTTTTGGTCCACCGATCTCAAAACTGATACCTTTCGGGTACTTTTCTCGATGAGCATTTTAATTTGATTTATTATTTATTGATATAGCTTTTCTAGTTCCCGTCAACTAAGCCTTACCTTCGAGGAAACAACTATACTTAGTGAAAGTACGGCTAAAAATAGTGTCGTTGCAATACACACACCTGATTTCAAATCACACCGTTACTAAAGAAGTTTCACTTCAAAAGTTGCAAAATTCAAATACGGGATGGTTACTGAAAAAATAGTGCATTTGTACTTCTCGTATTTTTTAGAAAAACAAAAAAAAAAAAAGTGAAAATAAGTGATAAAATCAGAACTACACATAAAACTGCAAACATATATTGAAAGAAATTTATATATTGACTCGTACACGGTTAGAAATTTTGGAATAAATTTTAATACTTTTGGGATTACATATATGACTACACCAGAATTGTATTGAAATTCAATACAGTCTAGATATTAAAATTCATTTTTAATATAAATAAGTATTAAAATTTAATACTCGTTTTTATTAAAATTAAAAAAAAAAAAAATATGTCGTATCCACTGGGATTCGAACCGGGTTCCCTTTCAATACAAGAGTTGTGTGAACATTTTAACGACATCAGCCAACGTAGTAAATGTAATACTTGAGATAGCATCAAGTGTTATAAAATATCGTTTTAATTTTTGACTCGTATTAGAATTTAATGCAAAATGTATTACAAAATTTTGTAATATATTCAAAAGTATTAGATTTAATCAAAATTGTATTAAAAATCTTTGTAATACTTCGGTTGTATTAAAATTTATTCCAGGACCGTGTTATAACTTACACAAATTCTTACTACGATTTGTTAACAATATTTATATATAAAAGTGCACTAAGATTCTCATCAGATAAAAGTGCATTTTGCTCAATCAAATTCTTTAATTAATACGAATTTAATTAATTGCAAGATGAATCCAAAACTGTGTTCGTTTATGTAGTTTCAGATAACAGCAACAATATATTATTCATGTGTGTAAAATTTTTTAAATAAGCCGTACAACCTTATCACAAAAAATCAGCATCATTGTTGTAATTAATTTCAATTGAAATAATTTCTAACTTTCATTCACTCGTAAAATTCTTCGTAATGTAATAACGATAGCTTTTATCAGATTTATCTGAAAAGAAAAAAAAAACATCAGATACACTTAAAACAAAAATTTATTAATTCTGTGATTTTTTCTATTAAATTCTTAATTTAAAAGAGTAAGTTCAGAAAGTTCTGAGGAAAGGAAGTGGAAGGCAATCTTAGCTTAGACATAAAAAAAAATTCAACATCAGCTTAGATTCTGATTGCAACACATTCGACAGATAGTGAAGAAATCAGTTAGATAGTTTGGTTTCCTAATCTTTCAAAACTCTCCAACTCTCTCTCTCACTTTTGACTTGATATTAGATAACTTTGCGACTTTAATATTCCTCTTGAACTATGCAACTAGTAACTTGGTCAAACAAAACTCATTGCACAGTGAAAAGGAAAAAAAAAAACAACAACAACTCTTGAATACAGACATATGTTTCGATTCTTAAATCTCATCAGTATATTTTTGGTTAATGCCTACGTCTGCATTCAAATTACATCCGCTATATGGTCATCTCCACCAAAAAAGGCCTTTGAGCTGGCCTCGTTTTTTTTTTTTTTTTTTTTTTTTGTAGCACATTCTTCAGCCATAGTTTTTCTTGCAGCTAAGACTATCTTGAATTAATACTCAAGGTTGTTCAATTAAAATTTAGATAGCTATTTTTTTTTATAATTTTATGTATAACTTTTTGTGTTTTTTTTAACTTAAATCCAATTTTAACTGTGACTCCCTTTGAATTTTAATTCTTTCTCCTTGAATATTAATTCAATATAGTCTTAACTTCAAGAAAAACCATATTTGAAGTGTGCTCCAAAAAAAGTAAAAAAAAAAATCGAAAATTTCGTCTTAGCTCAACAATGGTTTCGATTTTTTTTTGGAGCACACTTCAAATATGGTTTTTCTTGCAGTTAAGACTATCTTGAATTAATATTCAAGGAGGAACAATTAAAATTCAAAGGGAGTCATAGTTAAAATTGCATTTAATTTTAAAAAAAACACGATAAGTTACATATAACAACAACAACAATATTGAACAACCTTGAATATTAATTCAAGACAGCCTTAGCTGCAAGAAAAACTATGGCTGAAGGATGTGCTTCAAAAAACAAGTTCAAGTGTTATCTTCGGCCAGGCCGAAACTCACATGCCCTACACTGCACTGAAAATACCTTTTATATAAATGTTAAAAAGACGCTGAAGAGGTTGAATAAGTCGAAAAAAATGTGAAATGTTAGAAAGGTTGACAAAGGTTGAAAAATGTTGAAATGTCGAAAATATTTGCAAAATGTTGAAAAAGTTAAGAGAGGTTGAAAAACTCTAAGAAAGTTGAAAGAGGTTCAACAAATTTTAAACAATTCAAAATTGATGAAAAAGTCGAAAAAATAAAGAAACTTATGAAGAAAGTTGAAAGAGGTTGAAAAAAACGAACAAATACATATAGGATAAATTGGAAAAAGTTAAATGGTTGAAAAAGTCAAAGAAATATGGAAAATTTTGAAAAAAAATCGAATTGAAATGAAAAATTGTATATATGCCACGCCCACTTCTCCAACTCCGCCCACTTTTTGTTCAATAAATTATATTCGTGATCGACATCCTCATATTAAATTTTAGCAAAATAGCTTGTATAGTTTGCGATATATGCCGCAGTTCAATTTAAAATTTAGGGCGGTGACTCACCTACTGTTACAATCCAGCCCGGCTTTGATCCAGAAATAGCTTTCCATAAGCAAACCCCTTACACCAAATTTTAGTATGATTGCTTACATATTTCGATAAATATACCACTTACCGTATCTTATTTGTATGGGAGGTTCCACGCCCACTGGTGCTACTTCAGCCACTTTTAATTCAGATATACGCTATAGCAAACCACTTACATTAAATTTAATAGAAATTGCTGCAATAGTTCACTTAAAACTGCGCTTACAAATTTATGTAACCCACTGGTGCAATCCCGTCAAAGTTCATTTATTTTTAAAGCTTATAGTAACTGACATCCATACACCAAGTTTTATGAAGATTACTCTCATAGCACACTTTCTATAACAATAAACGTTTTTTGCTTATATGGGAATGCCACGCCCACAGGTGCTATTGGACCAAATTTTTGTAATAAGAGACCCTATAGCAAGTATATCTGCCTCATTAAATTTCATAACGATTACGTTGTTAATTCTCTTAATATAACGTTTATAAATATTGTGGGCGGCACAACGCCCTTCAACGATTTTTTCAGTAAAGTGAGCTTGTATTGATGACTGCTTTCACTGGCATAATTTCCAAAATTTTTTTGAAAATCGTTTGTGCCAATTTTGAGATATACGGAATCAAAATTTTTAGCGGTTGAAAAGTGCCACGCCCACTTTTTCGACTCCTCCCTTTTTATCACAATTCAAGATATATTTGATATGTATCAGTTTACCAAATTTTATCGCAATATCTTGAACGGCTTACAAGATATGGTAGTATAAATGATATGAATGATGGTTCATATGTTCACCAAATCACCAAGTTTCATCAAAATCACTGCTGCTTTTATCGAAATTGGCCTGGGTAAATATCTAAAGAGTATAGGCCGTAGGCGTGTCCGTGAACCGTTTTCGCCCATTTTCAATAGCAATATGCCTGCAAGAAGGTGATACCTGTGTGAAAGTTTCATTCAATTAGCTTTCTTGGTTTTCCCGTATACCTGATTTCAACAGAAGGACAGACAGACGGACATCGCTAAGTCGACTCAGGTGGTGACGCTGGTCAAGAATATATATAACTCTCCATACCTGCCACGCCCCCTTCTATGTGTTACAAACGGAGAGACAAAGTGAATATACCCTCGGTGTAAGGTATAAAAACGAGCCCAGCTAAAAGGCTTTTTTTCCTGGAATTGGCCATATTAATGCAAATGCAAATAACCTCGAATTATTTTTGTTTAAAAATTATATAATTTTGCAAAAACATAATAAAAAATTATAAAAAAATTTTATTAAAACATTAATATTTTATTAATAAAATGTTTCTCAAAATATCTTAGACATGATTTTTCTGTATGTTAATCTTCAACTAATTCTAAGGAAATTGAGTTTTTTATTCCAATTTTATCAATTCCACATTTCAATAAAAGCAATTCTTGTGATCTTTCCAAACTTGAAGAAAGATTTTGTTGCATGATGTGGGTGGAACTTTTGACATATTTTTCGATAGATCGATATAAAGCAACATTATAACAAAACTATGGTATAGGAAACTAAATTTTCTTTGCGTGTACTCTCATAAGTATGATGATGTGTTATAAATGACTAAAAATTATTAAATCAAGCAAATATTTTAACAGAAAACTGCAATTTGTGAAACTGATACAAATATGAGTAGTGAACGAAGCAAAAAAATGAAAGAGGAGGAGCAAAATCTTAATTCAATTGAATAATCAAAACATCTGTATGAGAAGATTACTATGCAAAAGAAGAATAGATAAACATATCAAGAAGAAAAAATTACCACAACTAAATAAGGGAAGCTGACACTAAGATCGACTTAACGTTCACTAAATATAAGCAAAATGAAAAGCTGTGGTGAGACTATGGCATTAAAGTTGAATCGAGAGAAGCAGAAGTTCTTATTATCTCATTTAATTCAATTTAACGCAATTAATTCGACACAATATGCGAAATATTTAATGACAATACACAAGTGTCGAATGAAATCAAAACGTACAATAGATAAAAAGAAGGAGAAAAAAAAGTTAAATAGTTTGGGGAAACATTTTTAAAGCATTGGATATTGAAAATATCAGGAAATATGGATTTTGAAAAAAATATGCGACATAGTTTTTTGCATTTAAAGATTATTTTAGAGTTTTTCTCAAAATACGGCATTTTTTATTTTTTAAGTTTATTTTTAAAAAATGGTCTTATTCTTTTCTATGTATAACCGGCGGCAGCTCTTTATACCAATACTAAATATTGCATAATTTTCACCAATTATTTTTATTCTGAAAAAAAAAAAAATATTGTCTAAAAAAACGCTAGAATTATTAGTACAATATGTGATATGTAACCAAAAAAAAGTGTATTTTCAGACTTTCACATCAAGCAATTTTATTTAAGTTTGATACTGACATCTTATGTAAGACTCATAATAAAGGTGAAACTAGTCAAAAACGTGTATTTTTCATGTGATGTTCTACATTACTATATTAAATTTAAATATACATATTAAAAAAATTCATGTTAAAACTTAACATAAATAAATTTTAAAATAAAAATATGTGTCGGTCATTCTTTTAATAACAGCACACTTTGTTTTTTTACGTTTTTGAACATTTTTTAAAACGAAATATCTCAAAAACTATAGTAGATAGGATAAAAAGTCATTTAATCATATTTGTTAAGAAAGACTATAAGTTTATTAAAAAAATTTAAAAAACTTAAGTAATTTTGTTAAAATACTAATTTTTTTAATTAAAAAATTGTTCTCAAAATATATTCAATATAACATGGTGCGCGTCATCAGTAAAAAATTCATAGTATCCAAAGTTATGGCGGGAATTTCGATATGTAAGCACATGCATTCTTAGGATTGATTGGATGGAATAACATATAAAAAAATTAAAATAATAAAAATATGTTGTATTGAAAATATTTTGAGAAAAATTTTTTCATCAAAAAAATTAGTGTTTTAACAAAATTATTTAAATATTTTTAAATTTTTTAAAAGTTATAGTCTTTCTTAACGAAAATGATTCTGTGATTTTTATCCTATCTACTATAGTTTTTGAGATATTTCGTTTTAAAAAATGTTCAAAAACGTAATAAAAAACAAAGTGTGCAGTTATTAAAAGAATGACCGATGAATCTATAAGGAAAATAAGAGAAAACAAATATTATTTTAAATTTCTCTTCATAACCTTAAACCACGTCGTAGCAATCTATTTTTTTTTGTATGTTTTGACAATAACAACAACAAAATTTCAATGTCGACGTATCTGCGTGTAAATGCCAGAATAATAGCGCACTTGCGAGACGGTGTTACAAGTATACCCTGGGTGTAAACACCATATATGTATATATGTCATTATATAAACAGAAGAGAAAATGTGTCATTCAGAGTCGATTACTTAAATCGATTGTTATCGATGCTTCTTAATCTTTCGGGACTGTCGAAAATTCAAATATATTTCATTACTGTCACAAATGACGATGCGTTAATACAACTTTTATGTATAAATACGCATTTTAAATCTTACGTAAGATTATCATTGATTACGCCCCCTACCTCTCGTAAGATTTAGTAAGAATCCGCTGACCCCCCCCCCCAAAAAAAAAACTCTTACGAAATTTATGAACGGTCCCTTAATTCGAAAACTTCTTCCGAAATTAATTTCCAATGGTGTTGGAAGGTATTAAATGGCGTTAAGTGGCATCAGATGAAATCGAATGAAATTAAAAAATTTTGAAAAACAATCGAATTACAATAAAAATTTTCGAATAATTTTAAATGATATAAAAAATCATCATATCTGATACCCGATATATGAGACGCCCAGTTGCAAAACCAGCCAAGTTCTTTTTGCATACTTTTGGAAAAACAACGAAAAACGTTTATCTATATATATAACGTATTTCCCACATAATAGCTTATAAAAGTTCATACTCAGTTCATACTATGTTTTTGAGAAAAAAAATTTTGGACTTGACAGGTAATTAAAATGTATTGGACTTGGCCGACTTTGACTTTGGCCGGTTTTGATAAAAATATACTGGACTTGGCCGGTTTTGATTCCAAGGCGTTGGATCGGTTTTAAAACCAAGTTCATATACGAGTGAACAATTTATTTTTTTATTTCAACTAAAACATAGTACATATAAATATATCATATAAATATGATCTAGACTTTGATATATGAGAATATCTCAAATTTAATTTTTTTGGACTTGGCCGGTTTTGCAACTCGACGCCTCATGCATCTATTAGATGTGTATTGTGTGTATATTAATATTTTTAGTATATGACGCATTTTCGTATCACTATTCCTAATAAAATTTTCTGAAGTACAATATTATATATATTTTTATATCAAATTTGATTTCACTTCGTACATGTCTAAATTTACACTTTCTCCTTTCAATAACTTAATTCTTGGATTTTACGCAATTATATCATAATTTTTGAGCAAGGGATGCCTTATGGCCTTTGGGTATAAAAATGTTATTATTCTTTGTTATTCATATGATATAACATATGTATATGAGGTGCCATACATAGCGTTTATTTTGTTTTTGTACTTCAGAAGTTATTTCGCAATTAAATCGGAAATGCGTAATTAACGCACACATAAGTATTCAATGAACCCACATTATATATACATACATATGTATATTGGCACACAGCCATTCATATTTTCATGCAAGCACTTAGCAAAGTGAATGCTTCATCAATCCTAACGATACCCACATAAAAATCACGAAAAAAGGAAATGACATGTAAGAAAAAAATAAAAAATCTTTGCAATTATTCAAAGATGTTTTATTGTTACTTATACATATGTATGTGCCTACATATATTTTCTTTTTTCATTGTTGTTGTTGTTAATTGTCTATATAAATTTAACATGGCTCAGCTTAGCTCATTCCATTGTGGTGTACTTACCGTTTATTTCTGTTTCAGTATTTCATTTTTTCGTACAATGGTATTGTTTTGTCGTTAAATTAAAAGTATTTTTATGCATGGAACATTTTATGTGTTGCGAGGCGCTTGAATGTGCTGGTCAAACTGTGTTGCGAAACAAAGTATTTTTGTTGTTGTTTCTTTAAATATACAAAAACAAACGCATCGTTAATGCATCAAAATCCATGATATGCGAGGAAATCATCATTTTAAAAAAACAGAGAAAAATTAAGAATTAATGAGATCCATTAAAAGTGGGAGTAAGTCCTTGAAAAAGGAACCACCCAACAACAGACATGAGGTTTTTTTAAAATTGATTAAAGAAAATAATTAAATAAATAGGACAAGAAAATTTGGAAAGTAAATGCAAAAATCTTATGATTTTAGAAGTGCTTAAAATGGTATAAGACGAATAATTATGAAACGAAAATAAATTCAAGAAAATTGTTTAGATAAAAATTTTAGTAGGGGAAGTTCTTCATATTTTCAACGTCTTTATACATTTCTTCTCTACTTAAACGAGTAATAATTGCAAAACATGAGAGATTTTCAAAATATTTATTGTAATAGAGCTCACCTACATATCGTCACCTCAGATTGTAAGTGTCCTATCGCACTTTTTGACAAAATTTTTTTTAATACGCCAACTTACTGAAGAAAATACACTCTTTCGTTTGGTGTTATCAAAATTTAGCTACCTCTTCCCGTTCCAAAGATCTCAGTATGCATTATGTCCTAACTGCAGCTTTCAGAATAAAATCTTGGAGCGCAAATGTCCTAACTGCTTTTTTTGCCTTTGAAGTCACATTAAATTGTAAACAATCGCTCTCAGGTCAAAAGTGAGAATGGACTTTAGTAAGAGAGGGGAAAAGGTATCACCGGCGGAGATTTGGCCTCGTTTCAAGAAAAAAAAAGTTTCTGGCACCAATTGTTGCAAAAAGCCTGAAAATGGATTTTGAAGTACGAATGGTACTTTCTTATATCTGTTTAGGCATCATATATTAAAAAAAAAATTATTGCACCAATTTGTGCGAAGAGGTCGAATCTAAATTTTGAAGAAATTTGTTTCGACCTTTTCGCAACGATTGGTACAGTATACATATGCACACGAATGAAGGTTCTAAAGCCAAAAAACAAAAGAACGTAATCTAGCAAGCTTTCATGAATAATTTTTCTTAATCCTATTTTAAGTATTCGTTGAAACTAAAACCTGCTGTATTTGTTTTTGAGTGCTCTTGCGAATTTCCGAATAAATTCGTGAATGTACCGTTTTCGCTGAATTCAATATTTATATAAACATAAACATATTTATATGTACATATGTTAATACAAATCATTTGGTAGTTTTGCCTGGAAAGTTTTCCGGTAGTTTTGAAAATGAGCTATTTTATAGATTTCGATGTGCTCTTTTCGAATTTCAACTTTGCCACCTCGTATTGTTGCCGCTCCTTAGCCATATTGAAAAAATGGCGCCTAAAAGCAGTTTTTTGACAATATCTCCTTTCTGAATCATTTTACAATAAAAATGTTAATATACAAAATGAAACAAGAGAAAATTTCCTACAATTTATGTCACAACTTTTTTTTCTCCTAAAATCAATATTTTTGGCGTACGAGCGTCGCAAAGTGTACTTCCGTCAAATACGATAATGCCATTGGATATATTTTTCTTGTTAAAAAATAAAAAAATTATAGAAAAATTAGTGATAAAAATTATATAATAGAAGCATTCGTACGCCAAAACTATTGATTTTACGAAAAAAAGGTTATAACATAAATTGCAGGCAATTTTCTTTTTTTTTTTCATTTTGTATATTAATATTGTTATTGTAAAATGAGTCAGAAAGGAGATATTGTCAAAAAACTGCTTTTAGGCCCCATTTTTCCAATATGTCGGAGCGAGCGGCAACAATACGAGGTGGCAAAGTTGAAATTCGGAAAGAACACATCGAATTTTATAAAATTACTCGTTTTCAAAACTACCGGAAAACTTTCCAGGTAACGTCTTTTTTAATAACAAAATGACTGTACAATGTAGACAATATAATAATTTTTTCCTACAGCAACGTCTATGAAGAAATTTTTGAAATAAAAGTACATTCATTTTAGTCCTCTTAGTAAAACAAAAAACCTTTTACGTGGAGTTTCAAAATGCAAATGTCCTAACTCATACAAATCCGGATAATTTTAATTACAGAAAAATCAAAGGTAAGTTTCAATAAATTTTTTTCAAATACCGTATAGGTAATTACATGAAGGCAAAATAATAATAAGAAACATTAATAATCCTTAAATCACAAATCGCAGACTAAATAACTTTAAAACGCTGTTTTCTCAGTTTCATGTTTTCACTGATAGAAAACTTACACTCTGAGGTGACGATATGTACGAGCGTACTTATTTAAGGATAAGAATTGCAAATCGTTTCTAAATAAGTTGAAAATTTCAACTTCAAATGGGATTTTGAAACAAGTGCTCCATTTAAAGAACCTAACTTTTTTAAATATTTTTATGTACTTTTACTTAATTTTTGCTTTAACTTTCGAAGAATAAAAAACTTTCCAGCCGTAATATATTTGTTCTCAACTATTCGATAGATGTAAATTCGATTGAAAATATGAAAATTTTTCATAACAAAGTCTCAAATGGTTTTTAATTTATTGGGCTCTAAAATAGCATATTTCTTGTCTGTTCATAGCTTGTATGGAAAGAATTTGAATTTGGATTTCATTTCACACCTTTTTTTAACAGGTTTCCGTTTTTATGTATTTTGAATATTTCAATGCGTAAGGTGAAAAAAATTTGCTAAAATGGCATTGAATTTAGTATCAGAAAATCTTGACGTGCAGTAGAAATATCGGCTAAGCATAAGAAATTTCATACAGATTTGAAAACTTGATGTTTTCAATTTAGGTGAAAAAATTGCATATTGGACATTTAGGGCTTAAAACTTTGTTTCTTTTTTCTGATTTGACCACCTCAAAAATCCCGAGACTGGTAGTCATTTCTTTTGTAACTTTACATTACTTTTTAACTATTGAGCTGTTTTTCTCTTAAGACCGTGTACTCTTAATACAAAAAATACAAAGTGTTTGAGGTTGTGTTCCTCTATACAACTTTTTTAAGCTTTTATAACTTTTTGATATAATATGAGTGAGAAATTTACTTCTATAAATAAAGACTCATATCATAGATTTTTCAAAGGATATTGTTGTGTTTGGTATTTAACAGAAAGTGGACAGCAATGGTGACTTTTTTCAAATACAAACATATATTTATGTAATATATTACTCCTAAGTAATTAGGTTGGGTGCCAAAACCACAATTTACATTGATATGGCCAAGGGAAACTGCGAATGTATATTTTTAAGAAAATTGGGAAATTCTGCACAGGTTAAAATGAAATGAAGGTCTTTTGAAAGGTATTTTGATAACGTATAGAAATGGTATACAGAATTAAAAATGTGTCTTTTTGTCTTCGACTTTAAACCATTTTTGAAGTTGGGAAATGTGAAGAAACTAAATGAATACATTATTCTATTCAATATTTTTACATGATAAATACATATATGTCGTGTAATATTGCTGGAAATGAAGGGAATATCAAACCCTTAAGTTCACCTTAGATCATGTTAAAGTAATTAAAATGTTCATAAAAATTTTTGTTAAACATATTGACCCATAATTATAGTCGCAAAATTAAGTTAAAACCTGGTTTTTACTCAAAATCGAAAATACAGACTGGCCCCATAAAAAAAAGAAAAACTTCCATTAAATCATGAGAAAATTTTAAAAAATAGATTACCCTGCGTTATTGACATAAATTATTGTAAACAAAGTGAACAAAAGGAATAATAAAAAAAAACTCGAAAATACAAGGCAACGCACAGTGATCAAATTTTACATTTTAGGTGGACGAAAATATTTCAAACCGGAATATGGCTTACTTTGACATAAATATTCATTTTTTATCTGTTTTCCTCCAATATCCATTCCGAGTGTTTGTGTAAAAAAAATTTAATGTAATAAAATGTAAAAATAATTACAATTCATAACTCAATGAAACACAGGTCAAACAACAAAATCACTATTTAGGATGATTTGGGAAAACTGAATCCAAAAATGAGCTCCATTTTTTCCATCATGTCTGGTTTCGAGTTATATGCAGTCAAAACTGAACTTTTTGCCAACTTCATGGTCTAAAAATAGACGCACAAACTTTGCCGAGAGTTTTTGATCACTGGTTCGTGCGTAGGTCGACGTTCTCTTTGAATATTATGTTCAACCTTTCGTGAGCAATTATTTTCAAGAAAGTTATGTAGCTTTGAAAATATTCTTATTTTTCATATTCTGATGAAAAATGAAAAAAGTGTGTTATTAATTAAGTATGCGGAAAAATTATCTAATATCTTACATTTCTTCATCAAATTCCAGCTGTTCTAGTAGATACTTGGTAGATAGCCGCTTGTTTTTTGAGATAATGCATTACAGGTCAAATAGCCCATTTCACTGGCCAAAACTAATAACGGCTATATTATCATGGTGATTAACTGGAAATGTGTTTTTTATGTTGATTCTAGGCTTAAAGAGAACTCTGAGAAAAATCTTAACCCTTGTGCTACCGGGTCAAAAATGGCACGTACTACATTTTTTAAAATGCCATAATTAATGAAATAAAAGATGTGTTTTTATTTATAGATTGTAATATTAGGTTAAGAAATACATAACGTTTACTTAAGCATCACTTTCTAAAGATAAATTAGTTAAAATGTTTAAATACATTGAACTTAAAATTTCGGTTTCACCAATTTCATCTTCCTCTTCTTCATTCTCGCGTGTTTCATAGCTTGTTAGGTTAAGTTCTTCGACTGGGATTTCACACTTTAATAATTGGATCACTTCTGTCGGAAATTGGAGACGCTTTTTAGACTGAATGCGTCTATTTAAAGTCAGCGAAGAAATTATTGGATCTGATGTGTCCATTGCTTTATGAAACACGTCTAAAAGTGTATTAACTTGGCTACTTTTGCATGCATGATGTAGTCTATCAGATTTTATAATTTGTGTCGAGACTCTGCTGATTCTTCTCCAAAATAACCAACAGGAAGAACTAAACCCTCTATAATTTCCTTTAAATGAATAAGAACTTTGTGTAAAGTTGCTGTCATTGGCAGCCAGGAATACATGTTTTGAATAATTTTTGCGGTTTCAAAGCAGTAAACTTGAAATTTGTTTACAATTAAAGGAAACTGACAAGACATGCTTATTAAAATTATTTTAAGCCGAAATATCAAGTCCTTGTCAATGCCGGTAATAATAATAATACCCTATAGATAATAAAATTTTCATGTGCCTTTATGTGTCTCTAAAGATATGGCACGTAAAGCAAATATCTAAGATTTTTTTTTTACTTACTTACTTACTTAGATGGCCATAACAACCCGTTGTCAGGTTACGGCCGACCTCATTAGCTCTCGCCAGGCGCCTCTGTTTTGTGCGCGCCTTCTCCAATCATTAATGCCAAGCGCGGATAGGGCTTCCTCAGCTTGGTCTATCCACCGGAGGCATGGTCTCCCTCTTCGTCGTTGACCGGGGACCTTCCCTTCGAATACCTTTTTCGCTGGAGCTTCTTTATCCATACGATGGACATGACCCAGCCAGCGTAGTCGCTGTATTGTTATACGCTTAACTATGTCAATGTCGGCGTAGAGCTCATACAGCTCGTGGTTCATTCGAATGCGATAGTCGTCGCCAACTCGAACAGGACCAAAGATTTTGCGGAGAACTTTCCTCTCGAACACCCTAAGAGCGGCTGCGCCTGTTGTCGAAACCACCCATGCCTCAGCGCCATAAAGAAGCACAGGTAGAATGAGCGTCTTGTAGAGTGTTAGCTTTGTCGATCGAGAGAGTGCTCTGCAACGTAATTGCTTACTGAGACCGTAGTAGCACCTATTAGCAATTGTTATTCTCCGCTTAATCTCCAGACTGACATCATTGTTGCTGGTTACGGCAGTGCCAAGGTAAATGAATTCCTTGACAACTTCTAATCTACAGTTGCCCGCTGTAACATGAGAGTCTTGATCCCGTGCTCTCTTGTTGTTGTTAGTAGACATCATGTATTTCGTCTTGCCCTCGTTTACCGTCAAACCCAGTTTGGATGATTCCTTTTCAATAGCAGTGAAAGCAGCAGTAACATCTCTCTTACTCCGACCGATAATATCAATATCATCAGCGTACGCATGGAGCTGAACACCTTTGAAGAAAATGGTACCATTGTGATGCACACCGGCTTTTCGTACGATCCCCTCCATAATGAAATTGAAGAGATCGCACGAGAGCGGGTCGCCTTGTCTGAAACCTCTCTCGGTATTAAAAGTTCCGGAGAGGTCATTCCCTACCTTGACGGAGCTACACGTATTGCTCAACGTCATCCTGCAGAGCCTTATCAACTTTGCAGGTATACCGAACTCAGACATTATTGCGTATAGGCAATCCCGCACTGGGCTATCGAACGCAGCTTTATAATCGACGAAGAGATGGTGAGTGTCGATTTGATATTCATGGGTTTTCTCCATGATTTGGCGTAGTGTAAAAATCTGGTCTATGGTGGACTTACCAGGTCTAAAGCCACACTGATAGGATCCGATCAGCGTTTCTGTATACGGCTTCAATCTTTCACACAATACGCTCGAGAGGATCTTATATGCGATGGAAATAAGACTGATACCACTGTAGTTGGCGCAGATTGTCGGGTCTCCTTTCTTTATTACATGACAAAGCACGCTGAGATTCCAATCGTCGGGCATGCTTTCCGCTAGCCATATTTTGCTGATGAGTTGATGCATGCACCTTATCAATTCATCGCCACCAGCTTTAAACAACTCAGCTGGCAGGCCGTCAGCACCCGCTGCTTTGTTGTTGTTTTTGAGTCGCTGGATAGCAACTCGAACCTCTTCATGACTAGGTGATGGTACTTCCACTGCGTTATCATTGATTGGTGGTATCGTACTGCATTCTCTCTGGGCGGAATTGGTGTAATCATCGCCCGTAAGCAAGTTGGAGAAATGTTGCCTCCATAACCTCAGTACACTTTGTTTATCTGTAACCAGATTTCCATTTTCGTCTCTACAAGTGGATGCTCCGGGCTTGAAACCTTGAGTTAGACGCTTAACTTGTTGATAGAATTTTCGTGCATCCTTCTTGCCCTGGTACACCTCAAGTTCCTCACGCTCACGCTTTTCCTGCTCCCTTTTTTTACGTCTGAAAATACGCCTCTCTTCCTTCCTCTTTTCGCGGTAGTTTTCTCGCACGGCTCACGTTGCGGCTGACTGCAGCGTCTTCTTGTATGCGGCGTTTTTTTCAGCAGTCGCATCGCGACACTCCTGGTCATACCATTGGTTTTTAATAAATAAAATTAATTTTTTTTTATTTCAATGAAAAAAGTCACTTTACACAATTATAAGCATTATTTTTGAAAAAGGCTTATTAGTGTTTTTTTTTTAATACACTTGTATTGTATAAATCTAATTGAATAAGCTTAAAATATCACTTATACCTTCAACTATGTGCACAATTTTTAAATAGTCCAAAAGTGAATTATATAAACAACACGATGTGATCAATTGCGCTCACTGAACTCGAGAAAAAAAACTAAAATAATGAAATTAGCTAGGGCGATGACTTTGTCGCTTAATATCTTTTCTCGGACGTCACTTTCGATGAAAATATTTTGCCAAAATACGCAATAAGGACTTACATGTATAATGCAATATAAATAATAATGCAGCTAAAAGTTATTAATTGATCACTGTTCAACGTGGCGAAATGGTTAGGACTGTTTTTTCTTTTTTCTAAAATCGATTATACTGTTCATAATACGGTTCACCCTATGAAATTGCGAAATTAAAATTTTTGTTTTTAAATTGGTTTCTATTATAGCCAAGTATATTTCAAACATAAATAAAAAATTAAATGAATACATTTAGTCCCTCAAGAGTTATAGATTTTTGATTATTTAGAGCAGGAACGTAACTTATATAAGTTTTTTGTCAAAACATATCCCTTTTAATAACTATTGGTAAGAAATATATTACTAATTGCTGAGAATTATTATTTTTCAATAAAATGACACAAATCGGTAACACTGCTTACATAACTTGTGCTGAATTATGTGCTGAAATAATTTATTAATTTCAATATAAATCTTAATATCTGTGTATCAAACTCTTGCATTAGTTCAAGACAAAAGTGGCAACAAATTCGAAAAATTGGGATTGGCGATAAGTCCACCCCTTCAGTTGACTTCTCTGAAATTGATACCAATCAAATAAATGCTACATTTTTAAATATACCTACATCCTCAGCCAGTATCACTAAAAATATAAGTAATAGTAACACTACACGTAATAGTAAAATCAACAACTTATTTAGTTTTTTTTGTTTTGACCAGATTGAAGTTCTGCAGGCATATTTAGCGGTGAAGTCAAACGCTGTTGACTTCGATGAAATCCACCCCATTTTCATAAAATCAACTCTACCAATTTTGTTACATTTTTTCACTCATATTTTTAGCGTTATTCTCACTACTTCAGTTTTTCCTAAAACCTGGAAAGTTGCAACAATCATATCGATACCTAAAGCCAATGGTGAACTCAGGCCAATTGCGATTTTACCATACCATCAATAGTTCCAGAAAACATTGTTCACAAGCAGTTTAGCAGCTGCCTCTCACAAAAAAATCTTATTACTAAAAGGCAATCCGGTTTCAGATCCAAACGTAGCTATCAAACAGCTCTTATTGATGTCTCGGAAGAAATAAGATCGGCATTGGACTCAAATCATGCATGTATTTTAAAACTTTTAGATCACTCAAAAGCGTTTGATTCCTCAATCACGACATTCTATTTTCTAAATTTGAAAACTACTTTGACTTCTCTAAAAGTGCAATTGCCTGGTAGAAATCATACCTTTCATCATGTAATTTAATGACCTAGCAAAAGTTTTTAAGCTCTGTAAACTTTACACACGTAGTAAACTCCGTTGCATCGATTCTTGTGTTGCAAATCTGAATGAAGACTTGGATCGAATTCGGACCTGGGCTGAAGATAATGATCTTTGTTTAAATCCTTCAAAATCAAAAAGTTTGTTGATTTACAAAAAAAACCCCTACAACACGAAATTTTACCCAAAATAGTCCTAAATGGCTCTGTACTTGAAATTGTTAAAACTGCTAAAAATCTGGGTGTAATTTTAATAGCATCTTAGCTTGGAATGACCACACTTATAAGACTATAGGTAAGGTCTATGGGATGTTCCGGACTCTGTGGGTCACGTAGTATTATACTCCGCAAAAAATATGCTTACTGTTAGCCAAAAGTTATCTCATTCCGACGTTGCTATATGGATGTGAGCTGTTTGCCAACTGTGATAGCATTTGTACACAAAAACTCAATGTTCTTTTCAACAACATAACCAAATACATCTTTGGTCTAAGTCACTCAGATCACATCTCTGCTTACTCTGAAAAAATTTTTGGTGTCTCGCTTTCAAGCATCTTGAAAATGCGTACACTGTTGCAACTACACAAAATTATCTACACCAAAGAACCAGAAAATCTTTATTCAAGGCTCATTTTTCTTCTCTCTGCTCAAGCGAAACAAATTGCACAATTCAATTATAAGATCTTAACGTCGGTCCGCCAGTTCCGCCAGTTATTGAATTCGTCTTTGGAATGATTTACCAACATGTCTTCATAATTTTAGTAACGCACACATCCTGAATTATGTTTCTACTCAGTAGTGTTTTAATTAATGTTTGTTTGTTTAATCCTCAGCTTTCCTCAAAAACAAGTATTGTATTTTTGTTGTATTGCATTGTAAGTTGACTTACTGATAGCTTATATTTTTTTTTTTTTTTAAACATATTATTAACTTTTATATTATTTAGGATTATTATTTCATTTAAACCTAATTTAATTACATTCAATCTGTGATTTTAAACTGTCTGTTTGTGCCTTAAGCTTGTCAAATTTAAGATGCTTTGTGTCTCGTAGCTTAAGGATTCTTCATTGTACTCAAATAAATGAAAATAGCGGTGTCTTTAAAAAGACAGGTTTTTCATTCGAAGAAATTCGGTTTATATTTGTATGAGATATAGCCCAAAAATGAAAATACACTGAAAAAGAATTTAAAAAAAAACAAACAGTGTGAAAAATCGATCAACATTTTTTTAAGCTTAGGGGACCTAACTACATCATAAAAAATTAAGAAATGACATGAAACATTTTTGGTGTCGGCTAGTGTAATTATTTAAAAAACCAACTTTTAAAAATGTTCCTTAACCCTTCTGTGCGTGACAAAAAAAAACACTTTCCATACGTGACAGGGTACCTTGGTACCCCAATACAATTTGTGTGAAGATTTCAAACTTTTTGGCCCGTACTGTACAAAATAACGACATTAAGCTAAAATTTTGTTTTGGAATGTCACGTAATGTCTTAACATGCATTCGGGGATTCCCCTTTTCATAACATTACACAGCATTTTATGATGCAGGAATAAATTCCTTATTAAAGTAACTACCACAGTGACACCTGCACTAACAGAATTTACTTTAGCTGAAAACCCCGAAATTATTACATACTATAATAAACCTTATTAAAGTAACTACCACAGTGACACCTGCACTAACAGAATTTACTTTAGCTGAAAACCCCGAAATTATTACATACTATAATAAAACTAAAGGAGGAGATGATAACATGAATAAGCTAATGGGATACTTTACGACCAAACGCACGATAAATCACTGGCCGTTAGCATTATTTATTATATATATGTATGGAACACATTCTACAATGCACTTCAACAAACCGTCGCAGAAAATTTTTGAAATATCTAGGTATTGAGCTTTGTATGGTAAGCATAGAACGACATGCTCAAAATCCAAAGGTGTTTTTGAAACCTTCCACTAAAACAGCAATACAGGACGTACTTCGACGAGTAATTCGATTGAAAATTGAGGATATTCACAACCAAAATCGAGATGAAAGTGGCCGCATTTCAGTTGTGGGAACTTGTTATGTATGCAAGCAGCTAGAAATGAACCGCAGAAAAACTAGAAAAGCCTGTACAAGTTGCTTCAATACAGTTTGTAGTGAGCATAAGTACTACTAATCATCCCATGTGCGCCATTCATTGAATCTTCATTTCATTATCGGTATATTTTTTCGCATATATTTTTTTTTACCATATGAACCATACAAAGTATATAGAGTGTACCCGGGTGCCCTGTCACTCACTTAAAGGTGTAAAAACAAAATTGGTATGCCAGGCTTCCTAGAATTGATCAGATGAAACCAAACACATGAAAATATAATTTTAACATAATATCAGGAGTTCTCGTGAAGTTTTAGAATTGTAGAGCATGTGCAACTATAAAAAATTTTGAGTTGAAAATGAAATGGGTACCCGGGTACCCTGTCACGTACAGAAGGGTTAAAATTGTGCAATTTTTTCAATCACAGAACAGCCAATTTCAGCTATTTTGGGTCCTGTCTATGTATTAATTTCAGCTTTATATGTATGAAACTAATCCAAAATTTCGAATTCGGTACCACGACTAAAAAGATAAATTGCTTAATCTGATTAATGGCCATTGGAAAAAGATATATCAAACTCTTAGTTAAATTTTCAGAATCCCAAAGTCGGTTATGTATTTGGTTGTACGCTTCACGTAAAATGTTCCATGTATGAGATTTTGGAGATCTGCTGCTTACGAAATTTGAGTCTTTGCGATATTATAAAAAATCATTCACGTTTTTCATTTTGCAAACTTTTTTTAAAAAAAGTTGACCCTTTTATTTGTAACACTCCCACACCTTCTCACTTTTTCATATTCATCAAGTAACATGTGAAAAAAGCAACAAATGAAATGGAAATGACAAATAAAAGTGACAAAGTTTCAACATTCTACAGGCAATGACAGACATGCACACACGTAGATTTGCGTATGTATGTATGTATAAAATAATAACAATTTCCTGGTGTTATATTTGTTGTTGCCTATAAAAGCACTTGTGAATTAAGTCGTTAAAGTTGAAATGAAATAAAATAAAATAAAACCAAATAACTTAAAGGCAACACTTTGCTGTTAGTGTATTCAACTGTTGTTGGTGTTTATGTTGTTGTCAAAAACGGGTGCCGAAGATTTATTTGACTGTCATTGCGCGGCATCTTGTTAAAAACAACACGTCTATTTGTACAGTAGAGCCGAAATAAATTCAACTGGTCTAAATTAAAAAAAAAAAAATTAAAGGAAAAAATTTTTCATCAAAGGCAAAAATTATTTTCGATTTTTTACACCATCTTGAACCAAATTTCGTACAGTATAAAAATCAATAATTTTGGTCATTTATGTTAGTTTCATCTTTTAAGTTCTTGTTAAGACATGCAAACAAATTTTCGTGGGTTAAATTTACTCTCAGCCTTGTGGCATTATAAGTAGACGCAGATTGCGTTAAAAACAATTTACTCAACATATATAAAAAACGCTACTTCACCAACAGTGCCAACAATAGATATACATAGGAGTTTCTTGGCAAAATTTTGAGAAAAGTTTTCCACACGCTTTTCTTTAATTTAAATGCCATTCTAATTTAAAGTCTACATTCTGTTATTTACATGTGTGTCACAAATTTTGTACGTTCACATAAATATGTACATGCAACACTCTGCGCGTCTGTTTTTTACTAAAACACGCCACGGCCTCATGATGTCAAGCCATGATAGAATTTAAGTAAACACTCGTTACTGTAGAAATTCTTTTAATTTAATTTAATCTCCTAGATTTGCAGCTTCGTTGTGTGTAAATTAAAAATTCCACATCATGATTTTTCTTTAATATTTACTTCCGTTTGTTTATTGTTGAATGTTACGTATTCACATGCGAAACCAGCTCATTTTATTTGAGTTTCTTTATTTTAAGGGAACACTTTGGATTTTATTAAGTTGAATTCAAAGAGGTTTACTAAACTTTAGACGAAACTGAAATGTACAATTGAATACAATTGTATATATTAAAAGAAAAACTGGTTTTTTCTTGTGCAGCAGTATATATTTGTACTTCAATTCAAAAAGTCCGATCAATTAGTTTTATCACAATTTCAAAATTCTAGAAACCAATCTGAATATTCCAAAAATACCAAGCCATAATAGTGTCCATATAAGCTCACACTTATGTCTAGCATATAAGGAAATTTATAAGAAATAGAAAAAAATTATAAATGAGCAGACATAAAGGCCAAACAGCAGCTTGACAAATAGAACAACTACTACTTGAACAACAACAATATCACTGTTAACAAAACAATAGAAAATTTAACTAAGTGACTGCTACTAAATATGCGAAATCTGCGGGAACGGCGCAAAGATTTAATCGACTTCAATTGACTTCACTTAAATGTAATAATTTGCATGTAGCATGTGTTTAACACAATGACAGTGTATGCGTGTGTGTATCTATCAGAGTGGGGGCTAGTGTTTTATATATTTTCTGCGCTAAAGCTCCACATAATTTTGAATCACGAACATTGGAAGTGGAGAGACTATATGATTAGTAAAGATACTGGATACTAGTGTTATATTTAAGACCAAAACTTCTAAACTACTGAGCCGATTTTGACAAACGAAGTATCGTTGTTTTCATACTATCAAGAAGAGTCTAATAAAGCTATTTACACTTCAAAAATCCGTTCACAGAGGGCGCTGTATGCAAAAATAAAATATAATAATTATATATGTAAGTCACATAATTGAATAAGTCATAAGTCGCAGCTCCTAAAATACTATACTCAGGGCCGGATTAAGAAATGTGCCGCCCCTAGGCAGTTGAAAAAATTGCCGCCCCCCTCCTTAAAACTTCATAATTATTAAAAAAAAATTATATTATATAAAAAAAAGGTCCTCGTTGCTGAACGAAAAACACCTAGCAAAATTAAAAGTTCATTGCAAAAGTTTTTCAATCAATAAAATTCTGCCAATATTTGCCGCCCTAGGCACGTTCCTACTCTGCCTGTAGGGTTAATCCAGCCCTGAAAAAACTGACATTGACAAAATGAGAGGACTAAAATGAGGGTACTTACATTTCAAAAATTTATTATATTGCTTATATCTCTGGTTTTAAATAAATCTTTTAAAGTATTTGTATGCATGTACACATACATATAAATATGTGACACCTAAATATTGAATTCTGCGAAAACGGTACATTCACGAATTTACATTCGCAAGAGCACTCAAAAAAAAAGTTACAGCAGGCTTTGGTTTCAACGAATACTTAAAATAGGATTAAGAAAAATTATTCAGGAAAGCTTGCTGTATTACGTTCCTTTTTTTTTGGCTTTCGAACCTTCGTTCGTGTGCATATGTATATATATTGCACCAATCGATGTGAAAAGGTTGAAATTAGGTTTTGGAAGGACGAAAAAGAAGATTGATAGATAACGTCGGAAATGGAAACAAAAAATTCTTTTGAGAGATTTTATTTTCCTTATATTGGGCCAAACAAATTCCTTCCAAAATTAAGATTCGACCTATTCGCATCAAGTGGTGCAATATTTTTTTTCATCAAATGAGACCTAAATAGATATAAGAAAGTACCATTCGTACTTCAAAATCCATTTCCGGCCTTTTTCTAACGATTGGTGCCAGAAATTTTTTGTCTTGAAACGAGGCCAAATCACCGCCGGGGATACCTTTTCTCCTATCCTACTAAAATCCATTCTCACTTTTGACCTAAGAGCGATTGTTTACTATGTAATGTGACTTCAGTGGCAAAAAAGCAGTTAGGACATTTGCACTCAGAAAGCTGCAGTTAGGACATAACGCATACTGTGATATTTGGAACGGGATGAGGTAGCCAAATTTCAATAGAACCAAACGAAAAAGTGTATTTTCTTTAGTAAGTTGGCGTATTAAAAAAATTTTGTCAAAAAGTGCGATATGACACTTACACACTGAGGTGACGAAATGATAAGTGTGTCAAAAATCCGAACGAACAGGCATACTTTTAGGATTTAAAAAGTAGCATCTCTGCTTCTACATACTATTAAACATTTAATTGTTAGTATCCACATCGATGTTGAACGGACTCAATATAGAAGATCTTGTCACTAAACAAATTTTGGTGTATATATGTATATTCTTAGGCTCTTTTAATTGAGTAGGTACCAATACAAATAAAATAATAGCTATGTGCATCGATGCCCGCGCATCATGCTAAACCTAATAAGTCGATTTGTTCAAGTTTATGTAGCTCTACTCCTTAGATCCTTGGTCTCAATTAACAATAAGAGTTATCACGCTATTTGTATTAAATATCAAGTGATTAAAGTTTTAAAATTGCTTAAAAAAATTAATTGAACAAATAAAAACAAGAATACAAACATAACAAACCGTTTAATGGCAAATAAATGTGTTTGTTTTATATTTGTTTTTTCCATCGTGTAATTATACAATGTAAATTCATTAGAGAGAGCCTTCATGCTATAATTATAATTGAAGCCATTTTGAGAGCGTGAGAGTAAATTGATTTTTAAAACGAAACTCAATAAAATAAATGAAATTACCGATGAGAAAGCAAAATTCTTGTGATTTGATCGTCATAATTTTTTCTGAGAATTCGGGATTGTTTTGAAAAGGCCAAACAAAGAAATACAGAAGAAAAACAGTGCTGCACATAAATAAAAATGATTGTAGGTAATATGTATGGGAACCTTTCAAACAGGAAACATGATACGCGTACAAAGACGAGGAAACAGCGTACCATAAATGGGTACCCGGGTACCCATTTCGTTTTCAAAACAAAATTTTTTACGTTTGAACATGCTCTACAATTCTGAAACGTCACGATTCTTTCGGATTTTTTTGTTTGTCGAGTGGAATATTTTGCGATCATAAATAATTGCAGATTGGAAAACTTCATATCCAGTCTGTGCTGCCAAAATATTTCCAATTACTTCCATTCAGTCCAAAATCACAGTTGCATTTTTCATATTTGACATTAGCTTATCAGTAATTTTGCATATTTGACATTAGCTTATTAGTTTATCTATTTTATAAATAAAAATGAAGTGCATTTATCTATGTTACAAAAAAAATCACCTTAAATATAATATAGCATATCTTGATAGTCTGCCATCTATTCCTTTTAATGAAGATTTTTACTCTATCCAAATTGGATTCCATGTACTGGACAAAATGAGTAATTGCTCTTTGTTTGTGTTTCTAGATCTTGTAAATATGTTAAAAAAATCTTTTTATCAAATAAAATTACAAAATATTGCTAGCATTGACTTTTTCCTCATTAAATTTCTCGCCAAAGAGTAAGTGAACAAAATTTGCTTGAAACGTCAAAAAATGTTCCTCACAAAAGTATTGCCGATAACCTCATTTTCCAGGGAATTCGTTCGCATTCCCCAAAAATCTTCCACGATCGCAAAACAGGGGATTGGAGAAAAAATCCGAAGTAATGTTTATTCATGATAGGGGTGATTATGTTTTCATATGAGCGGTTTTACCTGATCAATTCGAGAGATGTAATCACTTTGTACAGTTCGAGCTAAAAAATTTCTCATAGAATTTGTGAAGGGGTATCCCCAGTCACCTGGGGAAAGGGGTATTATTTGTCACGCACAAGAATTTTGGTTGAGTTGTTAAGTTGATTTTAAAAAATTTTGTAATGAAAATTTTTTAGAAAAAAAATTTTGTAATGAAAATTTATAAAATTTCTAAAAAATTTTATAAATTTTTTAGAAAAGAGTTTCCTTGCAACAAAATATATATTTATATAAGTGAAAAAAAAAAATTAACATAGAGCATTTAAAGTCCATTGAAATAAATTACCTTTAACTGAATACCTCAAATACATATTTCTACAAGCACAATACCCCTATTATCTCGTTGCCTAACAAGAAAAACATTTGATCTCCCTGACATACTTCATTGACATAGTTCTTGACATGACATCAATTTATCAAACGTAAAGTTGGTTTTATAAGTAAATTATGTAAACTAAGCACTTTCCTTTATCCTTCAAGCACTCGTATGTGCAGCTCATCATATCACTAACGACCATTGATATTGAGATTTTATATGTTCCATTGAAAAATAAATCTATCTCATCAATTTAGTTGGTAACAAATCATAGCTAAAGCTTCCTTTGAACTTGACTCGGTGCCCATTGCCGAAGACGTTGGTATGAAATTCGATTTGAAAAAATCACGTCCATACGTACCTACAATCGAATTCATAGATTTCTCTGCTGGTAAAAAGTGTGTGATGTGTGACATATCTCATTATAACTTGCATACTCACCCCTTTCACTGACATCCCACTTTTAGCCCACAGCGTTCGATAAGCGTAGCCAAAATGTTAGTGCTCGCAGTGCACTTTGTCACATGTCTTCTGTCACTACTGATGCTACTGGGGTTTCCAATTTTTTTTGTTTCTTCTGCCTGAAGTGTTAACGAATCTCGTATAGAAAAATCACATGTACAATAAAATGCATCTTTGGGTATGAAAATGCATCTTATGCAGTGCAGCACAATCAGCACAACTGTTGGCACAAACACAAAGTGGAGAACAACGACAGCTACAGATACAACGACAACATTACTTGACGCACTGCATACGGCGGCCGATAGCAGGAGTTGGCTGACAGTCATTTTGACAAAGCATATGTAAGCAGAATGTAAAGTTATAGTAACGTTAGAAGGTATATATGGCGGTATGACAGACTTCAAGTGCGAATGTGAGCTGGTTAGACGAGACACTTGGAATCCTTCGGAATCTGAGGATGATTTTTTTTTTTCACTTAAGCACGTATGCAGATTTATACATGCCTTTATAGCGATATATCCTTATGTATATGGAAAGAGGTGTGGAGGCCATATACATGCAGGGTGTGCCAAAAAATATAGAACAGAATGAAAATTTGATAAGAGGCTCAAGATAGTCAAGTGTATTTTCAATATTCAAACAATATTTTTCCGTATTCTCGGTTTAATCTCTGTTTCTGCTTTTTGATATATTTGTTTCTTTTGCTGTCTTACGGTGTTTTCATATTATTGCCTTTTTGTCTTGTTTTCTTATAGTTTATATTAATTTCAATTGCAGTATTGCCTAATTGTTTTATTGCCTTACTGTTTTATATATTATGTCCGTTCCTTACCGACTAAATTCAGTAAGACTGCTTAGCACAAAGAGAATAAAAATTGCACTCTGTAAAAGAGAAAACAAACAAAAAAGTCAAGAACGCAAAAAACCATTTTATTTTTTTTGGTCTGATAATAAAAAAGTTCGAGAATTAAATCTTAACTGACGGTCTGTTTTTTGTTGTAATATTCGTTATTTTTCATTTAAAAAAATTATTTTTTTCGGCCTGAATACTAGTGAAATTTTTTTTTTCATTTGTGTGGCTTAAAATAATTAATAACTTCAAAACCCAAAAAAAATAAACAAAATTGTACGAGATTGTACTGTAAAAATCTCGCTAATCCGGATCAATTAAAACCGACCTCATTCCGGACTATGCGGAAATCCGGATTACCAAAGGCATATAAAAATTATTAAAGAAAATTATTTATAAATCCGAATTCATTTATTATAAGTGATAATTTATAACAAATAATAGTAATGTAGGTATTAAAACAAAAACAAAAAACAATCCATTCAAAATAAACCTTTGAAAGAAGTAAAAAGTGATACATCAATTCAAAATTTATTTAAAAAAATCGGTATGGAAATTTTTACTTTTTTCAGCCTGTCCGGATTACATTATGATCCAGATTAGGCCATATCCGGATTAGCGAGATTCTACTGTATATATGTATTAGGGTGGTTCCGATTTTTGGTGCTCAGGCCTGAAAATATAAATTGATACCAAAATTTCACATCAATAGGACCATGGGAAGGCGTGTCAGTGGGTCGATTTGTGTGATTTTTGTGCATTTTCGAGATGACTTAAAGCATATTTGCTTTTATTTAAAAAAAAAAAATGTCAACATCGGGGTATATTTGTAGCTATAATTTTTTATGGACTCAGTATGATGTGAAATAAGTATGTGCAAAAACTATAAACCAGAAAATTGGCACAAATTTGAGTATTAATTCATTGATAAGAATGTGAAAAATTCTAAGAAATCTTACATATGTCCACTTTGATCGCCCAAAACCATGCCTATATTATTTTTCGATCACTGCTCTGAGCGCAATCGATCGGACATCCTCTTATACATGGAAAACAAAATGTCAAAGACTTTTTGTACCAACGATGTGATCTGGAAAAATTATTGATTAAAAAAAGCAACAAATTGATTTTAAGAAAATAAAGATTTTTAATTCATTTTTGTTCAAGAAACGCTAGTATTTCGCATTTTTCATTTTGGAGATTTTTTTTCGGTTTTCAACGACCACTTTAAGTAATTTTTGTGACTTAACTTCGTCCTTCGTTATCTGTTTATTAAAATTTGCAATCGCTCTTTTTGCGGTATCGTTCACAACATGTAATTTTTGGGCCACAATTTTCGAATACTTTCGAATACAAGATTCATCATTTGGCAAGCAAATGGGGTCTTTTTCCAGAAAATCACACAAATCGACCCACTGACACGCCTTTCCATGGTCCGATTGAGGTCAAATTTTGGCACAAGAGCTTCACGGTATAAAGATATATTTTCAGGCCTGAGCACCAGAATTTTGACGACTTAATTTTTTCATACGATTTTGAACCAGTCTAATATGTATGTATATTGTCTTTTTAGCCACTTTCATGGAAAAATTCGAAAAAAAAAACATAAAAAAAAATCTTTTCGACCAAAAAGCTAGTGGATAATAATTTTTTTTTTATCCTGTTGACTGTCAACTGAAAAAAAAAGTAAAGTTTATCAGCCCAAAGAAAAAATTTTGAATAGTTATAATGCCGAAAAGAATTTTGTTTTTGATTTTTTTTTTCGATTTATTCCATGGAAAATGGTGAAATAAATTTTATTTATTTTTTGGTGTAAAACACCACTTATACTTAACTTTCTACTGTTTTTTAAGGGATATTGTATTGAGTTGCATTTATATTTTTTTTTTCATTCAATGATAGCCTTTTAAATTTCAACACATTTTAAGACACCCTAATGCTCTATTGCACCTCAAAATATGCAAGACGGATTTTCTTCGCACCATTGCATTACTTTGGTTGAATTTTTCTGCGAATTTCGGTAAACAGCGGGTGTTTTACGTACAAAGCAGACGCAAATTTTTGTTTTCGTGCTGTGCTGCATCTCATTAACTATGGCAATGGATGATTAGAAGCAAAAGAAAAGAAACAGAAGAGGCACAAGAAAAAGGTGTTCATGTCACTCGTAACACTTGAGTCTCTGCAACAGCAGTCCTCTTGTAAGATGCTTTCACTGCTGATGTTTGGTGCTACCTCTTTTGGTGATGTTAGTGCTGATGCTGCGACAGCAAGTGTCGCAATGGTGTGCGGAATTACGAGTGAAATTTCCATCAACTCATCATCAAGAACCAGCAGCCGTTGCTGTTTGTAGCTTTAAGTTTGAGATCTCATATTGTGTGTACATGGCCGTATCGTGTGCGAAATGAGTGATACATGGGCCTTGCGATGTAAAATGGCCCGGTCCATTTAGAGACGGCCCTTACTTGTTTGTTGTATATCACCTTGATATTGAAAAATTTAAAAACGTAAGGATTGAAAACGTGCTCACAAACTATTTGTTTGCTTAACAAGTAAAATTTGTTAAGATATTGCAAAGACAGGACCTTTTTTGATCATACATTTAACAACGCTTGGAAGGAGCCAGAGTTCTCCAAAGAATATACATAGGTACATCAAAATGTTTACAAACATTTTCTTTATTCGCCATAGTTCCTGCACACTCACAGTACGTTCCTGTGTGTATATGTGCGTGTGTTTTATTCTTGTGTATGTATATGTGGCACCATCAGAGTTTCAAACATAAACTCCTTTGCATTTTACATGAGCACGCAGCACATGTGTCTTCGACAACAACAATATTAACACGCAGTAGAACAAAAGTGGAAATTCTGTAACATGGCACTTTTTTATCACTTGACAAAAAGCAAAACTCAAGTGACAGTTATAGATGACAAATTTGAAGCTTTAATTCTTTCAGTTTTTTTCTCATATAAAATACAGCGATCTTTATAAAACTTTAAAACTTAAATTTAAATAGAAGTACCAGTGTACTACGTATAATCTGCCGAATTCCAAAAGTAATTTTCGGGCTAGACCGACTGCATTACAATTAATATCTCGTGTGGTTTCGAAAACCGGAGTGATCGTTTCAGAGCAAACAAATATGCATAATCAAACAAGTGTTTGCAAGCACCACCGGGACAATATCGACTCGTTTTCATTTTGACATAAAGTTGCATATGAAGTTGTAAGTGTTCCTTATAAAAAAGATGCACGTAACTACAATTTAATATCATTTCAATAACTAAATAACATATTGGGCTTTTTCATCGATTGACAAGTAAAGAAAAACTACATTTCAGAAGGGTAACGTTTACGGAAAATTGGGAATACGAAATATTTACTTACAGGCCGTAAAGGCCCAGGCTAGCAGCAGGTGATTTTTTGGAGGATGAAAGTTTACAGTTTTGAAAGTTTTAAAATTTTTTCAAACTATATGTATATAATGATAACAAAGTGAAAAGTTTTTTCTATATCTAAATTCATCAATGTTTTTGTTTATTCAGGCATAGTTTTATAGTGAGACTAAAAAAAAAATTTCATTCATTCGGGTTTTTTTTAATGTGCGAAGAAAAGAAAAATCTCCTGTCTTACTAATTTAGCGGTCAATAATCTAGGCAAGAGTAGAATTGGTCAAGTTTATTAGTAAAATTTGGAAAACATTAGGTCCTGGGGTAGATTTTTTTAAGATTTCGGTGATCACAATCTTTATAAGCTGGTGAAAATTTTATTGTGCAATAGCCTGAGAGTAAATGCTTTATTAATACTTTCCACATCACACAGACATAAGATCTCATGCTCATGCTTCTGAGGTCACATCATGAGCTTATTGCGACTGATTGTCTGTTGCTTTTTGTATCCAGTTTTAAAAGTCAGCACAACAAACCAAATTGATTTTGTGACCAATCGTTTATTTAACAAAACGTTCTCAGGGATTGTGTACACCAAGGATACACGGCTCGAATCTCGTTTAGTTCCTCAAACTTATAAAACTTTTTCCATTATTTGAGCTAAATAACTTCGGATGCTTTTTATTTGAGTAATTTAGTCTTCAAAACACTTACTTAATTTAAACAGTTACGGTTCGCAAACTCCGCATGCTTTTTCGTTTGGGTCGTCAAGTCACGCCGGCTCGTTCAGCTCTTTCTGTTACTCGAGGAAAACGCTTTCGGTTCGGTTTTTTTTTTTTTTTTGATAAAGTTCACAAGAATGACAGTAAATGTTTATTTGAAGTAGAATAGTGAGGCTCCTGTGGTCCACATCACTTAACTTACTTGCCACATCTTCAAAATATAATTGCACAAGATAAAAGTGAAACAACACATTAAAGCCTTAATAGAATTTTGCTTAGAGTCTAAACTATATACAGCTTACATACTGCGATTAGGAGAAATATGAGGACAGCCATCACAAACGACATCGTCTAATACAAGTATATCAATTTCCGATATAATTTTAATGTTGCAACATCCCTAGAATTTTCTTGAAAAGTTTTTAATTTTTTCTTTATATGCAAAGCACATCATAGTTTGCATAAGAAAAACTTTATCCCCGCTACAAAGGGAGGGCAACACTAACTTAATAACAAAGGAGTGTGTGAAAAGCTAAAAAGCAACAACGCTTTAACGAAAGTAAATGAGACAACTTTTAGTGTTTGTAAACGCGCAAAATTGTTTCTTTTTGCTTGAATTTTCGTTTGTAAAAAAGTTCGCTGCACATGTATGGTTTTTCTTTGCTATGCTCAGAATTTTTCTTAACCTTGTATCTTGGCTTACATAACAAACACTTGAGGCAACTTTTTGATGCGTCTGCGGGATGTTTCTGCCGCTACTAACTGTAGCTGTGAGTACGTGTGCTTGTGCTTGTTTTCCTTATTACTTAAGGCAGTGCTATAATTTTTTTGGTACTACGCTCACCCACACACGCTTTGGTATGAACATGTCAAGGACGAGATTTTGTCATTTTAATTGGTGCACTTTTGATTTATAATGATCTTTTATTTTTTTTGTTTTGGTTAGGGATGATAAATTACTTTTTTTTATTGAAAGGAAGAGAGAAGCTATAAGTATTTGCTGTGTTTTCGCAAAAGTGAATTGAATTTTAATAAAAAAAATTTATGAAGTGAAATGATGGGCACTCACAGTACTTTTGTTATTTATTTATTGCACCATTTAATGGTAATGGGAAATCTCATGCTATTACTACTAAGCATTTCATTTAGGAATTTTAAGATTTTAATTAACCTTTTTACTAAATTTCTTGATAGTAGTGGAATGTTTTCCGCTATCAATAATTAATATTTAGTGCTTGTGAGTTTGAAAAGCTTCTTAATTAAAAATATGTGTCTAAAATATGAGCACTAAACGTTGCTCAAGACTAGATATATTAATAAGTCTTAAGTACATCAGATCACTTGCCATATGAGTCAAATTATGTGAATTGAAATTGCATTATCACTCGACTGCACCGTTTTACTTTATTTTTGGTTCATATTGATAAATTTAAAATTAAAAAACGTTATACAAAATCTATATCAATGGCTCAGACATTAATATATGATAGCTTATCAGTCGCAAATATCGTTCTTAGTCCTTAGTAATTCAGCAGCTGCAAAGAAACTGTTGCTGACTTTCGTGATGCAAACTTCTACGCAACTACTACCCATCAAAATTTCCGTATTTTGAAGAGTAAAACTTCATTCATATCTCCTTACAATGGTCAAAGGGAAATAATTTGCATTCAAAATAATATATTTATCAGTAGCATTTTTCAGAACGACACAAAAAAATATTTCAATGCTCGGCTGCGACATAATATTTTGGTGGGAAGTGAAGTAGGATCTCTAGTATATGTAGAGGTGATTATCACTATCAAAATAAAACTAACAGCGTAACGTTTAGAGGATACAACATTGCAGTATCTAGGCAGCATCAAAAACTCGCAAATCCCTATCTAGTCTATTTTAAGCTCATAACGTTCTGAAAGCCTAATTAAAAAATATGTGTTTCCAAAAAATTCAAGAACATTTTCATATTGCAAAATATTTCTAAAAAAAAAAAATTTTAAACATAAGTTGTTTTCTTTAAAACAAAGTATTTTTTTGGTAAATATCATAAAAAATCTATTGGAATCACTCATTAAAATTTCATGTAGTGAATTTAAAAAAAAACGTTCGAAGAAAAAGTGACGGAAATTTTAGAAACTAAAACTAAATACATCGATCTCTACTAGAACTACAACTAACCAAAATTTTAATCTTGGCAAACTTTACTCCATATCACCTCTTTCAAGGTGTTTAGGGACAAATTTTGTATGCGTTTTTAGCTTAGCTCTTTGCCAAACTAACAATACCAATATTGATATAACATAGAGGGGGATTATTGATTTATCGACGAAAAGGTCCATTTCGAAAAAAAAAAAATTAATTAGGGCCTATCCGAGAGCGACTGTAAAAATTTTTTGGATTTTTGTTTGTATTCACTGAGGATTTTCTGAAGAGACAATATTTCGATATTTTTGCCAACTTGACTCAATAATTTTATAAGCTTATGCCAAAATAATACCAACAAAATCGTGTTTTTTTATAAAAAAAAAAAAATTAAAATCTTTGAACTAGTTATGGGCTCATATTGTAAGTTTTATTATTATTTTCATTATGCGTTAATACCGCCCTTTACTTTAAATTGGCAATAAATATTGAACTACCGTTTTCCAATACATAACACATATCTTACATGGAGTGAAAATAATTCAATTATTGCGGAAAATTAATGAAAAATTGTGGTTTCCTAATGACAGGGAATATAATGAACCATACTTTGATTAAAAATTATAGTGGAATTGTTAGTGACTCATTGCCATATTGTGGCAATATTACTGTCCTGTTTATTAAAGAAGTTATCGAATTTTTCCATAATGGACGAACATACTATATAAGTTTTCATATATTAATTATTATAATTAGTATTTGTGTCATTTTTCGAATATTTCTGTGTAATTAACTATTACACACTAATCATCATTTGCAACGAATTTTAGGCTGACATACATAAGTACATACTCGTATGTGTAAGTATATATGACAAATTTCGATTTATATACATTTCATATCATTTTCAACCAATTCTAAAATAATTTATTTAAGTCTGAATTACCTTGATATTAGTACACATGAAAAATTTCAATTATTATTAAATTTTTTAATTAAAAATAACATTTTTTAATTTGCCCAAAATATGTTTGAATATTATATTTTCAATATTTTAATTGATTTCAAATAATTTTACGTAGTTATCATTCTGATTGCATTTTGATTAAAGTAGTTTTCTATCTTTTCTTTGATACGAATAAGAGGCATTAGTGCTGATTTTGTATATGGATGCTATAATATCTTTACTACTTTTGATATATTCGGCTGGCACCATATAATAGCTCTTCACACAAGAAGCCCCAGAAACATAGTTGAAAAAATTCAAAAAAATTTCGATAAATTTTTGGAAGTTATTTCTTACTGAAATAACAGCTTATATTTGGAGACTACTTCAGTTCAATTGGTCTTTCTTTTAATCGTTCTCATTGGGTATTATTTCAATTTGAAATAACTCCCAAAAAAATAAGCCCCAATGAAGTTTCAGTTGACGCTAATTTCATTCAATTCCTTTTCGAGGTTATTTAACTTTTTTGACTTATATTTAATTTTGTCCGAACTTGGAAAAAACATTTAAGCTTAGTAGTTTTTTACATAAAAATTTATTAATTTGTTTCCTACAATGAAACAATGATCTTAAATAATATTTAAGGTTAAGTAATCGAATATAAAATCTAGTTGGACAATAATTTCATTCACAGGAAGATTAGATAATTATGCGGAAAATAATGTATTCACCATATTTTGGTGAATACATGTATGAATATCTTTTCATAATTTCCAAATTCAAAGGTTGAAAGTATATTTTTTTAGAATAATAAATGTAAAATGTATGGGAAATCTTTGTAAGCACCGCTTTCTATATGCCAAACATATGACAATCACTTCCTTAAAACTTAAGCTTTCTGGTAACACCCGTCTTTTTAACTTTTTCTAACTCCCCTATACCTCAATAATGTTTTGGAAAAGTGTTTTACGTGCCATGTTCTAAAACATTCCAATAAATTGTTGAAAATGAACTTATGAAATGCTTTTAAGCAATGTTGACAAGCCACATAAAATTTATATTTTTGTAGCATCGGTATAGAAAAAATTTGTTAAAAGCTTAACGTGCAACCACTATCAAGGTCATATGTAAATGACCTACAACAAAAACAATGTGTTACTTTAAGAAGTCAAACCCACACCTCAAAGCTCAAATAAGGAAATGAACAATGTATTATAAGCTACCATTCCTGGCCTTAATTCAATTTTTCCAGCCAGGTCATCACTATCAACAACTTAACATACGTCTAGTTGGCTCACATTTCCCAAGCAAGTGGGAAAAGCATCTAGAAAACAAACATTGAAATGCGATAAGTTATGTAAACAGCTCCACTCCATACCACAGGCGGCAGAAATTGAAGAAAAAGCGGTTGCCAGGACACAGCCATTGAAAAAGAAACGCAGTGACAGCACAAAAAAGGGTTTTTTCCTTGACGGCTGTTTCCTTGAGAAGCACTCTCTGCTCTGTTCTGTGTGTTTGTGTTTGTATTTGTAAAAGTCATTTGTGGTGTCGTCATCATGGCGTATGGCAGTGTGTAGATTTACTGCTTGTCACTGACACAAAGGTCATTATACTTATACATGGAAAGAACGTATGTATCGTATTGTAGTTATCACAGCGACAGATTTGGAAGTAGGGGCTGCTGCTGTTGTGGTTTTTGGTTTTTTGGTTTATTTGTCATTCAGTAGATTGTTAGCAAAATAAAATTAAGTGGCCAAATTCATGTTAGATGATAAATTCATACCGACCCATATCAACGCCAAAATGTGGAAAACCTTAGTAAATAAAAAGATACCGCAAGACTAAAAATCAAAAATATCTTAAGACTGAGAACATTTCTTCAAGATATCAATTTATAATTTGAGTAAAATTGAGTATCTTTTTTTTTAATTTGCATGAATGGATGCCAAAAGTGACCACTATGTCAATGTCAAGTAATAAATTATTGACATTAATTAGGACACTTTAAGAAACCTCAAAGCTTTTTTTATTGAAAAAATTTGTGGAGCCTTAAATGTATGGAAATTCACTAGGAAAAGTGGGACAGTAATCAGTTTATCTCTAAATAAATTCTTGTGATAGTTTTTTTTTCTTTTGTTGTAATAAAATGATATCGTTAACTCTAACAACTTTAGCAAGCGCAACACAAACGTATCAATGACAAATTTATCACAAGTTCATTATGTCTATGAATAGCAGAGATAGAAAGAAGAACAAAAAATAAGAAGATGGAAGAAGAATAAAAAAATCTAAGGGTTGCCAGCACATGACTTTGATTTATGAGCTTCAATATTAAAATAATGAAGTGCAGTTAAATAGACTGAAGTATATCATTCATGCATGAATTAAAGGCAAACACCTCGAATTGGTTGGGTATCTGCAATAGTACGAAATGAAAATGTTTAACTATTCAAAATTCGATTTTTTGTCAGGTAAGAAAACATTTTTTATTTTTGATTTGTACAACTTAACTATACTTAACTTAACTGCTATGTTCTAATATATTTCCTCTCAATTTAGACTGTGAATTGCAAATTTATTATTATGGGTGGAATATTTGTTTATTTACGTGTGTAATAAAGCAGGATAATATAGAAATTATGTGCAGCATTTTTGAAGCTTATGCTTATATGGAAGGTGCCACGCCTTTTTTTTCAAAATTCAGCAACTTTTAGTCTAATGCTTGGCCGAATCATTTCTTGTATTTCTGTGGAATTTGGTTTCATTGCTTAAAATTGTTCTCTAAGAGCAGCGCTTTGTTTCTATGAAGGTTCGCCAAGTTCTTGTCCAAAGCTTTTCCGAAACAAGCAGACCGACAGACTGACATGGCTAAATTGACGCAAGTAGTAACGCTGATCAAGAACTAGTATATGTTTACTTTTCTATACCTGCAACGCCCCTGTTACGCCTAGCAATCGGAATGACCGAGTGAATTTACTTTCTGTATAGGGTATAAAAACACAATAATTTGACACTTTATTATTCAATCATTGCAAAGTCAATTTTTTTTATGGAATGACCATGTCCACAAAGACATCAAGTGGTTAGTTGTCAGAAACAGGGAAAAATTAAGAAGGCTAGGATTGAGCGATACTGCGGCAACAACCTCACCTCCTGAGAGATTAAATATAAATTAGATCATGGATAAGTTTCAGTAATGGAGGTAATACATTTATTCATCTTTCTAGCTACCCATGTTTAATTGTAAATTAATCCAATCAAAAAGTTGCTTTCAAAGAGTGCCATAGTTCAGATGATTTGTTTTTTTTTTTTTGAAACAGTTCCAGCGGATGCACTTAACCGGACGAGAGAAGCATCCATCTATTTTAGGAATCAGAGAGCGACAACCAACTGTTCTGTTTTTTTTGAGTGAAACTGTTTTTTTTTTATTAAATTAGACTGCATATTCATTTAACGAAATAGTGGGTCGAGCGATTTCCGAACACAGTGAAGTAGATGTAAGGACAATGAAAGAAAGTTTTTTGTTCAAGTTCAATCCTCAATTTTAATAAAAATTAAAAAGCTGTGTTTTTTGGAGCCTAGAGTCCGTTCATACTCTGATAGTTAAAAAATCAAGATTTCATAAAAACCTAATTAAAAAGAATGTGTTTTTTTCAAAAAGTTGAAAAACATTTTTAGTCCCAAAATTTTTCCAAACACAATTTTTTCAATCACTCATTATAATTCCTAATTTACAAAAGAAGTTCAAGAAATTTAATTCAAAAAAAAGACGTTCGTAGAAAAAATGAGGAAAATTAAGCTTCTTTATGTTGGAAACTAATGATGTTGAGCGCAAAATCTTCAGAGATTTTAATCGATCTTTACTAGAACTACAAATAACCAAAACTTAAAAAAGATCGGAGCATACAAAATTTTAACCTGGAAATTTATACCCCATGTAAATTATATTTGACTTTGATGTTCCAAACTTCTCGATTTCTTTCAACATTTTTCGATAAAATTCAATACTTTTTGAATTTTTTCAGTGATTTTCCATACAATTATTGATTAAAAATTTTACTTAAGTTTAAGTTTCACTTCTGGTATACAATTCTGTGTTCCAATTAGAACACACTCTCTAATTTTAATAATAATTTTAATAAGATTAAAATATTATAGCTATACGAAATCCATTCAAGCAATTTATCAATGCACAATTTATTTCATTTCATTTTATTTTCTGTTTTGTTTTGTTTTGTTTTACATCTCAATGTATGAGCCATAAATGTATTTTCTTACATACAAGCTTGTATAAGATGATAAATGCCAAACTCTTATCACAATCATAAAAGCTAAAGCTTATTATGCACATACAAACACTTATGAGTATTCAACTTTTAGATACACATACTTGTAGAAGAGCAAACATAAAGATTTGAGTAATTAATACAATTCCCAACGCAATCAATTCGTCAAACACATAGCCAACTAACCAGCCACACAGGGTCAAAAGATACGTATACGCTGCAATTTACCAGCCAAACCAACTGACTCATCGAATGATTAGCTCACAAACACACCAGCCAGTGTTGTACAACGCAGAATGCCACGTGTATGTTAGAAAGTAAACAAGTGATACCCATGAGCTGAGTGGCAATCCGTAGGTATTTAATTTTGAGCTTTCGTTATGGATGGCACTTAATGCTATTCATATTTAAGCGTTTGAAAAACTACAGATCCATCATCAGGCCAAATTTAACAATCGCAGCATTAGAGAGGTGGGAAGCGGTACAAACCAATGTATGTAACTAAATAAGTTTGGAAATATAAACTCCTACATATCCCATAACTAGATTTTTAAATACATGGTAGTGCGCAAATGAACGTACTGAGACAATGTATGAGACTGAGACAACGTATGAGAAAGAGAGAAAGAGTGGGTAATCCTTAAAAATAAATGCTTGCTAAATCTTAGTGATGTATTAGAACATTGTTGGACTGGTTTGACTTGAACCATTAGAAGATTTGTTGCCGGAACTCTCGAAATATTAATGTCAAATAAATAGAAATTGCTTACTAAAATATTATTTAATGAAAATCAGATGCAATTACCCCTGTGGCCAATTAAAGTGGTCGAAGGATAGTCATTGAAGAACAAGCAACATAGGCAAAGGTATTTCGGAAAAACATTCAACTGTCACCATTTAGTAAAATTGTATCAAGTTATAGTATCTATATAAATGAAATGATAGCCGTTTTCGATGAACAGGATTCACGCAAAATCTACTGAATCAATTTTGATCAAATTTTTTTAGTCATCTTTCTTAGACTCTTGGTCCCAACATAGAATTAAAATTATCACAATATTCCTGTTAAATATCAAAATATTAAATTTTTAAAATTGCTAAAAAAATTAAATTCACACATAGAAAGAAGCATGTAAGCATGAAAAATCGCTTGATGGCAAGTTAGTGTGTTAGTTAGTGTGTGTGCGTTTTGTTTTTATATGGCAATACAATAGAAGAGAATATTCAAATTTTACTCTCGCTCTCATTCTCAATTTGTCAACACAGCAACGCGGAATTTGTGAACAATGAAAAATAAATTACAGTACGTTCACACATAGAAAACACACATGCTGTCATAAATGGCTTGACAACATGTGTGACTGTCAATATTGCTTCGCGTTTTTCGTGCATGCTCTCAAACATCAATTGCAGAACAACTTATGAGCGTCCACATCGAAGTGAACTGCATGAAATCCTATTTAAAATGAAAAATGTTCACTATGCTTGACAGTCAGTTCACATAGGTTGTATGGTTGGACAAGCCAGCAGGAAAATCAACAATTTTTGAAATCCATCCAACATGTGTGTCAAGCGGTCGTTCCTAGAGTTCACACTATCGAACATTGATGTTGGACAACATGAGTGATAATGTGTACTAGGCTAATTGAATGTGTTAGTTTGTGTGTGTTCGTTTTTGTCTTTCATATGTCAATATAATGAAATATTTATGGAAGAGAAAACAACAAGAACTCTAGATCTGTGAAGAAGAATCCAAAATTGACTGTAGTTCTTTTACAAAAAGTAAATTGTTTGCCTTCGCAGAAAAACAGGCTACGTGTACAAAGTCGTGGGCATCTGCTAGTTTATAAATAAGATTTTAAAATAAATAGGTTCTCTATGTATTTATAATATGTGTACAACCTAATCTCATGTAGTCCCAATATAAGCCACCGCCATAGATTGCAATGTGGACTCCATCAATTTTATTGTCTTAGCGCTAAAAATATGGAATTTTATTTCCATTGAACCCTTTATGCTTTTTATCTTCGATTTAACACAAAGAGCTTGATTTGTGCCCTCATTGGTGGTGAAAAAATTTTGCACAAACTACTCAAATCAAAGATTTTATGGAATAAGAGCATTTTTATTTAACTTTGACGTGGTGCCAAATTTTATTGCAATTCATTTCATTTTCTGAATATCGATATGAATACTTTTGATTGCTTAGCAACTTGTAATCTATACGTAAAAAATGCTTTAGCTTAAATTTTTGAAAATAATTTAAAAATGTAAAAATTCGGTAAAACTTTATTCATTTAAGGTTTTTGGGACATAAATTGAAATTAACGTTTACGATATATTTTTCGATATAAGACCATCGTTTGAAGATAATAGTAATAAAAAACACGTCTTTCAAGTCACTTGAATTGGCTACCATAATGCTACTAGTTTCAAGAGAAATTACATTTAAATATCAAATCAAATACTTGTGCCAATTATTGCTTCTTGAACTAATCAACCCTATCATGAATAAACATTCCCTCAAACTTTTTCTCCAATCCCCTGTTTTGCGATCGTGGAAGATTTTTGGGGAATGGGAACAAACTCCTTGGAAAATGAGGTTATCGGCAATACTTTTTTGGGGAACATTTTTTGACGTTTCACGCAAATTTTGTTCCCCAACTTTTTGGCTAGGAATTTAATGAGGAAAGAGTCAATGCTAGCAATATTTTGTAATTTTATTTAATAAAAACATTTTTTAAACATATTTACAAGATCTAGCAACACAAACAAAGGGAACTTACTGATATTGGTTCAGTACATGGAATCCAATTCGGATACAGTAAAAGTCTTCATGAAAAAGAGTAGATGGCAAACTATCAAGCTATGCTACACTATATTTTAGGTGATTTTTTTTTGTGATAGATAAATGCACTTCATTTTTATTTATAAAATTGTTCAGCTGACAGGTATACTAATGTCAAATATGCAAAATTACTGATAAGCTAATGTCAAATATGAAAAATGCAACTGTGATTTTGGTTTGAATGGAAGTAATTGGAAATATTTTGGCTGCACTGACTGGATATGAAGTTTTCCAATCCGCAATTATTCATGATCGCAAAATACTCCTCTCGAGAAACGAAAAAATCTGCGAGAGTCGTTTTCCTCCGAATATTCATGATAGGGGTGAATATCTTTCCATGCAAAAATTTTTTACTTACTAAATAACTAATATTTTGAAAGTTTCAACAGAGTAGTTTTAACAGATTGGGCTTAAACTTTTTACAAATCTTTTATTTTTAATGATTATAGTTTTTTTTACACCTCTAATACTAATTTTCCGTAAATACTTATTTTAACCACATTACGTAGAGACTTTGATAGTTACTGGAGATTTTCAGTATAACTTTCGAAATTAAGTTTTGTTAAAGAGTTGCTGTTTGCCGTAACAGATAGCGATAATGACGTATTCACCCTAGTGAAGCCATAAGAATAAAATCATTCTGAACGTAAAATTAGCGGACTTGAGAAAACTAATGCACAACACTGATACAAATAGTATCCAGAAGCAGACAAAGTGTGGCTAAGAAAAGGGTCAATCCAAAATAAGATTTGATGATATAAAGGAAGTAATTTTTCAAGTTTAAGGCAAGTAAAAGATAATGGAGCACAAACAATAAATAGAACGAGAACAGTTTATTAAGGCAACGCTGACATGGACTGTACTGCTTTGTTCTGCCCTTTAGTTGGATATACATCGAATGTTTACTCGGTAGTCGAAGATGAACAAAAACAATAAAGTCAAACGAGACTGTAAGACAACTTAAGTGAGATTGTGGCTTTAAGTACCCAGCAAATATATGTATGACAGATTTTTAAATATTCCACATATATGGCAATGAACTTTATTTATTATTAATAATAACGACACAAAAAGTAAACATCAATTGAACAATAATCGTTTGAAGCTCTTAATTGAGTTGTTTATTTCCAAAACAAAACTTGAAGATTTATGATAATTTGTCAGAAAACGCTTAAAACGGAAAACACAACAAAAGGTGTGTTTTGGAATAAGTGAAGGTACTTTTGAAACCACTTTTAAAGGCACCAGTACCATTGAATTGCTGGGTGATTTACATAAAGACTTTGTAGTTAACTCGATTTCATACAAAAATTAATCCGGTTTTGATTTGGAAATAATCGACTCAATTACCTAACACACTCCAATTGCTTTTGCAGTCACTATCTTTCTATAGTTTCTACAGAACAAACAGTCGCTTCACATTGGTATTCGATCTCGTGCGAGATCAAATTATCACCTCCGTGATTAAAATACGTCTCTTCCGCGTTTTCAATTGTTTGCTGGGCTTATTCACCGGTATTTCCACACACATAAATGCATACATACTATTGTGTTGTATTGGCGAAGCATCGTCTTGAATGCTTTGTTATAATTTCAACCCAACTGTATGCCAAACATTACTATAAATCAAATTTATGGTGCATAATTTTTGGGAAAATTTTCTAAGATTTAATTTATTGTTTTGGCTTTTCAAATGCAAAAATTATGTTAAGCATTATATACATTGATGTAATGATGGAATACCTTCTGCTATTTAAGATTATATTCTATGAAATTATTTAGAAAACAATATTAAAGTTTCTCTCTAAAGTGAAAAATTGTTGAGTTATAATAATAGTCCAAGAGCCGGCTGTAGAAAAGTCGAGTGTATAAGATTACAGGAAGGGATGTATGCCAAATGATAGAGCTCAATAAGCCTAAATAGAATATCTAGGGTTGTTTAGCCAAAGCCTGTCCCGATGGCCGAAAATGTCCGAGTTTTAGCCAATTTTGTTGTTCTAATTAAAACTGTAGTACATAACAGCTCGAAATGTATGCCAAATGAATTAAGTATAAATAGTCCAACAAATTGTAAATAAAATTAATTATTATTCTGGAAGTAAACCAGTTAAGTACAATCTTGGTGTTTCTTTTTAAAAAGCCTTGTGGCTTCTCTCATGATAGCTTGAGTAGCTAAAAACTCACTACAGCCTTTGTGGCTCCCTTTAAAGCCTTGTGGCTGTTCAAAAAGGCGTGTGCGCCAAAACACAAAAACTTCCTACAAAACTCATCCTACCCCCACATGGCGATCCTGCCCCAACAAACCGGACATCTACTGATCAATTGAACAAAAATAGAAGATATTCCTACTACAAGAACTTTTTGCGATGACAACAATAGATAAACCAACATAATGACATTTTTTTAAAAAGAAAACTTTCTCCCTACAAAAAAAAAAAAAAGCAAGTAAACTACCTATGTCAGAAGGCTACATGCCTAAAAAGAAAAATAAACTATAGCTCCATAAATATGGATTGTACCAAGACGACAGCTCGTAGGTCTACTGGAGCAAAAGCTCTACGTAAACAACTCGCTACTAAGGCAGCACGCAAACCTGCACCATCAACCGGTAGTGTTAAGAAGCCACATCATTATAGTACCATAGCAATGAATGAAATCCGTCGTTACCGAAAATCTAATGAATTGATGATCCCCAAATTGTTATTTCAACGTTTAGTACGTGAAATTGCACATGATGTCAAGCCCGATTTACGTTTCCAATCGACAGCCATTAGTGCCTTACAAGAAGCATCAGAAGCTTATTTGATTAGCCTATTTGAAGACACGAACTTATGCGTTATCCAAACCAAATTGGCTTACCTAATTCATGGAGAACGTGCTTAAATTAAACATCTTTATATTATTATCATATACTTTTTCTTAATTTTAGTAATTATTAATAACTCGAAATGAACATTTACTTCGTTTGTGCAAGAAGTAAAAAGATATTAAGCAAACTTTACGTAAATAATGGATCTATTAATAATAAACAACGACAATGTTAGTATTTTTGCTATAGGATGTAATTCAGTTTTTCCTAGATTTAATTATTTTTAAATTTTTTTTAATATCAGTCTATTTTAAATTAATTGTAAATTAGGAAAATACTTATTCCCAACAAAAAAAAAAAAAATTTTTTTGTAATGACATTTTTTTTTCTTGTAGCAAAATTAGTCAAATTATCATGGGTAACATATAATTAGAAAATAATAGAAATAGAAATTGAGATGGGTGTAATTAAATTCAAGGATAAGATTAGACCTTGCAGATTACGATTTCGAAATAAAATTTAAACAAGGAAGGATAAACACAAATGCCGACGCGCTATCTCGAATACAAATAAATTCAGAAACTCTTATTGGTATGATACCAACAGAAGAAGATAAAAATATTAACAAAGCATTGGTTATAACAAGGGGAATTAAAAAGAAGCTAGCACAAGATAATGAACAAGAGAAATGCAAATCTCAGAACGAGTCTGATCAACTTTTCACATGGGATTGCACATCTATAACTGACGTCAAAAATATGAAGAAATTAGAGTTCATTATAAACAATTTAAACAAAACACGTGTTGAAATTACAGATGATATCGTACAAGTACGATGTGGCGACAATCCAACGAATCTAGATTCGACTTTGGAGAAGCTATCATCTCTTATGTATAAAAAGAATATTAAAGACTTAGGCCTAAAGTCAAATGATGATATATTTAAAATTCTTGATAAAAATGAATTCAAGAAAAAATTTAATAAGCTGCAGCAGAAGAAAAAAATAAAGAGTAATAAATCTCTAAATATATTGATATATGAACCCCCAAAGAATATAACAAGTAAAACCATGCAACAAAACTTAATAAAAGAATTCCATGATTCACCCCAGGGAGGACACTTAGGAATTAGAAAAACAGTACTTAAATTAAAACAGCGCTACACATGGAAAAACATGCGGCAAATGGTAAAAAACTATGTCAACAAATGTGACAAATGTGCTCGCAATAAATATACGAGACACACGAAAGAAAGTATGACCGTAACGGACACACCAAGTACAAGTTTCCAAACAATATCCATCGACACAGTAGGTCCACTTAAAATATCAAACGGATACCGATACATACTAACGATGCAATGCGAACTCACAAAATTCGTTATTGCACATCCAATTGTAAACAAAGACGCGAGATCAGTCGCACAAACAATAGTAGAACAATTTATTTTAAAATTTGGCTTATTTAAAAAATTAAAATCCGACCGTGGAACTGAGTTCACAAATGAACTACTGAAAAACATATGCGAATTATTAAAAATAGAACAAATATTTTCAACCCCCTACCATCACGAAACGATTGGTGCACTCGAGAAAAACCATAGAACCCTCAATGAGTCCTTACTATCTTTCGCCGATGACTTTGAATGGGACAAATGGATTCCATATTATACTTTCGCTTATAACTCAACACCACATGTAGATAATTACTACACACCCTTTGAACTAATTTTCGGAAAACTACCTTCACTACCTAGCGATTTGACTAGCGACAAAACAAAACACTATAATTTAGAGGACTATAAAAACGAACTACAAATAAGATTAAGGACAGCAATAAATAAAGCAAAAGACCTAATAGACATTGTAAAAAACAAACGAAAACTTAATTATGACAAAAAGGTAAACACGTCAGACTTTAAGATAGGAGATCTTGTATTTGTAAAGATAGAGAATAGAAGAAAATCTCAAAGTCCATATAAAGGTCCATATGTAATAAAAGAAAGAAACGGTGTTAATTCCGTAATTAAAATTAATAATAATTTAAAATCTTTTCATAACAACATGTTAAAAAAATATACAAAATGAAACCAATATTAATGTAATAAGTAAATACACAAATTTAATAGGTTTAAAGTTTTTAAAATAATCAATATATTTAAGAATTTGTAAAATTAGAAAATATAATTATATAAATAAAATATACTTACTGTAATCAATTATTTTAACTATTTAGAAAAACCATAAATAAATTAAACTTTTAAATTCAAATTTCAATTTCATATTCTATGTTAAAATATATATAATTTATTTTAAAGAAACATATTTAATCAGTCTTATAAGAAAATTATATTGTAAATTCTAAACCTTATTTACTTTTCATAATTAACTTTTTATCAAATTTAACTAATTCATGTAATAAGATTCATACATTAGAATATAATTTTAACACATAATCAATTAAATACTTTTTCATTTATGTAATAAAAATATTAAATCATTAATTAAGTATTATATACATATCTAGAAATTCATTTCTTATATTAAAATGTAACTTATATTATTTTTGCCAATACTCCACCATCTTAAAAAATTATCTCCAGATATAATTTTTCGCTTAAGGGTTAGGGTGTAGTGAACCCACTTAATCACCATGGCCACCACTAACACCTACTTCAAATTCCGATAATAAGGGAACCAAATAAACCAAACGTTCCCACCAATTCCACTTGATTTTTTCACAGTAAAACTAATCCACTCAAATTCAAATTCATTTATTTTTGATTTACGGAAATCAAAAATAAACAAATTCATATGACACTTTTCGGTCAAGTCATAAAAAGTAAAATTTACGATTTACATCTGCAAGTCACATTTATTTTTCCTTTGCCCTTTTTTTGTGCTCGTGCCGCTAACGCCACTCGCACAAACAAAAGCAACAACAATTAAATGCAAGCATTATGTTTCACCCGCACGTCATTGACTTAGTGCATTCAAGGCAACGTCTTAGCCTACCTCAACTGACCACACAGAACAACAACAACAAACCCAAATGCATATTGTAAGAAAACACCCTTATGCCATATTTTCAAGGCTGGGAACAACTGATTGAAGTCAATTAGCTTTGCGACTCTTTCACACTTACCAAATACTGCATACCATATTGAGTAGGGAAATGCTGATGCAACCAAAATTGCATGATCAGCGGGGAAATTGAATAGAGGAGGAGTCAGGGTAAAAATAACGGCAAATAGTGTTAAGAAAATACTAGTTTATTAAGTATAAATAGTCCAACAAATTGTAAATAAAATTAGTTATTATTCTGGAAGTAAACCAGTTAAGTACAATCTTGGTGTTTCTTTTTAAAAAGCCTTGTGGCTTCTCTCATGATAGCTTGAGTAGCTAAAAACTCACTACAGCCTTTGTGGCTCCCTTTAAAGCCTTGCGGCTGTTCAAAAAGGCGTGTGCGCCAAAACACAAAAACTTCCTACAAAACTCATCCTACCCCCACAATGGGTTGCCACTCATTTGTTGACCCCAAAAACGGGTGTCAACTAATGTTTAAGACATGATTCGACAAAGCAACCCTACTTATTCTATTTAGGCAACAAAATTGGCTAAAATTCGGGCATTTTCGGCCATCGGGATAGGCTTTGACAAGGCAACCCTAGATATTCTATTTAGGCTCATTGAGCTCTATCATTTGGCATACATCTCATCCTATAATTTTTTACACTCATTTTTTCTGCAGCCGGCTCTCCGCCTATAAGTGCATATTATTGGGATTAATTTGGCCTACCTTCCAATTTACTTAACAAGATTAATTACCGCTGGAATAAATCATTGCAATATATGTATGTACATAAATTCTTATAAGATTCTTATAAGATTCTTACAAGAATTTATGTCAAAGATGTAAATGTACAAAAGGAACAATCCGCTTTAGAAACATTGAATCTTGTACCAAGATAGATTTTTTTTTGCAGATAAGTATATATATAGATAAATATAAATAAATAGATGTTATAAGTATTTATTTTTATCTCTCTGCCTTCATTTGTGCTAATTTGAACCTCATAAAAAGATAATTATACTTTAAGGCATGTAACTATTTTCTTACTTAAATTTATTCTCTAGCATTAAATACAAAAAACTTACAAAATTTTCAACGAAAATGTTCTTAAATAATTTGAAACTAAAAGCTCAATTTATTTTCAACTCTAAAAATATAAGTTAAGATATTATGTTATCAAAATAATGATGATGCCATTGACCTAAAACTCTCTGTTGAACGTTCGTTCAATCACTTAATATTCTTTTGTTTCAGGCAGCAATTGTGTTTAAGATTACCGAAGCAGCTCATCCTAGTTCAAGAAAATTCACAGTTTTACTAAACAATTTTTGTATTTGTAAAGTAAAGAACAAGCGAAAAGCAGCAAGCAATAGGCGAGCGTAGAAAAAATGAGGTTTAAAATAAATGTTGTGGTTAGAAATAAAAATAGTCTGCGTATCTGTATGTAGTGTTGCCAAAAAGAAAAAATCTGACCTCTTTCAATTTGATACTAAGCTGCTTAAATGTATCTAATCGTGTTTAGTTACAATATCATCAAAAGTTTGCAACCTAATTGAGGTATATGTTTATACGTTATTAATATAAACGGAAACAAATTCGTATTTAGGAAGCAAAGGTTTAAATAGTTACGGTGCGCTTAAACTTATGAAAATGGATTACGATAGACTGACGAATTTTGTTTTCTGAATATCAAATTATATCAAGTTAAATAGTCAAAATGGTCTTTTGTTTTCAATTTTTTTCAACATTTTCCTGAATTTCACGCTCCAGCAAACGTTTCCACGATGATCTAGGACGGTAGAGTTTTCTGCTACCCAATGGGTAGTTTCTGCAAAGTTGGATCTTGATGGCATCTAGTGGACAATTCGACATTGGAAATTATCTTAGCCCACCAAATTGTCAGAATTCGGTGAAGACAATTTTTGGTGAACACTTATTAAATTGTGTAACAGGGTGGATCTTGTTAACTACGTTTCACAGCCGTTTCGTTGATATAAAAAATTGCTCAAGACTTCTTCTGAGATTGATTTGAAAAGGCGGTACATGAATGCCAAACCTTATGACAATCTTTGATAGGGGTTGGTAATCGATTATGATGTCAGCCATATATTTTGACTCGCAAACGAAAGAATTATTTCTCTCAACACATAGTGCCGTAAGAAGAAGCTAAGAGTCTGGGGACTTGGAGTTGGTGCATGAAATACTTCACTTCCGACTGTTACATTTCGCATACTTACTACGTATAAATTGGATTACGATTCGCATAATTTATGCACTAAAATTAATAATGCAGGCAGTTATCGTCGCCACTATTAACTCCTTTGAGCACCAACATGGTCGTGTATTTTATTTATCCACTTCTCTAAATATTTTACAGAGGAATATATTCACTATTTCCATCAGTTCAGCTTCTCTCTGGCAGTACTCTGTCGTCCCATGCCTAGCAACTATACTCACTTTCTTTGAACCTATTTCTCTTTATTTTTCGAAAAAACTGTATAGGTATAATTTTAAAAACGTTTAAAGAAAAATAGGTATGTAAGCATGAACTATATGTTAAAGCTTAACATATAACTTCGTATTAGAAATTCCAAATTAGAAATTTTTCGTATTTAGCCAACATTAAAACGCTGAATATAACAAACAACCAAAAGAACAAGCAAACTCCCCTAAAGCTATGCCATGAAAATGTGAGCAAAAAATTCCGATCCATTCCGCTTTCCATGAGGATAGCAGACGTAAAAGGAAGCAAAATTTTTCAAGAATTTTTCTGAATGGCTTGCTGGCTGGCTCACGACGCCGACTCGCCTACATTCGTACGTTAAATCTCACCCTAAGCCAGCAGCTGTAGTAAACAACAGCAACAGGAGGGTTGCAATATTTCACATGCTCATTCATTTTTATTACTTCAAATTCACTCCAACAACCCCTATTATATAAAAAAAAATCTACATTATTTGTTTCTAATTTGGTGAAATAAAATTTTTGTTTAGGAAATCGCCGACATTTGCACACTTCGCATTTTTATTTAACAGGCTCGCATGAAGTGACAATATGCTCCACGTTATAATGTTGAAGGTTGAGTTGTTATATAGCGCCTTCAGCTGTCAGATTTGGTATTTGTGGAAAAGGTTTGAGGAAAAACTAAATCAAACTGTGAAGACACCCTATTTTAGTTCAGTTTAAGATTGTGCTCAAACCTTTGTTGCCAATACATATTTTTTTAGTTAAGTCACACACCTAAATAGTCAGATAATTTTAAGTTGATAAATAATTATACACTGTCTTACCGATTTTACATATAGTTCGAAGAATCACCGCCTGGAGCTTTGCTTTTCGTTGAAATTAGCTCATTGTTATTTTTTGATGTTTAATATAGCGCCTCTATATGTCAGATTTGGTGGTTGGGAAAGAGTTTTTGCGTGAACCAACAGAAATTGTGAAGCATAGTATAATTGTTATATCGACATTTAAGATTTTCTCAAAACTTTTAATGAAACCTTGTTGTAGGTATGTAGACTCTTTAATAATAAAACCAAATAATACATGGCCAGAACTCGCTTAAGATTAAGTTGTTAATGACCACATCACCTTATCTTACCGATTTTATTTCCAGTACCGTCTGGACCACGGTTGAAGGTTATAAGGCGGCAGCCTTATAGTAAGTTGTGAGAAACTCAGTCTTATTCAAATCTTAAAGTATTTTTCTCTTTTATAGATACATATTGTAGCGAAATTTGGTTTATGCTAGAAGACTCTTGAAATAAATACCAACGAAAGAAACTAAACGATATTAGCACCATCTAGCGCAAAATGCTAAAAATAATAAACCGAACAGACGCTGCAGTAAACAATAAAAAGTCAACAACCGAGAGAAATTATCGCCGTCGTACAACGTACAACGCCATCTAACATCTAGCATAATAGCTAGCTCAACGTCAGTGCGCCATGCTGGTGTATTGTGGTGAAATGTGGATAGTAGTAGAATGCACGCTACAAAGTAGCACTGGAGGGTTGTAGATAATGGTAGAATATACGCCACTTAGAAGGTACTGGATTATTCGAGAGAGTGACGACTGCAGTATAAAAAGGGTTGTCATCTGAGCTGAACAGACAGTTGAGTTAGAACAGCAAAGCAATAAGCAATAAAGTGAATACAGTGTGATCCGTAGTAGAACAAAAACAGTTTTCTATACAGTGTTAAATTAATATTAGAATTTGAACGTTAATAAAATAAACCATTTTATAACTAAAAAAATTTGTGTGTTTTTAATTGTTACACAATCCAGTGATCGAAATCAGAAAAGTGTGAGAGATCGAAATTATCGTCAAAGAGACAGAAATTTCGTAACAATTGGTGTCAGAAGTGGGATTGTGTAAAAAGAATTAACAATCAAATAATAAAAAAAAAAAAAATAAAAATGGTTAAGTTTGACGAACTAAAAGTGGATCAACTGAAGAAAGAGTTGCAGCAGCTGAATCTGCAATCTACTGGTGGAAAGGTGGAGTTACAGAAACGCTTACGGCAGGCTCTTGAGGCTCAAGGTGTAAACCTTGAAGAGCATGAATTTTATAGTGATGTATCGGAATCAGCAGCGAAAGTGGAAGAAGCTTCTGGACCAACGGCAAGTGGTGAAGTTGTAGATATGACAAAGTTCGAGAAAATGTTAATGGCGATGACGCAGACAATAAATCTACAGATGAACTGCAATATCCAGGCCGTTCGGGAAGAAATTAGTCAGAGCTTAAGTCAAAATGCACTGCAAATAGACGAGAAGTTAAATCAAAATGCACTACAAATGAATAACAATATCCAGGCGGTTCGTGAAGAAATTGATCAGAGCTTAAGTCAGAACGCGCTGCAGATCCAGGCGGTTCGGGAAGAAATTGATCAGAGCTTAAGTCAGAACGCAACGCAGATCCATGAGGTTGTTCGAACGGAAGTTGCCAAAATGGTAAATGGCTTTGACGCAAAAATGACTGAGTTACGAGATGACGTTGAATCATTCAAGGAAGAAGTTCAAAATAACCTCGAAAAAGTTCAAAATAATCTTGAAAAAGTTCAGAATAATTTTGAGGACGTTACTAAAAGGATTCAGCAGTTGGAAATAAGTGAACCAACCACTCAAGTGATAAGAGAAATCAGCGCAGAGAGGCTTAAGCCACCTTCATTCGATGGAACAACGCCATTCAGTGTTTTCAAGCTCCAGTTCGAAACAACATCTGGTCACAATCGTTGGGATAACGAAAGCGCAGCTGCAGCGCTAATTGTGGCATTGAAAGGCGCAGCTGCAGAAGTTTTGCAAACGGTTCCAGTGGCGGAGCAGAAAAATTACAAGGCGTTGATGGATGCCTTACAGCGAAAATATGGCAGTGACTACATGAAGCAGATTCACAGATTGGAGTTAAAAAGTCGTATCCAGAAATCTGGTGAGTCCTTGCAGGAGTATGCTGCGGATATAGAGCGATTGGCACACCTTTCCTATCCTGACGAGTTAAGTGTCGTAGCTGAAAAATTCAAAATAGAGGCGTTTATTGACGGCATACGTGACTCAGAAACAAAACGCGAGACAATGAGAAGCCCGAAGACGACATTTAATGAAACAGTAACGGTTGCCCTCACGCAGGAGACGATTGCGTTGACATGCCGCCCATCACTGAAAACTCGTCGGATGGAGGTGGAGGCTGAAAAGAAAAATTCATCGTTCGCCAGCGGTAGCTTCAGCGGAAAATGCTACAATTGTGGTAAGCAGGGACACATGGCACGTAACTGCAAATCACGTCGTAAACGATCTGCATCACGTTCACCAAAAAGAAGACTTGGAAATAGGGTGAACGATGGCGAAAATGTTAGCGAGCAGCAGTCGTTAAACTAAAGAGAGTCAGTACAGCGGGGCGTGAGCTGACTCTTACAGATGATTGCCCCATAGTCTTGGTTTCGAAGCTCTGCCGAAATTCCAACAGCCTTACCATCGGTGGAAAAATCAACGGAAGACCATGTGAGCTTACTTTGGATACAGGCGCATCGCATTCAATTGTGAGGAAAGACTTATTTGAAAGACGACGAGTAACGCCGTTAAGTGGGATCCAATTGAGAACAGCGACAGGAGAAATTGCGCAAATAGTAGGAAAAGTTACAGCGAGTATTCTCATCGGCAACAAAACTGTGGAACATGATTTTACTGTTGCAAACATCACCGATGAGGTTATCATTGGCGTGGACTTCATGATTCGACACGGGTTCACTTTAAATCTTAAGAAAAAAACGTTAAGGTATGCCAATGTAGAGTTGCCTTTAGAAATTGGCTGTGGACAAAAATTAGCAATTGCAAGAGTCTACATAAGTGAGCGCTGTCGAATTGAACCCAATACCGAAGAAATTATTTGGGCCACAACAAATGAAGACTGTGGGACAAGCCATCTGTGGGTAGTGGAATCAGATAAGAGAAATTTTAAGAAAGACCTGATTATTGGAAAGACCCTAGTAAACACAAGAACAGACAGAAAAATACCGGTGCGAATTTTGAATCCAACAAATAATCCAAAATGGATGCAAAAAGGTGAACTTATAGCGCAATGTGAGAAAGTTACAGCTGTGATAAATTGTGAAAATGACCAGCAGAACACACAAGGTACAACTTTAACAAAATCGTCGGCCTTGGATGTATTGACGAAAGAATGGACGAAGGAGTTGTCTGCTCAGAACAAAAACAAAGCAAGAAGGTTTCTGCAAAAACATTTGCGGATATTTGCGTCCAAAGGAGAAAATAATGGCCGAACATCAGTTGTCAAACATCGCATTGATACAGGTGATTTTCAGCCCATTCGTCAACCTCCAAGGAGGCTAGCACTCGCTAAGAGAGAAGAAGTGACGGGCCTTATAGAAGATATGGCGCGAGAAAATGTCATTGCACCATCAGAAACCCCATGGAGTTCACCGGTCGTACTTGTGAAGAAAAAGGATGGAAGTATGCGATTCTGTGTGGATTACAGAAAATTGAATGACGTCACTAAAAAAGACAGCTACCCGTTACCCAGAATCGATGATACACTGGATACGTTATCTGGAGCAACATGGTTTTCCACCCTGGACTTACAAAGTGGATATTGGCAGGTGGAAATAGATGAAAAAGACAAAGAGAAAACTGCCTTTAGTATTGGGAATGGTCTATGGCAGTTCAACGTCATGCCGTTTGGTCTTTGTAACGCTCCAGCTACGTTTGAACGGTTAATGGAACGAGTTCTCAAAGGACTACATTGGAAGACTTGTCTAGTGTATCTCGATGACATAATCATCATGGCTAAAGATTTTGATGACCACTTGAAAAATCTGGAGGAAGTGTTTGAGCGCTTGGAGATAGCTGGACTAAAATTAAGTGCGAAAAAGTGCTCACTTTTCCAGCGTGAAGTCAAATATCTGGGGCACAAGGTTACGTCAGAAGGAATACACACAGATGAAGCTAAAATAAAAGCTGTGAAAAATTGGCCACGACCATCTAATCTTCATGAGTTGCGAAGTTTTCTGGGTCTATGCACTTATTACAGACGCTTTGTTCCTGGTTTCGCAAATGTTGCAGGCAGTCTACATGAGCTGACACAGAAAAATCGAAAATTCGAATGGAGTGGGGCACAGGAAACTGCATTCCAAAAGCTGAAAGAATTACTGTCTACAGCGCCAATACTCGCGTACCCAATACCCGGCAAAGAATTTGTATTGGACACCGATGCGAGTGGCCATGGTATTGGAGGAGTTTTGTCCCAAATCATCAATGGACAAGAAAAAGTCGTCGCATATTTCAGCAAAATTCTGTCGAAACCTGAGCGGAATTATTGCGTAACTCGGAGAGAGTTACTGGCAGTAATGGAATGCGTGAAACACTTCCATAAGTACTTATATGGACAGCACTTTCTCCTGAGGACAGACCATGCGGCATTAAGGTGGCTACTTCAATTCAAGGGTCCTGAAGGTCAAATCGCACGGCGGAACAATTGATGTGCGCCTTTTGAACGTTTTGCCTGAAGAAAAGTGGACAAAAGAGGAGGTAAAACGGGACCAGCGCAATGATACAGATTTGGCAACTATAATTAAGTATAAGGAGCTGGGTAGGAAACCGGCGTGGCAAGAAATTTCAAATGAAAGCCAAATCTGTAAAGCATACTGGGCGCAATGGCATAGTTTGGAGTTGCATGACGGTTGTCTCTACCGAATCTGGGAAAGCGAGGATGGTAAAACTCGCTCAAAACTGCTGGTTATTCCAAAGGCCAAATTTAAGGAAATAATCGAGGATTATCACAATGGATCGAGTGGTGGACATCTGGGCATAACGAAAACCACAGAGAAAATAAAGAAACGGTTTTATTGGGTAGGATGCCAAGAATCAGTTGCTGACTGGATCCGCCGTTGTGACCAATGTGCAATTGCTAAAGGACCAAGGCAACGCACTCGGGGAAAAATGCATCAGTATAACGTTGGAGCTCCCTTTGAGAGGATAGCCATGGATATAGCGGGACCTTTTCCAATCAGCAATGCAGGAAATAAATACATCCTTGTGGTAATTGATTATTTCAGTAAGTGGCCAGAATTATATCCCATTCCCAATCAAGAAGCAAAAACTTCACAAAAATTTTCACAATGAAGAGTTTTTCGACCCTAATCTCTTTATTGTGTATCGAAAAGATCGTGATGCAGTTGCTACTGGATGCCTTCGTGGAGGAGGAGTGTTAATTGCGGTTCGACGTGCTCTATTTTCTTCAATTATTGTACTGAGGAACACAAATGTAATACTTGATCAGTTATGTGTGGTAATAAGAGGGTTATCTGACTCTCTTTACATTGCAGTTTCCTATATTCCGCCTAATAGTTCTTTGGATCTTTACAAACTGCATGTTGACAATTTATCAGCTCTTCAGTCGGATTTTGCTACTGATAGCAACCAATTGATGGTTGTTGGTGATTTTAATTTATGTGGAGTTTCATGGGCTGATTTGAATGGTGATCGCTATTTGTCTCCATCTAATGTATCTACGTGTTTTGAATTGTATGTTATTGATAGCTTTTTAGATTTTGGTCTGGTTCAAGTTAATAATTGCTTTAACGCGCTAAATAGATTATTAGATTTAGTCTTTATTTCTAGTAATATTAATTGGTTTATTCATGAATCTCCGTTTCCATTATCTCCTATAAATGTTCATCATGTTCCTATTGAGCTCGAAATCTCATTTTATAAATACCTTAATGTACCTACTAATCTAAATGGCTTAAATTATAATTTTAAGGCTTGCAATTTTTCAACATTGAACAATGCTTTAAGTAATATTAATTGGGATATTGAGTTTAATTCTTTAGATACTGAGGCGTGTTTTAATTCTTTTAAATCCTTATTTTCAATAGTTTGTTGTGAATGTATACCTATGGTAAGGCATTGTGCCTATAAGTGTCCCTGGTATACACAAGGTCTTATTAAATTAAAAAATCTTCGTAATAAGTTCTATAAAATGTTTTTAAGATACAATGAAAGTATCTACTTTTTGAAATATAAGAATTTAATTTCCTAAATAAATTCCTTTATAGGCAATATGTCTCTAAATTTGAAAATAATATTAAATCGAACCCTAAGTCCTTTTGGCGCTTTGTGAAATCGAAAAAAGGGTGCTCAAATATACCTTCTTCGATGTTTTTGAATGATAAAGTTTCTGATAATGCTACATATACTGCAAATCTTTTTGCGGAGTTTTTTAAGTCTAACTTTGAACCACCTACTAATTGTGACCTTACTAATTCGGATCACATGGGTCCTGTTTTAGATTTTGGGTTCCTTTCATTAACTGAGGATGATATTTTGAAGAGTATTCAAGATCTAAAGCCATCAAATCGTCTAGATAATGATGGTCTATGTGCTTTTCTTTTAAAAAACTGTGCAGGTAATTTAGCTTATCCATTGATGATAATTTTTAATAAATCTTTGAGTTCAGGTCTTTTTCTTGATTCATGGAAAGTTGCTCTTATTACACCAATTTATAAGTCTGGCTGTAAAAATAATATAGCCAATTACAGACCTATTTCAAAACTTTCTGTAATATCAAAATTGTTTGAGAGTGTCATAAAAGGTAAACTATTCTTTGCAATAAAAAATATTATTTCCCCATGCCAACATGGCTTTGTGCCGGGTCGTTCAACTATTTCGAACTTAACAGTATTTTCGGAATATTGCATATCAGCGTTTATGCAAGGCTGCCAAGTGGATGTTATTTTTACTGATTTCGCAAAAGCCTTTGACAAAATATCTCATGCTCTCTTAATCAAAAAATGTGAAGTTCTAGGATTTCATTCAAATTTTTTGTGTTGGATAAAATCCTATTTGCATAATCGACAATATGTTGTAGCCTTTGATAATGTAAAATCTGTATCTTTTGGTGCTACATCTGGTGTTCCGCAAGGGAGTATTCTTGGTCCACTTCTTTTCGTTATTTTTATTAATGACATTGCGTCCTTGTTTGTGCATTGTAAATGCCTCCTGTATGCCGATGACCTTAAAATCTTCTATAAAATAAGAAATGAGTTCGATTCTGCTATTCTTCAGAGTGAACTAAATAAATTGTGTTATTGGTGCAATAATAACTACCTGTCTTTAAACCTTAGTAAATGTGTTTTTATGACATTTGCTAAAACAAATTTCTTGATACACTCATCATACTTTATTTCTAATACTTCTCTTTTGTCTGTCCGAGAATTTAAAGACCTTGGTATAGTTTTTGATTCCAATTTCTCATTCCGCTCTCATCTGGACTATATTATTCCAAAGGCTTATGCTATGCTTGCCTTTATTAGACGTAATAGTTCCTCGTTTAGTGATCCATATACACTGAAGGTTCTTTTTACTAGTCTCGTACGGTCCAAATTGGAATATGCTTCTGTTATATGAAATCCGTTTTACGAATTTCATAAGTCGCGACTTGAAAAGGTGCAAAAATCTTTTACAAGATATGCGTTGAACTCTCTTAATTTTAATGGTAACTATCCCTCATATAATGCCAGATGTCTTTTAATGGGTTTGAAAACTTTAGAAAATAGAAGGAGTATTTTATCACTGCTTTTTCTGTCTGATATTGTATCTGGGGCGATTGATTGTCCTGAGCTTTTGAGTCAGGTTCAGTTTAGTATCCCTGCTAGAGCTCTTAGGAATTATGATCCTTTTTATTTAGAAATGGTTCGCACAAACTATGCAGCTAATGCTCCTATTTATAGAGCAATGAAATTGTGTAACAATATTAATTCATCTTGTTTTTTAGATTTTTCTATGTCAAAAATTTCAATGAAGTCCTTATTAAATAGTATTTTTTAGTATAATTCTAAATTATAAAATATACTTATTATTACTTATATTCATAAGTTTTTTATCTAGTCTGTAAGAACTTTTTATTCAATGGCTAAAATAAATAAATAAATAAAAAAACAGTGGCAGACATTTTCATCAAAAATTGGATTTGCCGATATGGAGCTCCACTTGAGTTGCATTCCGACCAAGGACGAAATTTTGAGTCGACACTTTTTAAGGAGGTTTGTGACATGCTTGGAATACAGAAGACACGCACCACAGCTTTGCATCCTCAGTCCGATGGCATGGTCGAAAGGTTCAACCGTACTCTAGAGGAACATTTAAAAAAGATTGTCGATAAAGGACAAAAAGATTGGGATGAGCATCTACCAATGTTTCTGATGGCTTATCGGTCGGCAATACACGATACCACTACAGTTACGCCAGCAAAAGCCATTTTTGGTACGGACTTAAGGCTTCCAGCAGATTTGAAGTACGGAGTAAGCGTTGTCCCAGAAACGACCCAAGCTGACGATTACATGTCGCGGAAAAGAGAAGAATTAGCAGATATACACGAGCTTATCAGGAGACGTACTCAATTGGCTAGCGACAAGATGAAAGCTCGGTATGACCTGCGAGCAAATACTGAAGGGTTCAAAGAAGGTCAACTAGTGCTGCTACATAACCCACAACGAAAACGAGGCTTGTCTCCTAAATTACAGACTCATTGGGAGGGACCTTACCGGATCGTCACAAGGATTAATGATGTTGTGTATCGAATCCAAAAATACCCCGGGAACAAAAGTAAATTAAAGGTAGTCCACATCGAAAGGCTGGCACCTTATACTAGGGACGGAGAGACTCTTGTTCGGGACGAACAAGTTTAAGCGGAGGGCAGTGTAGCGAAATTTGGTTTATGCTAGAAGACTCTTGAAATAAATACCAACGAAAGAAACTAAACGATATTAGCACCATCTAGCGCAAAATGCTAAAAATAATAAACCGAACAGACGCTGCAGTAAACAATAAAAAGTCAACAACCGAGAGAAATTATCGCCGTCGTACAACGTACAACGCCATCTAACATCTAGCATAATAGCTAGCTCAACGTCAGTGCGCCATGCTGGTGTATTGTGGTGAAATGTGGATAGTAGTAGAATGCACGCTACAAAGTAGCACTGGAGGGTTGCAGATAATGGTAGAATATACGCCACTTAGAAGGTACTGGATTATTCGAGAGAGTGACGACTGCAGTATAAAAAGGGTTGTCATCTGAGCTGAACAGACAGTTGAGTTAGAACAGCAAAGCAATAAGCAATAAAGTGAATACAGTGTGATCCGTAGTAGAACAAAAACAGTTTTCTATACAGTGTTAAATTAATATTAGAATTTGAACGTTAATAAAATAAACCATTTTATAACTAAAAAAGTTTGTGTGTTTTTAATTGTTACACAATCCAGTGATCGAACTCAGAAAAGTGTGAGAGATCGAAATTATCGTCAAAGAGACAGAAATTTCGTAACAATATTTACCATTGTTAGTGAAAACGGTATAGTTATTTTATTAAGACATTATTAACCGTAGACCGATCTTATTTTTTTTTTTTTTCATTTCAAATATTTCGAAAATTGTCAACTGTGTGGGTCTGTGTCTTCGTGATTTTATCAGTAGGTATGTTATGAATGAAAACAGGTATGGTCAGGGTTTATTGATAGTTGTCCCAAAGTTTTTTTCAACTTTGGGACTTGTTTCGTCATTCGAGCCGTTTTCGTACTAATTTTTTTATGTAATGGCATGGTTTTGTACTTTCTTTCGGGTTAAAAAGTTAATCACAGTTCAGTGTTTACTAAGGCTGTGCAACGAGCTGATCGAAAATGTTCAAAGTTCTGCCATACGCAACGAGTCAAGCTCGAACAACTAGATTAGTTTGAGCCAACTCAAGTTCAGTTCGCTCGTTGTTCATATCATTCGATCGCGACTCATGATGTCCGAGTTCTGAGTTGGTCGTGTGTTATGTTTGTATAGATCTATAGCTATGTGCACAGAATTTATACTTCAAGGTATGTACATAGCTGTCAACTCCAAATCCGAAAATCGAATAGGTTGGTGTTGGCGCGATGCTTACTTCGGGTTGTTCCATATAAAATGCAGGTGCAAGTGGGAGCTTTGGCCACTCGGTATATTATCTTCATATTGCTGAAAACTGCTATTCATAATTTTTAAAAGAATTAAGCGCTAAACACCAAAATTAAATTTAGATTTTAATTTAGTTTTGAACATGGCCTTTTAAAAATTTCATCAATTTCCAATTTCAAGAAACATAATCGAAAGGCAAACTTTTGTATTAATTCCACTAACTTTTACCACTTCGTATTGATTTGATGAGCAAAATTAGCGAAATGGATATCGGTTGCTACCAAGAAGAATATCAAAGCCAGCGCCGGATTAATGTAAAGCCAGAGGAGACAAGGGGCACAAAACGAGGAAATTTTTATTTTGCTTGGTCACACAGTCAATAGACATCGGAAAAGCTTACTAAGGGTTCCTTAACAACGCCATTTTCAATGCAAACATTTTTTTGACTCTGGCCCACAAATTTTTTTCCTTAACGTAGGCCCGGATTTACCATAAGCACGTGCCTAGGGCGGCAAATATTGGCGGTAACTTTGAAAAAATATTTTATTCGAGGAAATTGAATTTCCCGCATAGTTTCGTTGGCACACGTACCAACATTATAAGTGAAAAATGTCATTACAACTACGGTGATCATAAATTTAAATTGAAAAAACGGAACAGAAATTGTGTGTGTAGAAACGTATTTTTTTATATTGAAAGTATTAAAAATTCACAAAAAAAAAACATAAATCACATTTCATTGGCTTTGAATTTAATTAACAATAGTGTAACAAAAATATACGCCCCAAAACCATTGATAATTTTCTGAGTTATAAGTTTTTTGAATCATGTTTTCCAGACTTTGTAATTATTCCTTAAACTCTAAGCAGTTTAGATCATAGTGGCGTCTCGTTATTAAAATAGATTTTGCAGTCTCAATTTTCATATGGAACTTTTCGTCATTCCATGTATTGCTTAAGATAGAAAATACTCTTTCGGTGGAGTCATTTGAACCCGGTAAACACAAATTAAATTCCACTATGTATAAAATATTTTGAAAAGGTATGAAATTCTTTTTAAAATGTTGAAATATTTCAACCCATTGCTTTCCACCAACATTCCTTTAGTTTTTCGCAAGTCACATAATTTTTAATGCTTGAAATATGTGCTAAACGATAGAACTCGAAAGGTCTAAATAGAATATATAGGGTTGTCTGGTCGAATCTGGTCCTAAACATGGGTTGCCAACAGTTTTTAGGGCCAATTTTCCTTAAATTAAACTAAAATAACGAAATTGGCTAAAAATCGGGCATTTTCAGGCATCGGGACAGGGTTTGGCTAGGCAACCCTGGTTCATTAGTTTCACCAATATGGCTAACTATGTTTCCAGTACATCCCATCCTGTAATCTTTTACACTAGACTTTTCTACAGCGGGCTCTCCACCTATCCGAAATTCTTTTCTTGATCACGAGAGGTTAAAAAATTTCATCTCTGCGTTCAGCGAAAAAACAGCGAAAATTTGAGTTCAAATCCAAACCGACAAGCTTAGCGTCACGGTAATTACATTGCACAAACAGCTTTTTAATAGAGATTGCTAATTAATATCGGTAACAACTTAAACAACAAAGGGTTGCCGTTAGTAGAAATAGATTTATAATGTGGATTAGTAAATAGTAGATGTGCGTAGCGCATGAAAGCAGAACAAAAAACAGAACATTTTTGTAATTTTCCACTAAAACAAAAATACGCAGAATAAGCGCCTTAACAACAGAACTGTTCTGCTAAAAACAGAACGGATGGTTACCGTAATTATAACTGAACATTGTTGGTCGATTACACAGGACCACAAAAAAAAAAAAATGTCTTGTAGTTGGAAGATGAGCTATCATACGGTATGTATTTTGGCGTCCTAAGTACGTATTCAAGGTCAGAATTTTTCCATCACCCTCAGATTTTGACATAACCTCAAAGTTACACTTAAAAATACGTTAAAAAGAAAGTCACTCAAAAAAATAAAAGAATCAAAATCCAGAAGGTAGACCTTACTTATATTACGTATCTAGGTGTGTCAAAATAATATCTTACAATAAAAATGACTTTTAGCTGCCCACTTTTCCCCCAGCACCCCCAAAGGGTTAAAAATTCAAAATTATATATAACTATGTATACGCATTAATTTTGAATTTTTATGAGAAATGAGTTTTTAACCCTTTGGGGTAAATGGGGGTGCTGGGGGAAAAGTGGGCAGCTAAAACTTATTTATATTATAAGATATTATTTTGGCACTCCTAAATATGTAATATAATTATAAATTTAGAAAAAAATCCAAGGTTAACTACATTCTTCAAAAAAACATATTCCGAATCAGTTGAAGAAGAAACTTCAAGAGCTCAAAATGATCTAGAAGGTATTGTTGACACATATTTATTCGGTTCATTCACCAGCTGACTTATAGATTGGCGTCTTATCAAAATGATCATATAATTATTATAAATAATATTTATTGCATTGAAATATAAGTCTAGCTCTTATTTAGAAATCATTAAAAAAACTCAAAAATACCAAATATGTATATTACATTGTGCTCTAGAAACCTATGTACTTAGATGTGAATCAATAAAATTTTTTATCAACTGATAGAAAAAAAATTTTAAAAACTTCGTGGGAATTTGGAGATTAAATTTTTCAGAGTCTAATTAAATTTGAGGGGGCGGAAAAGGTCAAGTTGGTCTGAAACTTTGTAATGCAACGCTGTGTTCTTTCTTAAATGATGCTCTAACATTAACATACATATCACAACGTTCTGAACTGTCCATATCTTTAGTTCAAAAACATTTCTATTGCCAATATTACTAACCATTCATTCAACAGCATTTCATTTTGCTAATTAAGAGTTAAACATCATAATTTAACTAATTGTCTGTATCTTTTAATTTTTCATTGTTTAGCCAATAAAACTATTAAATTTGTAATTTTTTAGCTGAAAGAAAGTTATTGTAGCCAATTAGAAAGCGTGCAACCAGCAATAGTTTTCATCTTGTTTATAGCTTTTCTTTTAATTTGTGCAACTGGTTTTTAGTTATTGATTTCTTAACTTTTAACATAATATTCCCCATCCAACTAATTAAATAAAGTCAGTTATTTTGTTTTTCATTTTACTTTTATTTTATAACTTCTTGTTTTAGTTCTTTTTACTTTTCTTTTATCACAAATAATTTGAAGCATTTTACGGAAAAATTTCATTTTAATATTTTGTTTTGTCATGTAAATAAAACATAAAATAAAATGTATTCACCGTTAGCTTTGAATAAAATATTCGTTTTAATATTTATTGTGTTTATCATTTATTCAAATAATATCATATTACTGTAATTATTTTCGTTATAACTTAAATATTTTTTCTACATATTATTACACTTTACTTAATTTAAACTAAATTTTGCGTATAAATAACAACACCTTTATTTCTTAAATTAATTCACATAGCATTTTATTATTACTTGCTTAGACTGTTTCTTTTTTTTTTTTGAAGTTTTTTTTTGCTTACTAAATTTGTTAATAATACTGTACAATACTTTTGTATTACTATAAATGATATGAAAATATTTACAATAGGAGTATTTCTAACAAAAGAAGTTTTTAATATTCCACTAATAACTCTTTTATTCTGATTTGATATGCTTACAAAACAATGGGAAATTTAATCTTTTTAATTAGCAGAAGAACAAAGAAAAAACACTTTTTTTTCAAAATTTCACTGTTAGCAATATTTGAGTGAATTTTCTATAAGAGTTATGCATTATTAGGAAGACCTTTAATGAAATAAAATCACACAATATCTGAGTTGCTTTTATGACAAAAAATATATAATGAATCGGAATGAATGAATGAATCAGAGAAATCTGTAAAGCTATAAACTGTTAGCAGATATCAAGAAAAGCAGTTTTTAATAAAGCAACGAAACTAGGCAAGAAGCATCGGAAAGTAACAAAATTTTTTCGACCAATTTTTTTTTTTCTAATTTGAAATATCTCGAAAACTATCAGCTGTGTGGGTCAGTGTTTTCGTAACTTTATCAGCAGGTGTGTTATGAATGCTAACGTGTAGTATCAGAGAATATTGATAGTTGTCCCTAAGAACTTTTCGACTTGGGACTTTTTTCGTCATTCGGGTCGTTTTCGACCAGTACGTGTTTTTCGATTTATAGGTATGTTTTCGTATTTTCTGTCGACGTAAATAGATAACTGCAAATCAGCGTTCACGTTGCATACGATATTTACTTGCGACTGTAGAAAATTTTCTCATTCGGTACCGATTTATTACTTTATTAATCGAAAGTTTCGTCAAAAAACACTGCCGCACAATGGGCTATAAATCACTTTAGCCACCTCAAACTTCGGAACCATCTGGCTCATGCTACTGTTAATATTCCAGCAAACTATTATATGCATGATTACTGTTGGTCTGCTAATCTTTGACCGTCTTTGCGCATGCGTACTAGTGTTCCGGGAAATTTATCGCGAAAACTAGGGTTATTGCGCTAGAGCATACAATCATACGTCAATCGTTAGACAAGGTCCAACCTATCTATCCAATTTCAATTTGCAAAACAGTTTATTGTTCCAGGTATTGTGGATGTTATTGAGCGTGAAGCAGATCGTAAAGCCATTCTAGTCACCAATAATTTGAATATAGAACACGCTACTAATTATTGTGCTAAGTTGCACATGCTTTGTTCAATGCTTCTATGTAGATGTTCGGCTCTGGGTAGTACCCGATATTCGGGTTTGGATAGAAATCTAATATCTAAATCTACACATTAAGTTGAAGACAATTGTTACGTGAGCTCTCACATCAACTCAATCTGTTCTGTGGTCTAAAATGTGTGTGCTTGTATAATTAATAATTTCATACGCTGCTGGTCATAAGCACTAAATAAGACAGATTTTAAGAAAAAGAAGTCAGTAGACGGCTTTTTTGTTCTACGCTTATTTTTTTCCAAATAAGACATCATTTTCATTTGTCAAACAGTAATTACAAACACAAGGTCAGGTTTCTTAAACATTTTTTTTTTTTTGTTATTTTTTTGTTAACCCACAAAATACTTCAATATTTTCTACATTTGGTACTTAACAAAAAACATTACAGTTTATATACATACATAAGAGCTCTAGTGACACCAAATATTCTGTATATTATTAGATTTCTTAATTATTTCTAAGACTTATCAGTTTTGCCTATTATGTCTAACATGTAATTTTCTAAGACTTTTTACAGATATAATACAATCACTATTCGAACAGAATTTGATTCGACTGTTAAATAATTTTACAGATAACCATGACGCATGAACTTTTCAAAAACTCTTTTTAGACACCTTAATCAAAATCTTTTTTGCTTTACAAATTTTGGGAGTCAGAAAGTAAATAAAGGAAATTATAAGCCCAATAAAAATCATATAAAAGTGACTAAATCTGTTATAAAACGGTATTAAGTAAGAAACAATAAAAAGTACAAAGAATATGAAATTTGTATGTGAGCAGTGTACAAGCATAAATCATTTTATACGCATATTAAAAACTTTTCCATTTATTGTCGTCATTTTATCGTTTTCTTGCAACTTTATAACACGCCCATCTACCCCATCTACCAGTGGCATGGCCTTTGTGAATCAACTCCCAATCTACTCTGCCCATTTTCACAATCCACTGTGATATGCTTTATCGGCGTCATCTTTGAGCCCAGTAGTTGTTCATTCAGCTTTCTGTTATTACACTTTTGTAAAGTTTTTTATTACTTTCACTTGTTTGTTGTTAGGTTGGTTGTACGTATAGATATACCACCCGGTCACAGTCATAGACGTGTTCAATTGTTGATCAAGATACTAAGCCAAGTACAACGTCAAGTTAAATTCTTAAATGAATGAAAAAATGTTGGCTGCAATTTTGATTTAAGAAAAAAATAATTGTTTCACACAACTTTTGCGGGTATTACGTAAATATATATGAAATTGGTTGAATAAAATATCTGACTTTCTTGCTATTTTCCCGGCCAAAGACTAGAAGGTTTAACTCAAAAAAAAAGAACCCAGTTTCTGATATGTCCTAGTATACATGTAATATATGTATGTATGTATTATACATAAGATTTTTGTCAAATTTTACATAAAAATAGATTAATTTTTACTGACTTCTGTAAAATAAAAGATGCGTGAAAGTATTTTTTATTCAAATATTATGAAGTCAGCCAGTGAAAGTTTCATATTCAAAAAAAAAAAATTGTTTCATAGTAGAAATTTCTTGTGAGTTTTTTCGTTTTTTTTAACATTTTCCAAGAATCTCGTAAGAATTCAATTTTGTTTTTACTAGGTCAAAAATATCAAGCTAACCGATATTTTTTTGTCTGATTTTCAAATGATTTTTTATGTAGGTAAAGTTTTTCGGCTCATCAGATGTAAAAAAAAATTATCTTCACAGTATAAAATAAAACATAGGCAGTGGCTTGTAAAAATATTTTTTTTAAGACATCCTAGTTCACAACTTGGAGTCTATTTTTTGAACTAAAATATGTAATTAAATTTATCCCATTTAGATATGTTTCGTAATTTTTTTAGATATGACTATTTATTGTGCCATTTTTTTTGCATTTTGAGTTATGTTTTAAGATCAAAAGACAATATCTTAAAATATGGAAAACTTGTTTGTCCCTATGGTAGAAATTAATGATTACATCAATTCACAATGGAATCTTACTTAATACATGAATTTTCTTGGATTCAATTCTTACAACACAAAAGACAATACAAACTACCAATTTACTATAACATCTACATAGATATAAATATTATAAAGAAGTACAATTTAACTACATACCCAGCAGGAAATTATTATCATTTTTTATATATGTAAAAAAATAATTAGATTTTCCGATGTTTTTTGTAATAATAATGAATTACTGTATAAAAAAGTTTGCAATTATTCAAAGTTTAAGGTTATTATAATTTTGTTTTCTGGCACAAGAAATTAATATTCATTAAAGAAGTAAGGCAGATCTAGATTTATTATTTTTGTTTAGGATTGTTCGGTATTCTAATTAAATTTTGTTTTGCAAAAATTGGATTTTGTAAGAAATAATTCAAATTTTAGTTAACAGTTAGTCTTTTGCAGATTTTTTCAGAGATACAATTTTAAAGTATCAAATATTTGTTAGATATGTATATGTACATTCGGTGCTTCAAAATTGCAAAGATACTCTCATTATCATTTTTAATTAATAAATACCTCGACGAAGTTTTTACCTTTACCTAGTTACTAATTTTTTCAAAACCTTTAAAAACTTTGGCTTTAAATTTTAAGAAATTTGTAATTAAGACATTAGAGCAGAGAGATGATGGTATGATGAACGAGTACACGCAAAGAGCTTATTCATTTTTATTTGTTGATCAAATTAAATTCAAACACTTCTTTAATTAACTATGCTTCCCAGAATTAAAAAAAATTGATCTAAATTCACGTCAAACGATCTTCTAAGTTTTAATGATATTTGAGATATCGAGCTCGATCAGCGTTTATTTAACTTTAATTCGTTTGATGTATTGATTCAATTTAAATTTAGGTATCAGTAGAATGAAGATAGTTTTAGAAGATAACAATAAATTTTAAATTATTTTCAACTATGCCATCCAGCTAAAATAACTTCAATGAAACTAAAATCACTACTAAAGACAGAATCATTTAGGCTGAGGCGTTAGCTTGCCTTAAATCTAATATGGGTTCCATGTCACAGGAACATTGAGGATGGAAAGAACTCGAAAACCCCTGTTCCTCAACTGTACCAAATGGATAAAGCTTTGTCGTTACCAAATTCAAAAATATACTTATACTCTTTTGAAGTTTACTTACTTACTTACTTACTTGGGTGGCCATAACAACCCGTTACCGGGTTACGGCCGACCTCAAAAGCTCTCTCCAGGCGCCTCTGTTTTGCGCGCGCCTTCTCCAATCATTCACACCAAGCGTGGATAGGGTTTCCTCGGCTTGGTCTTTCCATCGGAGGCATGGTCTTCCTCTTCGTCGTCGCCCAGCGGCTTCCGCATCAAACACCTTTTTCGCCGGAGCTTCTTCGTCCATACGCACAACATGTCCCAGCCATCGCAGACGTTGGATAGTGATGTGCTTGACTATGTCAATGTCAGCGTAGAGCTCTTACAGTTCGTAGTTCATTTTAATACGGTAGTCGTCGCCGACGTGAACAGGAACGAAGATTTTGCGAAGAATTTTTCTCTCAAACACCCCAAGCGTGACTGAATCAGTCTGCGACACAACCCATGCTTCTGCGCCGTAAAGTAGCACGGGTAGAATGAGCGTCTTGTAGAGTGTCAGTTTTGTCGGGCGAGAGAGGTCTCTACTACTCAATTGCTTACTGAGACCATAGTAACACCTATTAGCAAGAGTTAGTCTTCGCTTTATCTCCAGGCTGACATCGTTTTGAGTGTTCACGGCGGTGCTAAGATAGGTGAATTCCTTGACAACTTCAAAAGTATAGTTGTTCGCAGTAACAAAGGATCCAATACGCCGCGTCTCCCTGTTTGTGGACAGCATATACTTTGTTTTGCCCTCGTTCACCGGCAAACCCACTTTCGCTGACTCTTTTTCGATAGCAGAGAACGCAGCACTAACATCTCGCTTACAACGTCCAATGATATCAATATCATCGGCATATGCAAGGAGCTGGACACTTTTGTAGAAAATAGTGCCATTACGATGTACACTGGCGTTGCAAAGAGCCATCCATCACAAAGTTGAAGAGGTTGCAGGATAGTGGATCGCCCTGTCTGAAACCTCGTTCGGTATCAAATGGTTCGGAGAGGTCCCTTCCTACTCTGACGGAGCTGGCTGTGTTGCTCAACGTCATTCTGCAAAGCCGCACCAGCTTCGCAGGTATACCGAACTCAGACATGGTGGCATACAGGCAATCCCGTATCGGGCTATCGAAAGCTGCTTTAAAATCGATAAAGAGATGATGGGTATCGATCTGTTTTTCGTGGGTTTTTTCCAGGATTTGACGTAGTGGGAAGATCTGGTCTATGGTGGACTTACCAGGTCAAAAGCCGCACTGATAAGGCCCAATCAGTGTGTTGGCAAACGGCTTAAGTCTTTCACACAGTACAGTGGACAGGACCTTGTAAGAGATGGCAAGGAGACTGATTCCCCGGTAGTTAGCGCAGATTGTCGGGTTTTGAAGTTTATTGCTTTATATAAAATTGTGACAAAATACTTTTTGTTTAAATTGTAAAGACCAATTTGTTTCAATTATTATGTAGAAAGAAAAATGTTTCTTTTGGTCCAAATTTTAATTTAATGTAAGTAAAAAACAACAACCTATTATATTATTTTCCAACTTCTTCAGGGTAAGCTTTAATGATATATGTTTATGATTACATTGACTTCTTCTTTTATTGCCGCTTTCCCGAATTAACTCTAAACATTAACATACAAAACATTAACATTTAAGATATTTACAAAAAAACAGACGACATCAAAAATGCGAAAACCAAACATATAATAATCAAACCTTGAGAAACTGACATAAAAAAAAACCGGCGGGTTGCATTCCGGGAGTGCCGACAGAAGTGAAAACTTGAAACAAAAAATTAATTTCACACGTAGAAAGAAGTATGCATGCATAACAAGTCGTTTAATGACAAGTTAGTGTGTTAGTTGGTATGTGTGCGTTTTCTTTTTATATGGCAATGCAATGGAAGACAAAAACGGAATATTTATTCAAATCTTACTCTCGCTCTCATTCTCAATTTGTCAGCGCAATAACGAGGAATTTGAAAGAAACAAACATGTAAGCATAACAATCGTTGAATGAGAATGGAGTGTGTCAGTTAGTGTGTCTGCTTTGCTTTTTGTCTTCCACTTGGAATATTTATTTAAGAGAAACTATAGAACAGTCAAATTTTACTATCGCTCTCATTCATGACGGGGAATCCCGATGACGGTCGGTGTCGCGAGTTTATACATTTTTCCTCAGCCGCGAATGCTTTCTTACGGAGGTGCACAACGTGCCATAAGAAGTTTTCACTTCAAAAATAGTTTGCTCTATCCCTATCTCTTCCTTAAAGTTCAATATAGTATATACATATTTAGCTCCATACCAATTTTTAAGAAATTCATTCGATTAGTTTAGCTAAGAAAACATATTTACCCGTTCAGGGCATGGCGCAATCCATTTAAAAAAAATATCGGTGGTGTGGTCCGTTTACTTTAAAGCAAATACCATCCTCATGATTCAATCTATTTCTATACCAAATTTCATTAAAATCGGTTTATTAGCTCACCAGTACAAACGTTTTTTCCTGTTAGGGTCATAGCAACGCCCTCTCAAAACAAATATCTTTACTAACAATTCAATCTATATCCATACCAAATTTCATCAAATTCGGTGTAGTGGCTCCGCTGTGAAGGTGTTTTTTCTCATTATGGACTGTTACTCCCCCTGAGGAACATAAGGTTTTTAATAATTTTTCTTTGGGTTCAATCTATCTTCAAATAAAATTTCATCAAAATCGGTCCATTAGTTTAACGGTGGAAACGTTTTTCCCGTTAGGAGCATGGCACCGTCTACTATTAAAAAAAAAGTATACAAGTCTCTCCTTCTCGTCACAACCTTTCCAACAAAAAAAAATTAAGCGATTATGTTGTGCTATGGCTGTGAATAAGCGTTGTAACCGTTTACTCATTACGTATTTACTTATATATAGATTTCAATATGACCCGACGTTGCTCTCAAGCAACTTTTTGTTGTTGGCGGTAGTGTGGGCGTGGGAACTTATAGTTACGCAAATTTATTTTTAAGGCCTAGAAAAGAGATAAAATTTCAAAATTGTTTCCTGTCGCAAACTCAGTTTGGTAAACTTTAGCGATCAGTATGTCTTTTAGCTGGAAATCAATGACTTAAAGTATGTTACAAATCGGAACGATTTGAGTGTTAGGCTTGAATAAATATCCTACTGGGTAGCATTTTAACTTGCACTTTACTTATTATACTTAATCAGATTCATGTACACAAATATTTCTAACAATAAATCAACATAATCTAATTATAATTTTAATTACTTCAGTAAATTACTTATTTGCTTAGTTTAATTTGTTACACTTATTTTAAATTATGCGCTTAGTACTCATAGGAAACATAAGTTTCATTGATTTTTTTTTTATTTTCTAAATTTTTTTTTCGATTTTCACAATAAACTGTACAACAAAGTTTGTATTTTGTTTTCTATTATTGTTTGACGACAAAATTTTGGGAACCAGTCTTAATTTGATGCTATATTTCTGCTAATTTACTTAACTCTGTGTGTTTGTGTATGAGTGTAATCGTGTTAGTATGTTTATTTTGCAATTTTAGACACAACTCTCTGGACCTGGAAGTGTATCGGTGATTATATGATTCCGACTTGAATTCGTTTTATTTGTTATCGTTGATGCTGCTGCTGTCGCAGTTGCTATTGTTGAATTCGATGTGTGCTGTTGTTGCTGTTGGGCGCTGGGTATTAAGGATCCTAGACCACCACCTAAACCTAATATTGAACCCATGCCCATACTTTTGGGTAACGTCATACGTCCCATATGTGCTGCCATTCCACTACCAGGTGACGCTGCTGATGGCTTTGTTAGATTATAGTCGATGAGGCTACTGGCTGTTAGATAATCAGCTATTGTTAGCTGCTCCGTGGCACCACTTGGCGGATGTTGCATAGAATGCTGTTGCTGCTGGTGCTGATGATGATGTAATGCAGTTGTTGCCGCTGCTGAGGGATGTGGCAGCGTATGATGATGATTGAGATAATGGCCGCCATTGGCCATTGGATTATTGTGCATTAGCGTTTGTGAATTACTCCCACTACCGCTAATGCTGCCCGAGCTGAGAGTGCTACTGCTGTCTGTCGCCACCGCACTGCTCCCTACATAGTTTCCCATGTGAGATATGCCCAATGTATCGTAACGTGAAATGTCGTGACGATTTAGCGGCAGTGCGTCATAGAGTAGTGGTTGATTTGCCGTTTGATACGATTTACGTGCATCCTTGGTGAGTTTAAGTGTATTTTGTTGGCTGGATGAGTTACTGAGCGCATCGACAGCGGCATCCTAAAAATAGATTTTGGAAAAAAATTTATTTTTATTCAATTCGTTACTTTATTTGTTACATTTTTATCTCTTCTAAGCAGAAAGAGAGAGCCCTATTTTAATGTATAAGCTGTACAATGGTGCAAATGTTGAAAAATTAAAAAAAAAATAAATTTTGCACCATATGAAAATTTCATATCCCTGGTAAAGTTAAAAAATGTACATCCCAGACAGACGGACATGAGTTTTTACTACATAGTTACGAGAATGTATGGTATAAGAAGACGTCTATTAATTACGCTAGGCAATATTGGGGGATGGGGGAAAAATTTCACCGAGGGAGAGAGGGGGATCTATGAAAATCTTGCGTCAACTTTTTAATTCAGAGAATATAAATTAAAGTAACAGTTAGCACTTTGCATCACAAAATTAATCCTTGCTGGCACGTATGTTTCGTCTTGTCGCTCAAAATACGTATTATTGCCGATAATAATTTTTAAGTGAAAATTTTTGACGTTTCTTGCAAGATCTTTTCTCCAGCTATGTTTCAATATGAAACTTCACAATTTTTAGCACAGATTGTATTCACTTATTTGAATTTATCTATTGCATTTGATTTTATTTTGTAAATAAAATTATACAGATTCTCTTTGAATTTATTCTTTTGCACTTCACTTTATTTGGCTTAATGTAAAATATGCAAAATCACAGTTGCATTATTAACTGATTGAAAGTAATTGAAAATATTTCGGTAGCACTGACTGGAACTTAAGTTTTCCACTCCTCAATTATATACTATTGAACAATTTTGCTCTCTGAAAGAAACATCTAAGAGATTTGTATTCCTCCAAATATTCATTAGAGATGCGATAATTTATAATTAACATACATATATATATATTAATCAATTATAAACAACAATCCATAGCATTAAAAAGAAAAATATGAAACTTTATTTAAATTTCATGAAAAAAATTCAGTGAACATCAAATTTGGAACCTATCAAAAAACTTCAGAATTATGAAAACGACATTAAGATCTTAGAGCTATTCTTGTACCTAAGGCTTCAATTATTGAAAATTGAGTCTCTAATATCTATTTCAAAACCACATTTCATTTTGAAAACTAATACTTTGCACAGGCGAAATCAAAAACTATTATGATTTCGATAAAAATTTCGTGTTGTGGAAGTTTTCATATTTTTGTCTACTGTATGCCAATGTTTAGCAAAAAGCTTGGCTTGTGCATCCCCATTTAATCTGGTACTCAAATAAAACTTACGTAATCCGTTGTTGCAAAGTTAGATTTATTGCCGCCACCAACACCGCCGACAAGCACATCACCGTTACTGCCAACGCCACCTGTACCAAGGCCAACAATATCACCTGCTCCGCTCATATACAGACCAACACCACCACCGACACTTGGACGATTTCCCAACGGTGATGAGTTGGCACTGCCTGCACTTTTCTGTGCGCTCAATATATCCGGTTGCTTTTCGATGCCCTGTTTAAGCGTATATGCTACAACCAGACGTTGATGACCGGCGCCAGTCTCCAAGGGTGCTGTAACAGTTACATCCATGCCTACATAATAAAATGAAGTAAAAATGTAGTACAAAAAAGTAGCAAACAGAAGGTACAAACAAAAAAGGAGCGCAAGAAAACTGAACGCAATTTCGCACGATTTACACTTTAAATTCATCACTCGCTGCAACACATCGTAAGTGTTGCAACGGATGATGAACGTTTTTTTTTTTTGTTTTTGGTGTAAATTTTACGTTTTGTTTTCATTTTTGGAGAAAAAAAAACATTTTTTCACTTTTGTACCTAAATGTTTATCCTTGTCGTCGCACATGCTGCGTCCACCTTGACATCGACGTTTTCGCACTGCCACCACAACTACACAAAGCACGGCAATGCCAACAGTAAACAAGGTGCCGGTTAGTAGCGCCGCCAACGGTAGTATGGAGAGACCCATGCGTCCATCTGAAAAAAAAAAAAACAGAAAATATTGAATTTTTAGAAAAATACCCTTACGTTTTTTTATTATTGTTAAATGGTAACAAAATATTGGTCGTTACTGTGAGCAGCGCCATAAATATAGAGGGATTTATGGTGCGGTCACAAATGGCAGTGAAAGTAAATATTTTGCAGCTGAAATGCGTCAAATATGCGCTGATGGACAGCTGTAAGATTTTTTTGCAATAGCTGCAACTAAATTTTGACTTAAATGAATTAAATGAAATAAATTGTTACATTGTTTTTGATGCAGAATTAGGAAAAAAAAAATTAACAAATTGAAACATAACTTTTTTCCTCCTTTAATCGAAGTTTAATAATAAGTTAAGGGCTCCAACGTTTTAGGGTAGGAGATTAAAAACAGCCTTCTTAAAACACACCTTGACCTTTTTAAAAGGAAATGAGCTTAGATACAACCAAATTAAACGAAAAAATGCTAAAATGAAACATCAAAACTAAGCGTAAAATTTTGTGAAAAAGTTTCGCTTGCTATTCTTTTTTTGTCAATGAAAACTTATAAACCTAAGATAAAAACTCAAGAAAATCATAATCGTGGATTAAATTTTGCGATTTTTCTATTTTCTGGAATGAGTTATTTTAGAATTTTTTCAAGGAACAAACAAATGGTTTAAGACTTAGTTAAAGATTTGGTTGATAAAATGTTGCTTCAATTAAACTTTAAATCACATATGAACATGCGTACCTATTTAACAAAAACATTTATTTGTATATTTACAAATTTATATGGGCGTGATAATATTAAACGTTGCTTTGTTTTACTTCCTAGGTCGCATAAGCAAAGTGCTATGCAGGCTGGAATAATTAATTAATCATGATTAAGCCAGGCGAGTAATTAATCTTCCAAATTACACATACAAATACCGAAATACACATACGGGCGACACGCACATTCATAGACTGATTTTTTACAAATTCAAATAAAATGAAGGGCAAATGCTAGCTTATGCCGTTCTGTGCGGATGTGGAACAGTGACGTAGTCGTGCCTGAAAAAGGGGTCTATTTTTAGTAAATATCATTTATGGATGATGGATCTCGTCCATGGATGGCTGACACTCGATGGGATTTAGTTCGAACTTAGTGGGAAATTTTCTTTTGGATATGATTTCAGATATATGAATATGGTTATTTGGAGAAAAGACACTTACGGAAGTTTGGCCAAGTTACCATTTGTTGAAAACATCAGCACAGATTTTATTAAAACAGGTAGATTTTTCAAAACCTTTTTAAAAATTTCGGTGAAGAAGTTCCGAGAAAATAGTGCTTTCAGAGAAATTATGGTGAGACTTCCAAAAGTATTTTTTTATTCACATGGTCAATCTTAGTTCGTAAATGGCTTCCCATTTGCAAAATCCTCATAGAATCTAATTCCATTCTGACCATTTCATAATTAAATTACTTTTAAAATTAAAAATGTAAGGTACGTTACCAATTTTCATACCCAAAATATAGTCAACTCAACACGTGAACTTATCGAAAAAATAAGGCACAATTGAATTTCTTATCAATAAAATGTTATAAAAATTTTTTAGACAACCTTGTTCAACCTAAGGGTAAAAAATGCAGAAACAAATTCAAATTATACCTCTTAGGTATCTAATTTTTGTTTATATTTTGTCCAAAAACCGTTTTTATAAATGGCTCGACAATTTTAATGTAACTTCAAACGTGGGTTACTTAGATGGAACTATTAAAAACGCGGAATGTTTTCAAGAAACATACAAAATTTCTTTTTTATTTTAATGTGAAATTTTTTTACAAACTCATGGCGTCATAGAAAATAAAATTGAAAAAAAAACGCAAAAATCTTTTAGTGTTATTTTTAAAAATGGGAAACCGGTTTTATTCGCTAAGTCTTTGATTCATTTATTTTTAATATTCGATCTAAAAACGCCTGGTAAGTTTTTTTTTAAATCCCCGTCTCTGCTCTGCTGCTTGATGATGCTACATATACATTCATATATGAAATCATGTTTGCATATCATACGGCGCTATATCCATATGCATGTATGTACATTAGGGTGATTCAATTTTTTTTTTTTTTAAGATGCTGTTGTTTAAAAAGTAAGTTTATGATATGAAGAAAAAGTTCACTAAAATTCAGCTCTGTAACTCAATTTTATAAGGTGGCGACGGAGCCTGTTGGTTTTACATGTAAATTGTATGGAAAAATAATTTTTACAAAAAAGGTATCTAAATGAATAGGTGTTGTTGAGCTGAAAAAGGCCGTTTTTCGACGTAATTTCTTCCGCTGAATCCGAATCTGGCCTCAGAATTGACCCATCATGTCGGAATCCTGAAATATTTGAGGCTAAGTACCTAAAACATGATATTTTTTGTCTACTTTCGAGGCCATGTATAGGATTCAAAGAAAGTTGATCAGCTTATTTTTAACAAAAGTATCATTTAGTACCATCCTTTCCCTTTAAAATGAGTTTTCAAGTGGTGATCTGTGATGCTTCGTTGCAAAGTTGCAGCCATTTCAAGGTGACATGAATTTGAAACCCGTTTGTTAATATTGTTGGGTTGCAACCCTTTGTAGGGGATCTAATTCATGCCACTTTAAAATGGCTATAACTTTGCAAGGAAAAATGACCCTTTACAGTTCAACAACACTAGTCACTTATTCATTTAGATACCTTTTCTGTAAAAAATAATTTTTCCATACAATTTACATGTAAAAGTAACAGGCTCCGGCGCCACCTTATAAAATTGAGTTACAGAGCTGAATTTTTGTGAACTTTTTCTACATATCATAAACTTACTTTTTAAGCAACAGTACCTTAAAAAAAAAACAAAAAAAAAAATTTGAATCACCCTAATGTACATACATATCTGCATTAATGTGTTGACATAATAGTTTTTGCCTTAAGGAATCAGTACCAAAAATCAGCAATTATTTATAAGTAATAAAAGAAAAAGTTCACAAATGAGTTTAGGTAAACTAGGAAACATCATGGCACGCTTAAGTAGAATTACGAGTATTAAGGATTTTTTTTTGAATCTTTGAAAACATAATTTTTTCAACAATTATCATGCCCTAAGGCAACAGCATACATACGTCTCTTAATTATGATATACAATTTTTTGGATATATTTTAGTCATCTATTGATCCCAAGGTATTAGTTACGATGTTCCTCGAATAATCCATTTTATTCAGGAATTAACCATGAATTTCAAGGACTTCAAATACTTCCGTACTAAAACATACGTAAATAATTTGCATTTCTCACTAAATTCTAACGTATAAGATTTCTGACCGATTTTATTGGAATAATACTTCAAATTCTTAATTTTTTTTTTTTCATTTTTAAATTTTCATTTTTAATAAATAAGAATCCAAAGACATGATAAGTAAATTTAGATAAATAAATTTAGATGCATTGTATAGTACAGCAGTTGAGAGATGTTCTGTCTATCTAAACTGCTCTCTTGCGAATGCTTAACAGCAACAGCACATCATTCAATTTTCATCAAATTGAAAACAATTGCTACACATTGAAATAGTGAAGCAAATGAAATAGCTTTATTCACTGTATAAGACTTGAACAAAACAATTGGAACTCCACTTAAGCCCCTTACACAAAATCATATGTAAAATATAGGCACAAAAGACTCCTACCTTAAAAATAAAAAAATAAATTGTCAAAAAAAAGGAAAAATTTAATAAACACAAACATTTAAGCGGAAAAAAGCGCATGTAAAGGAAGGAAAATCGATTGCTTCCTTGTGAAGCGTTAAGGTAAACAAAGACGAAAAATGAGTGGATAAACATACGCAAATGTTAAAGTAATTTTCCACGTTGATGGCAAACAAAAATGGAGGCAAGAAAAATAAAAATATTTAAATTGTAACATAAGCCCAGTAGGAACTGTGCTATTTTCTTGTTAGTCACTTTTTCTGTATGAACTTCGGAATATTGTATTCATTTCCCACAACAGCGTCAGGCCCTGACTGCTATTATTAGCTGACAGGATTGGGAAGAACAGAGATGAGATAGTAAACTTTTTTCTTTTAACAAATTACAGAACAAAGCTGCAGTACAACAGAAACCGGATGTTAGCAGATGAAATCAACACCCACCAAATAATTTGTGCTCGAGTCAGGTTAACGATATCTCTATGTAGATGGACATAGGAAGTTTCGCTGAAGAAATACTGCAGCGCAAACACAAATGACAAGCGAAAATTAGAGAGCACCATGCTACTGATAAATACAACATTGATTCTGGCAGTATACTGATCACTGTCACTGCAAACGAGCCCTACGACTTCCTGGAAGCTAAAACTATAACCTACATAAATTACAACGTAGCAAACTTGAAAACCTTAAGCGCTGCTGTTCAAACAATAGTAGCCTACGGATGTCTGGAATGGTAAACAATTTGTTTGTGGAATAATTATCGAGGTAATAGCTCATTACATCTCTGCTGGCAAAATTTGTAGGTCGGACTTTTTGGCTGAAGAGCGAGACAGTATTCGCAAAGTAAATCTTGCGGGCGAATGTAGACGTAAATGAACATAAATGACGAGCATCGTTGGAACAAATGAGACTATCAGCTGCCTGATTCGGCTTTACTAACTTTGAATAATTCCCTAAGGATTTGATGATTTTCTTAATGTGGTTGTGACATTAATGAAACTTTCTTGTCGAGTTTCACTGAATGCAAATCACTCGCGGCAATACTATTGTCGACATAGCATCTGGTGCAAAAGATACTATAGTATCAATAAAGCGATTAGTATGATCCAAGAACTGATAAGCCAGGTAATGCATAAAAAAGAATCCTAGGACTGTGCTTTGCTGATTAGTGATTCATACTTGTGAATGAAATTGACATCGCGTAGCTATGCAGCTGTAATTTGGAAAGCAGTTGTGTTTAATATGGTATTGGAAATCCCACAAATTGACGGATTCCGAATATAAGTATTGAAGTGGTTCTTTTATGAGCAATGACCATTTCAACTAAAATTTTTCATATGTAACAGAAAATAAAACGATAAATAAAAAATCTTTGATAGCTTCTATTCCGTCTGGTGTAGTATTCAAAAGTATACATGTCAAGATACTGCTAAGAACCCGCATTGGCACATGTAAGTGTCTGTTAGTTTTTTGTACATGTTCGTTGATACCAAGGGAGTTAAAATTGAGGGATTCGCGTCGTCGTCGCTTTAAAAGAATTCCAACTAAATTGAATAGCTTTGCTTGCTGTGCACATGGAAATTTTTCATGTTTCGATGGCATTTCTTTGGCAAATCTTAATCTTTTACTCAAACGGCAAATTTTACGCTTTACTGCCAGCATGTAGCAGTAGCATCAAAACAAACAAAATAAAAAAATTTAATTTAAATGAAAGCATTGCCAACACACTTTTACTGTACCTATACATAAGTACAGAGGCAGCAACATAAGACGGTTTAGTGAGGAAACCAAATGGCTATCTTAAGAATTTTGTGATATTATGAAAACTTTTTTTCGACAAAAAATTTGAAATATCGATTAATTCCATGAGTAAAAATGATACTTTACAGCTTATAAGAAATCTGATGTTGGTTTAAAGTTTCTTTTCGCTGTAGCAAACTCTAGTGCTTATTATCAGTTTGTTGTTGCTGTTGTTTTTATCTGTGCAGTTGAGCATTAACATCAACATTATTATCAAAATTATGTATTTAGGGAAACTTTAAACGTGATAAGACATGTTTTGTGCATATATGTAACTGGATAAACGCCTATATTTTTTTAGCAGCGTAAGCCAATTTAAGTCGTGTAAAAATGGTGGTATATATAAAGAATAGTTAACACTTTAAATGCCTATATTATTTCTGTGTAGAAAAAAACATTGACAAAGTACATACTTTGCAACTAATTTTCCTGTATTGCACACATTAAAGTAGAAAGCAGCTATATACGCATTTCATAAGATAAAAGAAAATGATTATCTTATACCATAAGAATAAAAAAAGTGTCTCTGAGTAAGTTCGGAGCAAAATAGATGATAACTAGGGCTGCCGATTTTTGGGATTTTTTTGATCCCGGGATTTGAAAATGCGATCACGGAATCCTGGGACAGTCCACAGTCCCAGGACTTAAAAATTCTAAGAATTATTAATATAAATTACACTATGCATCAGAAAAAATTAAAATAGTTGACTATTTATAACGTGGCAATATTATTTAATTAAAACAATATATAGAAAAACTAAAAACTTCTTCGGAACACTAAAAAATAACAAATTAACATTTCAAAATATAAATTTTTGCTATGTATCACAAATTTTTTTAAACACATTCATTATTATACGTTAAAGTAATCAAGTCTTTTCTTTATGAGGAAATACTTTTTTAAAATTACATTGCATATAAAAACTTCCTTATCTTTTTTAAAATATCACCTTAAAAATATTAAGGCATTCAGTTAATCATGCTCCAAATGTGGAGGATGAGAAGCACTTTTCCGCTTAAGCACTTGTCGGCTGAATTGTTGCCAGGAAGTTAAAATCGTTTTGTTAATAGAAGCCCAAGTCCTACTACTTATGGGAATTTTGCGAAGTGTTACTTGAAATTTTTAATTTTTCTTTTAAACTTGCTAGTGGATTTAAGTTTTTTATTTCAGTGTTATCATTATCATCGGAATTGGAGTTAAACCCGTTTTTGAATTTGAACAAAATATCAGATAACTGTTTTTTTTTTATAATTGTTAGTGATTGGGGCTTTGGAAAAGTCAAACTTAAGTTTATAAATATTGTCATTATCATTAAAAATAAAAAAATATCAGATAAATCTGTTTTTCTTTGTTGGATTCTTTCTATAATTTCATTAACCCATTTCAGACTGCTACCAGAAGGGCCCGTAAAATTTCGATAAAATTTGGTGTCGGAGGTCAGGGGATCAATAGAAGTTGCTGATGAAAAAATTTAATTTTTCTCTATCGGCACACCGGAGATATGGCATGGGTAAACTTTTACCCAATAGCCCTCTATGAGACAAAAAAAACATAAAAAAAAATTTACCGTCCAACTTTTCATTCAATCAAATCTGATTAATTATAGCATCCTACATAGGATCTTTGAATTTGTTACGAGCTTTTTTCTTTAAGTCTTCAAATTTGGCTGGATCTATTTTCTACCAAAATTTTGGAAATTTTGTGTGGCTTAAATTCTACCTCACAAAAATACAGGTTAATCAAAGAAGTTCGGAAAAATAAAAATAATCATTTTAAACCAATCCTTCCTCTACCCAAAAAAGCTTTAAAGACGACAACACCTCTTACCTGTCGCTTGGTGGGATTTTTTAAAATGCACTCTTCTTTTGGGTATTTAAATTGCGAAAAGGAGATTTATTTTGCTTGATTTCATCTAGCATGAAATTTAATAGATCCAACACACGAGCACATAAGTGAAAGAGAAAAACCACTCCAAAGTAAAGAGCTTCAATGAAATCCTCCAGGAAGAGTGGAATAAGACATCCATGGAGACTTTTGTGTCCTTAGTGGATTCTACGCCCTCCAGCTTCCATGCAGATATCGCCAATAGTGGTTATGTCTCTAAGCATTAACTTAAGATAAAAATATTCTCATGTAAGAATACGGAAACTATGGAAATAAATTGATTTTTGAAGAGTTGCATTTTTTTTGCTCGCTTAATTTTTGAGGTTGTCTTGTTATTTCATGCATTACAGAATAATGTATGCAGATAATTCAATAAAAATTTGCATCAATAACGTGAAGGACCATTTGCAAGTAGATATAAAATTATAAAGCTCTAACACAATTTTTTTTAAGATATCGCAAATTTTCTGACTTAGCACTCGCAGTTGCATTTTTTATGCTCGCTACTGTACATTAATGGGTTGAAGTACATTTACTACATCTATTAAGACTTTGAATTCATTTTCCAATAACGAAGAAAGTTTTAGATCTGTGGTTGCTTTTTATACATATTTAATTAATACCGGGATTCAATGGAACTAGTCCCGGGATTTTCGGGACTGATAAAAGGCCGGGATCCCAGGATTGGCATCGCTAATGACAACAAACAAACTAAAGAGAGCAAAAAAAAAAAAATTTTTGTGAAAGAAAATTTTATATACTATTTATGGAGGCTTTTTCTAAGCTTAAAGTTTTTCAGAATTTAGCCAAAACAAAAGAACATAAGTATTTATATTGAAATATCTGCAAAAGTACTAATAGCGGCATTCACGATCTGTAGCATTTGGTCTTGTATTGTGTATTTTTGATTGGATAATGCATAAGTTTTAAACTTTTAGAGAAAAATAAGGTATTTTGGAATACCTACGAAAAGTTGAAAATACATAAAGAAGGAGTGACAAAGTCTACAATATGTGGAATAGGCAAAAATACAAATGCTAAATATGTCAACAATGCATTTATTGGTCCTTGAAAAAGGAAAAATAAGCGTCCAAATATGAAAGAATTGCAATATGTATCGATAAATATTTATTTTGAAACGAACAAAACTCGATTTTTTTTTCAATTCTTGCGCCATTCGCAAATATGAACAATCTCGCAAAAATGAACAGGCTTGGTTTTAATTAGTTCATATTATGTTTGTTCCATAAAAACTGCACACATTTTTGACTTTTCGTTCTGATATTTTTGATTTTAATATATTATTTAGTGCTTACTTAAAGTTTAATTTTAGACACATTTAAACTTCAAAAAAATTATTTTCAAATAACTTTTAAGTATTTTAAAATTTGACTCAAAACTGTTTTGAAACGGAATATCTCAAAAACTATGGGGAACAGAATAAAAGAAGACATTGAATCAGTTTTGCTTACATGCATTTTTTATTTATAAATATGTTTCTCAATATATCTTCGACATAACAATATTATTTTTTTATGATATTCTTCAATTAATCCCAAGGAAATATCTGCTTTCACACCAAAAATTCCCGAAAAAAATATATGTTTTTTATGAAGGCGCCCACAATATTTACAAGTAATTTTAGCAGCTTATTTTAATTACAGTACACTAAGGAATATTACTCATACGACCTGTTGTACGTAATTAGTAAAAAAAAAACAAAAGTAATTGTGTCTAAGCCAGTAATAGGATTTGGTACATTGTACTCTTAGATGCCGAATGTATTTCTTTCGACATAACGAAAAGTTCATTAAAATTACAAAAATCAGCACAAGTGCAATTATATACATATATTAAAACACTGGTCAAAAAACCTCCTCAAAATTGAATAAACACAAGCTTAAATTTTTTACTAAATAAAGGTTAGGCATTATTGGCGTTTATTAAAAGAATGATAGCCTTGGAAACTGTCGAAATATACTGAAAATGTACCTAAGTGTACTGAAAATGTACTAAAAAAATGGTAATTTTTAGAAACTGTCAAAATGTACCGAAAATTTACTGAAAATGCGCCGAATGCACTGAAACTTGACCAAATGTATCAAATGTACATATGAAATCTTGTTGAATGTATGTAATGACGATTATTTTTCAAGACGCAACTGTGCTGAAAAAAGTACAAAAGTTCAAAGTACAGTTGTCCAAATATGGCACACAAATGTCAGGAGACTAATTCACAAATACCTCAAAAAGCTTGCATGCTTATAACAAGGCAAACTCTGCCAACATTTTTATTTGTTTTCTCAAATATTTTCTACATTTTTAGTCCGACATCCGCAAAATTATCCTTAAAATATTTGCAAAAGAATAATCTTTCATTTGTAATTCTAAAAATAAGAAAAAAAAAAAAATTTTCATTCAAATGAAGCAATCGAAATTTAGTGATTTTTAAAAACGTCAGTTTTTTTGGACTTTGAGTGCTTGTTACTTCATCAAATCTTATTTGATTCAAAGAAACAGCATACCGTTAGAAAGAGAGTGAAAATATATTTGGAGTGCTGAAAATTGTTTTTGATTCGAAAAAAAAATTAATCGAGATATAGCCAAATAAATGAGAAAAGGGCCGAAAAAGGGGTTTTTTGGGGATATCTCGAAAACGATTCTTAAGAAAAAAAAAATGGTTGCCTTTTTTGGAAACTACGCCTCAAAATATATAGAAAAAAGTCTATGAGAAATCCGATCCTTTTTCTTGTAGACTAGTGTTATTGATATTTTTGAAAAACAATAAAATTTTTATGCTTTTTTCGTCCGCCCGGTACCACTATAATATTTATACCGTCAAAACTAATTGAGGCTCCACGATTTTTTTGACGAATTCTAGTTTGGAAGGGTTCAATGCATCTCTGTAATTTTTTTTCAGATTTTTTCGAGGCGGAGCAGGTCATTAAAATTCAATTCTTGATAGAAAAATTGCTAATTAACAAAAAAATGCATAAGTTCAACTTATTATCTACAGAAACTAAAAAATTTCGTGACGATCAGTCAAGCAGTTCAAAACTTATAGCATTTAAAAAAAAAGTTTAATGAAAACTTTGACTGGCAATAGTTATTGCAACAACAATTTTTTTTTAAAAAATTTTTCCGCACACTAATTTCTACCACTTGCAGCTACTGATTTATATAAAAAACTTTGAAAAACATTTCAGACATGTCGGTTTCGCGTGTTCTGACCCTATAACGTTCTGCCACTGAGCAGAGAAGTAACCTAGTGGCAATCGGTGGAGTTGTGTGGAGGACATAAAACCACCTCTATGGCTTTCTTTAGCAAATTAAGAGCAGTCGGTTTTCAAAATACTTGCTCCTACTTGTGGCGAAATATAAAGATCAAAGTCGTTTATTTTATGTGAACTATATTTTTTGTGCTTTGCTGAAATTTCTATCTTCATTAAAAACATCAGTTTATTTTATATAAATTATAGACTAAAAACTATTTTGAAGAATAATTTGATTTTATCCAACAATTCTTGTATTGACAGCTTATTTCTTAGATATTATTTGGATGTTATTTTTGTTGACTAAAATAAATTGCATTATCTTCGCTCAAATGTGCATACACTGTCGCACGTTATATTTATAAAGACAATATCCAATTTAATCTTTGTCATTGTTACATCAATGACAGTCGTAAACTCTCGAAATGGTGTTCATCTATACATATCTACATAAAGATACGGATATAATACAATATTCAATAAGAAAAGTAACAATCTTATCGTTGTGAGTAGTGTAATCAATAAATGATATTAACGAGCAAGTGTAACTCACACCAGTACATTCTTTCATCACAAATGCCACAAATATTATCTGCAAGTAATAACATTTACGATATGCCAAAACTATAAAATAAACAGTAAATTTTATCTTTGCGTGCAATTTATAGTAACACTTGAGTCATGTGTAAGCAGAAAAATATTGGCAGATGCTCGATACCTAAGTGTAGATATCCTAAATACAATACTACAGAATGAAGAGGGTTGGGAAAGTAGAAATTTTACTGAGGTTATATTTTGAAAGATGCTACCAAAGCTCAGATAAAAAGGAAAATGCAGATGTTATGTTAAAAAAAAAGACCAAAAAGTGAGGGAAAAATTGCAGCGCTGAAAAAAAAAACAATATAAAAAGAATCCACTTTTATTTTTGTCTCTCGAGTTTTTCTCTGCAAATAAAGTTTTCATGGTAAATATAACAATATCCTTGTAATTAATCTGCATAAAGTAAGTTGATGCACAAATAAAGTATGTCCCATTTAAGTTTCAATATCGAAAATACTTAATAAATGCCCATTAAGGGTATGAATTAAAAATTGGTACAGTTCTTAATTTCCTTGCATATATCTAATGGATCAAGGCATATTTAACATTATAAATAAAGCATTAAGTACATTCTTTATTATGGAAAGCTATTGTAGAACATGTAAGTGCAAGTTAATTAAAAAAAATTGTAATTTGGTATTAAGTGTTCCTTTTAGAGTAACAGATCAAATAAAAAAAGACAGCTCTTTTTTGACAGACGCAGAAAAGCATTTATTTTTAAGCTTGGTAAAATTTAATAAATTTACATTACAAGACTAACATCGCAACAACTCATCAAAACAGTAAAAGTCTACTGTCACATATATGTAATTTTTAATTTCGATTAAATTTTACATTATTTTCGTGTGGTTTGATAACTCTAAACTATTTATTGTTGTGTTCTGAATGAGCTTAGAAATTAGTAACTTCAATTGACGATTTAAAAACCAATCTGACTCCAGTTATTCGGAAAATATTACTCGAAAACGACACTTCGATTTTCATAAGAATTTTACTACTAAAAGCATTAGTGATAACTAAAAGTAAAGTCACTGGAAAAACTCGTTGAAGTGCGTGGCACCGCTCACAACAAACGTAAAAAGAACTAACAACGTAATCGCTGTGAAATTTTATATGATAGAAGTACTTTCTATATCTGTGGGCATGGCACCTCCCATAAAATCAAAGTACCTTTGATATTATGATAAGTAGTACGGCAATAGTCATAATAAAATTCTGTCTTGAAACTTCCGTGACTATAAACTTTCGGCTTTCCAATATCATTTTGACTTTTTCAGCAAATTTTATTATTTTTCAACCTACATATTTCAACTTTTTTCAAAATTTATAATTTTTTTTCGACTTCCCCAATTTTTTCTTTAACCTTTTTTCGGCATTTTTAATTATTTACAGTATTTCGCAAAATTTTTCGTTTTTGTCAAAAGGCGATTTGATTCATTGTTATAATAGAACTAATGAAGTTATCGTTATTAATTTCAATATGAATTTCTATCACTCTATAAAATGAACCCTTACAACTTTTCATGACATGCTGTATCTGTACAAAAAGTACATACAAATTAATAAGTTAACTATAATTATGTAATTGTTGCTTGTACTTTGTTTGCAAAGATCTCGTTTAAGGGGTCTGCACACTAACAACAATACACAATATGTAGTTCTAAGACTGATTTATAGATAAACGCATTGCGTTTTATAGCAATGTTGCAAAAGCATAAAACAAGAAAAATCACTACAATCGATGGGAAGTAGAAACCGTAGCAGTAGCAACAACACGTGCAGCGAAATATTGCTTCAAGGAATGCAGTAAACAACAAACAACACTACTGAGCTATGTACATTAATACAGTCTAATGCATCCCTGTAGAAATAATTATCACAGCATTTTACAACAATGACAGGAATAAGTAAGCTCATCTTCCAAAAGCTTTAAATCTGAGCTTAGTCGAACTTGACCTTAGGCAACTCTTGGAATTTATATTACACTATACACAATGAGCTCACTCACATTGTTTTACTCGTTATTATGCATAGACAAAAGTCCGATTGAAAAAAGAATAAAATCTAAAAATTTGTTACTGGCTTTTCTGAGGTTTAAACTCATGAAGTTGTAGATGATGGTAGCAAGTTCTATTGAATATACTAATCAATTGAACAACAACAATATCAATTGAATAAACGATGCTGAATTTCAGTTTAAAAGAAAGTAACACATAAAACTGTCTGCGACAATATTTTAACTTTATTGAAAGAAAAATTAAAAATTTCTCAAAAGTAATATAAGATTGTGAGGACGAAATTTGTTGGGCTCATTTTCGTCTATATTAAAATCTTGTCTCTAGATAAACCATAACACCATAGCACGACTTTAAACAGTACACCATTAACTCGTAGAACAGCTGCATGCTCGACCAAAACGGTGCAACAGAGAAGGATAAGTTTATAGATGACAAGAAGGAAAAAAAAACACAAAATCACATTGGGAAAAAGCTTTTGCAACATTAAGTTGATGATCAGATGAGCTTCTTTCAGGTTTAGTCTGATAAGCACACCAACAGACATTAAAAATGTACTGTACTGGTCATCAAGAGCCACAAAAGTCTAAGCAACAGCGTACTGTGAAGTGAAACCGGGCGGAGGTTCATTTGTACATTCGATAGCCTGGTCGGAGATAACACTCTAATAATATAGTTTTTATCTTTTCTATTGGTTCTGTTAATGATGCTGAATTGGTTGTAATTTTCTTTACTAACGAGAGCTTGTCGACTAAAAAAATCCAAAAAGAAATCAAATATGTCTAAGCATTTATTGCTAAGTTTTAATTGAATATAGATCTAAATTTGTGTGGAATTTTTTCCTTTTGTGCAATGTGTTCAGCCTTAATTTCACCAAAAAGACTTATGTTTAAAGTATTTTGTATTAAAATACATGAAAACATATAAGTTCATTTCTGTTTCCATGCTAAAGGCAATTTTTCGTATTACAATTGAGAATAAAACACAATTTTGTTTTAACTATATTTGATATTATTTATTTATAACTTCACTTAAATTATCTTAATAATTTGCTTTAAAAAAATATGCCACAACTCTAAGATATTCGTGGCATACTCAAACATAATTGACATTTGATGAAAACATTTATTTTTGTAATTATCCTTTAGGTATTCATTTCGTTACAGAAAAAAAAGGATTATAAGATAGAAACTTTTCCTACTGTGATACTTTATTACCATACACTTTTATGAGAATCTACAGTGTACACATATTTAGGTACATGTAGTAGTATTATGTTGCCAAACAAATTTTTTGGCAACAGTACATTATGTGTCCGTCAGCTGTATGGACAACACAATAAAAATTTATGGTAAAGGCCATATTTTTGCAAAATATTTGGTTTACAGTTTATGAGAAATAACAACAGAAAAGGGACTTACAAGCTTGTGTGTATTTATGTATGTACAAAGAGAAAATATGCAAGAAATTTGTTTCTATAGTAAATACATACATATTGTAGCGAAATTTGGTTTATGCTAGAAAACTCTTGAAATAAATACCAACGAAAGAAAACTAAACGATACTAGCTAGCATAAACATACTAGCACCATCTAGCGGCAAAATAATAAACTGAACAGACGCTGCAGTACACTATAAATAAAAAGTCAACAACCGAGAGAAATTATCGCCGTCGTACAACGTACAACGCCATCTAACATCTAGCATAATAGCTAGCTCAACGTCAGTGCGCCATGCGCACCATTCACCATTGTGGTGAATTGTGGATAGTAGTAGAATGCACGCTACAAAGTAGCACTGGTGGGTTGTAGAAAATGGTAGAATATACGCCACTTAGAAGGTACTGGATTATTCGAGAGAGTGATGACTGCAGTATAAAAAGGGTTGTCATCTGAGCTGAGGACACAGTAGAATTAAACCAGCGAAGCAATAAGCAATAAAGTGAATACAGTGTGATCCGTAGTAGAACAAAACAGTTTTCTATACAGTGTTAAATTAATATTAGAATTTGAACGTTAATAAAATAAACCATTTTATAACTAAATAAGTTTGTGTGTTTTTAATTGTTACACAATCCAGTGATCGAACTCAGAAAAGTGTGAGAGATCGAAATTATCGTCAAAGGGACAGAAATTTCGTAACAATTGGTGTCAGAAGTGGGATTGTGTAAAAGAATTAACAATCAATTTTAGAAAAAAAAAAAAAAAAATAAAAATAAATAAATAAAAATGGTCAAGTTTGAAGATCTGAAAGTGGATCAACTGAAGAAGGAGTTGCAGCAGCTGAATCTGCAATCTACTGGCGGAAAGGTGGAGTTACAGAAACGCTTACGGCAGGCTCTTGAGGCTCAAGGTGTAAACCTAGAAGAGCATGAATTTTATAGTGATGTATCAGAATCAGCAGCGAAAGTGGAAGAAGCTTCTGGATCAGCGGCAAGTGGCGAAGTTGTAGATATGTCAAAGTTCGAGAAAATGTTAATGGCGATGACGCAGGCCATTCGAGAAGAAATTGGTCAGAGCTTAAGTCAAAATACACTACAGATGAATAGCAATATCCAGACCATTCGAGAAGAAATCGGTCAGAGCTTAAGTCAAAATGCACTGCAAATGGACCAGAAGTTAAATCAGAACGCGCTGCAGATCCAGACGGTTCGGGAGGAAATCGATCAGAGCTTAAGTCAGAACGCGCTGCAGATCCAGGCGGTTCGGGAAGAAATTGATCAGAGCTTAAGTCAGAATGCGACGCAGATCCACGCAATGAATCAAAACATTGAAGCTGTTCGAACGGAGGTTTCCAAAATGGTAGATGGCCTCGATGCAAAAATGATTGAGTTACGAGATGACGTTGAATCATTCAAAGGAGAAGTTCAAAATAATTTTGAGGACGTTAACAAAAGGATTCAACAGTTGGAAATAAGCGAACCAACCACTCAAGTTATAAGAGAAATCAGCGCAGAGAGGCTTAAGGCACCCTCGTACGATGGAACAACGCCATTCAGTGTTTTCAAGCTCCAGTTCGAAACAACATCTGGTCACAATCGTTGGGATAACGAAAGCGCAGCTGCAGCGCTAATTGTGGCATTAAAAGGCGCAGCTGCAGAAGTTTTGCAAACGGTTCCAGTGGCGGAGCAGAAAAATTACAAGGCGGTGATGGATGCCTTACAGCGAAAATATGGCAGTGACCACATGAAGCAAATTCACAGATTGGAGTTAAAAAGTCGTATCCAGAAATCTGGTGAGTCCTTGCAGGAGTATGCTGCGGATATTGAGCGATTGGCACACCTTTCCTATCCTGACGAGTTAAGTGTCGTAGCAGAAAAATTCAAAATAGAGGCGTTTATTGACGGCATACGTGACTCAGAAACAAAACGCGAGACAATGAGGAGCCCGAAGACGACATTTAATGAAACAGTAACGGTTGCCCTCACGCAGGAGACGATTGCGTTAACATGCCGCCCATCACTGAAAACTCGTCGGATGGAGGTAGAGGCTGAAAAGAAAAATTCATCGTTCGCCAGCGGTAGCTTCAGCGGAAAATGCTACAATTGTGGTAAGCAGGGACACATGGCACGTGACTGCAAATCACGTCGTAAACGATCTGCATCACGTTCACCAAAAAGAAGAATTGGAAATAGGGTGAACGATGGCGAAAATGTTAGCGAGCAGCAGTCGTTAAACTAAAGAGAGTCAGTACAGCGGGGCGTGAGCTGACTCTTACAGATGATTGCCCCATAGTCTTGGTTTCGAAGCTCTGCCGAAATTCCAACAGCCTTACCATAGGTGGAAAAATCAACGGAAGACCATGTGAGCTTACTTTGGATACAGGCGCATCGCATTCAATTGTGAGGAAAGACTTATTTGATAGACGACGAGTAACGCCATTAAATGGGATCCAATTGAGAACAGCGACAGGAGAAATTGCGCAAATAGTAGGAAAAGTTACAGCGAGTATTCTTATCGGCAACAAAACTGTGGAACATGATTTTATTGTTGCAAACATCACCGATGAGGTTATCATTGGCGTGGACTTCATGATTCGACACGGGTTCACTTTGGATCTTAAAAAAAAAACGTTAAGGTATGCCAATGTAGAGTTACCTTTAGACATTGGCTGTGGACAAAAATTAACAATTGCAAGAGTCTACATAAGTGAGCGCTGTCGAATCGAACCCAACACCGAAGAAATTATTTGGGCCACAACAAATGAAGACTGTGGGACAAGCCATCTGTGGGTAGTGGAAGCAGATAAGAAAAATTTTAAGAAAGACCTGATTATTGGAAAGACCCTAGTAAACACAAGAACAGACAGAAAAATACCGGTGCGAATTTTGAATCCAACAAATAAGCCAAAATGGATGCAAAAAGGTGAACTTATAGCGCAATGTGAGAAAGTTACAGTTGTGATAAATTGTGAAAATGACCAGCAGAACACACAAGGTACAACTTTAACAAAATCGTCGGCCTTGGATGTATTGACGAAAGAATGGACGAAGGAGTTGTCTGCTCAGAACAAAAACAAAGCAAAAAGGTTTCTGCAAAAACATTGGCGGATATTTGCGTCCAAAGGAGAAAATAATGGCCGAACATCAGTTGTCAAACATCGCATTGATACAGGTGATTTTCAGCCGATTCGTCAACCTCCAAGGAGGCTAGCACTCGCTAAGAGAGAAGAAGTGACGGGCCTTATAGAAGATATGGCGCGAGAAAATGTCATTGCACCATCAGAAAGCCCATGGAGTTCACCGGTCGTACTTGTGAAGAAAAAGGATGGAAGTATGCGATTCTGTGTGGATTACAGAAAATTGAATGACGTCACTAAAAAAGACAGCTACCCGTTACCCAGAATCGATGATACACTGGATACGTTATCTGGAGCAACATGGTTTTCCACCCTGGACTTACAAAGTGGATATTGGCAGGTGGAAATAGATGAAAAAGACAAAGAGAAAACTGCCTTTAGTATTGGGAATGGTCTATGGCAGTTCAACGTCATGCCGTTTGGTCTTTGTAACGCTCCAGCTACGTTTGAACGGTTAATGGAACGAGTTCTCAAAGGACTACATTGGAAGACTTGTCTAGTGTATCTCGATGACATAATCATCATGGGTAAAGATTTTGATGACCACTTGAAAAATCTGGAGGAAGTGTTTGAGCGCTTGGAGGCAGCTGGACTAAAATTAAGTGCGAAAAAGTGCTCACTTTTCCAGCGTGAAGTCAAATATCTGGGGCACAAGGTTACATCAGAAGGAATACACACAGATGAAGATAAAATAAAAGCTGTGAAAAATTGGCCACGTCCATCTAATCTTCATGAGTTGCGAAGTTTTCTGGGTCTATGCACTTATTACAGACGCTTTGTTCCTGGTTTCGCAAATGTTGCAGGCAGTCTACATGAGCTGACACAGAAAAATCGAAAATTCGAATGGAGTGGGGTACAGGAAACTGCATTCCAAAAGCTGAAAGAATTACTGTCTACAGCGCCAATACTCGCGTACCCAATACCCGGCAAAGAATTTGTATTGGACACCGATGCGAGTGGCCATGGTATTGGAGGAGTTTTGTCCCAAATCATCAATGGACAAGAAAAAGTCGTCGCATATTTCAGCAAAATTCTGTCGAAACCTGAGAGGAATTATTGCGTAACTCGGAGAGAGTTACTGGCAGTAATGGAATGCGTGAAACACTTCCATAAGTACTTATATGGACAGCACTTTCTCCTGAGGACAGACCATGCGGCATTAAGGTGGCTACTTCAATTCAAGGATCCTGAAGGTCAAATCGCACGGTGGATAGAACGCTTGCAGAGCTATGATTTCACCATAGAGCATCGCAAAGGAAGCCAGCATGGAAATGCGGATGCACTTTCCCGTCGTCCATGTAAAATTGAATGCGGTCATTGTTCGCGAACAGAAAATAAAGCAGGAGCAATTGATGTGCGCCTTTTGAACGTTTTGCCTGAAGAAAAGTGGACAAAAGAGGAGGTAAAACGGGACCAGCGCAATGATACAGATTTGGCAACTATAATTAAGTATAAGGAGCTGGGTAGGAAACCGGCGTGGCAAGAAATTTCAAATGAAAGCCAAATCTGTAAAGCATACTGGGCGCAATGGCAAAGTTTGGAGTTGCATGACGGTTGTCTCTACCGAATCTGGGAAAGCGAGGATGGTAAAACTCGCTCAAAACTGCTGGTTATTCCAAAGGCTAAATTTAAGGAAATAATCGAGGATTATCACAACGGATCGAGTGGTGGACATCTGGGCATAACGAAAACCACAGAGAAAATAAAGAAACGGTTTTATTGGGTAGGATGCCAAGAATCAGTTGCTGACTGGATCCGCCGTTGTGACCAATGTGCAATTGCTAAAGGACCAAGGCAACGCACTCGGGGAAAAATGCATCAGTATAACGTCGGAGCTCCCTTTGAGAGGATAGCCATGGATATAGCGGGACCTTTTCCAATCAGCAATGCAGGAAATAAATACATCCTTGTGGTAATTGATTACTTCAGTAAGTGGCCAGAAGTATATCCCATTCCCAATCAAGAAGCAAAAACGGTGGCAGACATTTTCATCAAAAATTGGATTTGCCGATATGGAGCTCCACTTGAGTTGCATTCCGACCAAGGACGAAATTTTGAGTCGACACTTTTTAAGGAGGTTTGTGACATGCTTGGAATACAGAAGACACGCACCACAGCTTTGCATCCTCAGTCCGATGGCATGGTCGAAAGGTTCAACCGTACTCTAGAGGAACATTTAAAAAAAGTTGTCAATAAAGGACAAAAAGATTGGGATGAGCACCTACCAATGTTTCTGATGGCTTATCGGTCGGCAATACACGATACCACTACAGTCACGCCAGCAAAAGCCATTTTTGGTACAGACTTAAGGCTTCCAGCAGATTTGAAGTACGGATTAAGCGTTGTCCCAGAAACGACCCATGCTGACGATTACATGTCGCGGAAAAGAGAAGAATTAGCAGATATACACGAGCTTATCAGGAGACGTACTCAATTGGCTAGCGACAAGATGAAAGCTCGGTATGACCTGCGAGCAAATACTGAAGGGTTCAAAGAAGGTCAACTAGTGCTGCTACATAACCCACAACGAAAACGAGGCTTGTCTCCTAAATTACAGACTCATTGGGAGGGACCTTACCGGATCGTCACAAGGATTAATGATGTTGTGTATCGAATTCAAAAATACCCCGGGAACAAAAATAAATTTAAGGTAGTCCACATCGAAAGGCTGGCACCTTATACTAGAAACGGAGAGACTCTTGTTCGGGACGAACAAGTTTAAGCGGAGGGCAGTGTAGCGAAATTTGGTTTATGCTAGAAAACTCTTGAAATAAATACCAACGAAAGAAAACTAAACGATACTAGCTAGCATAAACATACTAGCACCATCTAGCGGCAAAATAATAAACTGAACAGACGCTGCAGTACACTATAAATAAAAAGTCAACAACCGAGAGAAATTATCGCCGTCGTACAACGTACAACGCCATCTAACATCTAGCATAATAGCTAGCTCAACGTCAGTGCGCCATGCGCACCATTCACCATTGTGGTGAATTGTGGATAGTAGTAGAATGCACGCTACAAAGTAGCACTGGTGGGTTGTAGAAAATGGTAGAATATACGCCACTTAGAAGGTACTGGATTATTCGAGAGAGTGATGACTGCAGTATAAAAAGGGTTGTCATCTGAGCTGAGGACACAGTAGAATTAAACCAGCGAAGCAATAAGCAATAAAGTGAATACAGTGTGATCCGTAGTAGAACAAAACAGTTTTCTATACAGTGTTAAATTAATATTAGAATTTGAACGTTAATAAAATAAACCATTTTATAACTAAATAAGTTTGTGTGTTTTTAATTGTTACACAATCCAGTGATCGAACTCAGAAAAGTGTGAGAGATCGAAATTATCGTCAAAGGGACAGAAATTTCGTAACAATATGTACATAGTATATGCTACTCATATGACATGTTGCGCAAATTGGAATTATCAAATTTAGGAAAAGGAATAATTATACATATTAACTCATTCCAAATAAATTTGTTTCTTCTTTTCATGTTCTAGAGGCAGATACCGTAACAATCATATCTCATCTTTTTTACTTTTGTGCAAATTACGAAATGCGGTATATATTTTTCCCACATACAAATTGTACAAACATTTTTATTTTGAATTATTGGATTTTTTCACTACTTAAATTATTTCTGTTGAAAAATTGTTACTTTTGTTACTTTAAATGTAGCGGAAATCAGTTGCACATATAGGAATGTCAGTAGTGTGAATTAAAATCTTTTCCCTGTCCCCTGTTCTGTTTTGAAATTAACGATTAATAAAACTTGAGAAATCGACATTTTATGATTTAAACAGATAAATTTTACTGAACTCACAAAAATATCAGCTTGAAATTTATATGATTTTACAATTCCATGAATATAGATTTTATGAAAATCGTGTAAATGTAATTCAATTTCATCTCAAATAAGTCTATTATTTAAATATAAACGATTACCTTAAAAAGTAGTATCGTTTGACTTATAATTTTGATATCAGCGCATCATTTCTGTGAGTAAAGCAAGTGTAATCTGCACTCACTCTATTTTACCCATTCCCGCTATAAGGACCTTTTATTTCTAACTCATTGGCTAAGTACATTCCTTGTTAAACACAATATCTTTCATATCTTCTGTTAAAATTTTTACTATTGTTTTTATTTTGTTTTTTTAATTTCCTGCAGATTTAACAAACAATTTAGTGCAGACGACAAGAACAAAAGCGAATTTCTATAAGATGCAAAAGGAAAAAATTGTGAAAAGAAAGCGAAAGCAATAGAAAAAATTGCTCAAACAGAATATCATTAACCGGATCCAATAGAATGAAAACAGGAAGTATAGAAAAACTTAGGAAGGAAGGAAGGAGGTACTGCTTGCAGCAAACTAGGTAGCAGCAAAAAGCACAAAACATTGTGACACTAAAAAGAGTAATGCAAAAATGCACCTACACTTCGTGTTTTCTATCTGTCAATATTAAGGCTATTATAGCAAAAGTTTTTTGTTTTCTAAATTTTTCTACAGTAAGAAAGAATAAGAATAACAAAAACTGTTTCTATATTGTAAACAAAACAGCTCATACGAAAAATTAAAAAAGTTAAACTGTGGTATCAGCTTAAGTGTAAGTGTAATTTTTATGCATTCCAGATCAAATAACAAGTAAATAACAGATAGACAACGTTGTTTAACCCTTTCATTTTGATATTAATTTCTTCACTTCTCTGAATGCCGCATTTTCTCATTTTGCATGTTTGTTTTTTCTTATTTTATGCAGCAAAGTTGTTTTGTTGTCTGGTAGTGCACATGACCGCCAAGGTAGCAAGCAATGTGTTTTTTGGCAGGCCCAGCTTACCCCTTGGGCGCCAGTAAAATGTTATGACAATAACGAGACCTTTTCTTGTATGCTACATACGATCATATGAACAGTTTTTACTAAAACCCGCGCGATTTTTTTAATAAAAAGAAAACGGGTGAGTTTAAGAACTTGATGATGATGACGTAAACATTTATAAAGCAGTGAAAAATGGAAAATGTTGAAAACTATCGAACAATTCAAAGAATGGAGAAGTCGAAATATGTTGCACATCTCGAAAAATTTTTAATAATGTCGAAAGACAAGAAAAATGTTGAAATATCGAAAAATGTTGTGAGAGTAGAAAAATTCGAATTATGTGGGAAAACTCGAAAAGTATGGAAAAAGTCAATCAATATTGAAAAGTACAAAAAAAGTTAAAAAAGTAAGTATAGTAACAGTAAAGTGTATTTAGAAAGCAAAGAGAACAAAATAAAAGGATGTTTTTTCTTATGCTATAAATGTCTACCTTTAGACATGTAGTTAGGGTTGCTAAGTGAAAATAACTTCCAATATTTTAAATTTAATTCCATGAAATTGACCCAAGACTCCGTGTGAGGTCTCAACCCAGCGAAACACTTACGTTTTCTTGATAGTTCTTACAGAAATTATTAAATAAAAAATTAAAATACTGATATCGACTCTAGTAAGGCTAAAATTTCAAATAATTGTTTCCCTTTACATTTTTCTTTTTGTCCTTTTTTCATTGGCGAAAAAGACAGTTCTCCCCTAGTAACGTCAAAGCTCTTTTATAAAATATAGGCTTAGTTGAAAATGTTATCCATTAGCTATTAGCAATTACAACAGGATGGCATTAATACTTATATTTTTTGTTATACTTTACTTTTTATATATGCCGAAAACTAACGAAAAACATCGAAAATTTTCGAATATGCCTATCAATAGAAAATGACAGAAACTTACCGAAAAAATTTAACCTAATCGAAGTACATCGAAACTAGTCTAAAACTTTCGAAAAATTACGAACAGTCGAAACTTATAGAAAAATTTCAAAAAAAAGTTGAGCTTATCGAAAAACATCAAACCATGTCTAATGTTCCAAGCTAATGTAAAAATCAAAATACATAGGATACATCGATAAAAGTCGAAAGAAATATAAAAAAAAAATCAGAATCGTGATCGAAATAATGTAAATAAAACAATTTGGTTATTTTGAATCTAAGTGGATAAAAATCTAAAATAATGACCATTTTTGATCTAGAAGCATATATATATAAAATTTCGATTATTATTGATGGAAAAATATCCCATACATGTTACGATTAATTTTAACTGAAAAAAAGAAAATATAAAACCAAAGTTTCGATTATTTTGAATCAACAACAATACAAATCACTTTACAACGATTATTCAATTGATCCCTAACATAAGAAAAATTTGAGATTCCTTCATAATTTTTTTAGTAAAAATTTTTTCTCTTAAATCATTTTATTTTGATTCGTTCTTGTTAAAGGATTCCTTCCCCTCAGTCAGTAAAATTATTTTTCTCTTTTTTTTTAGTTTTTACAAATAGATCTCTTCACTGCTGTGCAAAAGAGCTTTTTAATTTTCAGTCAAAGTTAAAGTCCTTACAACAGGTTGAAGATGTCTTTTCCCAACTATATGTTCCCGCGTTGAAAACTCTGTGATACTTTGGCCCAACTTATATATTCAGCCCTTTTTGGATGGTGCTATAAAAATCTCAAACAACAATTAATTTTGTCTTTTAAGGCCCGATATTTCTCATAACAGCCCAGTTAGTGCGTTGTCATTCAAATGCAAATACTTTTGTAATGTTCATTTCACTGTTTTGCCAGCTAAATCTTTATTGTCCTTATTTTATCCTGGTGTCATTTCTTGACTTTACACTAAGTTGCAGTTGATATGGCGGCAGTGTTTCTTTACAGCATTTGTAACCTACGCGTACTGTACGCTGGAGCTCTGCATTTTCGTATTGCTGATTGAATGGCGTTAGCAACACAATAAGCAAACTTGACGCTTGTTTTTCTACACTTCACGCTTAACAATTCTTTTATTTGTCTTGCTCCACTCTTTCTACTTTAAAAAATTATGCTTGCAATTTTCAAAGAAGTATTGTGCTCTTCATATTGTCTCTTTTACTGCTTTTAAGTTGCTAGATAATGTTGCCAGATGATATTTTATTATCGAAAGAAAGCTATAGTAATCCTAAAAACCATACAAAAAGTAGAAGAGCAAAATACACCACGAGACTAGAAAGAAGTTACATTTAAAACTAGTTTTTTAGTAGTCATATAAGTATATTGAATTATTTTCAGAAAATGGAAATATATTTTGTGAAATAATTTGGTGCATTCGATGAAAAAAATCACATGTGGATGAGAAGTATAAAAAAACATCCGAAAAACTCTTCTATAACAAAAAATATAAGTATTAATGCCATCCTGTTGTAATTACTAATAGCTAATGGATATCATTTTCAACTAAGCCTATATTTTATAAAAGAGCTTTGACGTTACTAGGGGAGAACTGTCTTTTTCGCCAATGAAAAAATGACAAAAAGAAAAATGTAAAGGGAAACAATTATTTGAAATTTTAGCCTTACTAGAGTCGATATCAGTATTTTAATTTTTTATTTAATAATTTCTGTAAGAACTATCAAGAAAACGTAAGTGTTTCGCTGGGTTGAGACCTCACACGGAGTCTTGGGTCAATTTCATGGAATTAAATTTAAAATATTGGAAGTTATTTTCACTTAGCAACCCTTACTATATGTCTAAAGGTAGGCATTTATAGCATAAGAAAAAACATCCTTTTATTTTGTTCTCTTTGCTTTCTAAATACACTTTACTGTTTTCTTTTTGTTTAATTCATTTTTTTTAAGTTTGTTTTACGCTTGCGTTTTTTTTTTAAGTTTTCTTTGCATAAAGGAAGGGCATTAATTTTCATCTGTCTTCTATTTATATTTTTTTTACATTTAAGTTTCTGACGTAGCTTCAGCGTGCTGCTTCTAAGAGTCCTCTGAGCTTTAAAAGTCATTAAAGTATTTACATATACATTGTTGTTTTCCTAAACTTATTTTTATATCTTGTCTCATTTTTCTATTTTCTTGTTGAAGTTGATAGAGCAATTGCACCTTGTTGTCAAGACTTTTAAGCGAAATGTTATCTTTTTTATACACTTAGTTCTCTGAGGAAGTTTTACAAAAAATTCATCATTTGAGTAAATGTTTTGTTGGCATTCACTTGTTGAAAAACTAAACTATTTGAAATGATATTGTAAATTTTACTAGGGAGTTTTGTCCACTACTTTTCATAAAAAAAGGAAATGGTTATGTAACGATGCATAAACATTTTCGTTATATTATTTCATTACGGAACGAAGAAATCTTTCAATTATTAAGTTATAATGGTTTAATCTTTAAACACATGGCGATATTAAAAGATACAAATAATTATAGACTTAAATGTTTTTATTCATAACAAAGTTTTTTTATGATTTTTATGATAACACCAACACAGGATAGGTACGTTTTGATCAATCCTACACATCATAGTTAATATTTAATAAGCCCTAAAGACTTTTGATAACTAAATACAAAATCTCTTCTGACGTCCTTCATATCAATAAGGATTCCATAATACGCATGCTCAAAAAAAACAAGGAATGCTTACCTTGATCATTTGTCATTTAAATTTAAGAGAATGCAAAAATTTTTTTTTCATTGAACAGTACAATTGAATTGATCCCCTCGCTTATATTTTTGAATAATCAATCAATTTTGCTTCGTTTTGAATTTTTTTGAAATTTGAAAGAAAAGCGATTCTGGATTTTTGTTCTCGAAACTGTTTGAAAGACACCCCAATCCCGTGTATATTTTCAAAGTATGAAGTAAACGAAAAATATTCGAGGATAAAAAGCTGACTCCGTAAAAAAAATGATATTTGCCCGAATTTTACAAAATTCGTAAAAGGTCCCGAAAATAATTTTTTATTTCTCATTTATTTTTTCAAGCGATCTTAATCAGTGATGGCATTTGGGTTTTGTGGAAGTTTACTGAATCGAGACTTCAAATGTACTTTTTAGAGGCCGAATGTACTTTAGTTTTTGTCTTTTTTTTCCAAATTCTAATAAAATGTGGAATTGATATTTTACTAAAGAAAAAACAAAGATGATTACTTTTGGGTATGTGAACATGAGCAGTACCTAATTTCCATTAAAAAATAAACGAGAAAAAAAATAAAATTTGATTTTTGGTCCGAAAATTTTCAAAGTATTTTATAAGCAAATAATTACAATATTTTTCTTCAATAATTAGTTAATGATTAGTTCAAAAATAATTATTTTTGGACCAAAAATGAAAAATTTTTTTTTCTCATTAATTTTTTAACGGAAATTCATTTAGTGGCACTGACAATTTCATGTTTGGATTTGAGGATTTGAGCTGTTACACAAGAAACGCCAACGCTCTACTCGCGAAAGACCTCAGTTTTTCTCCTTATATATAGGCTTAAAAAATAGCGGCATTTTTTTTTTGATACTTCCTTATGTGTACATAAGAAAAATAAAGAAAATATTTAAAAAAAAATATTATAAGTAAGAAAAAAATCAAATTTTCATAATTTTTTTGGCCAAATTCCAAAAATGAAAATTTTGCCGCTCTGATAGCAGCCAAAGGATTATAGTCCTTGGGCCCTGGAGTAAAAAAATTATTCATGACCACACTGCTCAAACTTTTTGTATGTGGTATTCACGTCGAGTCGGACAAATTTTGAGCGTAGCCAAGTATGATAGTGGGGCGTTTTCCTTTCAAGCCATCGCAAAGTCATGAATCTTATGGGACGAAAAAATTTATGACCTATATGTTACATTTTATTTTAATCAAGAGTTTTTTATACATAAAAAGCGTACAACATTTTGTCGGACAAAATTGTTGGGGCGTTTAGCGTGTCCGACACGCCAACTATGCCAACTTTATGAAATCAAAAAATTTATGACCTAAGAGCTAGTTTTGGCAGAGTCCATTGTAAAAAATATTTAAAGTCAAGTGGTAACCTTGTCGGACAATTTTCAGGGGGGGAAATTGTTCTCGGACACAATGAAGTCAAGGGTTTTGTGCAATCAAAAAATTTATTACCACAGATACCATTTTAATTTTTAATGTTTCTGTTGCATGTTAAATGCATATTGAACCAATTGTCGGACGAAAATATTGGGGACTTTTTTAGTAAAAATTAAGAAACATTACATTTTCGACCTTATAATACTTGTATACGTTAATACTTAATTTGAATTTTTTGTAAAAAAAATCATATACATATATATGTATATATATATAAGTTTCTACCTTTAAACTAAATTATACTAAAATTGCCTTAGTAAAAAAAAAATCAGTGAATTGTATTAATAAATGGTATTTAAAGAAATTACTACTATTTTCAAATTTTCACTACATTGTGCACAATACACAATTTATTTATTTTTTTTTTTATTTTGCAAAACAAAAGTACAATAAGATTTAAAATCTTTTGCTGTACAATATACTTAAAGTTGGTCAATTTACAAATATGGTAAAAAAAAAAAAAAGTTATTCTTAAATTCTAATTAACATAAACAAAGTACAAATAAAAATAACAAAAATAATTATAACAGATGTTTGGATATTAATAGAAAAATTTAACGACTCGAAAAATGTTGAGAAACCAAATGCTTAAAATTGTTGATGAGTGCGATACTTTTTAGGTTATTAGGCAATAAATTCCAGATTCGAATGGCGTTAATGAAGAAAAATCTGGTGGAATTAAAATGTACGAATTTAGGAATAATTAAATTATGACTTCTGCCCGATATACTTAGCCGTAGTTTTTCGAAGAGATAGTTAGGTATTTTTAAGTAAATAATCTTATGAAGAAACACACAATTTCTGGCCATAAGATAGTTTTCGATTGTACAACCAAGTATCCGGCTATTCCAAGATGATATGTGGTCAAATCTACGAAGACCAAACACGTAACGAGTAGCGTTGTTAAATGCTACTTGCAACTTATGTAGTGATTTAGAATCCAACTTGCTGTAGACAACTGCGAAATATGTTATAAATGGTACTAAAAGTTGTATAACTAGCTTTCGTTTAACATCGACAGGCGTAAACTCAGAAGACAATCGCAGACAACGCAGAGTCAAATAAATTTTACTTACGACATGATTAACATGATCAGAGCAAGTTAAAAAAGAGTTTAATCGAAATCCGAGGCATGTAGTTTTGTTTAAAAGTTGCAACTGAGCATCCCCAATAAATAAGGGTGGTATAGAAGTGGGATCAACTCTGGCTCGCGAGATCGGTAAAACATGAGACTTAGTAGGGTTTAAACGCAAATCGTTCTTATGAGCCCATTCGTTAATGGCAGCAAGGTCTTCATTAGTTCTACAACAAAGATCCTCAGTAAGGCCGATTCTACTAGACGAGTAAATTAGGATGTCATCAGCATAGGCATGAATATTTACAGTATTGCAGACAGAAAAAATATCGTTAATAAACATAATAAACAACAAGGGGCCAAGAATGGAGCCTTGAGGAACACCAACGCTACACAGTTTCAAGTCAGAGTACACGTCACCCACTTTGACCTTTTGAAGTCTATCATGTAAATAGCTTTTCATCAAACAAACAGAGCTACTACAAAATCCAAAATAAAATTTCAATTTTGTACATAATATGGAGTGATTCACGCTATCAAAAGCCTTTGAAAAATCTAAGCAACAGAGTAATGTCAATTCATCAAGGTCATAAGGCATGCGAATGTCGTCTAGGATTTTAACCATAGCAGTGGAGCAACTATGCCCAGCACGAAATCCAGATTGGACAGGGGACAAGAGCTTATAGTTTTGTAGATGTTCAGTTATTTGTCTTGCAAGAAGGGCTTCAAAGGCTTTAGATATTGTGGATAAAATGCTAATGGGCCTGTAGTCACTGGCAGTAGATGCTGAGGATTTTTTAGCTATTGGTATGACAATAGCTACTTTCCACATTTTAGGGAAGCACGAAGTTGTTATGCAGTGATTGAAAATGTGCGTTAAAGTACTGAGTATATAAGGCAGAACAAGTTTAAGAAACTTAACAGAAATACCATCTTCACCTACTGCATTTGATTTAATTTCCATGATGCTTTTATAAACTTCAAATTCATTCAGTACGTGGAATTGATAGCTGTTTGCAGGGTCACAAAAGTTATTGGAGTTTGGATCAAAGGAGCAAGTAGTGTGAGAGCTACTGTTAGATAAAAAAAAATCATTCAAGGAGTTAGGCTCCACACTACAAACTGATTTGTCGTTTTTCTGTACACCAAGCTGCCTTAAATTTTTCCACAACTGTTTAGTTGGAAGGCTCGTGTTAAGTTTCAAACAAAAATATTCTTTTTTTGCACGTCTTACAAAAGATACAGCTGTATTACGAGCCAGTTTATAAGCATTCCAATTTTCAATAGTTCTACTTTTCTTCCATTTCAAATGTAGCCTGTTTCTAAGCTTGAGCTTTTGTTTGACATTGGCAGTGAACCATGGGCAGGAATTTCTTTTTACTTGAAAAGTTCGAGTAGGTACGAGTGTATCAAAAATGTTATTTAATTTACTAACAAAGAATTCCAATTTACGGTCAACAGAACTGTAAAACCAGCATTCACTCCAATTATATCGAATCAGTTCATCATAGAGGAAAGGAAGATTTATGGCACTAAAGTCACGGTAAGAAATAGTGGACGGCACATTAAGGCGACAAAAATTGATATCCATAGTGCAAAAAATTAGGTCATGATCTGATATAAAGGAAATTTGGTCAAAAATCAAAAGTTTAGAGATATCCGATACTATAAAGAGGTCCAGTAAGCTAGGACATGCATTAGTAGCAAAACGAGTAGGCATTATCGAGTTGGCAATAGATAAGCTAGCAGTACTCACCAGATCATGAAATCTTTCAGTAATATTGTCGCAAACAAGCAAATTAAAATTGAAATCACCACACAGTACTAACTGATCATAGTCTATGAGGCGAGGAGTCAAATCCGAAAAAAACGAATCCATAGAATTGCATCTATTTGGATTATATATGCAAGAAATCAGCACTTTCATGTTGCTATCAAACAGCTCCAGGCTGATATATTCAATCAGCTCGTTGCAGGACTTACCTACAACCTTAGCGTTGAGGTATGACCTACAATATATTGCAACACCCCCTCCTCTTTTGTTGGTTCTGTCATTTCTGAATAAATTATAATTAGGTACATTTAGGTAACAATCACTGATTTCATTACTGAACCAGGTCTCAGAAATGCATATAACATCAACTGACGAGTTTTCAAACACATACTTAACATAATCCATTTTGTCAGCATTCAAACTTCTAGCATTGAAATGTACAACTTTTAAACCACAATGTTGTTTACATAGTACATCAATTAAAATTTTGGGACTACATATAACACCATTCCTAGAATCAGAGATTACCTCCATACTGCACAAGAACAACAACAATAAGCATTCTCAACGGGAAACACATTTACAAAAAACAAATAAAAAATAATATATAATCTAGAATCAAATATGCAACAAAATGCATTTTTAAGAACCGACAAAAATGAAACGAAATAAGCCAATTCAAAATATCCACACATCTTTACATTAAGAAACATAAGAAAAAATTAGAGCTACTAGAAAAATAATATTAAGAATTTATAGTAACCGAAAAATTGTTAAAAACATTCAAATCAGCCAAATTATTAACAGCAATTGCAGTGCCGTTCCTCTGGCTTCGGACATGAACTACTCCACGAATAGTAAAGACGCTTACAAGTTTATTTTGCCTTTTCAGCTTCACCGCAGATTGTATTAACTTTCTAGTATCGTAGGGTAAACTTTCATTAATACATATACTTTGCAACCAATGTCCTCGAGGATGACTGCTTTTTTTGTCCTGCGCTTATATTTGCCGAAGGCACCAAGAACAGAATTTCTGTCAAATCTCGAAAAAAATTTAATTATGATTGCTGAATCTGCCTTTTGCTTGGACCGAAATATATCGCGGATTTGAGGCGAAACAAAGTCAACCAGATCGCAAACTATAGTAAAAACGTCTTTTAAATCCTCAGCCTCGCAATAGGGAACACCAAACAAAACAGCGTCGGATGATAAGTCGTAGCTTAAGTTATTTTGAGTCTTCCTGCACTCAAGTTTAAACTCACTGAAGTCAGCTTTGACCTTTCGAAGTTCAACTAGTTCTGACTCAATAGCCTGTACTTTATTGCTTAGCTCAGAATATCTATTACTAAGCAATTGGAGCTCAGTTTTAATTTTTGCCGTCAACTTGTTTTCAAGAGCAGTAATCTCAGTTGACAACTTCTCAAAACAATTATCAGCGTGGGACCTTAACCTCTCTTCCATGTATTTTAAATGAGAAAGAATATTGATACTCAATTCCTCCTCCACTTGCTGCACAGATGTTTTAGCAGTCTTGTCAAACAGGTTTTTACGACGAGACAATGTATCTCTGAGTTTGACAGCTGCAGGAGATGACATCTGAAAAAAGTTGCTGGATGCAGTTCTTACTCAACGACTAACGTTTACTGGGTTATTGATTTTTAACTCGAACAGGTCTATAAAAGGTTGAGCTAAAAAACTAGTTGATTGGCAACGCACAATAAACATATGTAAACAACTGATACTGACAGCTTCAACTTGTGTTAGAGTATTCGTGTCCGATGTTTATTTACTTTTTCGCGCGTGGAAAATAAAATTGTTTTACAATTTCTTTTGCATTGAACAAAAAGTTTTAATTTAGTAAATAAAGTGCGGTAAAAAGAATTACGAAACCACTAACTCGCGGAATTGCAATAGTTCACTTCTGGTTACGATTTAACACCAGTTACCGGTACTCCGTGCTAGTTTAATGGACTGAAAATAGCAAAAAACGCGGAGCATAAACAATATGCGACCGAGTGCAACTGTGTTTACTGTGTTTTTTTTTTTACCTAAAAAATAAAAAAATTAAGCGATTATGATTATGGCTCTTTACCAACTGCCTATTTACACAAAGATATCTAAATGTAGGCGCCGTTTTATGGTCGCCATTTCCTTAAAAAAAAAATTCAAAAACACCCGTTCGCATATGAAAGCTCTTGAGCATACGAACATTTTGACATCTCAAAAACATTTCTCCGATGCATTTGCAGCAAATAAAAAGGACTATCTACATAAGTAATATTTGGTGCAATGCTTATCTGAGAACTCCAACTGAGCTAAATATTGAAGATTGCGGCTGGATACAAATCGATAATACCTACGAGTATTTTTGGTACGATGGGAAACAATGTCCCACTTTTAAAGACATATCGACTCTTAATTCAGGTAACGTATATTTTATAGTAAACATTCTCTATGTTTCCGCTTTAAAAATTCTATAGATTCATTTACAACAGTACTTTTTTAATATTTATTTAAAGTTACTCTTTAAAAAAAAACAGACTTTAATGCAAAGAAAAATATATTTTTCGATATTTTTGAGTAGGTACTTCTTTAATAAATATGATCAATCGAAAAATGTCAAAAAATTATCAACGTTTTTTTAATAAGATTTTTTTAATTTTCAAACGATCCTTGCTTATAAAGTCTCATTTTGTACCTTTTTTAATTTCGAATCTATTCACCATTTAAGAATTCAAATATTTTAAAAATTCGAAAATATGTAGCTAATTGCTTATAAAATAACTGCTCATCAAACTGAAAGCAATCAGCTGTAAATTTGTGAGTTTTTAAAATATTCAAATTCTAATACGGTGAATCGGTTCGAAATTTTCATAACTTTTATTCAAAATAAAATTTTGTATTCACAGCTTCGACTTCTATTGACGAGGATGATTGGGAGACAGAAAATTAATAATTAAATAAATTGTTTTTTAATAATAAATATTTTGTAAGCACTACTTTTATATTATAAATAATGATAATTAGTCTACTAATATTAATAATAATATCATAAATTTGTTCTTTCATTATACGTACAGTATTAAAAATATCACTGCCAATTACCCATAAAAATTCGATTTTTTGTCCGACTATGGATCTGCCCCGGTATTTTTGTCCGACAATTGCATTTTTTATGACAGAATATCATTTTTTATATCCTCCATTTTTGTCGGACAAATGGTAATAAATATAAGGGTTGCACAAAACCCTTGACCTCAGTGTGTCCGAGAACAATTTTCCCCCCCCTGAAAATTGTCCGACAAGGTTACCACTTGACTTTAAATATTTTTTACAATGGACTGTGCCAAAACTGGCTCTTAGGTCATAAATTTTTTGATTTCATAAAGTTGGCATAGTTGGCGTGTCGGACACGCTAAACGCCCCAACATTTTTTTCCGACAAAATGTTTTACGCTTTTTATGTATAAAAAACTCTTGATTAAAATAAAATGTAACATATAGGTCATAAATTTTTTCGTCCCATAAGATTCATGACTTTGCGATGGCTTGAAAGGAAAACGCCCCACTATCATACTTGGCTACGCTCAAAATTTGTCCGACTCGACGTGAATACCACATACAAAAAGTTTGAGCAGTGTGGTCATGAATAATTTTTTTACTCCAGGGCCCAAGGACTATTATTTTTTTTTTATTTTTTAAAAGAGGAAATTCTCGAATATAAATAAATTTTCGAAAATCGAGTGTTCTTGAAATATTCTAGAACATGACTTTTTTTTGTCGAGTAGCCACCTACTGCAATGTTGAGATTTGATCACATAATTTAGCAAAACTTACTAAAAAAAAGGTAATTGTCCAAATGTAGCGAAAATGTACTGAAATGTATTCTTCAAATGTAGTGAAATTGACCCAAATGTACCGAATGTACTGAAAACTTGTCGAATGTACTGAAGACGATTTTTCAGGACGCAAATGTACCAAAAAAAGTACAAATGTACCAAAAATGCCATCACTGATCTTAATGTAGTGGCATTGAAAATCTGAAATAATAGTGGAGTCAGGTGAATATAATAAAATTAGAGCTTTTGAACAAGAAAAACAAAAGAAAAATGAAAAAAAAAAAAATTTTAATCAAATTTCGAAAAATCAAAATTTTTCAGCTTTGGTAGCAATATCAAAAAATTTGTTTTCCTTTACTTTGGATTTTATTCAAATCTTAATTTACATACATATTAGCAATATTGGGACATAAAAGTCCTTGTATTATTAGCGCAAAAAACAAATTTAATACAAACTTGGAATCAGGTATTCAAAAAAACCAGATGCTCGAAACAGTCAACTGCAATAAGCATATGACGTTTGGAGCAATTTTTCCATGTAACCTAAATGCTAATGTCAATTTATTGGAAGAAAAATTGAATGAACTTCTCAATGTGTTTGACTTTTAAAGATTTCTATGTGATGTTACTTTAAAGTAGTATGCTTAAAGTCGCAGCACCATTCCACAAAATTGCAGTTGATTACTTACCCGAACGTTTTTCAGCCTCATTAATTGGTATATTTTCCAAAACAATTGGCTCTGAACGGCCCTTTTGATTAACACTGTAGACAACCAAATGCAGTGATGGATTAGGATCAGGATAATACTCCATTGGAGTCAAATCTGTAAAGTAAGAAATGAAAAAATTAATCAAATATATTAGTGCTGCAAACGACTTAGCATAATTCTATGAAAATATTTTTCTAAGGCAGCATATTTTCTAAAATTGAAATAAAATATCTGTATATCTATGAGATATTTATGTAAGGAAAAAATACCACCAAATCAAAAGCAGTTCTTCTGTATTTACTTCCATAATTGTAAGCAAATATTTAGATAACATTTTGCAAGAATCCAGCAAAATTAACTTTATGTTGAAGTGAACTCGTACATTGCAAGCGCCAGCAAATTCAAACCAAATTAAAGAAAAATACCAACATTAAACAACCCCCCACTGCCTGCGGTGGTTATACGCCACCACACTTAAAAAGTCATTAAACTTTTTACTTAGCCACACTCTCGGTAACAACTTAAAATCCCCGTGAGAATTGAACACAAACGCCAATGCCAACACGTAGTTACGGCGTTGCGCCAACCCACCGCTGTCACTGACAAGGCCGCTGCCGCTGCTACTGCTCACTCAGCGTTGTGTGATAATTGCCGAGTATTAGTTTTTGTTGCTATTTTTATTTCAACGAGAGCAACAGCGATTAATTAGTTGTTGTAATAAATTTGCGGTTGTCAGAGAAAAGTTTTTTACGCCCACTCGCACATGTTTTTGCGATGAAATTTCTCTTGCATCTTGTTAAATACGAGATTTATTTGTGTGCGTCAGCCAAAAGTTTCACTGATTTACCAACACGGAGATGAGTTTGAAGTTTTTATTTGCAACAAAATCAACGAACAAAACAACAAAATTAAATCACAACCAAAGGAGGAGAAATGAAAAAATCGAGCCTCACGAAGGTAATGAGCCAAAGTTTGCTCGTTTGGAGTTTTTTGTAGCGCCGCTATGTTGGTGTTTGTGTCTGGTTAGTCCTTTTTTTTTACGTACATTGGTATAGGTGAAATGGATTTTACTCATTTCAAGTTTTGCATTTTTCCAAAGTAATCTATTGTTAAATGAAATTGTTACTGCTATGTACATTTTTTAAACTATTTTATTTTACATTTATATAATAAAAATATCAATTTTAAAATTATTTACAGTGGTTCAATTATTTCAAAAAACTTTGTTGCTCATTGGTACTGTGAAAATTAAGAAATCGTATGAAATAGAATTACCAATAATATTGCGCATTGAAACGAATAACATTGTTCTGCAAAGTAGTGAACCAAACCTAATAAGCGGAGAGATAGCTTGGACCCACGGAGTAGACATCAAAAATCCCACGCTTGAGGCAATAAATGAAAACTTGTACGAAAATGGATTTTAATATTCCTTACAGCTGCCACTTTTTCGGATTATAAAGTAACTAGTTCAATATGGCCGTTCGTTTTATTGCCTTATATGCGTGTACAAAGTTTAAAGAAAAGTACAAATTTTTTTTTTCGCTCTGAAATAGAAATCTGAGAGCTTAAATTAAAATTAAAGTTACAGTCATATAGTTTACTTCAGAGACATGCGTCAGCGCCACCTAAATTTTTCCAAAAGTAACATAATATACTTAAAAGTATTATGGCAATTCATCTCCAATTCATTGTCCATAGCTTAAACTGAAGATGATATTTGAACTGAATGAATATTGTACAAAATTGAATTAATAGAAAATTTTTCAAACAGTTAAATAAATATCAAAAAAATATTGTGTAACAATATTGATTTTCAGAGAGGGCACGTTAAGCTTTTTAACTTGCACAATATATGTAGATAGAAGATAAAAAAAGTAGCTCCAAGAATCTTATATTCGAACAACTTTTTTCGAAGAATCAATACTTATTAAGATAAAAAATATATAGTATAATATATAAATTTGGTTAGTTATCAAAAATTTTGTAAAGTTGTAGCGCAAAATAACTAATACATAGTACATCATCAAGTGGTTAAATGTTTCGCAAAATAAAAATTCAGCAAAATTAAGGACTTCAAGGTCCAGCTCCTTTCGTTTTAACTTATAGTACATTTTTCAGTACTCGCTTGTAAGATTTTCGCATACTTTTTAACTTTTTCTGAATCACTGTGCTTAGCTAATCAAAAGGTATCTTGCCTATACTCATACTTGTATTCGCCAAATCTAACCAACCGTTAAGTTAAGATTAGTTAGACAAGCGTGTTAAGTTAAGTTAAGAAAACCCTTCATCGATTTGTGGTTATACCGTCGATGACGACGCGTAGCAAACTTATCTATTATTTTTTTGGTTTTGTTTTGTCTAATATTTGCGAATTTACAAATGAAGTTGTGCAGTTATTTGTGCTCTATGTTGGCGCGTATGAAATGAAAACCACAGCGTTCGTTAGGGTCTGTACTTTGGTTCAGATTTAGTTAGAAATATTGGCATTGGATGGTATGCTCATCGAGTAGAGTTACTATTTGTTGTTGAGTTCTGTGGTAGAAAGTTAATTGAAACTTTTGAGAGCTAATTACGCTGAAAGCAATGAGTTTTAATGCGAAACGTAATCAATAAGTAGACGATGGGAAAGGTAAATATGGAAGTCAAAAGAAAAAACTTGCGACAGAAAAGTGTACATTAAGATAAACTAAGAATTGAAGAGTTACGATTTTTACAATAATTAAAAAAAACGTTGAGGTTGTGATTTTTTTCTTAAATTCAGTTGTACAGTTGTAAGGTACATGCAGTAAAAACGTAAAGCATCAAAAAAATTATTTTCCAATAAAACACATTTTTCAAAAAAACACATTTAAATAAAAAAATAAACTATCCCTCTCCTTAAATTTAAGAATTACTTCCTTTACACATGTTTCATTTAGTTTTCGACGCTAAAGCTAATTGAATTTCGTTATATAGGGTGATTCACTTAGAGGTTGGAACTTTTTTCAATTGGGATTTCATAACAGATCAAGCGTGAGTCATGTCAATCTGTCATGTCATTTTTGTTCAGTATTGTTTGACATTTCAACATGGAAAGACTTACATGCAAAAAAGTTTGAAAATTGCAAAAATTTTCTAAATTCACAAATATTTTAATTTCAAGTTCATTTAAAACTCATATGATAATGAAGTTATTATGTGAAATCAAATCTCTAGACTTTTCTTTTGAGGCTAGGATTAAGGAATTTGAAGTCAACATTACTCGTATGATTCACCAAATATCACTCGAAATGCTTGAACGCGTTAATTAGACATTTAAAATTGACCATTTTAGCCGTAGTTACAGCCAACATTTGAAAGAATTTATATTTAAGAAATATATTTAAAGAATTATTCTTTTGTATAATTATAAATTGTACCCGTTAAAATTTAAGCTTTCCATTTTTGTTATTTCTGAATGAAGTCGTGCTCCTAAATGAATCACCCTAAACATATATTTCAATCACGTCTTGAATTTTATATGCATTTAACAATATATGGAGTTTAATTTGTCAACAATTCCACCCTTTAATTAGAGACACTTTAGTCAGCTATGCTGCCTTACTACGCGAAAATGGCGTATCTCAAAAAAAATATATATCCGAGATTCTTATGATATCGGACAGCTTAAGAAATTACGCGTCTAATGAAATAATACTCCAAATGCCGGAATCTTAGTTCAAACATATAACAAATCTTCTAAAAGAATTTTCTCTATCCCAATTTTACAGGTATTTCAACAAATTGACATATACAAAACATCAATTATCTCGAAACGAAATTTTTTAAGATACGCCCTTTTCGCTTAGTACGGAAGTATTGTGGATATATTTACAACGATCGTCATAAGAAAGTAAACACCAATTCTTCATCCTTAAATTATCTTATTACAAAGTTATTATTGACTTACGATAAAAAAAAAATAATAGAGTTTACTATTATACCATTTAGAGATTTACTACTATAAAACATGAAATCAAAACAAGTGACAACATTGCTCAAATCTCTTGAATGTGAAATTGCATCAGATTTTACAAAAAGGAAACAGTTGTAATACTTACTTAGATTTTTTATATTTCGGGGAAGAAATTAATGCTTTTTGTGAAAAATTTGTACTGATCAAATATTTTACTTCATTAAAAACAATTTTAAGTTTATTCGCACTTATTAATAATAACTAAAAAGGTATAAAGGAAGATAATCTCACTATGAGAAAGCAAACATCGGCTGATACTCGGAAAATTATATTAGTTAAATCCTTGCGTTAAATTGGTGAAATCGTAGGAAGAAACCACTAAACAATAATAAAAATAGTTCATAAATACGCCAAACAGCATCAGGTTGAAAATTTACCGAGATCTAGACGCCCAAAGCGGCTTAGTGGTACTAAAGTTAGAGCTGTAGTAAGAGAAGTAAAGGCATATTCAGCCTCAATCGCAGTTATATTATCAGAGAACATAACGCACACATCAGGCAATCCAGTAAGTGCGAGTACAGTCAGAAGGCCGATTTACAAAAATGGCTTACATGAAAGGATACCACGCAAGAAGCCATACAAGGTAATCAGTATTTTTGTATCCATACGCTTAGGATGTTGCTAAAAAGTACAAAAATAAGGCTCTATCTTTTTGGAAAAACATACTTCATACAGATGAAAGCAAATTCGAAAATTTCGGAGCGATAAGGCCCCCAAAAATATGGCGTGGTTAGAATGAAGCCTTCATAGAAAAGTGTGTCACCAACACTGTCAAACACGGTGGAGGCTCAGTTATGGTTTGGGACTGTATGGCGACAACAGGTGTTGGTAATCTTGTTGTTATTGACTGTATTATGAACTAAATGGATTACTTAGCCATTTTGAAGGACAATGTTGACCCTAGCGTCGAGAAATTAGGCTTGGCTTGAAACTGGATCTTCAAACAGGATAACGATCCATTGCATGTGTCGAAAATTGTTAAGGTGTGGCTACTGTACAAAACTCTTAAGACACTTGACCATCTGTCGCAGTCTTCTGATGCTAACCCGATCGAGCATCTGTGGGAACACCATTGACAGAAAAATCAGACAAAGGGCTTTCTTAAGCAAGGCAGGCTTAAAGAAGGCTCTAAGGGAAGAATGATGTGAAATCTGCCCAGATGTAACAAGAAAATTTGTCGAGTTGATGCCTAGAAACTAAACGAGGTGCTTAAGCCCAAAGGAAAACAAATCAAATATTAAAATATTTAAAAAGTTTACTTTTTATAGTGAAGTTCTGTTCTCTTTTGTTTGCTGTTTACTTTTTATTTAGCGTAAAATTTGTTTTTTTTTCTAATTAAAGTGAATTTATTTATTTTTATACCCTACACCGAGGGTATATTCACTTTGTCTCCCTTTTTGTAACACATAAAAGGGGGCGTGGCAGGTATGGATAAGTACATATCGCTTACTTACTTCAAAACTGGCATATCTCAAAACACATGAAAGTGGGAGAAAAACGCATTTAAAGTTTTAAAATGATGAAATGTATGTATACATAAACTCTTCTCAAAAAAGCAAGTTTATGAGATACTTTTCTGATTTTTTCACACAAAATAAAAAATCATGAAATGGCGAATAATTCTGCATCATTAACTCAAAAATCACGTTTTTTGTCTGTCAGTCTGTCCGTCTGTTGAAATCAGTTTTACGCGAAAACCAAGAAAGCTAATTGAATGAAATTTTCACACACAGAGCACATCTTCTTGCAGGCATCTTGCTATTGAAAATGGGCGAAATCGGTTAACGGACACGCCTACCGCCCATGCTCTATGTAAATTTACAGATCAGATCAATTTTGAAAAAAGTTGCAGCGATTTTGCTGAAACTTGCCCAAGTAGAGATTTGTGACTTTAGACTAAATTTTGTGTAAATAAAGTAACTTTTCCTGTATTGAGTCACATTAACCGATTATTAACTGAAAAAATACTGATAAGGCCAGTTTGACTTTATGGTAACATTTCAGTAATTTTTGTGTACCAAATTTTTTCATGCACATTAATTTGTTATTTATTTTATAATTTTTTCTTAGCTTTATCGCACTTTCTCAACATACCCACTCACACCATGTAAAAATAGACATATATATATTAAAATAATTATATGTATAAATTTACGTGGTCCAAGGCATAAATGTTAGAAAAAATTTACCCAGCATGCTGTGGGGCTCGGACAACACAAACAAAAAAATTCACACCACCATTAAGCTACAAATTTAGCTACAGTTAGTTTTCAGTCTAAGCTTGAGTTGACCTTTTGACAAGCTAATGTTATAAACTTCGCAATTATTAATAAGAGTTGTCATGCGATTAAAAGGAGCTGTAGCCATATAATTAGTTCTACTAACCGGTTGGTAAAATAACTGATAAGAGTTACGAGTACTCCTCCGATTACTATTAAAATGTATATAGTTAAGAAGCTCTGGTGCAGCAAGAGACCGAGTTACAAGTTGATGCAGATAAAGTATATCCGCAATATTTCTACGCGAGCTCAAAGACTGCATATGTAATAACTTTAAACGATCCACATAAGGAGGAAGGTTTAAAGGGTCAATCCAATTTAAGCCATTGAGAGCAAAACGAATAAAATTTTTTTGAATTCTTTCAATTCTATTTATATGAATATTATAAAATGGTGACCATACTTGACTGGCGTACTCTAAGTGAGGGCGCACTATTGTATTATATAAAGTCACCGTTACTAAAGGGCTATTAAATTCTTTTGCCCACCTCTTAATAAAGCCAAGCAGAGATGAGGATTTTTTACAAATTTGATTAATATGCTCATTAAAAGTCAACTTAGTATCAAAATGTATACCTAGGTCTTTGACTACATCGACACGACAAATATTTTTATCTTTTAATTTATAATCAAATTCCACAATAGTTTTCTTCCTGGTAAAAATCATAGCTTGGCATTTATCAGGATTAAGATGTAAGTTATTCTTAGAACACCAAACTTCAAAGGATTTCAAGTCAGACTGAAGTGGAATAGTGTCACCAACCCCCTTTACGTTCCTGTAAATTTTCATGTCATCTGCATATACTAACAGATGGGAGTTTTTAATAACATGTGTAACGTCATTAATTGCTAAAATGAACAGGAGCGGCCCCAGGTGGCTTCCTTGTGGAACACCTGATGTCGCGCTAAATGGGGAGGAAAACACTCTCCTAAATTTTATTTGATACGAGCGATCAGATAAATAAGATTCAATTCAGCTGACAAAACTTAAGGGAAATCCAAGCTTCTTTAACTTAAACAAAATCAAATTATGTGGTAATTTGTCAAATGCTTTACTGAAGTCAGTGTAGATGCAGTCAACTTGCCCACCAGAGTCTAAAGAGCTTAATGCAAAAGAAGTGAAATCAAGGAGGTTAGAAACTGTAGATCTGCCATTAACAAAACCATGCTGACGAGTTGTTATGACTTCACCACAGCACACCTTAACCTGATCGTATATAATATGTTCAAAAATTTTCGGTATTGATGATAACTTAGCCACGGGCCTGTAGTTTGAAACATAATTTTTACACCCTTTCTTGAAAATGGGGCTAATGTATGCATTTTTCCAAAACTTAGGAAAATAGCTTTCTTGAATTGATCTATTAAATAAAATACTGAGGGGTTGACTCAGCACAGAGCTGCAGTTTACTAAAACTGTCGCAGGAATACCATCCGGCCCGGAGTTGAAGTCATCATCAACAGATGAAATATATTTCTCTATGAGGTCAGGAGAGAAAGATATCTCATTAACCGAAACTAAAGGGTCGTTATCCATATATTCAAAATAGTTGATTTCAGGGCTAAATAAATCCGTAGAAAACGATTCATTAAACAAATTAGCAAACAACCCGGCTATAACTTGTGGGTCGCTAGTGAGCCCATCAACTGTTTTAAACTCAGATGGAAACCCGTCAGATTTTTTTTTAGAATTAATAAAACCCCAAAAATTTTTGGGGTCATGAAGAATATTCAGCCTTATTTTATTCAAATATTCAGAATAAACCAAAGCTGACATATCTTTAAATTCAAGAAACAGTCGCTGATAAGCAACAAGGTCATTACGGTCCTGGCTACAAACGTATTTATTCCATGCCCTATTACGGCCATTGCGAACTTTTTTCAAATCCTTTGTATACCAGGGGTACGAGGAATTATTGACGTACTTTTTTGTATATGGAACCGACAATGCTATGGCAGAAAAAAGTTCACCATAGAAAAATTTAATGCAATCATCAAATGTATTGTTATTAAAAAAAATGAGTAAGTCGTCTAATTTATTTCTTAAGTTTTCATTCAATTTTAAAAAGTCAGCTTTCTTAAAATTGAATTCGTAAATATTAATGGATGAACATGCATTAGTCAAATTTTCATTGTCAGATTGGTACACAATACTCAAAGGTGGATGATAGGAATCTACCGTAGACAGAGCATGGATAGCATTTCTTACAATAACATTGCTACTATTTGTAGCCAAGACTAAGTCAAGTTGTCGTCCATGGCAATTAGTTATACAACTTACTTGTTGTAAATTTGAAAGTATTTCGTCAACAAAAATTTGTTGTTGTCGAGTTTTTGGACAAGATGCATAAAAATATGTACCATCGTCCGAAGGAGTCCATTTTAGGTCAGGCAGATTAAAGTCACCTAACAACAAAATGTCGTCATTAGTGTCTAGTTCATTAATAATGCGCTACTATTTGGAGGAACATAAGTGTTAAGAATGATCCTATTTGGGTCAAATTTTAGTAACAATAACTACACAGTTCCTCTTAAAAGTTACCTGTTGGTAACCAAGATATTTTAGTCACAAATCATTAAAAGTGACTCGAAATGTGACCATTTCGTACACAAATTTGGTTAGAGACACAGTTCGGTCACATATGTGTACATAACATTTTGAAAGTAGAGTGGTTCGAAAAAATGTTTTTTTTTTACGATGTGTCAGCGGATATTTATAGCGTTGCATATCTTGAAAATGCTCCTCATAGGGTTCTAATCATATTGAATACTGGATTTGAGCCGTCTGTTTGAAGTTGTCAGCTTTTGAAGAAATAGATTAATTTTAAAAGTTGCTCAAGATATGAGGGTTTTCGAACTTTCGAGCAAGATAGGGGTTGAATTGACAAATTCAAACAGGTGGCGCTAATTCAGTATTCAATATTGATGGAAATCTCTTCATGAGCGTTGTCAAGATGTGTAATGCTATCCGCTTACACATAAAAAAAGCACAATTTTTTTTTTTGAATAACTCTAATTAATAATGAGCTACGTTGAAATTTTTAAGGTTAAACAGTTTCGCGCTTAAGGGTACACACGAACTACAACGTGTAGTTATTGTGTAGGTATGAGCACAGTTGTGTAGATTAAGTCATGTTAATAACACTGTGTAGGTAACAGAACATAAGTTTTGAACTGAATGGTAACAGTGTAGACACAATCGGTCACAACATATGATGCGGTCACAAATAAGCCTGACGCCATTTTTCAAAAGACATCCATTTTGATTTATAATTGATAATAATTTCTAAAAAAGTTATTATGCAATTTAAGGCTCAAATTTTCTCAATAAGGCAATAGTCATACATTTAAAACACCTAGTAAACGTTTTAAGATCATTCCAGCATTTTAAAAAGCATTTGATTACTAAAATTCTTTTTTTATATTTTTAATATATTACTAAATATTCGATATTTACCAAGCGCATAAGTTTTTCGTTCAACATAATATTAATATTTACCATAAAAATGAGCTTTTTTTTAATTTCTACGCATAATATGCAGAATTTAGTTCATATAAAAAGTAAATATTATAAGTCATAATAATACGCATACATTTTAATGCTTTTTACCATTGTATTCATTTATGTATGTATACTACAATGATAAAAGTAATTTAAAAGTAAAATATTTTCTACACAAAAACGTCTGCGTGTGGGTCACTATAACTACAAATTGTGGTCACAAATTAGTCACAAATTCAGTAACAATAACTACACATATCCTTATATCTTCCATATCCCCACTTGGTAACGGTTACGTAACATTTACGTAACATAGCGGGGTTTGAGTAGTTATCTACACAAATACTTAACCGAAACAAACCGAATGTGTGGTCACAGTGACGGAACGCTGACCGAAATTTCTACTTGGGTGGTGATTTGGTGCACATAAGAACCAAATTAGAATTAGGCTGGGTTTCAAGTTTCCAAATGATCGTACAGGGGCGTGGCACAGCCCTAAATTTTATCATTTATACTACCATATCTTGTAAGCCGTTCAAGATATTGCGATGAAATTTAATAAACGTATACACATGAAATATATATTGAATTGTGATTAAAGTGGGCGGAATCGAAAAAGTGGGGCGTGACACTTTTCAACTGTTAAAGTTTTGATTCCGTGTATCTCAAAATTGTCACAAACGATTTTCATAAAACTTTTGGAGATGATGCCGCTGAAAGCAGTCAATACAAGCTCAGCCACTTTACTGAAAAAACTCGTTGAAGGGCGTGGCACCGCCCACAATATTTATAAACGTTATATTAAGAGAACTATCAACGTAATCGTTTTGAAATCTAATGAGGTAGATCTCTCTTGTTACAAAAATTTGGTCCAATAGTACCTGTGGGCGTGGCACCTCCCATATAAGCAAAAAACATTTATTGTTATAGATAGTGTGTTATGAGAGTAATCTTCAAAAAATTTGGTACATAGATGTCAGTTACTATAAGCTTTAAAAATAAATGAATTTTGACGGGATTGCATCAGTGGGCGTGGCACCTCCCATATTAAAATGAATTTGTAAGCGCTGTTTTAAGTGAACTAGTGAAGCAATTGCTATGAAATTTAACATAAGTGGTTAAGTTGCTATAGAGTATATCTGAATTAAAAGTGGTTGAAATAGCACCAGTGGGCGTGGCACCTCCTATACAAATTAAGTGGCGGTAAGTGGCATATTTATCGAAATATGTGAGCAATCATACTAAAATTTAGTGTAAGGGGTTTGCTTATGGAAAGCTATTTCTGGATCAAAACCGGGCTGGATTGTATCAGTGGGTGTGTCACCGCCCTAAATTTTAAATTTAACAGCTATTTCGCTAAAATTTAATATATATAAATAATAATATAATTTATTGAACCAAAAGTGGGTGAAATTGGAGAAGCGGGCGTGGCATATTTCAAATTTTCATTTATATTCGATTTTTTTCAACATTTTCCATTATCTTTCGACTTTTTCAACCCCTTAACTTTTTCCAATATATCATATGTATATGTATTTGTTCGACTTTTTCAACCTTTTCCAACTTTCTTCATAAGTTTCTTTATTTTTTCACTTTTTCATCAATTTTGAATAGTTTAAAATTTTTTCAACCTCCTTTTTAGAGTTTTTCAACCTCTCTCAACTTTTTTCAACATATTGCATATATTTTTGACTTTTTCAACATTTTGCAACCTCTGTCAACCTTTCTAACAGTTCACATTTTTTTCGACTTGTTCAAGATCTTCATCATCTTTTAAACATTTACTTAAAAGGTACTTTCAGTGCAGTGTAGGATATGTAAGTTTCGGCCTGGCCGAAGATAACACCTTAAATTGTTTTTGTTAGTTTTGTTAAATGTTTATATCGAAATCAGCTATTATTAAATAATTCTTGGATTCCTTATATTTATTTTTGACTCTGTGTTACTAACTTCATTTTAATAAAACTTTTAATATGAGTAATTAAGGTGTTTACTTTCTTTTGACGCTCACAGTATATCTCTTGTCACATCAACAATATATATCTTCATTGAATAAAATTTTCGTTGGATCTCATAAATTGCGAGAGTAAATGAAACAATTAGCTCTGAGTTGATAAATCATAAGTCTAGGAGAGCATTGATATCGACACAAAACTAAAATATTCTAATTTTATTTTGATGACATAGATCAGACTCTTTAGCTTAAAAATATTCAAACCAGTATCTCATGTTATTAAAACTCAATTCCTCTTCAGCGTTGCTCATGTAAACTGTGCTTTCAAACATCGTGTGAACTTTCCTTTCCTTCATTGCGTTTATAAGATGAAAAATAATATTTTGATGTGTTTACAGAGTGCGATACTCCAAGCATGCATTTTATTGTTTCGGTTGATGTCTGCAATGCAAAACCGCCTTCGGCCAATCATACTGTGAACACTTTAACAAAAGGCTTTTTTTACTCGCATACTAACGTGAAGGCATAAGTTATGTTGTGACTACTTTTGACATTGATAGCTGTCTATGATATCTTACTTGATTGCTAGTGACACTTTAAATACAGACATAAATATCAAATTTGGAAACAGTTTTAGGGGATATTTTAGAGATATCATAATAAACTGATATTCCGTGTGCTCATTTATACTCGTTAAGGTATGCTATATAATGCGGATGACAAAGATATATAATTTTTATAATTGGAATGTCAGAAAATTTACTTAGACCTTTTTTTAATTTGCGCTCATTCAACGCAAAAATTTCATTCGTTACTATTTTTATAAAACCTATTAATTTAATTCAAAATCTCACAATAACTGATTTTGATGAACTTTTGGTAAGTAAGCGTAATCAGTTACATTAACAGTTCACGAAATATGGCATTCTTTGAGCTTTAGAAATTAGTACAGTTTTTATAAATTAGTTTTTATGTTTTAATCTCGAATTTAAAAATAAGCTTTGATGAATTTCAAAAATTCAATTAGAGAATATCAAAATTATCAGCTTGAATTAAAAGGATCCGTTTTCATTTATAATATAATTTTTTTAAATTATTTCATGCACATGCGGGAGTTTTGCAACGAAAACGATGCATTCATAAAATGGTGCATAACTAGTAATTTTTTGCAAAAAGTTTCCTTGACTCCAAAACTCTCCAGGAACTTGTCCTTCCTTCTTAAAGCGAACTAGTCCAGTCAAATAAGGGTTCAGCATCGAAATGGAAGATAGTTAGCTGTATATTTGTACAAGGCTTTGTTTTGAAATTTTATAAGCTGGCTCAAAAGTCTCATAAAATATTGTGCACGCGAGTCAAGGTATTCAAGGCCAAAGCATTTTCCGAAATAGCTTTAGAGCCATAAAATTTAGCTTTGGGCAATACTTGCGTTCCTGGGATATGGCGTTTTCGATTAATATTGATCTGTATCCTTTTACCAAATTTTATTATATTACAAAATCTTGCATGGCTTGCAAGATATGACGTTATAAAAATTTAAGTTTGGGGCAATGCCACGTCCATGAAAGAGTCTTCAAATATGTAAAGATAAGTGCATTCTTTATTTTGTTCACATTTGCATCAATTCCTGAAATTTCATCAAACTCGCTGCAGCCGTTTTCGAAATAAAATTGTACTATTTATTGGATTCCACATACTAAAATTATCATACATAGATTCGGCAAAGCGATCTCCACTCGTTCTCAATTTCAAGAACGATCAAATGTAAAAAAAATATTGACCAAGTCATTGTAGACAATTTTCTGATATACAAAAACAGAACTTTTCGGAATTCGGCCTTGAGTAACTTAACTCGCGTGTATGATACTTTAAAAGACTTTTGAACCAACTTATAAAATTTCAAAACAAAGCCTTGTACAAATTTACAGCATATTAAATTTTATTCCGAGATTCAAAACATTTTCCAAATTTAATGACTGGGCTAAACACTTCAGAGCTTGTCGTCCGGCCTAAAGAAATTTTCATTGCTTTATTTATAATATATAATCGTCACAAAAGTATCGAAAACTGACGAAGTGATGTCAGTAAATATAATTATATTCAATGATTATGATTTATAACTTTCGTCTTTTCAGTTCATTATTACTTTAACTGCAATGGCTTCTACAAATTTAGTTTTTTGAAAGTTTTCTCAGATGAATTTCTAAAAAGTCGTTAGTATGGACTTTATGCATAATGATGAGCTTTGTACTTTTATAAGACTTTTCTCTCCGTGTGTAGTTAGATATGAATTTTCTTGTTTTAATATAACATGCTCGACATTAATACATGAAAGTAGTATGGGTAGTTATACAATATATTGAGTATTTTTTGCAGCTCGGCTGAGACGTATCGTAATATTCCGATATTATCAACATTTTAAGTCAGACTAATAGAGTGCCTTTGCAGTACAATAGCATTTGTTTTTTGCTACAATGGTTGTGGTTATATTCCTTACACGAATGTTAAGTGAGTGGAATATCAAATTACACCGACACAAAGGGTTATGTTGTAGCTATTATTGTTAGGGTGGTTCAAAAAAATTTTTTTTTCTTAATTTCTCCCTTAGTAATAACTTAATATTTAGTTCATAATTATGGATTAGGGGATCAGAGATCTATCAGTTTTTTCAATGTATTTTCAAGTAAAAAGTAATAAAAATGGAACAACTTATCTTTATAATAAGTAACTTGTCTTTCTTTGTAAACGTAATATATACAAGCAAAAATTATCTGAGGACTGATTTTGAATATGCTTTAAAATGTAAGAATTATATGTTCTTAACATCTTATAGAATTATTGAACGAATATACTTTTGGATTGCTCCAGGCTTACTCCAAGGATTCATAGCTTTTCGAACTGGGTTACGTGAAAGTACAAGTAGGTATTGGGTTCTAACAACGACACACATTATTAACCAAAACGAGAAAAATAAAAGGCATAAAAGATTTATTTCATTTCCAATCTTATAATATCTATTGCCACCCAACATTTTTATTCGAGTAGGTACGAGCAAATATATGGTATTTGGTTGAAATGTATTCAAGAATGAGCACCACCAATTCGCATCAAGAAATTTCATGAAACTGACCAGATCGCGCAATTATTATTTTTGCATCAATTGTGTAATTTTAAGGAATTGATTTCGGTGGAAGTAACTAAAAATAACTTTTTTGGAGCCTCTCTAATGAATGTAAAGAAGTTTCTTTATTTAAATTTTCCCTACTTTTGACAGGCATTATCACAATTGGATTGTGGTTATTGTTGTTGTTGCTTGCATATATGTTTCAGATGCTCGAATATTGAGTGTGCCCAACGGCAAAAACAATAACCTCAACTTCTTCCCAGTTTCGCATTACAAAATTGAGAATAGACAAGTGTAAACGCAAAGGTTGAAGTGTGATGTGTGGGACATCAATGGAAACTGGATAGATATAAATTGTACATTATATAACCTCTTCATTGCATCCTTGATATTACACAAGCGTGAGAAGCTGTATTTGTTGTAAGAGCTCGAATGTTGTTAGAATAGTGCATTTTCGTTGGAATATATACGAAGTGTGAATTAATTTACCAAAATTACAACAGAAATAGAAAACAAAAATATATGTCATAATGAAACATCAGAAAGAAAAATTATGGGCATAAAAAAGTTTCCTTTAATTAATTATTATGCTATAATGATTAATTAGTTAATGTTTGTTATGCCGCCAAACATCATTTGCCTTCTCAAATCATTTATATTCAACAATGGATGCCAGAAGACTTTCCATAAACGTGGCTGGTGGAGTTCTGTAGCTAAAATATTTCAGACACACGATAAATATTTCAGATATACGATACTTTAGATCAGTAGTGAAGTCTAACAAAAGGGTTAAAAAAACAACATCAAGCAACAACAAACAAAATTTTAAAGTTTTTTTGCTGTCATTTCCAAATTCGCCAACAGCACAAAAAAAAACCCAAACTGCACTACAAACAAAAACAATTGCTACATTCGTCAAGATACAATGCGACGCCGTAGCTTAGGGGCCGTTCATAAATTACGTAAGACGTTTAGGGGGGGGGGGGGGGGGGGTCGGCGGATTCTTACTACATCTTACGAGAGGGGGGGGGGGGGGTGAATGATCATCTTACGTAAGATTTAAAATGCGTATTCATACATTAAAGTTGTATTAACGCATCGTCATTTGTGACAGTAGTTAATGAAATATATTTGAATTTTCGACAGTCACGAAAGATTCAGAAATATCGATTACAATCGATTTAAGTAATCGACTCTGAACGGGACAACTTCTCTTCTGTTTATGTAATGAAATATATGTATGTTGTTTACACGCAGGGTCGACTTGTAACACCGTCTCACAAGTTTGCTATTATTCAGGCATTTACACGCAGATACGTCGACTTTGAAATTTTGTTGATGTTGTCCCGGTTCTTTACCACCCCCTTGCACTTGTCGTCTTCAACAAGAAGATTCGCTTTCGATACCTTCTTCAACAGGAGACCAAAACAGCAATCAGTTTTGTCCTCTATTTCTTCGCTTAGCGTTAAATTACGATTGGTCAAAAGTACATCCACAGTTCAAAATCATGCCTTACGATTTTTTTTGTCCTTCGCTTGCAAACGTCTTAGCTGATCGAGTTTGTAATATTTGTGACCAGTACTTTGCCTCGAAAAAAGCTACTGTGATGCACAAAAAACTACATGGAAAAGACGGTAGTCGCACTCACATGATTCAACCAGTTTCAATTTTGAAACGTGGAAAGGGGAAAAGCCTTTGCATTTTAAAACAATCGGAGATTTGTCAAGTTGCAGAGTGGCATGAAGACGAGGATATTGATGTTACAGAGTTTGAATGTGAATCAGAAAATTCAACAGACGAATCGGGTGTGCCAATTGTAGGTTCACTATCAGACTGGTTGAAAAGCGCATGGACTAACGATGACTTTTTTATTCATCTTGAAAAACAAATGTGTAGTTTGCAATTTCGTAATATTTATTTAATATGTACCATATGTATATTAAAATTAAATATACATAGTAATATAGTACATCACATGAAAAATACATTTTTTGACTAGTTTCACCTTAATTATGAATCTTACGTAAGATTTCGGAAGGGGGGGGGGGGGGGGGGGTAGTGAGAATCTTACTAAATCTTACTCGGGGGAGGGGGGGGGTCAAAAAGTCATGAAATTGTCTTACGTAATTTATGAACGGCCCCTTATGCCTTTGTGTTTTGTTTTTGTTTTCATTTGAATTCAAGTCAACGCTGTGCCTCGATAGCGTTGAAATTCTGCGAAAGTTTTTTTCCCTTGCTTGTGCATCGAGTAACGGTGAGGGCAATGAGGGCGAATAGGGACACTGTGTGCCCACCACTGCTTTAGATCAGTGAAGGGCACTTAGTGCCTCAATTTCCTCACATTGCTCTAACCGTTATTCGACGCACAACCAAGCGAAAAAAAAATTCCCAGAATTTCACCGCTATCGAGGCACAAAATTCGCAGAATTTCAACACTATCGAGGCACGAAATTCGCAGAATTTCAATCGAGGCACAGCGTTGACTTGAATTCAAATGAAAACAAAAACAAAACACGAAGGCATAAATGACGGCGCCGCATTGTGTCTTGACAAATGTAGCAATTGTTTTTGTTTGTAGTGTAATTTGTTTTTTTTTTTTGTGCTAATGGCAATTTTGGAAATGAAAGTAAAAAAAACTTTAAATTTTCGTTTGTTGTTGCTTGATGTTGTTGTTTTCCTCTTTTGTTATATTTTTGTGCCCACCGCTGCTTTAGATGCTTTCAATTCATTCTTACCCAGTTCTAGTGTAGTGTATAAAAATGTTTCTAATTTAGGGACGAAAAACTATTATTATTGATATTTTTTTGATTGAAAAAGTAGCCCAATATCAAGTTAAATTTATTTAAGTATTGTAACAAACAAAGTGTCTGATTTCTGCTCATTATTGTTAAATTTTTTTTTTTACTAATGATTAGAGAAAGGTCGGTAAAGGATTTTGGCTGTCCTGCATTCCTGAAGAGCCCAATTTCTGCAAAATTTTGAAATCTTTTTTTGCATCAATCGATAGAAAGAAATCAAAATTAATTTTGAGCATTACCAGAAGTGATTATGATTATCCCTTTAGTGCTTGCTTTCGGCACATTTAAAAAAAAAAGATAAAACATTTTCTCAAAAATGTACCATAACCGAACATTCTGGTTGTCACTCTGGATAGTCCAATGGGTGAAAGTATTTTTTTTATTGAAATAGCCCTCAATGGGACACTTTGTGGGTCCAGCAACACCCATGGTGATGTCCAAAACATACCTTGGGATTGTCTTCATCGATTTGCTAATTGAGGTGAATATTTTGACTGAATAGTTTTCCAAAACAACGTAAGATAAAATAAATGTATTGAAAATAATAGTCTGCCCTGCTCAAGCTGATATCTTAGAAGTAATAATTTTGAGCATTTGTTTCACTTACCACTTAGATCAATGCGAAAAATGGGTATATCAGAATATGTGCTCGTTGTATTAAGGCGCATTTTTTTCGTCTTGGAATCATACGCTTCCAAATAGAACTGCTGCTGCAGACCACCATCATAACCGGCCAGGCATTCCAATTCCATTGTAGAATAAATTATATTATCATAGTTATCCAAATGAATGCCGTTACTAAGTAAGCCATGCACACTAGCAACATCAGTAGCTGCTTCTCCACTACCACCAACAACATCTGCCACGCCCACAGCACCACCGCCATTGAAAGTATATTCCATACGTGAATAATCATAGCGTGGTTCTTGCAAATGATGCTGGTGTTGCTGCTGTTGCAGTTGCAATTGCAAACGCTCTTGAGAAGTGCGCAAAAAATTACTGCCACCAACATTTAAGACGGCAACATCATCAGTAAAATGTGCTGCATCATTGACATCTTCAATTATATCATCAGTTTCAAACATATCAACATCATCGCCATTGTTATCGGTGTCAGTGTTAGCTATGTTGTCATCATTGTCATCAGCATCATCAACAACATCGAAGCTATCAATTTCTTCCACGGTAATTTCATTTTTGATTCGTTGTTTTTGTCGTTGTTGCTTATGCACTCCAGTGTCATCGCTAATTGTTGGTGCATTTGGTGCTTGCAACAATTTAATATTTTTAAGATTTTTCTTGTGATTATTATGTTGCTTTGCGTTGCTGTTTGTTGTAGCATGTTTTGTTAAGACTGCTGTTGCAGCATTGATACTGGATGATTTTGCTGCTACTTCTAATGATGTTGCTCGTATACGTCGTTTAACTAATTTATCAAAGTCGTTCCCTTCTTCCTCTGCATATTTTGTAGCTGATACTGGAGCTGTTGCTAAGTTGTCATGTTTTCTTCGTTGAGTTTTGTTATTAAATTCGTTGTTGTTACCGTTGTTTAGCTCTAAGGTAACACTATCAATGTATTGTTGCTGCTGTTCCTGTTGATGATTATTTCTACATTTTGTTGTTATATTCCATTTAATATGTCTTGTTTTGTTATGATATGCTGTTGTTGCACCTTGTTGCCATGTTGCTGCCGTTGCTGATGTTTTTATCTCCCTTCTTCTTCGTGTTTTCAAAGTTGCTGACTTGTTATCCTGCTGTTGATGATGGATTATCGTCTCACGTTTGTGCGTGTTTTTGTGGCGTTTGCTATGATACTTTGCTGCTGCTCCTGCTACCGCTGTTGGCAATGTTGTTGTCTTGTCAGAAAATGATAAATTTGATTTTTGCTTTTTAGTTGCATGCAACTTTTTTTGTTGTTGCTGTTTCTTACTCTTCGTCTTAATAGTTCCTGTAGTTGCGCGTTTCTTACGTTGCTTGTTTACAGTGGCAGCAACATTAACAGCGGCAACAACATTTGCAGCAACTACATTGCTGGCATTTTTGTTGTTGTTACTGCTACTGCTGCTATGCTGCAGTGTTGCTGTTGTGGCTGCTGCAATAGCTGCAGTATGTTGTTGTTTCTGTTGCTGCTGTTGCTTTTGCTTCTTCTTAATGATTGCCAATGTTTGCGATGGCGTAAATGATGTACGTTTTTTCAAACGTTGCAATTGTTGTTGATTCAGCGTTTTTATAATTCTTTTATGTTGCTGTTGGTGGTATGTTTTTGTATTTTTTATAATAACATTATTGATGTTGATATTTTTTGATGCCGCTGCAGTTGCTGTTTTATGTTGTTGGTTCGCATTGTTAAATTTGTTATTAGTTCTTCTGCTGCTCACCAGACCATTGTTACTGCCGTTTGTATGCCGCTCACGTACATATTCCATATGCGGATAATTTGATTCGTGTCGTCCATATTGTGTTGGCAACACTTGATTGCTATGCATTGTTGTTTGATTCGATGAATTCAACGAAGCCGAGGTCACCACGTATGGACGCAGCGTACAGTTGCGTAACGCACCAGGCTTGGCTGTAAATTGAGAGGAAAGATAGAAAGAAAAAATAACTAAATTAAATCAGCAATTTTAAAAATAACAAAACATGTTGCTAATGATATTTTTCCCCCAATAATTGAGCGTTTAACGAAATTTTGGTTTCATTCCCTGAACTAATGCTGTCTTTATATGATTTTTCAGTAATATTTCTGTTCTAGATGGCTTTTCTTGAATTCAAAAAATATTATCTTTACGTTTCATTTTTATATTCACACCCATTTGAAATATACAGTTTTTACCAAGAAAAACGAAAATTATAAAAACTTATTTTAACGTTTATAGTTATCAAATATATATTTCTAATATGATATATAAAAACAAAATATTGTTGCAAGCGCTGTACCTGTAAAAGACAATGGAGGCTGTAGGCAAAGTCGTAAGGAAGTTAATTTCTTATCAAAATATTTAAATCTTAAAAATCGCCCTATTACGAAAAAGTGGTTTGCAACAAACAAAGTTAATGAGAAAGTTTCCAAAAATTATATAAATTCAATTTTCGAAAAAATATCTTGCAATAGCAGATTTTGTATAATTTTTTCTTAATGCGCTCAAAATTTGGTATTTAATGAAAAAACGAAAACTTATGACGACGCAAAAAATTATTTCATTGATTTGTTCTCAAGAATGATGCTTTTAAACGTTCATGAAGCCTTTACAAAAAAATGTGTGCAATTGTTTAATATAGGAGTATAAGGATATGCTTGTTATTTCTAGAGCTTCAAAATTGAGCACAATCTATGGACTGCCTTTCATTCCTTACTCAAAAGTAAGGCTTTATCGAACCACTTTTCACACTCAGTTTGACATCAGTTAAGTATTTAAAAGTGAAGGCGACGTACGTATTTTTAGTTTTTTACCTACTGATTTCAAAAACACTGCGTGGGAAAACAGTTCCACTTAAAAAAAGGAATAGAGAAAAGTTTTAAAACATTGTCTTTATTCACTTAACCCTTATCCTGTATACATGGGTCAAAATTGCCCAACGACGTATTTAAACTAAAATACTACCGTCCCTGTACTATATAAATGTATGAGATTTTATGACTTTTATTTTTTTTACTATATAAACAAAAAATTTAAAGAAAACAGTTCCTAGCACTTTTAGTTTGCCCGGTACAGAAAAAGTTACGTTCACTGTCAACATGGGTCAAAATTGCCCAATACATATTTGCCACGCTATATCGAACCGCAAACACTCGACACTACGTGTAAAGTTCCACTTATCGATATTTCATTGTATCTCTGTTTTAGTGACTTTGCTCATATTGCGCATTGCCACATTTTTAGGAATCTGTGACTGCTTTTGCTATTACAGTGAAAGCTCCCGTAGGCGGACACCGACGGTTCCAACAAAATCGTCCGCCTACGGGAGATGTCCGCTTGCGGGAGCTGTCGAAGAAAGTACATTTTTACAATTCAAACACAATTCAATTAAAACAAAAAAAACAATCCAAATTTTTCTTATCGGATGGTTTGTAGGAGTAAAATTGCAAAGGTGGCGACACTCAAACATTCGTAACTTTTTTATTTATGAAATGTACTAAAATTTTATTTCAGGAAAAAGTTGTGTAGAATTTACAGAACAATTCTGTAGAAAAATGTTGTTTCTGAACATATAAGAAGTTGGTTTAAATTCTGTTTGTTTATTAAAAACTTAATTTTTTATAAATAATAAATAAAATTTTTATCCTTCATTTTATATAAATTACGAAAATTTCATTAACTTTTTCTCACCGGAATGTATTTTGTTCTAAAAACATAACGAAAAACTTGGGACCAAGAAATTCGTCCAGCTACGAGAGATGTCCGCCTGCGGGAGCTGTCCGCGACGGGAGCTTTCACTGTATTTATATCCGCGTCGATCGTAGTACACGTATAATTATTATTTGTCAATAAAACGGTATTTGTCGGTCAAACTGCACCAAATATTCATCAAAATGCTCTATTTGCGCTAAATTCATTTGCAATGTCCATTCAAATGTAAAAATTACTTGTCAAAATTTGTACTGAATAAATAAATAAATGACTAAATTACATTGGGCAAAATTGACCCACTAATACGGTGAGTGTTATTATTTTTCAATACAGGATAAGTGTTAAGACCTTACTCAGGAAATTAACCCATTAGAGCCCACAGCGATATAGAAGGGTTAGAGAACTGAAATTTTTAACAGATATTCCTAGCAAAATACTAAGTGGTAATACCAAATTTTAGCTTTATATCTTCGAAAAGAGAGGTGTGGCAAGCCGTTACCATGTTAACAGTGGGCCCTACTCAGAAAAAAATTTGTTGCGTTATAATAGAACAATTTGGCTCAGCTTATTAATGTTTTTGTTTTTTTTTTTTAATGAAATGAATGATAAAACATAAGTTATGAGTAACTTAGTTCAGTATACAACATAATGATATGTCTTAAAACAGTTTAGTTACACAAAATCTAACCCAAGATTTTGAAACATTGTGCACAAACTACAGTACAATGCAACAGTTTACATATCTCCATTTGTTTTGACTACAAAGTTTCCGAGCATATCCTAACGGGACGTGCACTTAACACTGTTTGGAAGACGACGATACCCACCAATCATCGATAATCAGCAATCTCGATAATCTTTCTCAACAAAAGAAGACTTCGAAAGGCCACGACTATCGTTAGACAATACTAAGATTGAAAGTCCAGTAGCTTTTTGTGAAGATGATTTGAATGGTGGTTGTTGAAATTAGCAAACGTTTATGAGCTTGAGAGCCTCTTATATTTTAATTTAGTAGGTGTGAACTCTACGGCATATCTTATTGGTGCAGTCAGCAAGGAAGTGTTGATTTGTGAAAAAGTATTGAGACCACTTTTAAGCGGGTTTGCACCCACCCAGGTGAAGCAGAATCCAAGAGACCAACATTTAAATTATTACATGAATCCTTCCATAAGAATTTCAGCGTTATTTAGTCAATTTAGAGCCAACATGCATGAAGTTGAGATCTAAGGAAATTGCTTACATCGCTAGGTTTAATCTCTTCTCCCGAGTCTTCATCTGACTGCCTATTATCTGGTGGCTCCAAAAATATTCCTTGAACCACCTCATTTGCATATTCATTCTCCATAAGCTCTTGGAAATATTCAAAAACTCTTCTCTAGTCAATTTAAGTCTAAAACTAACAAGAACATGCAAAATAACTTTTAGAACTAAGACGAGGTATCAAAAGTATAAGTAGCGACAATAGCCCCCTGTTACCATATGGCAACAGCAGTTTATTGAATTAGAGTAGCGAATGACCCACTGTTACCATATGGTAACATTGTCTGTGCGGCACAGGCGTTGCAAAAACAAATAGTTCTTTATTTTAAAATATTCTATTCTTTATTAAATAAAAGTGTATGCAAAAAAATTTTCAAAAAAAATTTAAGTACAGTGGAACTTCGATTATCCGTCTCCCGATCAACCGTCACTCCGATTACCCGTCACATTTTGTAACCAAACTTTTTTTTCGTTTTGTTTCGATTCTGTTTATGTATGCACACAATGCGAGAAACGATTCTGTCTGAAATTTTTCTTATGAAATTCGGAGATGAAAATTTCGCAGAAATTCATTAATCTAGTTCTTTTTGTTCGCCAAGTCAAGTGGATTACACAAATTTTTGACGAATTTTTTCACCAAAACATCTTGATGCGATTGTAAACTATCACATTTTTTTTTTTATTCGATGACAAATCAACATTTTTTGTTACATTTCCTTTTTTCTTGCGTTTATGTGTTACAGTACATACATATACCTATATGTATATTCAATACCTTGTATTCTAGCGTCACCATACAGAATCAAAACAAAATTCTGCCATATATTCGATTATCCGTCTATTCAATTATCCGTCAGGCTGCTGGTCCCGTGCCTGACGGATAATCGAAGTTCCACTGTAATGAGATATAAAGTCGTTTATAACTTTGACTATAGTCCAGCATCTGCTTTTTTTTTTTGGTTTTTCCCTTATAGTACACTATTTTTTTAACCAAGTTTTTTGCACAAAATCAATCGGATGAGTGAAAATTTTTGAATTTTTCTTTATAAAAGTACCGTTAGAAACATAGCAGCATGTGATTTGGAATTTTAAACTTTTTTTGAAAATAAGGTAACCGAATGTTACCATATGGTAGCAGTGGGCTCTACTGGGATAATTTTCATAAGGTTGGTTTAAGATTACTTAAATTCTGAAAGAATTTCTTCTATGAAAAGATAAATAGATATGTCCCAATATTACACTGCTTAATTCAGTTTCATATATTGGGCGTTTCGTGTAAAGCGGACAAGGAAAAACGTGTGGTATTCTGAAATTCGTTTACATTTAGCCTAATTGCGCTGTTTGAAGTTGTGAATGACAACACACACACACACCCACACACACTCACACACACACACGGGCTTTGAATTTTTTATCGTAGAAAACCGGAAGCGAACTTCTCAAATCAGAATTTCGAAATTTTTTATATTTTTTATTTTAATTTCAAAATATGGCTTTTAGTATAAATGTACCTTTACAAAAAGTTTAAGAATGGAATCTATATTAAATTATGAGATAGATGAATTATAGTACTTAAGCAAGAACAAGTCACCACGGTAAAAGCTAACTTTTTATCACCCAAAGTTGCAATTTTAAAAAAAAATGATATAAATGATGTTTTTACCTATTTTTAATCAAACCAGCTATCTCATTGACAAGTATTATTCTTAAAAATTATTTTTCTGACTTCCTCTACATAGTAGAGTCTACTATATTTAAAAATTTGAAATTGATGGGTTTTCAAAAATATTTATGTGAAGTATGAGCTCTTAACGCTGAACTTTTTTTTTGGAATTTTGTCATTTATACAGAAAATTGGGCCTAATCGAAAAAAAATATTAGGATATTCGGTTTCTACAGAAAATTTTACTTAAGAAAATGTTATCGAAAGTCGTTGTAGAAAATCTTGCTTATTAGTGTTATCGTACATCATCAAATTTTATGGAGTGTTCTCGGCTCTCGAAATCCTGTAAAATTTCCAAATTTGAGGTTATTCATCTGGTCCTGATGTTGAAGAGAAAGATATTTTCTTTTGCTCATCAATTTCGAAGACGTTGGAAACAAAAACTTAGTTTTTTGGTTTAAAAATATCTTGGGGAGCGCAGATTTTGTCAGAAATTGACAATTTTTTTTTAATTTCAATAAGAGATAACCGAAATGCCAAAAAATCGTCGGATTCAGAATTTAAGGAAAAATAGTTTTTTATTATTAATTAGTATTTTTTTGTTATTATTATTATTTTTTGTTTGCTCTTAAAACGAACATTTTTTAAAATTCTGGCCCCGAGAATATATTGAAATTTTTGTAAGATTTGTTTAGAACAAATTATTCATTTTCGCTTCAGATTTGCGCTCTCTAGCAATTTTCGAACCAAAAAACTCGATTTCAGACCAGTGATGACATTTGGGTTTTGTTGAAATTTACAGAATAGAGAATTGAAATGTACATTTTAGATGCCGAATGTACTTTTGTGGACATGAACATGAAACAATTACTTCAAATTACAAAAATTCACCAAAACTTTAACTGTTTTAACAAAAAAAAGGTCAGCAAAGTTTAAAAAATGTTAATTTTTTAGAAATTTTCTAAATGTACTGAAAATGCACTTAAAATGCGCCGAATGTACTGAAAACTTGTCAAAAGTACTGAACACGATTTTTCACGACGCAAATGTACCAGAAATACCATCACTGTTTCAGACCACTGCGCAGAGGGGTAAATTTTAAACTTTTTTGGATGTGCTCTCTTTGTTTTTTTGTACAAAGATCTGGTAAGGCGATATTAGTTTAAACAATAATAAATACATCAAGAATTTAAGACATTAATCTCTAAAAACTTTTTAACATACAGGATTTTTCATGAAACCAGAAGCTACTTATGTGAAGCTTCATCTTGATCTTAAGGATCATCAGGACCTAAGCATTAAGATAAAGCTCCATATAAAAGGCCATTCTCCAGAACATTTTTAAGAATTTCATATCTTACATTCTGAGGCCAGAAAATATATCACTTCCATTACGCATGTTATACGTTAGAGGGTAACAAATATTGCGTTCTTAGCAATGTATGTATATCAATTAGCTATCTATTTATTCTATGGAACTTCAGTATACTACTGCTATAATTATGTTATATATCAAATATATTTGGTAAAATAGCTTCACATAAAAGTGAGTTAAAATTTTTTGTATGATTAAAACCAAACACAGTGTCACCATCTTCACTGAAAACTTAAAATTCTTAGTATACGAATGAAAACCAGCTCCGTATAGCAACCTCATTTTAAACAATAATTTATAATCGACTTCTTTAAAGAAAAATACTTAAAACTTAAACTGATGAGAAAACTCTTACCTGCTGGTACAACTTGAAATAAACACGGCTCCGATTGTTTGCCGATTGAGTTGCGGCCCCAACAGGCGAGAGTGCCATAATCGCGCTCACCCTTTGGCGTGTAAATCAGTTCGCTCACAGTTTCAACTGAAAAGAAGAAAGAAATAAATTACAATGGAGATATCTGATGCTTAAGAGTAAACTGAATAAGGAAGATAGATACAATTTTACAAAGCAGTATATACACACACACATATACCCGTTGCAGATGCTGTCGTATATAGAAAAAAAAATAAGTTAACATTCTTCTGTTAGATACAAATTTCAATTAAATTAAATTAAATTTCCATTAAGTAAATATCGTCTATATATCTAAGTGTATCATGTGTGCACATGTGTACATGATATATATGTATATTCATTTATAGCATATTCCCTATAGTTTCAAGCTTAAGCTTACAAAACTTGTAGAATCATAGACAGACAGTCAGCAACAAAAATAAAACAAAAGATTCAAGAAAATTGATAAGGAAAAGTTTTCTTGTTTTATAATATTTGTTTTTTGTTCTTGTATTTTAATGAATAAACGACTGAATGAGAAAGAGTCTTGCATGAATGCAATTGATATTTAAATTGCTGAAACAAACAAAAGAATGCATTTTCAAATTTAATTTAAATATTTGAGCTTTCAATATTAAAACATGTAGGACGATTTATAGTGAAACTATATACGAACTTTTGTCTATCTAGATTTCTCACGGACGTCACACGGGTTATGCCTAAGTAAAAAAAAACGACAGCAGGCAAAATGTAAAATTTACGAAGTTTTATAAAGATTATATTTGGAATCAGAGACAGGGGAACATTTTAATAAAAGTATATCATTTTCGTAATTTCTCAATAAGTAATTTTATTAAATGTTTAAGGATAAAGAAATGCTATTCAATATTTTATTTAATTTGTGCATTTTTCAAAAAAAAAAATTTTAATTCAGTTCAATAATAAATTTTTTAAGAATTTTGCATTTTGTTAAAAATTTTTAAAATTTTGAAAAGTTCTAATGGCTCAGAAGCTATTAAACCAATTTAAGACCATTTAGTAAGTATTTACTATTTTATTGTATTTCATTTAACTAACATTGAAAACTATTATTCGCTTTTCGTCAAAGAAAATTATGCGGTAATTTTGAATAATAGACAAATCAAACTCAAAACCAATTTAGCCATTTTCTAAATTCAATTTGAAACAAAACGTATTTTTAAATACCTTTAATTTATTATACAGCTTATTGAAATCCAAAAGCTAATACTTTGTTTAAAGTAAATTGGAAGTAATTTTTTTGAAAATTGAAACAGTTGTTATTTGACAATATCAAATGTATGAAATAATAAATTTTAGATTATGTTTATTTTAGCTGTCAAATAAATTTTTGGCATATGTATGCTAGACACAGCAAAAATATGTTACTCTCTTTAGATCGGGTTCTTAAAATGGCCATAAATAAGCGCATGTGTATATGTTATGGATCAAGCATTACTTATTTCTAATCCGGTAGCCATTGACCCCATAATAGTCGTTTTATAAATTATAAAACCTGTGATAAAGCAAAATACGCACCGTATTTTAACTGAGCGACGAGTTTCGAGTGTAAAAGATATGATTGATTTGTTAATCTTCACCTAACGTTGCATTTATAATTTAAAGATTAATAATTTTTAAGTAATTATTATCATAAAAAACAACTATGTACAAAATCGAATAAAATTTATGGTGTCAGTAGATTGCCATTTCAAAAAGTGCATTTAATTACCACTGTGCAACGCTTGCAATTTTTCGTATTTGCCTTTTAGTTTTTAAGAGTATGCAAATTTAATTGAATTTATTTTAAATTTTTCCAATCAACTCATGCTGATAATCTACTTTCCTCATCATCATCACAAGCATCAGCTGGTTAGTAAAATTGTTACACTTCTTTCATAATAATAATTTAAACGAGTGATAGTAGACTTCTAATCCATAGAGATTTGTTCTACACTGGCATTTTCACATGTATGTACATTGTTTGAATTTTTTGTAATAGCGACATAAAGCGGACAACATAAAAATGAAGTTACAAAAATTCTTTAACTAAAAATAAGTGTAATTCATTTATAATATTATGTTATATGGCTATTCGTTGCCAGTTGCTATGTGGCAACACTACTTTTTTTTAGTTCAACAGAAGAGTAAAGCTACTTAAGATGAATGCTTTATAGGCCGATTTTTTGAAACTCTTTTCTTGTTATCTTTCTTGATCTCACATTAGGGATATCAAATCATATTTTTGTAAGAATGAAAAAGCATGCGAGCAGAACCTAAAGCTGCGTCTAATGCACTTGAATTGGCATACATTTGCTATTTATATAGCATGTGATATCCTCCCTGACGTGGGATAGTAGAATATCAAGAAAGATAACATGAAAACTAGGCATTACTTCATGCGATTAAGAAAGATCGGAACTGTATTTTGGACATAACCAAAGGTATATTTGGACTCTGATATCGACATTTTTTGACTAATTTTCGCAAGGTGATCCATTTTCCAACAATTGAATGTTGTAAATTACTAGGTGTGTCGCCAGATGCTAGAAGCAACCGGCTTGAGACAATTTTCAAAAAAATTTATATTAGCGCTAATGATCAAATAGATCAAAAATGGATTTTGGATGTAAGTAGTAGCCCCGAAATGTGGTGGTAGTTTCACTTAATGATATTATTGCATCAATCGATGTGAGAGTTTTGGCCCTACTTAAGGAAACAATTTTGTTTTGCACCATACCATGAAATCAAATCTTTCTCCATCAAAATTCTATTTCCAAGTTACCCGTCGAAAAATTGGATTATTTAAAAATGACCAAAGCCATCTGAGAGAAGGCCCAAAATACGTAGACAAAATACGTTGTTGATAAGACAGTGTTATCCAATCTTTGTAATACAATCAAGGGTAAACGAACTTTTGGAAATGCCCTCGTAATTATTATTTCAGATGCATATGTATTTAAGGTTCAAGTTATCGAATTTAGATAATTAAATGCTAAATTTCACGAGCAACCAGATGAAAATGTTAGTGTAGGGACGGATTAATCTACATTTTGAGTGTTCCATGGAAACGAATTTTTTTTTATATACTTCACTCTCAGATAATATTGTTTTGCTTGCGCTGAAATCGTATCTTCTAGCCATAAATCAAACTAAGTACGTTTGACGTAAAAGACCTATTTACTGTATTAAATTCATTGTTGCAGCAGAGATTCCGTATGTGCGTATGTCCAGAATAATAATTAATACTCACCATATGTTTCAAAATGTGTATCGTTCGATTCGATAATGGTACGGTGTATATCACTCATTGTTGTTGTTGTTGCTTCTTGTATCGTAGCATAGTGTCCAGAAGGTACTTCAAAATGTTCACCACTGCTTGAAAACGTCCACTCAAAATCAATTTCTGGTGGATCTGAATTAACACGGCACGGTATGGGTACTGCCTCCTCTAAGGAAGCACCAATGACTGTTACAACGTTAACGCTACAAACGGGTGCATCTATAATTAGAATAAAAAAAATATATGGAGTTATTAATTCAAGCTACAAATAAAATAAAAAATATCACTCTTAAATAAATTCAATTTTTATTAGGGAAGTTTTTTTAAAATGGGATTACGAATGCAAAATTTTTTCACTAGGTATGGGAATTAGAGTTCTATTCTTTACCAAATATCTACATAAAACAAGATACATATGCTTAGCGAGATAAATATCTCATATCTTGGCTGGTTGTTTCAGAAATCATTTGTTACCAATAAAGAAATATTGGTTATTAATATCATGTCATGAAATGAATGACTGTCCTTAAGGTCAAAGAATGCACGTAAAACACGTGATCAAGTGTATTTTGAAGCTCAAACATATTTCTATATTATTTTAGTTTTACTTAAAATCATAACTTTTTTCATTTCAATTTATTTAATGAAAAAAACTATACATACAAATATCCTGACATGAATTTCTTGTCTAATTATGTTTTCAACAAGAATATGGCCTAAGTATTTAATTTTTGCAACTCAAAATAAATAAATAAAAATGTATGCAACTATGGTACCGCTTAGATGACTCAATTTTCTTAAATTGATAAAAATTAATGTGAAAACATTAATTACGATTTGCAAGCAAGTAATGATTTTATTTATTTTTCCAAAAAAAAAAAATATTTTTTTTTTATATATTCAACCATTATTAAAGCAAATTTATTCATAATTAAATAAATAATTTTCCAATTTATTTTTGATCATCGTCACCGTCATAATATTTACAATTTAATTGTTTTGTTTTAATGAAAAATTCATGCCAGTAATTGAATGTGTTGCGTGATAATTATTGATGACTTATTAATGATAATTGCTATTAGCGTAGGATACTACTGTTTTACTTTAAATGAAATGAAGGCAGCTACGTGCCTATGTAGTAGGAAAGGAATTGGGAATGGCAAATGTTTAAAAATTGTAAATATTTTCCTTCAATGCTGCACAGTATAATAACGTATTGAATAAAATATTCAAATTGAAAAGTTGAAAAAAAAATTGAAAGCTGAAAAGAAGTTAGAATGTAAAAACTAATGGGTTAAAAATTTATGCGTAATAAAAATGTTAAATTTTAAAAAAACTTTTGCAGAGGTGAGGCATAAAACCTTAAAAATTTTTGAAAGCCTCAAAAGCAGGCAAAACAAAGTGTTTTCTTAGCCACAAATATATCAAAATTTGAGGTCAGAATCGAATCTTGTGCAAAAACTTTGTTCGAAAATATCCGCTGCCCAACAATAATCATAATCCTTTTATTCGTAGACCTACGTTATACATAATGCTGCCAACTCCTGACTGGCAAAAAGCAGTACATTTATCAGTGAAATAGTAAAAAAAATTCTTCACGATATGGAATATAAACATGCCATTTATATTATGTGTATTATTTGATTTTAAATTAGACTAATACAAGTTGATCATCATCAAACGTCTAGTCATTCGCAAAAATGTGTTCGACAGGAGAAGATGTTCCAGGCAAACATAGTACGTATTCAATTATTTGAGAGTTTCACATATGGCATATTCTGAGTGCTCATATGCTTAAAGATTTCTACCCATCGTTCTTCTATTTTCACTTAATTTTTTTCCCATCTAGAAAATAAGTTTGAACACAAAAAGCAGTACAAAAAGCAAAACGAATTTTCTAGCAGTATAGACAGCCAAAACCGTTCAGTTGGCAGCATTAGTTATATTAATGCTCGTTATATCAGTATAATTGTAAATATTTGAAAATAAATTTTCATTTCTACTTAAAATTTTTATAAAAATTTCAAAAGAATTTTGCAAAAGCATAAAATTAAGTTTAATTCATGAAAAAGTCCATTTATATTTTTGCAGAAAATCACATATACTTAAATAAATTATACTTTTAAGTAAATTATATAGAATAAAGAACCTTTTTTTGGTACTTTCCATATTAAAGTTACCAGCTTATATTAAAAATCATTTAAATAGCATTATTATAATGTCGTTCATACTTCTATTTTATGTTATTTTTTATCAAATTACACATGAATGCTTAAATGAATAAATGCATAATTATGTATGTAGAGTTATGTATGTAAGCTCATACATTCGTTTGTATGCATACAAAATATGGCATCTTGTTAATACGCATTCTTGCCTTTGTTCACAGTGCTACTGCGTGCATAATACATATTGGAATATTACGTCAGAACGTAACGTCATTGCAATAATTAACGTAATTGAAAGTAAACAACTCAATTCAATTGTTGATTAAATATTTTCATCAATATTTACTGTGTTATCGATAATAATGATTGTGTGTAGCAGCAATTCAGCACTTTAAGTGCATAGCTACCTATTTGTTTTGTATATGATTGATATGTCCGCTCTAGGGTGTTTGCAATAATTATTTTGATTTTAACTTTTAGTGAACTAAATCTTAAGCTTTCAATAAAAGCAGTAAAATTATTTTTGTTGTCGTTAAACTTAGACAACGCAATAAAAATTTTGACTCGTTATTAAGGGCCGCTCCTGAATTAGAATTGAATAATATCAATTTTGTGTAACTTAAATGCATTGCTATGCTTTACTAGAATTTATTTTTAAGATTTCAGATTAAAATCTTAAGTTGCCTTATAGATATTGACAGAAAAATAGGTGAACCTTTTACTAAAGTACTTGCGCCCTACATTCTTCAAATATTCCTCAATCAAAGTCACTTTTATACTATTATTAATATAAATAACTGGAAGTCAGTGAGGATGTTCAATAATTCAATCCCATGTAAATGATTTTTATACCCTACACCGAGGGTATATTCACTTTGTCCTTCCGTTTATAACACATAGAATGGGGCGTGGCAGGTATGAAAAAGTGTATATATTCTTGATCAGCGTCACCATCTGAGTTGTTTTAGCGATGTCCGTCTATCCGTCTGTCTGTCTGTTGAAATCAAGCTTACGAGAAAACCAAGAAAGCTAAGTAAATGAAACTTTCACACACAAGTCACACTTTTTTGCAGGCATCTTGCTATTGAAAATGGACGATATCAGTTTATGAACACGCCTACCGCCCATGCTCAATGTACATATGCCCATTCAGAAAAACATTGCAGCGATTTTGATGAAACTTGGTGATTTGGTGCACGTGTGAACCAAATTAGGATTAAGCTAGGTTTCAAGTTTCCAAAGAATCGTACAGGGGAGTGGCACAGCCCAAAATTTTATCCTTTATACTACCATATCTTGTGAACCGTTCAAGATATTGCGATGAAATTTGGTAAACGAATACATATAAAATATATTTTGATTTGTGATAAAAGTGGGCGGAATCGAAAAAGTGGCCGTGGTACTTATCCACTGTAAAAAATTTTGTTTCCGTATATCTCAAAATTGGTATAAACGCTTTTCATAAACATTTTGAAATTGATGCCGCTGAAAGCAGTCATCAATACAAGCTCATCCGTTTTTCAAAAAAAACTCGTTGAAGGGCGTGGCACAGCCCACAATATTTATAGACGTTATATTAAGAGAACTAACAACGTAATCGTTATGAAATTTAAAGAGGTAGATATACTTGCTGTAAGGTCTCTTATTACAAAAATTTGGTCCAACAGTATCTGTGGACGTGGCAACTCCTATATCAGCAAAAATTATTTTTTGTTATATATGATGTGCGAGTAATCTTCATAAAATTTAGTGTATAGATGTTAGTTACTATAAGCTTTAAAAATAAATGCATTTTGACGGGACTGCATCAGTGGCACCTCCCATATTAACATAATTTTCTAAGCGCTGTTTTAAGTGAACTATTGCAGCGATTGCTATGAAATTTAATGTAAGTGGTTCAGTTGCTATAGAGTATATCTGAATCAAAATTAGCTGAAATAGCTCCAGTGGACGTGGTACCTCCCATACAAATAAAATACGATAAGTGGCATATTTATCGAAATGTGTGAGCAATCATACTAAAATCTGGTGTAAGGAATTTGCTTATGGAAAGCTATTTCCGGATCCAAACCGGACTGAATTGTATCAGTGGGTGTGTCACCGCCCTAAATTTTAAATTTAACTGCGGCATATATTGCAAACTATACAAATTATTGTGCTAAAATTTGATATGAAGATGTCGATCACAAATATAATTTATTGAACCAAAAGTGGTTGGAATTGGAGAAATGTTCGTAGCAGATTTCAACTTTTTCATTTCTATTCGATTTTTTTCAACATTTTCCATATTCTTTCGACTTTTTCAACCCTTTAACTTTTTTTTTTTTTTTGAAACCTAACCATAACTTTTCTATATTTTATCTCTAGTTTGAGCATAAAGTCACTAAAGTTTTAGAGGCCTTTCACTGCAGCGAGATAATGGGATAAACAAAACCCCTGGACGTTAGTGAATCGAAGAAGTTTATTAAACATACAATAGTTATTGAACCGCTACAAAGGACGCCTTTTTCCCAGAAAAGGGGCAGTCTAGATAAAAGTGCTTCATATGCGGTTGCGCCACCTACTCGATCCATTCTAAGAGTTACGACCTTTTGCATACCATATTTTTTTTGGTGTTTTCAATGGAATCATTCTCGCTTTTGTAGCCAACAGAAACTTTCTATCGGAATTGGAAATCTATGTTTGAACCGATAATCTGGTTATTTTAATGGAAAAAATCGACGATTTGCAGGAAAAATACATATGTATGCAAGTCTACTGTAAGAAGAACCTATGGAAAATGAAATGTTGGAGTCTGTTTGTCAGGTATCAAGCCAAATCATACAAAGCCATGAGCTAACATGTTTTTTTTTTGGTAAAGAATAGTATAAGTATTTTTACAACACAAATGCAATAAAATATGCTACTTAAAATTTGTCGACGACTGCACAAATATTTTCATTTGGTCGTTAGTAAGAATAAATGCCAAAGAATATTTAATTAATCAACTTTTTTTAATAGTTTTTAGGTCTTTTACAACGATCGCTAACTTTTATAATCCATCTACCATTTTTTAGATAAAAGCTCTTAGTTCTTTAAAACTATATCAAATTAAAAATGCCAAAATATATTGTGGTATTAACAATTATAATCTAAAGTTAGAAAATGGTATAATAGTAAGATATTGGAAACATGGTAGCCAGGCGACATCAGTTCGCTCACTTGGGACTTGTCAATTTCAATTGCTATTATTGTATGAGGAATATGTGAAACTAAAATTCTTAACGACCACCCTAATTCTCGTGCATTCATCACAGGTAACATACCAAAAGTGTGATTGAATGCGCTGTTATTTGCTAGCGTCTGCGGCAGCGTAATAAAGTCTGAAGCGCATTAAATAAATTCTATATTTTTACGTACATTTCTCAATATTTGAATTCACAATTTTATTTATGTACATAAATTGAGCACATTTTGAATACTATTTTAAACCAATAATAAATGAATGAAAAGCTTACAATTTTCATATTGGTTTTTTGAAACAAAATATAAATTTAAATTTTATAAATTGAATAGAAAATAAATTACAAAATGTTTTAAATTTGCATAAAATAATTTTGTTGCAAGTGGCGTTGTTGTTTTTATCTGCTGTTATTGTAATGCAATTCAATGGTTTTAGCATTTGCATTGTAATGATGTGCAAATTAAATCTCTGCATGATGTTATGCATTTAAATGTGGCGTTAAAATTTACGCAATCACTACACAAACAGCTGACGCATATCTCATAAATTCAAACAGATTTGCAATGCATCAATGAAATATATCAAAAAAGGTATGATAAAAGTTTCGAAACATGGCGCGTAATAATATGTACGAGCATTATGAAAAAAAAACAAAAGTTCTAAATTTAGAAAATCAAAACACGCATAGTGAGCGGCACTAATATTTATGGCATTTTTCATTTAATTGTAAGCGCTGCAACTTAATTTTACATGGCAGTGCATACAAAAATAAGTAGTTTATCTTTCAATACACTGCATGAGTTCTTACATTTTTGCATATATATGTATATGGGACAGAAAATGAAATTTATTTGACTCATGTTGAGACAATTTGATCCCTAAAATTTTAGTGCCAGATTGACACTACACTGGGGTCATGGAAACAAACCGTCAAAAAATCTCAAAAAAGTCAAACGTTCATAAATTTTGTTTTTAATACTTAAAACCTCCAAAAAAGGGTTGAAACCTGACCCAAAAAATTTGAAAATATATTTATTGTATTCAATGAAAAAAGTGTTACAAATTTACTATTTTTCTAAGTTTTAATCATAATATTCCGTTTGAGTTCCAAGCAAAATTTAAAATTTTTTTACCTTTGCACTCCTTGACTTATAAGTTCACACCTTAACAATGAATGAAGGAAAATATTTCAACATTACTGACTTTTACAAACATTTTTTGGACATTTTGTTTTATTATACTCGTAATTACCATTTACAAAACACTTTTGATTTCGGTTTTAGGTTCATTTAAGAACAGTGCATAAGTTTTTAATATGAATAACAAAAGTAGCCATGCATTGACTTATGTATAAAATAAAAGTAACTCATACGCCCTGTTGTACCTAAATTTAATTGGAAGTGATTTTTAAATAACTATCGAATTTTCAAAAATAATGATAAAAAATAAAAATGTTTACACCATTTGAAAGATAAAATATAAGAGTCTTAAACAAATCAACTAAATTCAAAAAGTATGTTGTAGTGATTAAGTACCATAAGATAGATCTTACAAAATCAGTTAAATAGTTTTATGGATTTCAGAAACTTGCTAACAAAAATTCTGTGTATAAGTACTTCTATTTTTGTGTATTTGCATACAATGCAATTAACAACACAACCAGTTACATTGTTATATCCCTTTATATCGGGTATTTCAGGTGAAGTGGACAGTCGGAGATTCGTGCACAATCGGCCTACTTGTACTTTTAAATTGTACGAATATACGTTATTGTGTATATTTGAATGTATAATATTTTATTGTAAATTTGTTAAATTTGAAAATCTGTTTCCGAAAAATCCGTATTTAATTTACTTCAATTCTTTAGAAGGCCTTTAGAAGGGTTCGAGAAGTACAATTAGATCGAATATGGACAAATTTCAGAATCTCATTTTTTTCGCTGTCTGCTTTATATGAAATGCTCGATATGTCACAAAATAGAATCATTTGAAATAAATTAATAGCAAACATAGAACAAAATTATATACACGTCAGCTGAAAAGCATTTAACCCTAACCGTACATACGAGGTATCTGTGTACCCACGGCAACTTTGATTGAATATATCTCTGAAAGTTGTTATCGTAGCACTTTGATACTTCAAATTATGAAACTAGAATAGTCAAAATATGTATAAAATGTGTTTTTAACTTCAAATGTATTTTCAGTTTTGAGAAATAAGTCTTTGAAAACTTAATCCGAGATTCGGACTAGCAAGGATACCTGGGTACCCAATATTTTGCAGTGCAAAATATTTGGGAAATATGAAAACATCAATTTTGTTTGGGGCTTTTCTAATATAATTTTACTGTTGATGCTCGAAATATAATAAAAATTTCAGAAATTCAAATTTTTTTCAAACGGTTCTCATAGCAGGCACTCGAAATCCAAACATACATTTGTAGAGTGTTTGGTACAAATTGACTTGAAGTAAGACGATGAAGTTGGACGGAGAAGCTTGCATGCTTGACAATGCTTTCGCCCAAGTTCGATTGGCGTTGAACATTAGGCAACTTTCTTTGATAGACATAATCTTTCAGGGAACAGCCAGTGGCCGCATTATAGAGCCAAAAGTGTCGAAATGAGTATGAATGAGCGCTCCATCAAAAATGAGAGCTGTAACGAAAACTCCATTTCATATCATCGCTTCGAGTGTCAAATTTGATATAATACACTTATATAAATAAAAAATAAGTTCAAACACTTATTAGCAGCGCTCGATTATGAAAGTGCACCCACAAAACGAAAAACATTTACTTTCACCAGCACTCATGCCCAGTGATGTACGAAATCCGGACTGACGAAAAAGAACTGTCATACACGCAAACAAGAGAAATTTGAGCAAAACTGACGAACATGATCGCTAGTGTGTACCGCCTTTTACGAAAAAGAAAGACCTGTTTGACAAACGATTTCTTAAGCTGTTGATCTTGCTGGTTCGCATTTCTTTGTGATGTCTTCTCTTTCTTACTAACCATTTTATCAACCAATCGCACGAGAAATAGAATTTGGTAGTGTCAGTGACAAGACTTTGACATTTCTGGTCAAATAAGCTCTGTGTCGTATATTATTTTTTGACACCATCGCTGTCGTCCCAACTCTGTTTAGACATTATGTTCGAAATGACCTTTTTATTTTTGCTAATCATTATTAAAAATTAGTATTAACTTACAAAATTTTAATTCGATTTGATTATTTTTTTGAATTGGTTAAAAATTCACCTTTTTCCTAATGTTTTGCTCCATCTTGACAGCTTAAGAAGAAACAAATTATAGAGAGAAGGCAATTAGCGTGGTACTTCTGTTGGATGGAGTGTGCTACTATGCAACTCGGCATCCAATAGTGCTACGGCAAAACTGACAGCTTGTTATTTTTTAGCGGTAATTTTTATAAACACATCGCTCTCTAGTGCAGACAGTGCGTGCATTCATTTTAAATGGCGCTATAAAATAGCTGTTTCATTGAAATTAGGTAGAAATCTGAGGATTCTTACGTTCAATAGAGCGACCAATAAATTTAATTATATTTCGCTAAAAAAAACTTTAAAAAAATGAAAAAGTCCATTTTTGCAATGAGCAAAAACGATTTCAGAAAAAACCCGATAAAAACCCAAAATAAATGCTGAGCAAATTGGGTTTTTTCTCAACGGTACATCACTGCTCATGCCATACAAAATGTATGAAAACAAAAATGGGTACCCAGGTGCCTCGTCCGTACGAATGTGTATAGAAAGTTCGTCAGTAAGGTTAGGGTTAAAGGGAAGCTTTAAGGTAGCAGGAGATGTGCTCATCATAAACCATCTGGATAATTATCGCTTAAACAAAATCCGCGTCGATCGGGAAGTTTTAGGAAAACTTAAGGACCGTCCCCTTTAGAAAGTGGAAGACCATTAGCATATCAAGAGCAAAAATAAGCATTTAGAATAATGTATTCTTTTTATACTTGACAACTCAATTTCTTTCTTTAAACAACTAAAATAACGCAATGATATTTTACCGATTTTTAGCCACTAAGAGTATGCAATGAAAATATATTTTTTATATATGTATGTTTTCTTTTTATCTTTTATCTTTCTTCCTTCATTTTATCCAAAAGAATCCACAAAAAATTGTTCGTCATCAATGAAAAAATACCTCATGCCACTTACGATTCACAAGTCTTGATGTTTGTGCAAAGTGCAACATATTAGCTAAAGAATGAATACCTCTTAGAAAAAGGAAATCTTGACGAATACAAAAGAAAAAAAAAATGATGCTCCTAACACTATCAGGTCATAATCTGCATTAGTACTTTTCCAGCCAAGACAAAAAAATTATCCTTAAAACTTTTAGGACGCAATTTAAAATAAATTTTGTAGTACTCACATCTTATGCGCAAATTTACCAGCGCGCTCTGCGTTTCACCGCGATCATTTGCTGCTGCACAGGCATAAAGCCCTGCATGTACACGTGCCACTCGCTGTAACACTAGCGATCTTGTAGAAATTATGACACCCCAGGAGACATTTTGTGTGACCGATATACCCTATGAAAGTTTAAAAGAGAAAAAACGATAATATTTTATGTAATGCATTGCATGTTAAAATAACAAAATAGCTGTTTTTGCGAAAAATAATATTTTGGAATAATGAATATCTAATATAGTACTATCAATATATTCGTTATAATAGATTTTGAAAGCATTTAAAAAAAGAAAGTTCTCATTCGAAAATTTTTTTTTTATTTTTTTGATGATGATATTATAAGTAAAACCTTAAAATATTACTAAGACAATCGGTGAGTATTAAAAATTTCTCAAGGTGTAAGGGTTCGAACTTCAATTGCTCGCCAAAAATCTATTTTTTATAAGCCTCGTAGTATTGCAAAGCTTCACAAAATTCAATCCATAAGGAAATATCAAAGAAATCGATATCAAATGCTGTCAAACTGCCATTTTTTTCTTCAAATCCGTAAATATAAGTTAAGGTAAAACAGAACGGCGAAAACCAATGCCCTTCAAAAATACAGGGAATTGCACTTAATTTACTGAGCGTAATTTGTTTGCTTCCTTACTTTTGTACAACTTTTTTGTCGTAGAAAAAGCTTTGTTTCTGGTTTTGTTTTTGTTTTTTTTGTTTTCTACTTAATTCAATATTCATGGTGCTCTAAACACTAAACCACTTGTCATTAGTGTTAAAAGTAGCTTTTTTGTATCCCATCCAGCATACCTAGACACAGCTGTAAAACGTAATGGTAGTTTTATTTCGTAGAAGTAAAATACGAATGGAATGCAGCAATAGAGAAGGTAAACAAAAAAATACGAAATTTTTTTTCCCACATTTTTATTTTTCGTTCTACGTAGTTTGAGGATATATTGAGCCCGTCTCACTCTCGTTCGGTGTATTTGTGTGGAAGTGTAGGTCCTAGCTACAATTTGAGCCACCCCAATTATGTTATTTTTTGTTTGTTTTTTTGGGTTATCATAAAAATTAATATCAAAAAGGATGGGCAAAATAAAAACTAAGAAAATGTAAGCCTTTTACCCTTCTTAAGTGTTGGCATGGTTTTGTATGGATTAATAAAATTTTATTGAAACGAAATTATCTTTGGTAGTCCAAGTATTAAATACTTTACACTGTTTTAGAAAAAGAGTTAGTAAATTAGTGTTCCTATTATCGGTTATTATCGTTTAATGTGCTAATCAATTTTCTTCTGTGTCAATCACTCGATTATGTGTGCGGAGTTAGGGCCATAAATTAATCGGCAAATGTTGTCAGGTGTGCTGCTAACGCCTTGAAAATCTAAAATAGTTTTTGATGCTTTGACTAAAAAAATCAGAAAGGGCTCAAAAGATATCGATGAAAACAGGCTAGATGAAACGATGAAATTGGACATCGGAACGAAAAATAGGAAAATTAACTAAAACGCAAAAAAAAATCTGTTTTCCTTATGAATTTATTATTATTTAAAAACAATACTAATTATGACACTACCGCGCATTCTTAATTAATCTTCTGCAATTTAAAACATTTCTTAACAACGTTAAAGCTTTAACCGTCTTAAGTGACCGCGCTTTTTTATAAAAAATAAAACAAATTATTTAAATTTTAAATTTATGATTGGATGCATTTCAACTCTATTTGATTCATCCTCACCATAAAGCTATTTAAAGACAATTTAAAGAGCCAGCATAAAACTATTTAACAGATAAAGTTTTTAACGTTACAAAGATTATAATATTTCATACAACAGGGGGGTTGGCTAAATTTATTATAAAGAATATATTTTTCTATTATTTTTGACAATTGTAAGAGCATGCAGGAAAATAAAAAGCTGCTAGTTGCTGATGGTGTGCAGATTTTCAATCTACGAAATTATGAATTAACAATTTTTTTGTTTCATTTTATTTTTCAAAGAAAAATGTATGAATATCTTAAAGTGTTTGTTCGTTTCTGTGAATTCAAATAAAGAAAATTCGAGCTTTTGCATTTTTCTATGATCCTATAATCGTCTCATTCTGGGCGCTGGTATTCAGTCAGCTAGATACAAAAAATACGTTGAGATGTACTGCATGGACATTGGACATGTTCAAAAAAAGGTCATGTTCTAGAATACTTCAAGAACACTCGATTTTCGAAAATATATTCATATTCGAGTATTTTCTCATTTAAAAAAATATAAAAAAAATTACCCTTTAGCTTGTACTAGAGCTGCAAAATTTTAATTTTTTGGAATTTGGCCGAAAAAATTATGAAAATTTAATTTTTTTCTTACTTATAATATTTTTTTTAAAATATTTTTTCGATTTTGCTTATGCACATATAAGGAAGTATCGAAAAAAAATTTACCGGTATTTTTAAGCCTATACATAAGGAGAAAATAATTAAAATAAATTGTTATGACTAAATAAATAATACAATATCTACTATTTAGATGGAAAAATTGTTTTAAACAACAGTGGAATGTATTATTTCAAACTTTAAAAATTAAATTTTTATCATTTTTGGACCAAAAATGGAAAAAGTTTTTTTTCTCATTTGTGCATATCCATCAGATTGGGCCTTTTAGCTGGCCTCGTTTTTTTTTTTTTTTTTTTTTTTGGAGTACATCTACCAGCCATAGTTTTTCTTGAAGCTATGGCTATCTTGAACTCATAATAAAGGTTGTTCAATTGAAATTCAGATAGCTATTTTTTTTATTTAACTTAATATGTAACATTTCATGTTGTTTTTAACTAAAATCCAATTTTAACTATGTTTCCCTTTGAATTTTAATTGTTCCTCCTTGAATATTAATTAAAGATAGTCTTAACTTCGAGAAAAACCATGTTTGAAGAGTCTGCTCCAAAAAAATAAAAATCGAAATTGTCATCTTACCTCGACCATGGCTTCGATTTTTTTTTTTAATTTTTTTTTTATTTTTTGTGTACATAAGGAAAATCTAAAAAATATTTTAAAGAAAAGTGAGAGAAAAATTAAATTTTCATAATTTTTTTGGCCAAATTCCAAAAAATTTAAATTTTGCAGCTCTGGTACAAGCTATAGAGTACTTTTTTTTAAATGAGAAAATACTTGAATATGAATAATGCACATGCACAAATTGACCAATTATTTTGAAGCCAAAAGAAATACAAACTTAACTGAAAAGAACAACAAAAAATATGTGACACTTTAAGAAAATAAGATAATTATTCATAACCAATAAAAATTTTGATGGCAATAGGAAAAAAGGCGCGGTTGGTCACGTTAGACATGCGCGTCTTATTTAACCTTAAAGCTTCGTATACAAAAGGCCAGTTTATAGCCCTCCAAAATTTTTTTAATACAAAATTTTCTAATTATGATGATTAAAATTGATTGCAACGTACTGCATTTATTGCTACTTACTATATAACATAAAATTTGGCAAAAGCAACTTAGGCGTTTATACTTTGGAGTTCATAGCTCTCACTTTTTATGACCACTGCTTTATTGTTTTATATTTACTGAGGCTTTTTCACTTTATTTTTATTTGTACGCATATTCGGGTATGCGTGTGTGTGTACCTTACTCACAAGTATTTATTTATTTATTTATTTTACAACATTCCCACTCATTTACGTAGAGTACCCACCCACGTTTACACTTCACTCACTGACTATTGTTTTTGTAGATACAACAACATACAGTTGGCATACTTACATCATGTGACCACGTGATCCGATGCTCCTTTGGATTTGCTTTAATGTGACACTCAAAGTAAACATCGTCGCCTTCTTTAATGTCATCTGGTTTCAATGTTGAGCCTAATGATAATGTCACTTGCGGTGGATCTGTTGTTGTTTTCATTGTTGTTGTCATTGTTGACAAAGTAGTTTTGTTGTCATTGTCGTTGATGGCGATGTTGATGTTGACATTGTGTATTGTGGCCAACAAAGAAGTAGCAATGGAAGACAGCAACAGAAGGAGACACCAGTGAATGCAGAAGAAAAAAAAGTAAAGAGAAATTACATTTTATTTTTACTTTTCATTACATCAGGGAGGGATTTTATGTAAAGCTTTAATGATTCAAGATTTTTCTGCGGTATTAAATTTAATTTTTATTTTTATTTCTCAGCTTCATTTGAAGCCGTATGAAGGGAAAATTTATAAGAAATAACTAAAAATTTTTAATAATTTTAAGATGTATGTACAATTTTTTTTTTTTTTCATATCGAAAAATTTTTCCAAAATTTATTTCCCTCTTAAGTTGTTTTATTTTTAAAACATAATGCTTATTACTCCAAGTTTTTTAAAAAAAAAATATTACGAACTATTTAAAGATTATAAAGTTTGTTACTAGCGAAATTATAATAATTAAACTCTGCTTCATTAAAAACAAACAAATGCCTTAAGCTATGCTGACAAGCGTAACTTTTTCAGTTTTGGATAACTTTTTTTTAGGAGTTGAATTAAAGTTTTTGTAACCAAGAACATTGCCATGAGATCCAACATAGTTTTGTTAGATGTGAAAGAATTTCATTGTGATTAAACTAATTAAATTCATTGCTCATGTGCTTGTACGTCAAACTATAGAGACATAAGGAAGCTACTCCATAGTCACACAGTAAAATTATGTACGTATAAAGGAGTACTTATTCAGTCGCAGAGTTTTAACTATTTATGCCTTTGGCAATTTTGTGAATAATTTTACGTAAAATCTACGTTCGCATTTTTGTTAATTTTTTTGGATTAGTTAAGAAAAAAAACTTTCATCAACTTTTTCATTGGTTATGTTTTGCAAGAAAGGGAACATCAAACTGATTTTTTCGCAACTTTTCAAGTAATGTTTTTAGTTTTCTGTATTATTTTTAGCCGTGCTCAATTTGATACACTTAAAGTCCTTACTCTAAGATTATCATATAATCTGTTACATATATATATTTCTGTACAGGATAGAAGAGTGGCAGTCACATCTAAAAGTATAATTAATTCCTATCATTTTAAACCAAATAAATCAAAATTGGTTAAGAATTCAGGGCCGAAGGTAATTTTCTCCAAAACAGTACGTAAATTCCACAGTTCACGTCGTTGTAATCTGTTTCTACGTGGGATGCTAATTTCGTTCGCATGAGCAAAGTAGCGTTGAAACACATCTTGATTTCATAAGCTTTTTACACTTAAATTACACCCAAAGCACATCAACAAAATACTATTTTATTGCGCAGAAATTACATCAAAACTATAACTGGAATACACCATTATATTATCATAATAAACCTATAATTATTTGATCATGTTATAATTCAAATGTTCATGAGACCAAATCCATCTCATACAATGCACGCAGATTATTGTATGTTACGGAATTGGTTGCCGATTAACTATGTTGTTTTTCAAAGGCAACAAGGGGACCCATATTTCCCCGATTTGATTAAAAATTATTTTTACGAAGTTATGGTCATTTTAAATTATGCCCATTTGAGGCTGAAAATTGTTTTAAAAAAGCGGCATTTCCATCCAAATCAAATTGATTCTTATAGAACTTCTTATTTTCTGTTAGAATCTTTAAAAAAAAATTTCAAAATGGTTGAAAATTGACAGAGTTATAGCGCTTGTTATGAGAAAAAACAAACCTAATTTGATGAAAAACCCCACCTTTTTATAAAATTAAATTTATTTTGTACTTAAACTAACAAAAGAGATGATAAGAGTTTGCGTGCTTAGTGAGGTGAGGAGAATTTTTTTTTCTTTCAGCCTTGCCAGCCATCTGTGATACTATTACTTACTTTCAGCTTATTCTTAGTAATAAATTAATTTAGTTCAGTTTTTTCTGTTTCAAATGAGCGTTCAAGTGGTAATCCGGGATGTTTTCTCACAAAGTTACAGCCATTTGAAGAAGAGATAAATTTGATCCCTTGATTTTATTTTTTCTAGTTATTTACCCCTATCATGAATAAACATTACTTCGAAATTTTTCTCTAATCCGCTGTTTTGCAATCGTGGAAGATTTTTGCGGAATGGGTTAAAATCAGGGACATAACTATTATAAGATTTATGTCAAAAAATTGGTTTATAACTATTATTAATAAGAGATATTTTATAAGTTATCAATAACTATTATTTTTCAATGGATTTTTTTTACGTTGAGTCATAACTATTATGCATAAGAGATATTTTATTAGTTGTCAATAACTATTATTTTTCAATGGATTTTTTTTACGTTGAGTCATAACTATTATGCATAAGAGATATTTTATTAGTTGTCAATAACTATTATTTTTCAATGGATTTTTTTTACGTTGAGTCATAACTATTATGCATAAGAGATATTTTATTAGTTGTCAATAACTATTAATTTGGAAAAAATATTTTTTTACGTTGTTTTGAAAAAAGTGTTCAACAGATTTTCATTTTTGTGAATCTTTTTGCACCAATCGATGGGGAGGTGGTTTTTATGACATCACCAGAGGTGGTCATCGGTTCGAAAATGTACGCGATTTTGACTCATTTTTGAAGTTTTTTTTGCTTCAATCAATGAAAAGAGGTCTAAAAAGGATATTGGCCATCACTAGAAGTGGAACCGATCCTTGAAAGTGCTCGATTTAGGTCCATTTTCGAAATTTTTTTTGAAAAAAATCGATGGAAAGAGGTTGACAATGGGCTTTGGCCATCACCAGAGTTGGTCCCAACTAAAAAAGTGGTCGATTTTGGTGCGTTTTGAAAAAAAAATTTTGTACCAATCGTTGGAAAGAGGTCGAAGTCGAAAAAAAGTACGAGAAAGTGCCCGATTTTGGTCCATTTTCGAAATTTTGTTTGCACCAATCTTTGGAAAGAGGTCGAAGTCGAAAAAAAGGGTGCCAAAAAGTGCCTGATTTTGGTCCATTTTCGAAATTTTGTTTGCACCAATCTTTGGAAAGAGGTCGAAGTCGAAAAAAAAAGGTATCAAAAAGTGCCCGATTTTGGTCCATTTTCGAAATTTTGCTTGCACCAATCTTTGGAATGAGGTTGAAGTCGTAAAAAAAGGTACCAAAAAGTGCCCGATTTTGGTTCATTTTCGAAATTTTGTTTGCACCAATCTTTGGAAAGAGGTCGAAGTCGAAAAAAAGGGTACCAAAAAGTGCCTGATTTTGGTCCATTTTCGAAATTTTGTTTGCACCAATCTTTGGAAAGAGGTCGAAGTCGAAAAAAAAAGGTATCAGAAAGTGCCCGATTTTGGTCCATTTTCGAAATTTTGCTTGCACCAATCTTTGGAATGAGGTTGAAGTCGTAAAAAAAGGTACCAAAAAGTGCCCGATTTTGGTCCATTTTCGAAATTTTGTTTGCACCAATCTTTGGAAAGAGGTCGAAGTCGAAAAAAAGGGTACCAAAAAGTACCTGATTTTGGTCCATTTTCGAAATTTTGTTTGCACTAATCTTTGGAAAGAGCTCGAAGTCGAAAAAAAAGGTACCAAAAAGTGCCCGATTTTGGTCCATTTTCGAAATTTTGTTTGCACCAATCTTTGGAAAGAGGTTGAAGTCGTAAAAAAAGGTACCAAAAAGTGCCCGATTTTGGTCCATTTTCGAAATTTTGTTTGCGCCAATCTTTGGAAAGAGGCCGAAAATAGATTTTGGTCATCATCAAAGGTGGTTCCGAGTCCCAAAATGTGCCCGATTTTGATCCATTTTCGAAATTTTGTTTGCACCAGTCGTTAAATAGAGGTCGAATATGAATTTTGGACCTCATTCGAGGCGCCTCCGGACCCTGGAAAGGACCGTTTTTGACCCATTTTCGAAAAAAAAACTTCTTTTTTCTGTAATAAATGGGAAAAGATCGAAAATGGATTTTGGACATCACTTAGAGTGGCTTCTGAGTCCGGCCCCGAGAAAGAACCGTTTTTGACCCATTTTCGGAAAAATTTTTTTTTTCTGTAATTAATGTGAAAACGTCGAATATAAATATCTGACATCATTTAGGGTGGCTCCGGGCCCTGGAAAGGACCGCTTTCGATAATTTTGGTAGTTTTCAAGTTCCGGAGCTACTCTAAAAGATATCCAAAACGCATTTTCAACATTTCATAATCGATAGAAGCAATAAAAAATTTTAGGGTGGTTCATAAAAATTTTTTTTTTTGCTCCAATTCATAGATAAAGCTCGAAAATGACTATTGTCGACATTTCCCTATCGATTCGAACAAAAAAAAAAATTTTATGAACCACCCTAAAATTTTTATTGCTCCAATCGATTATGAAAGGTTGAAAATGAGTTTTGGATATCTTTTAGAGTAGCTCCGGAACTTGAAAACTACCAAAATTATCGAAAGCGGTCCTTTCCAGGGCCCGGAGCCACCCTAAATGATGTCAGATATTTATATTCGACGTTTTCACATTAATTACAGAAAAAAAAAATTTTTCCGAAAATGGGTCAAAAACGGTTCTTTCTCGGGGCCGGACTCAGAAGCCACTCTAAGTGATGTCCAAAATCCATTTTCGATCTTTTCCCATTTATTACAGAAAAAAGAAGTTTTTTTTCGAAAATGGGTCAAAAACGGTCCTTTCCAGGGTCCGGAGGCGCCTCGAATGAGGTCCAAAATTCATATTCGACCTCTATTTAACGACTGGTGCAAACAAAATTTCGAAAATGGATCAAAATCGGGCACATTTTGGGACTCGGAACCACCTTTGATGATGACCAAAATCTATTTTCGGCCTCTTTCCAAAGATTGGCGCAAACAAAATTTCGAAAATGGACCAAAATCGGGCACTTTTTGGTACCTTTTTTTACGACTTCAACCTCTTTCCAAAGATTGGTGCAAACAAAATTTCGAAAATGGACCAAAATCGGGCACTTTTTGGTACCTTTTTTTTCGACTTCGAGCTCTTTCCAAAGATTAGTGCAAACAAAATTTCGAAAATGGACCAAAATCAGGCACTTTTTGGTACCCTTTTTTTCGACTTCGACCTCTTTCCAAAGATTGGTGCAAACAAAATTTCGAAAATGGACCAAAATCGGGCACTTTTTGGTACCTTTTTTTACGACTTCAACCTCATTCCAAAGATTGGTGCAAGCAAAATTTCGAAAATTGACCAAAATCGGGCACTTTCTGATACCTTTTTTTTTCGACTTCGACCTCTTTCCAAAGATTGGTGCAAACAAAATTTCGAAAATGGACCAAAATCAGGCACTTTTTGGTACCCTTTTTTTCGACTTCGACCTCTTTCCAAAGATTGGTGCAAACAAAATTTCGAAAATGAACCAAAATCGGGCACTTTTTGGTACCTTTTTTTACGACTTCAACCTCATTCCAAAGATTGGTGCAAGCAAAATTTCGAAAATGGACCAAAATCGGGCACTTTTTGATACCTTTTTTTTCGACTTCGACCTCTTTCCAAAGATTGGTGCAAACAAAATTTCGAAAATGGACCAAAATCAGGCACTTTTTGGCACCCTTTTTTTCGACTTCGACCTCTTTCCAAAGATTGGTGCAAACAAAATTTCGAAAATGGACCAAAATCGGGCACTTTCTCGTACTTTTTTTCGACTTCGACCTCTTTCCAACGATTGGTACAAAATTTTTTTTTCAAAACGCACCAAAATCGACCACTTTTTTAGTTGGGACCAACTCTGGTGATGGCCAAAGCCCATTGTCAACCTCTTTCCATCGATTTTTTTCAAAAAAAATTTCGAAAATGGACCTAAATCGAGCACTTTCAAGGATCGGTTCCACTTCTAGTGATGGCCAATATCCTTTTTAGACCTCTTTTCATTGATTGAAGCAAAAAAAACTTCAAAAATGAGTCAAAATCGCGTACATTTTCGAACCGATGACCACCTCTGGTGATGTCATAAAAACCACCTCCCCATCGATTGGTGCAAAAAGATTCACAAAAATGAAAATCTGTTGAACACTTTTTTCAAAACAACGTAAAAAAATATTTTTTCCAAATTAATAGTTATTGACAACTAATAAAATATCTCTTATGCATAATAGTTATGACTCAACGTAAAAAAAATCCATTGAAAAATAATAGTTATTGACAACTAATAAAATATCTCTTATGCATAATAGTTATGACTCAACGTAAAAAAAATCCATTGAAAAATAATAGTTATTGACAACTAATAAAATATCTCTTATGCATAATAGTTATGACTCAACGTAAAAAAAATCCATTGAAAAATAATAGTTATTGACAACTAATAAAATATCTCTTATTCATAATAGTTATAAACCAATTTTTAAAAATAATTATTAAAATTGGGCAATTTTTTCAATCTGAAAAAAGAAAATAATAGTTATTTTGGGTCCCTGGTTAAAATTTCCTGGAAAATGAGGTTATCGGCAATACTTTACATATTTACAAGATCTAGCAACATAAAAAAAGAGCAATTACTGATATTGGTCCAGTACATGGAATCCAATTCGGATACCGTAAAAGTCTTCATGAAAAGGAGTAGATGGCAAACTATCAAGCTGTGCTATACTATATTTTAGGTGATTTTTTTGTTGTAATATAGATAAATACACTTCATTTTTCAGCTGGCAGATAAGCTAATGACAATTATGCAAAATTACTGATAAGCTAATGTCAAATATGAAAAATGCAACTGCGATTTTGGACTGAATGGAAATAATTGGAAATATTTTGGCAGCACTGACTGGATATGAAGTTTTTCATTCCTCAATTATTTATGATCGCAATATACTCTTCTCGAGAAGCAAAAAAATTCGAGAGACTCGTTTTCCTCCGGATATTCATGATAGAGGTGATTGAGAAAAAAAGAATTCCCTAAATTTCTTCGAAATTTTTTCTCAACTGTTATCAAATCGTTTGTGTTCTTTGAGCAAATTTTTTCCATAACTGTCTAAAATGGCCTGCTGGGAGGTACACTAATCGTCTTTTGCATCGTAACGTAAATTAGCCACTATAATAGTGTATAACAAAATTATAAGCCATCTGTGTTTATTTATTTTATTATTAATTGCAGAACTATTTGTAAGTAATTCATCAAAAAAAAAATCGAATATCAGCAGTAATTGGGTTTTCCTTTTGTCATTACATGTTTCTAAAAGGTTGCTCAATATGTTGAATATTTTTTTTTGACAGCCCATAAATACAAGTCCTTTAGCGATAGTTACTATTATGCACGAAAGACAAGCTTATTATCATATGTATGGTACGTTATGCTTGGCGCTCATTACGTAGCAATGCACTGTAATTACGTTAGCACACTTGTGTGCCACTACTGATGCTGATGATGCTGGGTGCTGAAGCAATCAAACCAAAAACACATGCAAGGAAATGAAAAATGCACGCAAGCAAACCCATCCGGAAAATGCAGAAGAGAACACAATTGTTGCTACCCCAGCCAACATTTAGAAGATTTTTGAATATGATTCCGCAATTTCCAATTTATTTAAGCCTGACTCGCTTTATTGTTTTGAACAAGCAATCCCAAATTTTTTTTTAAATTTCTAAAGTTTTGTTCCAATCTTTTACATTAAAATAATCGTTTGCTTATGGTTTTCGCTGTAAATTTCGATTCAGTTTTTATGGAGTTTTTCAAGATTTGTACATTTGAAGAACTTAAATGCTTGGTTTTTAAAAAAAAGAAACAATATTTTAACCAAGAAGTATTAAACATCGGAGTCAAAAGGTCAATGGCTTGTTAATTCAACATGCGTCGGATTCGATTTCAGGTCCCCTTGCTATCAAAGTAAGAATATTACCCGAGTAAATGATTGAAATGTTTTTGAGCTACTAGCTTAGTGTGAATTAAAAACAAAAATACTAATCTGTGATAATTTTCATTGACGTGCAATGCAAAAATCTTCATGGAGGTGGATCACAAATGGAGCAGTTCAATGACCTGAAATTTATGTTTCATGTGTTATTAGGAGATACATTTTCCCGTTGGGAAATAACATTATGATTTTATCTAATTCTTGTCACACCAGTTGGCATTCCCCTAAATGTATGCAAACGTATGCTGTTGGATGCAGTAGTGTTAGTGCTGGCAGCATTCACGGTTTTGCTGCAGCTGTTGTTCTTGTTGTTGCGTTGCGGCTATTGCTGCAATTAACACTAGCGCGAACAGCAGCATTTTCATAAGATTTACAGTTATTATATTGTTGAAAACTCTCAAGTATTTTTTGTGTGCACGCTTGCCTTACTTATGTGTGTTTTTGCGTGCATTTGTGGTGAGTGTTTTGATAGTTTTTTGTACACTTAAACTCGTTAGGTTTAGCGACTGATATGAATATTTAATGTTCTTGTGGAAATGTTAATTTTGATATTTATTTTCCTTATGAATAAATTAAATTTGTTAAAGTTTTCAAAGCGATCACTTTGTTCGTAAATTAGATTTATTGGACAGCACTTCTAACCAAACCAAATTCTTGAAAACTATTTAAGAAATTTTTGATATAAAATTTAAAAAAAATTATTTGTTTCAGAAGTTTTATTTTTGAATTTTTAATTGAAGTTCCCCTTATTGCATTACTTTATTTGCTAGCATTCAGCTGTCTGTCAGTTAACGCAAATATTTCAATCATATTCGTCTTTTCTGCTACTCCAAATGTGATTGGCAAATCGAATCAGCTGCACTTGAGTTCTTTCAACACCAAAAGGCAATACCTCTTTGTATACATATGTATATATATTTATATATTTGTATAATGCAATCCAATTTATAACCATTAAAAAAAGTTGCCTACTAAAAAAAAAAAAATACAACCATCCAAATTTCCATCAAGCTCTATGTGTTATAAACAAAAATATTTCTTTTTTTCCTTCTTTTTATTAATATTACGAGTTTTACGAGCATCAATGAAATGAAATGAAAATTCAAGTTTTGTATTTATTAAACTCGTACTCATATATATTTTTACGTTTTTATACGCTCCATATTTTTTGATATAACGTTGCAATCGTTAAGTATGGCGTGGAAGACACTGAAGCGCTACGACAGCAGTGCAAACATAAAGTATGTTATAAAATTAAAATTTCGATCATAATAAATGTTAAGTTTATTAAGTAAGCTCAAATGTATAATCAATTACATAAAGTGAGTAAAATTCTTGGCTTTAATGCGGACTTGTAATATTACTCGCGACTTAAAATTGAGTTATGATATAAAAACAGCATGATTTTAATCTATAAATAATATTTCAAAGTTGCTTAAAAATTAAAAAATGATTTATATTGATTTAATTTTTTTTATGACTTTTAGTATTGATCTAATTATTTACAGCTGAGATTTCTACAAAATAACTTAATATGTATTAAAATTTAATAAAGTTATCGAAACTATGAACCCATAAGCTTACAAACTAGTGAGTCAAGACAGAAACTCTGAAGAGATAAAAGTTTCGGAGATAAACTCTCCCAAACTAAAATCTTTTTGGGAAAATCTTGCTTGGTAAAAACTAAATTTTTTTTAATTTAAATTAAATCCTATCCCAAACATGGGTTTTCACAGGTTTTTTGGGTAAATTTTCAATAATGAAGATAATAGCTTGAAATTTGTGCCAAATGATAGATATCGCAGTTCCTAAATAGAATATATAGGGTTGATTTGTCGAATGTTGACACCCGTTTTTGGGATCAACTTTTCTTAAATGAGTGGCAACACATGTTTGGGACGGAATTCGACAAGGCAACCCTATATATTCTATTTAGGCTCTTTGAGATCCATCACTTGGCACAAATTTCAAGCTGTTATCTTCATTAATGAAAATTGACTCATAAAATCGGTAAAACGCCATGTTTGGGACAAGACTCAACAATGCAATCCCACGTTTAATATTTAGGCCTCTTCGAGTTCTAATATTTGGTGTACATTTCGAGCTGTTACGTACTACAGTTTTAATTAGAACAACAAAATTGGCTAAAATTTGGTTATTTTCGGCCATCGAAACAGGCTTTTGCAAGGCAACCCTAGATATTCTATTTAGGCACATCGAGTTCTATTATTTGGCATACATCTCATCCTGTAATCTTATACACTCGACTTTGCTACAGCCGGCTCTCCACCTGTAAGTTAAGCCATTTATAATTCTGTATTTGACCAACAGGTGACATGAAAGTTTTTGACAGAATTTCTATTTTAAAATCAGAGCTGGTTTTATGGTCGTGTGGCTAAACGGGGCCTAGAGCGGTAAGGGGCTTCTCGTATCAGTACATACATTTTTTTTTCATATTATTGCTATTCATTACCAAAGTTTTCTTTTCGTTTTCTGTTGTTGTTGTTTCTTTCTAAACTTTGAGCCTAGCACTGACTAGGTGCACAAGGCCTCGCGTTACCTAAGATCGCTTCTTCAAAATTCCAGCAAAGTTGCCATATATTTTTGATTATTTTACGCTTGTGTCTACAGCTAATGCAATGAGCTTCAAACTTTAGCAAAGATAAAAAAAGTTTAATCAATTGAACTAGAAATTTAGCTGGTTCACGAATTCTTATGAAATTTTGGTTAAAGCAAAACGAATAAAATTCGGCTAATATATTGAAACTATTTTTATCCACACATTAAAATGTTAAGTCTAGCCGCACACCCCTCACAAAGAGCCTGATTTTTAGCCGCCATTTTGTCCAATACGGCTTTGAACTAATTGTTTTCCTATAGTCAAATGTTACACAAGTAAGTGATTTTCCAAATATTCGATATTTTTATAATCTGCTACTGTGAACTAAAGACTAAGGACTAAATTCGAAAAAATTTAAATCATAAATGGTTATGCTCTTCAGTGCCTGTCTTATTTGTACAGTATTTAAATCGTTTCACAATAATAAAATAAAAATAATCATAATCTAATCTAATAAATTTAATTCAATAACTTTGATGTTTCTCGAGATAGACTAAATGTTAACTTTAAGAATTGGCAAGTATCACTACTCTTTTAAAAACTTTATAAAATTGAAACTCCCTTGGCTGATTTTATCTAATAGATATATGAACTATCCAAGTTAAATCTCAATTGATCGATATGAAAAATAAACTTTAATATTCAGTATATGGGTCGCATTATCACAGCAGGGAGACATTTTTTTTATAACAGACAATAAACAAAGGTTCGATACGCAGAAATATTTTATTAGGGTTCAAATTTTGAAAAAAATTTATTGTATTGTATGAAAAACATAATGCTTTCACAATAACTTATTTTTATATTTCAGAAGGATTTTTGGCGGATCGATCCTAGCTTATGCATCACTTCTTTGTACACTAGTGCAAGAAAGTTTTGATTAAGTTTTTCTAACATGTCGCTTTGCCAAGGAGCTTAAGAAAACTGCCTTAACTTTTAATGATCCATGAGCTCGTTGAAAAGATCACATGAAACTTTTTCATCATTCAAATTTAATAACAATTAAGTTTTATATCACGTGACTATTGTGTCGTGATAGTTTCAGGTCCTGGATTTTTTGTGAAAATATTATGCACTATTTATATGAAATTTGAAAAAACCTTTAAGCAAAGTTTTCTTGATTTTCACACGATACATACAGGCATATCCATTACATAATTGGCTTTTGAAAGAAATACTTCACAAATTATCCATCTAAAAGTAATACTTAGGTTGATTTTTTTAGAGCTATGGAGCTTTAAATTAAAAGGTTTATTATTATTGAATTGAAATCTTGTTTCTAAATAAAAGATAATGGTTTCATAACATTGTTCAGAATTCTTCAACACAATAAGCTGTAATTGATTGCTTCCGTTAAGGGAACACTTGAGACTCCATAGCAAATAACATAATAGTTAACAACTTTGATTAAAGCACAGATATCTTCTACATGTACAACTCTTCGTCTTGAGCCGAATGTATCGAGTAAGAATAAATGTTTGAAAATTATATTTTAACACCAAATGTATCGAAAACAATCTCTATAATAAGTAAAAAGTTAAATTCAAATTTAATTTGTCTCACTCTAACGAAATCACCCTTTACATACTGCAAACACAATATGATAATTGAATTTTTTAGTAATCATGATATATGCCTTCAAATAAAGGGGAGTTTTGTTTTTCATATTCAAAGCCAAATAAAATATATTTTTATTGCTACTGGTGTTTGTTTTTTATATTTATATATGACTTTCGTAGCCTAAGGCGACGATATGAGAGGGAACACATGCTAAAATAAATAAAATATAAATCATGACTGTGCAGATTTATCGTATAAATAAAAGAACAATGACTAACCAAAAAAAAAACATATACTTTATTGCAAAATATTAAGGCAGAGAAGTTTTGCAATACTATAATGTGACATATTTTCATAAAGATGACTTTTCAACAAATTTGATGAAGTTTTTTCAAATAAAAAAACTGTTGAATAAGAAAAACTGTTGAAATATAAACGAGTATTTTGAGAAACTTTTAAATTATTTATATGCACGTCAGCGCATACGGTAAGCATGAGGTCTGGAGGAAAGAGTGGAACTCTAAAATTACAGCAGATTGTGGATTCTTATGCCACCAGGGGAAATAATAAACGTAATGGTATGCAAAATTTGAATTGTACAACTTTTGCGAAACTCTGCGCAGCACAATTCACGCCCTTCTACCATAACTCGAACCCTGTTAGCAACAACCAGCCATATTAAATTATTGCTATGCTTGAAAATAGGCACTACCCAAGTAAGGCAGCTACCGCTGCTACCAAACTCATTGGGGATAAAATTATTGTGTTTATTTTCAGATTCGTTACTTGCGGTTTTTGCACAGTAGGCAGCGGTGAGCGCGGGGCTGTGTCAAATTTATTATTTATTGTTTATTTGGCAAAAATGGAGTAAATAAAACCTGCAAACACACAAAGTTTTTGAAGGTGAAATAAATTTGTTCAGAGTAAAATTTATGGTTTTGTCTGCTTGTTCGATGGCATAAATTACGTATGTACGAGCGTGTATGTGTATCTAATGCTTAGGAGCAATACTGCCGACAAGTTTATTGAAATATCATAATTTTCGTTTATGTCTGTTTTTTTTTTGTAAATGTTTTTCATATGCCACAGGATAATCAGATAATCTTTTTTGTTAAAATGCAAAACCCCAAAAAAAAGCTGTCATATATTAAATACAAATTTTGTTAATAAATTCACCCGCACTCCTGCTCATTTACGTGAATATTCTTATAAAATTACATATTTTGTTGTTTTTCTATTTTACTTACACATCACATTTAACATAAGCGAATCCTCTAATGCTGAATTTTGTAATCTTGGATTAGAACCTTCACAGCGCAGCATCGTTCCATCGTCTTCAGGTTGTGGATAAAAAGAGAGCATTGAGGTAACTTTGCCATCAGTGTGCGTGGTTGTTAGCTGTGTGCGTTTATGTGGTTTGATTAATGTGAAAATAAAGTGATGGTAAATATTATTTCGTAATTTCATTTTGATGGTTTTTCTTTTTTTCTTCTTCTTTTTTTACAACAATTTTAACTTACCGTTCCACGTTTGAAGGGTCGATTGTTCTGTGTCCAACGTATTTCCGTATCTGGCACTGAACCTGCCACAATACAGGTAAGATTGTATTGAGTGGCAGAGGAGAAAACTTTTTGCTTATTGGTTAAATTGACGGTGGTGGGTTTTACTGAAATTTAAATGAAGTAAATTTTATTGAAATGCATTGAAAATTAAATTTTGCTTAAGAAAAGTTATTAACTATTCAAGAAGAACAATATTTTTAGAAATATATTTATCCCAAAAACAAAAAAAAATGCAATATAATTTGGTACAAATAAATATTGAAATAGGTCGAATAATGCTATATAATCGCTTATAAACGCACTTTTTTTAAAATTATTATTTTTCAAACTCACATAATTAGTTTATAGTATATAAGAAGGTTAACCTTACAGAAAGCTTATGAATAAAAACATTTAAAGTCCGCTGGAAGTCGGAAGTCAAAAACAATGTAGTTTCTTTTAAAATGCTTATCCTAATTTTTATTTCCTGACTATAGGGCCGTTTCTAGGGGGGGCGATGAGGGGGGATAGAACCCTCCCCAAAATATTTTGACGGACACTTTATAGAAACGATTTTATAAAGAATAGACACTGTGTAAAAAATATTCTGTGAGAAATACATTATAAAAAATGACTATGTGAAAGCTTATAAAAATGATTTTTGAGAAAAAGATCTACAAAAAAGTCATAAGTTTTTTAAAAACAATTTTTAGTCCTCATATGAAAATATATTAACAATACTTTCCATACGTTTACATAGTTCGGATTTCGTTTTGAGGTTTAAAAAGTCGAAAAAATATGCCACATGTTGAAAAAAATTAAATGAAGAATACATATGGTTAAAAAAGTATGGAAAATGTTGAAATGGAATCAAAAGCTGAAAAATGTTGGAAAAGTCGGAAAAATATGTAAATGATCGAAAAAAATTGAAAGAAAATGAAAAAATTTTGAAACAAGTGAAAAATGCTGAAGAAGTCGAAAAATATGGAAAATGTTGAAAAAAGTTGAATAAGGTTGATAAAATTTAAATAAATTCAAAGAGGAAATGTTGAAAAAAATTGAGAGAGGTCTAAACAGGTGAAAAAGGCTGATAAAGGTGATAATATATGAAGTTTTGAAAAAATTTAGAGAAGTTGCAAGTCTCCAAAATGTTGAATGTGGTTGAAGAAGTCGAAAAAAGTTGAATGAGGTTGCCTAAAATAATTTTTTTTTAATATTTTCAATTCTTTTCCATGGAAAATGATGAATAACATAACATATAAAAACATTTTTTTTATTTGTTGTTGGATTTGTAGTCAAAAAACTTTTAAAGCCCACAAAAGATAAAAAAAAAATTCTTTTTTCACTAATTTTTCGGCCGACAAAAACAATTTTCATAGCATATTTCAAAATATCACTTGATATTAAAAGCATCAAAAACTGTACACGGTGCGCTTTATAATTTTATTAAAGTTATCGGTAAAAGCTTTTACCTTAAAATAGCCATAAAACGAGTAAATGACCAGGTACGATTTTACAGATATTGTTTTTGGAATCTCGAAACACTGAGTAATAATTGTGCATTGTCAGATTAGGTTGACAATGTTTACCGATATTGGTCTTGCTTGAAACGAACCGTGTCGGCCAAAGTGCTAACCTTAAAATGGCAAAAAAAACGAGTAAATGAGCAGCTCCGATCTTGCGGATTATATATTTGAAATTTCCGGACACTATACAATAATTGTGCAATGTCAGATTTGGTTGACAATTTTATCGATCTTAATCTTGCTTGAAGCGAACTGATTGATAACATCAATAAAATATGAAAAATGTTGAAAAAAATTTGATGAGGTTGAAAAGCTCGAAAAAAGCAGAAATCAGTTGAAAATTTGAGAAAAAAAATTGAAACCGGTTGAAAAAGTCGAGTTGAAAAAACCTTGGTTGAAAGGGGTTAAAAAAGTCAAAAGGAAAATGATGAAAAAATTTGAAATATTAAAAAAATATTCAAAATTATTGTCCTTCGTTTTCTGTAGAGGTTTGGTTTTTAAATGGGGAACACTGTTTCTAGTAACAGTTGATTTTTCTCAGTATGTTTAGTTATTGCACCATGACTAAGAAGAAAATAGTCTGGAAATTTACAAAATTTACTGAAAATTTCAACTTTATTTATTGGGTTATTTATTGTGGCAATGTGTGGAGCCTCAGGCTTATACCGATAAGCCACCAATATTTAAAACTTTTGATATTTCGGTAATAAAGCCTCAAAAACCTGTATTGCAGGTTATCGTAAATTTGACCTTCAGACTGTGCTTAATATTGTCCTGTTGCAGCGTTCATATGTACAAAATCATTTTTAAATTCCGAGTGACATAAATAAAATTATCTAGCTAATAAAGCCAAAATCGGGGTATTTATTAAGTGTATGTGATTTATTTCAATTCGAAATTACGAGTTTAAAAAAACATCCTGAATCAGCTCTGCACTGTAAGAAACGGTAGATCAAGGGGGAAGATTGGAGTCATGATTAATTCATATTTAGAATTAAGTCATATCATTGGCTCTTTATACTAAAATCACATTTTTTTTAATAAAAATCGAGTTTGCTCAAGACATCAGTTTTTAAGATAATTATTTAAATTTTTGTATCATTTTCTATGGTAATTTTGACGCTGAATTGAAATGAGGCTTTAATTTTTTTTTTATCACACCTAGCTTTTGAGTTAAATTTGGTCAAACACAAGTATGTTTAAGATACTGAATTTTACTATTATCGTGCACAGGACACCAACTGCTTTGGAGCATTTTACAAAAGTGTAGTGTTAAAATTTTTTCACAAGCAATTTTTCCCTTGCAGTTTTTGTTGTTCTAAGAACTATGACCATTAAAAAGTATAGTTAGTATCAGTGCTGATTTTGTACTGTGTCATTACTGTTCTTAATATATTTGGCTGTAACATTATATTGGTACCCGGTCATAGGCAAAATGGTCATAGTCCCCAAAACAATTTTGGGCCTGATGTCCGCTTTTTTTCGATCATAATTCCAATTTCTTTTCTGGGCTTATCACAACTTCAATTCCAAAATCATCGCTGATTAATATGGGGTATGTGTTGCCAAAAATAAAAGTGATAATTCTTTGAGGTTTGTGGTTCTGCTAAGTAGTTGATGATTCATCATAGATTATTTCGGCATAATCAATAATTTATTTTATTGAAAAAAAAAAATTTTGTAATTTGTTGAATCAGTACATAATGAATTAATCCGATCCCATAAAAAGAAAGAATTATTCACAAACATTTTTTTTTTAAAAAGTAAATTCATTGATACCTAAAAAATTCATATTTTTCCTATAAAATGTTCGTAAAATGAGTCTTGTATTGACCCATGACTCAAAATCCTATCTTAAAATTCTGTCGTGCCCAATTAGACTTTTAATAATCACAAAAACAATTTATTTCCAAAATTACTGCTCATTTGACGGAACGGCCTTTTTTATACAAAAGTGTGGGGCTCTTTTCAATCGAATTCACTGACGGTATAGCAAATGAACGCAAGTAAAACGAACCGATTACACTATGTGCAGTGAAATTCGAGAAATTTAGGCTATGTGGTCACTGAGGTTGAATTTTTTACCAGATTTTGTTCTTCACGTCAGCATTTCCAGATAACGTTACATTAACCCTTATGTTCATGATTAGGTCTGGCCAGACCTATTGACTAGTTTATGGTAAAATTTCTCATTGAAAAATATAGGTATGAGATGTATGCTCTAGGATAGCCTTGACTGATTAATTCTTAAGGTGGTGATCTGTGATGTTTCTTTGCAAAGTTATAGCCATTTTAAAATGACTAGAATTTAATTCCCTACAAAGGGTAGTAACCCAACAATATTAACCAACTGGTTTCAAATTCATGTCAACTTGAAATGGTTGTTACTTTGCAAGGAAACATCACAGATCATCACCTGAAAGCTCATTTTAAAGGACAAGAGCTAAATATATTAAATGATGCTTTTCTTAAAAATAAGCTAATCAACTTTCTTTGAATCCTATACATGGCCTCGAAAGCAGACAAAAAACATCATGTTTTAGGTACTCAACCTCAAATATTTTATGATGGGTCAATTCTGAGGCCAGATTCAGATTCAGCTCAAAAAATTACGTCGAAAATCAACCCTTTTCAGCTCAACAGCATTAATCACTTATTCATTTAGATACCTTTTTAGTAAAAAATAGTTTTTCCGTACGATGTAAAAATAATAGGCTTCAGCACCACCTTATAAAATTGAGATACAGAGCTGAATTTCCGAAAACTATTTCTTCATATCATAAACTAACTTTGTAAGCAACAGCACCTTTAAAAAAAAAAATTTTAATCACCCTAATATACGTACCCTTACTCATTGCTTTATATTATTCATTTGTCACTTAACTTTTGTAACTTGGTAATTTTTATGTTTCTTTATTAATTTTTATTATAAGTTATTTTAACGAAATGGGTATCTTGTTCATATTTACATAAATAACTTTAATTTTTCTTTTTTTTCTCGAATATTTAAAAATTTTTCACATAAAATATATATAGGTCTGGGCAGACCTGTATTATCCAATATTGTACATATACGAATGTAAGGGGTTAACCAGTAAAGGTTACAAGCGCGCTGCTACGACTTTTTATTTCAAGTCTGAGAGCTTTGGTATCGGAAACAAAGTTGTTCCTCATGAAAAAGTAAAATTTTTTTTTTACTTACAGAACCCTTCCAGCACCCCTACTTGTGGAGAATTTCAAAAAAAATTCTCGAATAAAAATCTTCATACGTAAATTTAAATTAAATAAATTTCTTCATCATGTCATTACTTTTCCCGGCATTACTTATCATTTTATTAAAATTGTTGTTTTTTTGAATTTGCAAAGCTGACCACTTAATTTTGGAATTACAAATTTAGTTAAAAAAAAATGCATATTTTAAATCACATTATCGATCTACCATTGTCCGTAGAATTCGAATTTGGCATTGGTTTTCAGAAAATTTTTGAAGAAGATTTAGCCCAATAGAGAAAACACATTACCAGGTTAGTTAAGTTTTCTTAATTTTTACGAAGCAATTTAAAAAAAAGTTTGGTAAGAACGATATTTAACATTTTTGGGTCGAATACAGTGGTGTCATTTCACCAAAAGCTTGGGGGGGGGGCGCGAGAGTTTAAATAAAATATCGAATCGATGATATCTTGTATTGAATCGATGTAATGTACAGTAATATCAGATCCTTGGGGGGAGGGGCAATGTCCATCTAGTCCTACACAATTGACGCCTCTGGACGAATGTGAAAAGAATTCTTCTATACAGCTGAAACAAATGATTGTCCTGTTGTGCTCTTCTACAGAATTAACAAGTGTTCACCAACCTTTAAGCACTATTTTACAAATTTAACAAAATACACACAAATATCCCGTAGCCAACTTTTGTAGCGACCTTGGATTTTTTTTAAAATTAGATTTCTGAACTACAGTTTCTTCGCCAAAAACGCCTTTATGATAGATTTTAGACTAGACAACATTATGCGGTGAAAATAATAGCCTAGAATTGAACTGTTATTTTCTACACTTCTTACACAAAGGTTATAATTTTTTAAACCAATCTAAGGAATCTTTTTTTTAGTCGATGGATAATGAGCATAAAATTATAACCCTTTAAGTTTTAACAAGAACTTGGTCATCTAGAAAATTGTTAAGTCATAAATCACAACGCCATGAAACATTATTATCTTAACCCAGACATAGACATCATCATAAGTCAATCACTGCACTTAAATAAAGTTTATCCAAGCGCAACTAGAGGGCGTAGCACAACATACATTGAAGTATATCATATATGTTCATGTAAATATGTAACATACTTATGATTTAAGATTTAAAAAGCGGACTTAAGTGTTGATGCTTATCTCGCACTACTGAGTTTTCTTTATGTGCTCTTGAGTATGTATGCTCTATACTTCATTCATGAATTTTTGTGCCATGTGTTGCCAACATATGATGAAATTAATGATTTTTTCAAACAGATTTTATAAAATATTCAAAAACTTCTCCCAAACATTGGAAATTTAAAAGGGTAGAAAAAAGGTCGGTTTAATTTTCTAGTTGTAGTTAATTGTAGTCAAAACTTCACCTTCACACTATTTAAGAACAACAAATTTCATAAAAATAATGACCACAGTTTCGTTTGTAACAAGGAATATTAAAAAATAGTGATTTAACTCATAATTTTTTTATTGACTTGAGTGAAAAACTTAATGAAATGGAGAACAGTTTATCCATTTTTTATTCTTAAGTGCGCTTGAATTGTGCATATCTACGATTGGAGTCATTAAAATGCTTTTTCGAATTTTGATTTAGTACAATAACAAAACTATGTCAAATGACCATAATAGAGTAAATACTTTTCAATTCTGTTACATCTTCATACCATATGGTTGAGAGAAGAGGAGTGGAAACCTATATTTAAAGACATAGCCATAAGAAGAGTCGGTTATATCTTTTCTTCAAGTCTTTGTTTGTTGTTTGCCGTATAAAATACCCATAATTGTCTAGATAAAGTGATTTTTCTAAGACTTTCACTGTTTTTAAATCGATATTTTTTCCAAAAATCCTTATAGAATTAACTGAAAATTTGTTTATGTACTTAGTACCGAAGTTAAGGTATGTTAATATATTGTTATGGAAAAAATAATATCTTCTCTAAAAAAATCTGCTAAATTTTTAAAGAAAATCGACATATCTCAAAACTTTAGCTCTGATCTTAAAACTTTTTATACTTATTTATTTCATAAACTTTTATAAGCGTTCTTTCTAAAATAGATATAAGGTTTCTCAACATACAACGATTTTAAAAAAATATGTCCATAAATTCCAATGGACATATCACAAAAATAAGATGGCACCTCAAACCTTTCAATCCTTTATTGCTTTTAGCAAAATCTTTAACATGAACATTATAGGTCTTAGCCAAACGAAATTCGAAGAAATTCTTTTTATAGCCCAACCTTATTAATATAAAAAGTGCCTAAGACCCTCTCTGATTTGTGGGAAAAATAAAATAAATGGAGTAACTTGAGCAAAGTTTATTTGCTATTTATCTATCCAGATCTGTCAATGCTGTTGCCTACCGCCATCTAACGGACTTATCGCGAAGATATTTTTTTTGCTATGTTTCTTATTAACAGTTTCTTTAAAAATACATCTCGAAACGAAAAGAGAATTATCTCGATGAAATAGTATGACTTTCGATGTGGATTATCACAACGGCAGTGAATCGATCAACTGATCAACTGAGCGATGCACTGCTTTCTGTCGTGAGATTCACAAATTCATTTGAGAATTCTAAATTCTTTTGCCATAGCAACTTTTGCCTCATATCATGACTGAGAAATAATATTTAGCTTCAAAAAGATTAATCAATAGCTCTTAAATTGTATACATATAAGTAATAAGCCAATTATAAAACAAAACCTTTAAATGGTAACCCTAGTAATGAAAAATACTTACATAACATTTCTATACGTATACTACGCTCAACTGGCGGCACCAACTTCGTATTCGATGCCTGACATCTGTATGTGTTATTGAGGGCAGTGCGTGTTATATGTGGTACCTCCAAACGATTAACCGTAACATGACGTCCCATAGAAACACCATTGCCGGACTGCAGCATTTGTGTGCCATTGAACCAAGTAACAGTGGGCTCAGGTCGACCTGAAAAGCAACAGAAAAAATGAATTAAAGTATTTGCTGAGATTAAGAATTTAATGTTAATAATAAATTTTGTGAAAATACCAAAAAGAATCATAACTTAAGAATGGTTATTTTCTGTAATTCTTGCGAAAATGTGGATAAACGTTATTGGTAAGCAAACCCAAGTTGCATGTGCCAAAATGGAACAAGACTTAGTCGGTATGTACTTGGAATCCTCGCCTACAACTTTTAAATTGTGACCACAAAGAGCACTCGTTGAAAGATGGCTGCAGTAGCACCACAATACTTTTCGGTTTCCTATCCAACTCAGTATCTGCTGTTTCTGAATATGAAGTTTTCATTTTAACGGGAAGATTGCGTGTTTTCTTACAGCACACAGCATGACTTGATTATAATTCTCATGATATTCTTCAGAATTAACGCAGTTGTGCAAAGAAAATGAAATATAAATGTGGATACATACATACACGTAACCCAAGAATAAAACCTTCTAGAAAATACCACACACGTTACCAAGCGGGTCACTATAAAAAAAAAAAAAATAAACCAAAGCAATTGTATTGCTAAGTATTGTAAGTGAGATAAGTTAGCAAGTGGTAACCGTTGAGTGGGTTCATGAGATGAAATTTTTTTAAGGTACCGGTTTCAGGACTAATGAAATGAATGAATGAAATACACCATCTGGGCAACTTTTATATAAATAATACTGATAACTGATCTGCAGATTTGAATTTTTGACGTGGCAGAGTAGTATTAAACGAAATTGGCTTATTGAAAATAAACATTTTCAAAAATTATCAACAAAAAAAATACGTATAGAGGAAACATATGCAGACAAAAATAAAGCTACTTTAAATTAAAAAAGGATTTGGCCAGGAGTTGAAATTCAACCATTACAGTGGCAAAACAAAACATTTTTTCTTATTAAATATCATCATATCTTACTAAATTTTTCAATGCCAACCAAAATTGCCAGACTTCATTCTTTTAAAGTTTTCAATTCGTCAAATATTCGAAGTTTGCTGTCTGTTTGTTCACTTTAAAAATATTTTTCTAAATATATGTTACAAAAATGCAACATAATAAAGCCAACTGTGATAAAGTGCAATTTTTTTGTCACCACTATTAAAAATAAAAATTAAAGTATCACGTTGGCCTGTATTTCTATCTCCAGGCCAAATATTATCAAAACCGTTTATAAATTAAGCTGTGAGAACATTCTTTTCTGTTAGGGGCATGATACTGCCCATTAAAAACAAATATTTTATCTTACACTTAAATCTATCGCTGCTTTAAATTTCATAAAAAATTGTGCTCAGCCGTGACAGAAATGTTTTCCATTAAAGTCGATGCTATGCTCACTAAAAGAGCAAAGTGTATTTGATACTCTTCTTATGCGAATGTCGCTTTGAAAAATCTATGAGTTGTCTTTCCACAAATAACATCGCGCCAATCAAAGAAAACAAAAATCCGGATACTATTTAGAAAGAATTTAAAAATGGTTTCACTTTTTTCCCAAAAGATTTCTTTTTTGAAGATATTGTCATATAAAAACAGATATTTTGGCAATTAAACATGTTTCATAAGGTTTGCGAAAAATCAGATATAGAATATAGAGAAGCAATTTTAATATAGCTAGTTTGGTTTCTTTAGGCTATATACTCGTACAGCCTTTTAACATAGCGTCTGTTTTTAAGTAATTTTTTCTTTCAACCTCTAATAAAGATGCCTAGTGTTGTGATCGTACGAAAGTTTTATAAGCTCTTTAGCATTTATGGGATATTTAACATTTTTTGAGAAATTTGTAGGATTTAAGCTGAAAATCAATTTAGTTTCATCAAAACATTAAGATTTCTAAGTCACTGGTATTTTTTCACGTCACTATGGAAAAGAACACGACATTCTTTCAAGGCTTCTTTCTGGTTTCATCTTAGAATGAACTTAATATGACATCAACGCTTCGAGCGCTATGTATTGGTGATAGTTTTTTTTCGTTTTCTGCTACAAAACACCAAATGTGTTTGTATGTGTAAGCTCCGAATCTTTGCGTCTCCTCTTCAATTTCCTGGGCCATGATAAAGAGTGTCTTGTCATAAATGTAATTGAACTCAGCTCATATTTCCGGCGTGGCTTTAAAGGACAGAAAGATTTTTGATAAAACAATAAGTAAAAGAAGACACATAGTTTAAAAATGAGATAAAGTAGGAAAAATAAAGTGAAAAATGAAAGGAAATTATGTGAAATATAATAACAGAGACCAGTTTGATAAAGTGATTAAACGGAAAAGTTGTATATCGCTTAAGCTTACAATAAAATTGAACACATAGTAATTTAATTGAAGTTACCGATATTCTTGTTAATTTGTAAATTGGTCAACGTTTTTTCTTCAACAAGAATGACATGAACAAAAGTTGCATTAATACAACATGGAATTATGTGACACATTTTTCAACTATTGCAAACATTTTCATATTCTTTTTATAGCTGCTTACTTTTTTTTTAAATTTTTTGTCTATTGAACATTTTTTGAAGCAAAATATCTCAAAAACTAAGGAGAAAAAATAGCAAACATATAAATAATGCTTAAATTTTATTGACTATTAATCGATATAAAAAGAAATGAAAATTCTTTTCAAAAAAATGTTATCCTTTGACAAAAATTTTAAATGATAATTATATACATTTTGTTAAATTGCAAAGCTTTAAATCTTACAGGATGTTTAAGTCTAAATAAAAACCTAGTTATGTCCCAAAAAGATTTTAATAGCGGTAACTTTTTCATGCTTTCAAATTAATGTAGGTACATTTTTTCATAAATCACTAAAATTTTAATTATTATTTTTAATCATTAAAGTTTTTACACAGCATTTTAATAATCCTACGTAACAAAAAATCATTATTTAACATTTTATTAAACATATTATTTTACTGAATGCATAATTTAGTAATAAACCAATTAAATGTATAAATATTTAGATTTCTTCCATTGTTCAACAAATTTACCTGAATTGTACTGTGTAGTATTAAATTAAATTTAAAAATATGTAAGCATATAATTAAAGATTGGCATTGCTTATAAACCATAATATACTAAGTGCTCTGCAAGCTAATAATTTGACGTGAAAAGTGAAATGTATAGTGCTTTAAAAAATGGGCTCTAAACTTTTAAGCCAGCATAACCGAAAAAAAGTACTTAAAATCACATTAACTACAAAAAGCCTATAAAACACACAGAGGATGCATGTGTATGTATTTGGAAATCCTTAAAAAATACCGCACACGAACATTAGCTATATGACACGCTAAAATGCTTTCATTATCATATCTATGTATGTAGTAACTAAAAAAAAACTTACCGTAATATTGCGTACACTATAAAAAATTTTGGCTCAACTTCCAAAAATAACACCATTCGGCATGAATATCAAAAATTCAGCACTAGCTGTGTTTTGAACGACACTTTATTTTCCAAAATCGGACCAATAGTTTTATAACAATGGCTTCTTCCATGGTTTTTAGCTTAAATTGCCCTTTGTGCGCTTTGTGAATTGCTCAGTTTTTATTATTTTTCTTTTAATTTATTTAATAAAAGCGATTCAATATTTACATTCAATTTTTTTGTTTTTTCATATAAAAACAAATGGCCTATTCTGATGCTGTTTCAGAAACGAATACGATAATTCAATAGTTGACTCCTTTATTCAATAAATCGGCTCTAATTTTATGAATTTGGCGTTCAATATTCAATTTTGGTGTATTAACTGTCATTGGATTATTGGCATAGATCAATGACTTTAATATATTCCACATAAAGAAGTTCAAAAGTCTTAAGTCAGAAATTCTTGAAGACCATTCGGCATATATATTTTCTGATATGATGACTCTCCGAACTTTTCAAGCAATAAATTAATTGCAGGCCATAAAATTTTACTGATCTGTACAGCTCAACATCGACATTTGAAAAAATTAGGGCCACCGTGTCGCAAACCATACTAATTAATTTCTTTTGGAGGCTCCTCGTGAATAATTTATAGATTGGCTTGAGATCAGTACCGACAAGTTCACTTATTTACTAATCCAAAGAGGTGAGAGTTCACCATATCAACGAATATGATTTCCTCGCTAGCTATTTTTCGAGTTATTATTAGGCAAATACGGCATTTCCAATGATCCAAACGTTTTCATTCTTATGTAATAACATTTTTTTAAGAATGCTACCTTAAGTTCATCTGTAAATTGTCTATTGAGATTAAAAAAAAAACCTACTTCTGATAGCAAATCGGAAAATCGATTTGGAAGAAGCGATGTCAAATTTGAAATAAGCAAAAAAAAAAGAAATGTTTATTAAATTTGGTTAAGTTGAAAACTAAACTAAAAATAACATGAAACCTAAAGGTAAAATTTAAAGTACTCCGTTGAATTACAATCCTTACCAACTAATTAAAACAAATAATCAGACCCAATTAAAAACTTTGCTGGCGTGTTATTTTTTTTTTACTTTTAAGCTAAAATCGGCCACTGTGCAACGATTGTTGTAGTTGTTATAGCAAATTTCGGTTAAATTTGTTGGCTTTAAAAAAAAATTTGTGTTTGAAATAGTCAAAAAAAAATATTTCCAAGGTCAGAATGCATATAATTTGCGAAAATAAATAATTTTTATTTATGTGACAAAAAAAAATTTTTTTTTTTGATATATGTGACTGGGAAAGTTAAAAGGGACGAAAATAACTTTTCGAGAAAAACGACTTTGAAGTTAAGAAGTGGTTTTATATGCCCATGAACGTTTTTATAGCTTGAAACTTATTACTCGGGAGTTTATGAGGTCGCTGACTACGAATCTGGCATCAGATTTCAAAAATTCAAAATGGCGGATTCAAAATTGCGGACAAATTTTTAAAAAACTGATCGGATTTGCTTAAAACTTGGTACTCGGGGGTTTTCAGTTTCGCTGATTACGAATCTGGTAACAGATTCTCAAAATTCAAAATGGAAGATTCAATATGGCGGACAAATCTTCTAAAAACTGATGGGATTCACTTGAATCTTGTTACTCGGTTTATGAGGTCATTGATTACGAATCTGGTGTAATTTTTTCGAAATTTAAAATGAAAAAAGTACGGGAAAACGTTTTAGTAAAAATATGCATCTTTTGAAGAAAACGTCAAAAACACATTTATAATTTTTCAATATTCAACTTCAATTTTCAAATTCAATTATTTTTATTTTTGGTCCCTATTGCGGTTGTCGATTTGCTAGCCATCGATTTCATAGAAACGATACCATTTTGGTATTACGAAACTCAATAGAAAAAATTGCGTCACTGTAACTTGAAATATTATTATTTTTCTTGAGACAGCCGTTTAGTTTCATTCAGTTTGAAATATTTTGTGTGAAAAATTTAAAAAATGATGAAATTTCTACTAAAATAGAAAAAAAGCGCTTATCTATTGTAAATAGACAACCGCAATAGAGACCTTTGATATCAATATTTTTTTATTACTTATTTTATTGACAGAAAAAATTTCACATTAACTGCCAAAGCATGATCTTGAAAATTTTTACTACACGAAATTTGTGCAGCAGAAAATAGCAACATGTAGTAGGGACTGGAATTATTATTTTCACTCTCTTCTGCGATTTTTTTTTACAGAAACAAGAAATAGTAAAAAATAGCACAAATTATCAAAAATTTGTACGAATTTTCAAGTAATGGAACAAACCTATTGTTTAGTGTCATCATGTTATCTTTTGGCATTTCAAAATTCAATTATAGTTAAGAATTTTTTTATTTCAAGCGTATACACCTTCCAGTGAGTCAAGGTTTTGAAGGAAGATTTTTTACAAACTATGCTAACATTATATAAAATACACTATAAGTTCTGTAATGCCTTTATTGTTTTTGATCTGTAGCGGGAATTGACCTTTTGAAGAAATAAATTTTTCATTTTACTCCAAATCTTAAAACTGGTTCCAAGGCTGAAAACATAGTGTTTTTTTTTTGGATTTCCTTACCCATTTGCTGTAACAAATGTAGTCCAAAAACTTATGATGCATGAAATTTCGGAATTTCTATTCAATTATCTCTGAAGTTCACTTTGTGCAAAAACTACGTATTATCTGAAACTAAGCTGTATAGAGCATAGATGGGCACCATGTTGGAAACAAGAGCTATTTACAACAAAAGCAACAATTACAACAACAGAAAAAAAACTCCACCATAAATTATATCTCGATAGAAAAAAAAATTCTACAATAAACCAAAAGTCAATTCCAAGAATCAAGCAAGAACAACATGAGTATTGAAATAAAAAAAACGCTCTCAAATGAAACGAGAGAAGCTGTCCTCAATGATCGCATTGTTGTTTCCTTATACGCTCCCTTCAGTTTTTTTTTTCTGAATGCTGCAACAATAACACTTATACAAATGCCGTGCATAGCGCATATAAAGAAAGCCACAGCGATAAAAATATGCGTAGCTGTAACTGCATGTGTATGCTGTTTTGGTAACTTTTCTTAAGAAAAAACGAGGTGTTTGTTAGTTAAGAGCTAAAATTGACTCATTTTTCCTATTCAGCCCATCGCTGATATAGAGTATATAGATGATAAAAAATTTTAGGTAAAATAGATTTTTTATATGAACCTTTTCAATAAACTATTTTAAAAAATCAGTTTTTTAATTACCACAATATTAAATTAAAATCATTGATTACGAATGGAATTTGTGAACATTTTTTTTTTTTTTTTTCATTTTATCTGATGGCTCTTATAACATGACAACTTAAGTATAGAAAATGTGCAGATTTATTTTTGCATAGTTTTTCTGGAAATTCAGTCAAAAAGTTCTGACCAAAATAATGACAAAGAAATATTAAGCTTATTCGTTTAAGAATAACATTTAAACGAAACGTTATACTAAGCCTCTCAAAGTCTGAACTAACAAAAAAAATTAAGCAAAATATGACAATAAAACTATTTTTAACTTTCTTTAAGAATAACAAAATTTTTCGAGTGTAACTTCATATACTGTCATGCTACCTTAACGCACACATATATCTGAACTCGCACACAAACGTTGTGGGCGCCCCTATAAACTACTTTAAATTCCATTGCATTTCATTAACTTCAATGCATGAGAAAAAAAAAGGAAAACTGAAATCACGAAAAAGTTAACGAATAATTTTAACGGCAGCTTAACGACGACTGCAAGGACTTTTGCCAACTTCGTCTGTTGTTACGTCTACCTTTCACAGCTAATTTAACAAAACGACAGCGAAAAAATTTGTGAGTTTTTGTGTGTGCAAAGTAGCGGAGTCAACAGTTTTCAAAAATTAAAAAAAAAAAAATTAATGCGAACATAAAAAAGAGTTTGCAAAAAGTACCGTGTTGTGTATGACGTAACACCATCGAAAAGTTTCCACCACTGAGTGCAGAGTGCAAAGTGCCGAGTTCAATATCAGGTCAAAAGCTGAAAATTGGAGTTGGAAAAAGTCCTGTGAAAATTATAGAGCGCTAAATCTAATGAGAATTTTAAATAGCGTTTTCTGTGACTGTGAGCCATAAGCTTCTCACACTAATTTATTTGCATTATTTTTGCGTTAAATATTAAGCAGATTTCAAACAAAGTTTTCAGATTTATTAAGTTATAAGAGTTGCTATGCTTTTAGGTTACTTTTTCATAAATAGTGCTCTAGCAAAATTTGAATATTTTAATTTTTGGCTTAAGGATTCATTTAGATTTTGGAAAATTTATTTGAGTTGCTGGCAAAATCACAAACAACCAAAAAATAAAAAAACACAACTGAACTTTAACGACAATAAAAAATATTCATTGAAATATCAATGACCTTAGAAGATTGAAAATTGAAAAAAATAAATGTTTTGAAAAGATCAACTGATTCTTATAATTTCATATTCCAACAAGTTTTACCGCAGATTTCTTATTTACAGAGATAAGATATATATTATAAATTAATTTTTATTTTTCGTAAGAGCTTAGATATACCTTTAGTAGGTAATACCAAAATTAATTTGAACTATTATAGTTTTTGTAATTTATGAGCAAGAATTTTCTATGATTTTACGAGTTTAGCATTAAGCGTTTTCAAGTGGAATTTATTGCGTAATACCGAAATGGACCAAAACAGATCAACATTAAACCAACATTGAAACAACCCATGCTACTCACATATAGGCTGTCCGAAATTAATAGCTTCTGAGAATGTGTGCTCGTGTATGGCAATGTACGTATGCATATATGAATACGAGTGAAAGGAAGCTTTAGGATTCATATAATGCATAACAAGAGCAACCAAACAAAACAGATAAAAGCAAAATTTCCTAAAAAATCTAACTGTCACAAAATTGATACAGCAACAACAGTAATATGAAAAACAAAAAAAAACAACAACCATAACACTAAAACTATAAAATGTATGTGCCCTACTTTTCTTACAGCCGCATATCCTACTAAATTATGTTGCCTTCATACTGAATTCACGTAAATTTCAGCTGCAGCTTCCGTTGGTGTTGCTGTTTTTGAGCCTTTCCTATCTTTCCTTAACTGAACACAAATAGAAAACATGACCAGAACAAGAACATGGTTACAGTCAGTTTGATACAACAAACAATCACAAATGTAACATTTAAAAAGGACAAAATATGTGTAATCCTGTTATTATGCCAATGCCAGAAACAACAACATCAACATCAACAAATAAAACCAGCAACATCTGGGCCTACCTTCAAAGAAATGTAGGAAAAAAGCAAAAATAGTAGTCGAATATAGTAAAGGAACCCTAAGCAGCTCTTCACAATTAATGCTTTATTCATGTTATCCCTAAATGCTTGGCTGGACGCAAGCAAACAAGGACACAAAATCAACATAAGCCGTATGTTGAAATGAACAAACTCATTTTCTCTTTCTCGTCAACGTTCTTTCAAAAAAAAAAAAAAACCAAATATAGTACGACGAAGAAGAGCAACTTCCTTGCGGCGTTGGCATTTAGTATTAAAAAGCTTATTCGTAGATGCCATTACAGACTTTTCGAAGGTTTTTGTTGTTCACACGATTACCCGTACATTTGCTTTGCTTTTGGTTTCGGGCCTCTTTTGTCAAGTGGATTTCTTGCATATGAATGAGGGAATGCATGCATAAATAAGGGCACTGCGGGCTGGATAAGCTTGAGAAACGTTTAAGTTATTTTGTAGTTTGTAAACTATTACACAGAGGAAAATTGCTTTGGAACAATTAAATTTGCACCTCTTATCATTTAAGTAAATCACCAATCTTTTATAGTGGGAAATCTTATGTACGTTAAAAAACTTACTTTAATTAACAAAAATCATGTTTTAAGATCCGAATCTAAGTACCGGAGATATTGAGAAAAATTTAATAAGAGAAGCCTACGTTTGGAAAAAAACTAAAAATATTTTTTAAACTAGTTCTATTATAATAATCCAGATACTTCTGTTGGAAAAGTTTAATGATTTCAGGGTAAAAACTAAGATCTGGAGGGTTGAATACCATTTAAAGCAACAAAATAGGTCTATTCGAGACTGTATTTTCCGATGATATGACGAAAAATGTAGATGCGCTACCTCTATTTTCAGTAAAAAAAAAAAGTTTTTGAATGCTCAAATTCGATGGTGACGGTGGACTTTTTTTTTCCTGTTAGGTCGGATACCTAACAAAAGCTTTTTACTTGGTAAAAATTTACTCTTAGAGCTATGTATTTAGAAAACAAAACAATATATATTTTTGAAAGAAAATTTATTTCAATTTTAAAAACATAAGCTGAAAATATTTAAAAAGTTCACTTTTTTTTCTAATAAAAATAAAGAATAAGAAAAAATAACGCACAAGCCGAACTCGGAGAGTTCTAACATATGCCTATATAATTTAAATATTTTTCCCAACTCAATTTTTTGTGTGAAGCCCCCTTTTTTGTAAGCATTTTGAGCTGGTTAGGCATAGGCTAGACCAGTTTTTGGCAAAAACTAGGCGTTTCAATTCTTTTTGTTGATTTGTTGTGAGTACCACATCATTAAAGCGTTAAGTTGCCATTATACTATGCATCATTTTTTGCCAATTCTTTGTGCTATTGATTTGCCACTTATTGTCCCTTACGTTTAGTGCGCCGTAAAATTATGTCACTCATTTCACTTGACAAAATTGATATGAGTAAACCTTTTGCTGAACCAGTGGCTTCGCCACAATATTTCCGAATATTATTTCGCTTTGTTGTATGGGATTCAGGATAGTACACGGTAACGAATACTACCTTTACCGCATTGATTGGTTGCAATTCCTAATTTTCGCTTAAAAAACATGATACATCAGCTTCTATACATCCTATAAGCTCAGCATCTGATGCTTCTGATTCTATTTCGTCAACTGGTGGAATATATTGATCTGATGCTCTGATTATCTCCTCATCGCTTACACATTAACTCAATATCTCTTGAAGTTTGACTGAATTGTGTCTCTTAATACGTACTCTGTCTTTATGCGAAGCCATATCATCCCAATTAATCTTGAAATTATAGAAAATGCACCACTTTTTTGCAGTCACACATAAAATAAAAATATAACTCACAAACGCTTCGTCAACGTCAAAGCGCAAAGAGTCACTGTGGGAAGTAATTTTACTAATGATTTTGTATCATGCATCATAAAATGTAGTAAAATCTTTTGAAAAGTTAATGAGACATGACTAAATAAAATTTTAGTTTGATATCATTATTATGTACAGAATGAGCAAAAATCTTTGAAATCTTCATACAAATTGTATAGGGGTACCCAGGCACCCCGTCACGTATGGGAAGGTGTATTTTTTTTGTCACGCACAGAAGGGTTAACGTAAAAACATTTTCTTAAATAGCTCTCATTTAGTGTTTCGAATTGTGTAAAAAAATGTTTTTTTTTCTGAAAAATGTAAGTACTTTTTCTTAAATTTCTTTGATAAAGATGAACTTTTTACTATATATGGTTTTATAGACAACAATATAAAATAATTTTCTTGACCATTGAGTCCCGTTGCTAGTTTAGCCAAAAAATATTTTCTCAACGATGAATATTTTTTTAGTGTAAAGATTAAAAGCATCTTGAAGCAAACGGCTAAGATGAACACAGTCAGAAATGTGAAGATATGTGAACATGTGTGTCGTTGTATTTGAATTATTATAGGGCTTTTGATTATTGCAATCTGCATTAGATGAAATGAAGTAATTTAGGTAATTGTGTTAGTTGGTTTAATTACTGGAATTCAGGTAAAACCAGTAATAAAAATAAACCAAAATTATAGCAAAGGATAACATGAGCTCAGTAATTAAGTGAAATCGAATAATTATAGTGCATAGTTAAATTAATTATGCACATGCTAAGTTGTAAAAAGGGATGATATCGATGGCCGAATATATTCCTTTGGTATTTAAGAAGCAAATGATTGAAATTTAAACTTTCATGCTCATATCCCACTAGGCATTTTTGCATTTATTAGGCTCTTCAAGAGTTCTATATAACCATTCTTTAAGAGCAGAACTCTTGGAAATATTCGCTTAAGAGGTTTTAAAACACAGAATAAATGCTACTTAAGACCAAAAGGGCACCTTCTATGGGGACCTTCAAGAGGTTTATGTAAGAGTTAGCTATGACGTTTTCAAAACCTATTCAAGAGTTTAATGAATTAATACACCTAGAGGTCTATAAATATTTTGTGCTCTTGGAAATATTTATACACAATTTTTTTTCGAACGGAATTTTAATTAGGTTTATTTTATTTTGACGAAGTTTTAATAAAGATTTTGTTTTTGGTATACATACTTTTTGCAGTATTACAAAGTTAAATAGATAAAAAGAGAATAGCAAATGGAATTATAAAATGGCAATATGAAAATGATGCAACGAATAATTATGATTTTCGGCACAATTATTGACCAAAATTTACGTGCGAGCAAAGATTTATCGTGAAGTTTGGGGTTTTGCTTCGAAAAACTTAGCGCGCTTCTGAAATATTACATATTAGAAAAATAAAATATTTGGGCTAAAATTAATTTTTAGGTTTTTCTTTAATATTTATGTCTCAAAATACGTTTAAGTGATTTTTTATGTAAAAGCAAATTGAAATAAAATGATTTACTGCACAAAAAATGATTATTTAGGCAAAAAAAAAAAGAAACGCATTTATTTTTTTGTTGTTGTTGCTATTTCGTCGGCATGTATATTAAAAAAGATGGCCGACGACGCCAAGTTTTTAAAATTCCTCGATAAGTGGCATATAAAACTTAAGGATTATCTCTAAGACTTCATAAGAGGTACTTTAAACTTAAGGATTATATTAAGGGCTTAATAAAACTTGACAGTTTTAATTTGCTAAAATTGTTTATTTAAAATAATTTTGTGTCCATTGTTAGGGTTACCATATGAACAAGTGCAAATTAAGAAAGAGATGTTTTATGAGCTATTTTCTTTATAGAAATACGAATTATAACCCAAATTCGAATAAACATATTTTGGGCCATCTTGCGTTTATTTTTGTTTTCTCAATTTAGTTTTGGAATTTGTGCCTCATATTTTTTTTAAACAAATTTAGCAGTGGGTGATAATTAATTTGTATACGCTTTATTTTGATTAGTGATACCAATCTACAAAATTTTGTAGCAATTCCGTAAGTCATAGATGTTTCATTTGAAAATGCTGTGTGTAAGTAATAAAAATGGTCGGTCGCCTGCCCATACACTGGTTGTCCAATAGAGATCTGCGTTAGCGTATTTAAATCGGCTTTTAAGTCATTTGCCACATTTCAACTCAACGTAAGTTTTTATGATTTGAATCAAAATTCAAATCAAAATAAAAATAAAAAAGCAGCAAGAGAGGTGGTCGCTGCAACCGCAAATTAAATTATCAACACAATACAAGCGCAAGTATTAGGGCAAATCGTACGTTTTCATGCTTCCTTTTACTCTTAATTCGATTTTGTCTGTTGCGAAGCGTACTATGGAAGAGGCTAAGTTTAATTCAACTCCAAATTTTTATAAAACCATACTTTTCTTATGTAATTTTAAATTTTAGGAATGAATATGTAATCAAAAATCTCGGTCATATGTAGTTTCGGAGATAAAACTGCCGAAAGTTGCGGATATAGCTTTTGTATAAATCAATATAAGGTAGAAACCCCTAGACTTACATATATCCAAATTATGTGTGTCGTATGGAAGATAGTTTAATGAGCTACAATATTGGTTAAAAAATCATTCAAATTTGACATACAATTTTGGAGATGTGATGAGTTTTCTGAAACATTTAAAAATATTTTTTTAAGCAACTGTTATTTTTTTAATGAATGTTAATAACCTACTGGACGCTGGCGTTAATGTGCGCTTTGTTGTTGTTTGCTTGTGCGTTCCGTATATTTTTTCATAAGAAAAACGACATTGTAGTTTTATATCGTATGTTGTGTTCTCAGCGTACCACAAATCATAAGCAAACGACGCTAAATCATTTCGTTGCATCGTCCTGTTTCGTGCTACTGTTACTGATGTGCTGCAGAATGTCAAACTTGATTTAGAAATGTCAATAAATCCAATAGTTTGACGTAACAGCAAGCGCATTTACGCAGATCTCTATTGTCCAATGCCAAGATCTGGATAATTAAAGAGGGCGAAAAACGTGTTTTGCTTAATATCTCGGAAAGTAAGCTGCAACAGAAAAATATATTAAGGCCAATGTTCTAGAGAAGATGAAAATACATCGATTTCATATCAAAAAAAATCTTCGTATCACAAGATTTGACCCTCCTTTCATAGCCTTATAATTTCCAACCACCATCGCGATTTTCGAACAAAAAAAAGTATTTTGGCGAAAAATGTTTTAATGGAAACTTTTAAGCTAATATTACTTGCTTCCGAAAACTAAATTTTTCGCCCTAAATAATTATTTCTGTTCAAAATTAAAGTATTTATTGTAAGTTTTAATCAAAGTTGGGTCACTTGTCACATGGAAATTTTTCGAGCATGAAATCGATGTGTTTTGATCTGCTCCTCTACAACACTGACCTCAATATATTTTTCTGTTTGTGGCTTACTTTCCGAGTTCTTGAGTAAAACTTGTTTCTCGGCTTCTTTAGTTGATCAAATCTTGGCATTGGACAACCAGTGCACGGAAAGGCCGCAATTTTTATGACGTACATCACTAGCATTGTCGAATGAAATAATGTTTAACTTTGCAAAAATGTGAAAACGGAGTAAACAAGTCAAAAAAACGATACTACCTTTGGGGACTTGAATCAAGAATTTATCAAATTCCAAAACTTTAATTTTTAAGAAAATGTTTAAGTTATAAGTTATTTACTATTTTTATAAGAGTACTGGCCATTTAAATTTTTTTATTGAATTGCGGACGTTTGGTAACCCTACTTTTCGATAAAAAGTTTTATGGAGCTCTGTGAAGAGTTCTATAAATAAATGAAACCAAATAAAGTTTTATAAAGCTCTTGCGAAGAGTTCTATAAATGCATGAAACCAAAAAAAGTTTTATAGAGCTCTTGGAAAGAGTTCGATAAATACATTAACTCATACAAAGTTTTATAGAGATCTTGAAAAAATTTAAAGAGGTATTTAAGTGAAAGTACAGTTATTCTGATAACGCACTGAGCACAAGCTATGTAATGAATCATTGGGCAACAACTACAATTGTCATTTTAAGCCATATGCAGCCATTTTGAAAACTAGTTCAATTTTAAATACGATTTAAGAAGCTCTTCATTAAATGTTGATATTTAAAGAGGTATTTTATAAGTTCACGTAAGAGTTGAAGCTTATATTGGCACTTATATAGCACTTAAAAACTCAGAAATTGAAGAGCTCAATAAAATGTATGGCTCTTAAAGTAAAAAATAAATTTTATTTATTAAAAAGCTTTTATCAAACATTTTTTAAAGATCTTGATAAATATTAAAATGTTTGAATACAAAAATATTTATAAGCGTTTTATGAAGAACTTCCGAATCCTTCTTAAGACCTTATAAATACCTTAGCTCTACTTAAAAAAGAAACTTTTACAGACGATTTAAGAACCTCTCACAAGACGTTGTTAAAACTTTGATAAATACTTTTAAAATTTTGAGTATTTTTTGTATTTGTAAACATCTTAATTGGGAGTTTTGAAATGCTTTATAAATAATTTTGATCGCAAGATTTAATTTTATTTTTTTAAGAGGCGAATAAATACTCTGGTATAAGTTAAGAGCCCTATAAATGTTTATTAAATGCTTTCGAAAATTCACAAGAGCTGTGGATTATTTTAATGCCCAGTGGGATATGATTATGATCAAGTAAAAATATAATTACGAAAATGTGTAAGTTTCATTTTCAAGGTATTTAGTGAATAATTTCTTTGTGAATTTCATTTTAGGAATCAAAATATGAAATTGGAATATTTATTCCATTCCAAGGAATTTAATTATTTAAGGACTTAAAAATCGAAATCAGTCAGCCATTTTTCCAAAACGAATGTCTGCACTAATCGATGTGAAAAAAAATTTATTCCCAATGATGCCAAAAAACATTTTTCAAAAAATGGAACTGAAACTAGCTCTGCCGATATCCGGCCTACATATAGTGATGTTCAAATATCATTTTACATTCTTTTTTCTTTTAATTTACATAAAACTGCCAATTGTGGTGTTTAACGCTCCTTTCCGCATCGATTGGAGCAGAAAATCCTTTAGAAAAATTACCAAAAGCACAGCACAATTAAACGATGTCTGCGGAAAAATTTTTGGGCAATCTAAATTTTAGCTTAGACTCTCAGTGTGGCTTCATAATTAACGTGAAACAAGTCCTCATTGATTTATTTCTAAATATTAAGATTCCCAAACAACAATTGAATTTGAATTTTTCATAAATTAAAATCAATAATTTCTTGTTAAAATTCCTTGTGATGAGATCAAATATTTTCTCTACAAAACTTTGATTTCATTAATGAAATCACTACGTTTGCCATTGAATTTAAGAAATCGATGAAAAATTTCAAATTGGATCAGAAAGTAACCATTGCTTCACAGCTATGGTTAGAAGTAAGTCAACAGCTTAATAAAACAGTCCTATTACTCACAAACAATTTCATAAGTTTCGTCCTAGTAACATATACGCAATTCGATATCCCACATAGCAGACTTTGAAAGAAATTTAAAAAATATTTCATTCCGGTTGCAAATTGGTTATAATTTACCAAAACTAATAAATCACTATCGTACATAATGCATTATTTTTTGTGGTTTCCCTGTTAAACAGAAAAAAAACAACGCTTTTGGCATGGAGATTGACACGTAAATCCTTCGGCGCAAATTAAAAACCAATCTATATGCAACGCAGGCCGTAAATTACCAGTCCCCAACACTGCCAGTACATTTCAAGGATAATGAGATTAAACACAGATCAGTATCTGTACATTGGGCATAGCTATTGGGCAAAAGCATGAAGTGATAAATCCATGCAACAAATTTAAGCCACGTTGCAGGTAATGCTGTCAGCTACTGCGAACACAATATAGAGAGTTTGGATTACAGTCAATGTGGTCACATAACCATGGCAAAAAAGTATCCGGACGATTTCGTAATAACCCGCAGGAATTGTACGATGCTAATTCCCCCAAACAGTACGAAGGAAGGAAATTTTGCTTAACGCGTATACGCGTTTTATTAAGACATTCTGAGAATTTCAATAAATTTGCTGTTACATCAGCAGGAAAAGCAGAGTGACAACAAAAATAAGATGGAGAAAAAACTCCAGCACAGCAGCGTCAACACTTTGGGGCGATTAGCTTCTTTTTTTTTTTTTTTGGTTGCCTGCTGAGCATATTGCGAACGCTGAACGTGCGTCACTGCGCTACAAGCAGGCAATAGTCGTTGACTGACTGGCAGGCGTTTGTTGTCAGCGCTGACGAACAAACTGAAACCCGATAACAGCAAGACGTCACACGTGACTTTGTAGCGAGCGCTTTTGTTAAATTGTTGGCGAATATGCTGCAATCTTTATGTAATAATGCGCTGTTTCTTTTATTAGAGCAAGCACAGCGTGCTATGTGCGCTGGTTAATGGGTAGTGGAACCGACAAACGTAACACAGCTGTATTTTTTTTATAAAAAAATTTAATTTTAATTAACTGCACCAGAAAAGCACATTACTAAAGTTACGGTTTCGGGATTCAGCAAATTATATTGTCGGGCGTTAGGAGAGTTCGCGGTCGCTTATGTTAGCTAAAAATGTATTATATACGAATAAATAATAATAAATATAAATAAATCTCAGGTCATGCCTTGCTGCTGCTACGCAGCAAGAATATTCGTTCCTTAGAAATTCGTGACGAGCACTATTAACAAAAATATTGATTTATTGCAAAGAATATTTAATGAAGAAAATTTAAATTTTTTCGCTTATGTTCGAGACATTGTCAGGTTGGGCAGACTTAAAGCACGATCACTGACACATTTAAAACGTTTGAGCTGTAACAAGAGCTTGAAATAAACTTTTATAAAAGTTTTTTTAGGTAAAAGTAAACTTTAAACTATTATTTTTGTGAAATAAAAGTAAAAGTTTCCTTAAAACTTTTATATCCGAAAATAAAGGTAAGTTTTTTTTAGCTTATATTTCAAAAAGTCAAAAAAAAACTTTTAAAAAAAACTTTTATTAATAAAAGTTTTTTTTAAAAGTTTTTTTGACTTTTATTAATAAAAGTTTTTTTTAACTTATATTTTTAACAGTCACATGCAAAGAGTTTTTTTGACTTTTATTTTTCAAAAGGCGAAAACAAAAGTTTTTTTTGTATAAAAAAACGAGGAAAATCCTAAAATAATATCTTAGATCACTAAGCAAAAAATTTCAAAGGAGAAAACTTAGGATTATTGATGATAAAGTCCAAAGGAAAATACTTAACATGTTTCTGAAAAGAAAGAAATTTATGATAATTATGCACTTACATATGTATAATTTTTAGAAAAATTGTGCTCAACGCATCAATGGGATAAGGCCGAAAATGGATTTTGGGAGTGACAAGTGAGGTCCCCGACCCTCCTAAATGGGATTTTTGGACCCATTTTTCGAAAAAAAATTTATTGCACGAATCGATGGGAAAAGGCCGAAAATAGATTTTGGAAGTGACGAGTGAGGTCCCTGACCCTCCTAAATGGGTTTTTTGGACCCATTTTTCGAAAAAATTCTTATCGCTCGAATCGATGGGAAAAGGCCGAAAATAGATTTTGGAAGTGACGAGTGAGGTCCCAGACCCTCCTAAATGGGTTTTTTGGACCCATTTTTCGAAGGGATACCGTGGCCACAAATAAAAGAAAAATGAAAGTGCTAAGGACTTAAAAATTTTTGAAGACAATCATCAGATAGTACCTAGATTAGGAAAAACAAACTATAAAAGATCTAAACTTTTTTGGGTTGAGAGACAAAGTGGGCGACAAAGTTGAACTTTGAAACTTGTTCGAAACAAAATGCACTAATGTATCCGCATATTGGCGGAAAGAAGATTGTTTCCACTTTATAAAAATGCTTTTATTTTTCTTCTTACGCCTTTATATGAATTGTACGGATTTTTAAAAAATTTAAATGACAAATGATAAAAACGGCAAATTTGTAAGGGTAAGAGTAAAAGAGTTTTTTCAAATACCTCGCAACTTCAATATGTCGTTTGAGTTTTTTTACGATTAAAGTAAAGTTAAAAAACGTTGTTTTTAATAATTCTCAAATTCAAAATAAGTGTAAAGTTTTTCGTGTTAAAAATAAACGGCGAGACGTTATTTTTACTATTTTCAATTTCAAAATTTTTGGCTTTAAGTCAAAAGTAAAATTTTCAAATTTGCAATGAGATTTATCCCTGTTGCCGCACTGTGAAAATAACTAATTTTTAAATTAAATGAAAAAAATTGCAAAGCAAACATTTTTTTGTAATGCTAATACATAGTTACTAGTGATCGAAAAAAGTTTCTAGGGCAACATTTTAATTCGAAAACTAAGTAAAACTAAATAATCTTTATTTAGTCTATTGATTTCTAAAATGAAGTGCGATAAAAAAGGTAACATGTTAATTTATTTGACAAATAACATAATATAATTTGACATATGGGGCATTTCAGAGGAAGCGGACAATACAAAAAAAAAATGAAATTTAGAAAATTGTTCATATTAGGCTTAATTGTACTTCTAGAAGGTGTAAAAGCTTAATTTTTTTTTATATAAGGCAAGTTGTGGACTTCCAAAAATTGACGTAATATGAATAATGGATTTTTCGGAAGCAGTTTTTCGAACTTAACAAAATTTCAATAAAATATGAAACATTGTGGGTTCAATAGGAAATTTACTGCTCTTTTCAGTTATAAAATCAGATTGGAAATTTGATTATTTTTTTTGTGGAAAACCGTGAACATTTCATCTCAGAATTGAAATAGTTTCGACACATTTTATTTTTTTTATTTTAACTTAAAAATAAAGCATAAAGTGTACCGACAATATGCAAAAATTTTTTTAACGTGATTTGCATTAGTTTACGAGATATATGGATTGAAGTGCATACGTGCCGCACTTTGTATGGGACGTGGCAATATCTTAAGTAATTTAATTTATATATCTCCTTAACTAAGTAATAACGATCACATTAAATTTTTTTTTGTGAAACATCTATATACTTAAGGCTTTTTTTTAAAACTAACATATTTAAAAAATATTATGTCGAAGTTACTGCAAATTTGATTTAAAATTTTTAATTCTGGTTTTCCATACATAAAAAAATTTAAAATTCGAATTTAACTAAAAATTAAAAAGAGCATCCTTTTTACTAGTTAAATCAATATTGTTTTTATCTAATATATAAAATTCTTGATTCCAATAACACCGTTCAAAAATGATGGTCCTTAAGCTTCGCCAACTCTTCAGAAGCCCATAACTCGGCAATTAAGCCTCATACGAAAAAAAAAAATTATGTATACACATTTATGTCTACTATATGCATAACTTACCCGAATATAAGCTAATTTCACGACCTCACTTTATTTTCATCGCTCGCTTCGCCTGAAAAGCCTCATATAATACATTTAGAAAAATTAATTATCGCCGGTTTTCTTTTGTAAAAATTTTATTTGACATAAAGTAATTTGTTTATATATTTGCGATAAGTGTATAAATTTGTGGTCGATTGTATTTTTTTTATCAAAACCGCTCCCAAAAGTATTAGTATTTGCATGCAAATTTAAAGAATCATCACCAAAAGACGGTAATGAAGTTATGCTTAAGAGATGTGGGGAAATTACTCAAATAAGTTAAGTTTTTTTTTTTCGTAAGTTCTATTAGGTTTTGATATTTCACTCAACTAGGGTGCTTTAATTTACTAGTAACCAATTTCATCCAAATTACATTTTTAATACCTGAACAAATTGATTTTACTTAATAGCAAATGAATTAGTTTTATTTTAAATATATAAATACATATTTTTTTGACAAGTAAAATAAAACTTTTCATAAATTTAAAGTTATATTTTTTCTATACAAAAATAATGTTCCTGATAAATAATAACTAAAAAAATAGTAAAAATTTTACAAAAAACAATTTTAAAAAGGATGAAAGTTTGAAAACCACTGCATATTTCTCGTTGATTTCATTTTGACCGATGATAATAAAATGCACTTTTACGAAAATAATTTAAAAATACATCAGCAGCAGTAGCTGATAAAATAAACAGCAGCAGCAACAACAAAAAGTAGAACAACATTTTGCTGTTTAAAATTCACATTTCAACATCAATTCTTGTTTTAACGTTCTATGTGCAATAAAAACAGCGACAATAAAAAACAACAAGCTACAAGACTAACACTGCAACTTTGTTTTTTGGTGGGTTTCATTGCTTTGGTTTCTACTACTTTTTTATGCATAGAAGAGCTAGCAGAAAATCTAAAAATATCAAACTTTTTGGAAATTTTCAATTTATTTTTTTAATTTCTTTTCACTTTTAAAAACCTTATAAAAATATAAAACTTTTATGTAAACACCCTAGTTGAAAGTATGTATAATAAATTTTATATACACATTTACTAGTGTGAGTTTAATTTTGAGTGCATTTTCGTGCAACTCTACGCTTTTGTATGAAAGTTATTTATATTTTGGCTCGTTTGTTGTTAGGAGTGTTTTTGAGAAAAAAAATAGCATTGCAAACGAAAAAAATATTTTAGATCATAACTTATCAATAATTGGCCATCGTAGTTCAAAATATGTTCAGAGTTTATCAGAGAAAGTTCGGCTGCCGCGGAAATATTCTAAGCGAAGGAAACAAAATGTGAACAAAACTCTGCGAACATTAAATGTCTGGCTGAGAGTTAAAGTGACGTTACTGAACTTTGCGTGTAAAGGTGACTTAAAGTGTTAGTAAGTTACCGCTTTCTTGGTTGCTAGAATGAGCAAAATGTCAAATAATAAAGCAAATCATACTAAACATGATAATTTCTCGAATATTTTTACAAATAAATAGAGTGAAATGGGTAATGCATGCGCATTATAAATCACCAAAGATAGATAGGATTGGTCCGACAGTGTTGCAGAATATAATAAAAAAATTCTTGCAATGAACTAAAAATATTTTTGAATAATTCTATATTCAATATGACTGCAAAGTGTTTGCACGAAGCGCGTGCAATCATGCCGAAAGGAAGAGCAATATTCCTATCATCATTCATAATCAAATGTATCATAAAACGTACAATCGAAACTTCCCAGCAAACATTTAGAAAATTTTTATGTCTTCCACATCTCGCATGGATTGTTTGGTATAGTTGCAAGCACAAACTATAACATAGATAAACTCGACTTGTTTTTCAGATAAAAGATGGTAAAAAACTAACTTGTATCTAATCAAAATTGGAATTATAACTAAAGAAGTTCTTATTGCTATCCGAGCTAACTGCATGATTTTGATATTGAACATCGGCTGAAGGAACTGCAATCAACTCGACGAGAAAGACACAATGAAAAACCTACCATAGTACTGTCCAACGCTAACCAGGCACGAAGTTGCTGCATTCAGACAGGCAGAAGCTATGTTTGTAAAATGGAAACCTCTTAATCAAAAAAAGTACATTCTGAAATATGAGCGCAAAAAGTCAAACTCAATGCGTACTTTCACGCTCATCTCAATAATTTTTTTTTTCTTGATCCTAAAACAGTCTGTTCGTTGATTCATGACAACTCCATCTATTTTTTCCTAAATTTGTAAAGCATTCATATCTTCAAAAAATCCATTACATAGTATCGTGTGTTATTATTGTTTAATTTCAGTAGTTTTGTCCTTAAAAATTCTCTTGCGATTATGTGCAGACAAAATTTTATCAGCAGCTTGGTAAAATATCAAGTTAGAAGATCCCACTTTTCAATCTAGTTCAAGAACTTCTGCAAATCTGATATAGAAACCGGTTAAAAAGACTAATGTAGTTATTAAAATAAGATTTTTTTCAAAAAAAAGCAATAATGATTTTTTTTATTGTTTTATTCTTCAATAATATAACCGTAATAACTTAGTTTTGTAGCGAATGCTAATATCAATAATGTATTTCAACTTAAAAGTAGTTAACATTTAATTCATTTTGTATATTTCAATTTCCTTATTTATATCATTTTAAAAACTATTCTATTTTTGGTTATAACATTTAACCCACGACTGTAATGATCGAATTTGCATAGTCAAACTCTTGTTAAAGCATAAAATTTAATTGCACTCTCTCTCTTCATTTTTTTCATATTTCGCTACTGTTTGTTTCGAAAAATTAGCATGTAACTTTGTTATTGTAACTTTCGAAAATGAAGACGATTACTTTCGAAGAAAGGGCAAGCATAAAACTTGTAAACTTGTTTTGGTCATTCGACTGCATACTTGGAAGGAATGAAGTTCTAAGAATAAAAGCAATCTCCAACTAATTTTTTTATTTTCTTTTCTGGCGATTAAGTAAGAAAAATAAACCCACTAAACACCTGAAGACGGGAAACCGACTCTGGTGGAAGCGAGGTTAATAACTTTAACACCTTGAACACAAACAACGACGCTTGTCCGTCGGGTTTGGATCAGGTGGTGATTTAAACAATAAACCAAAATATAATAATAAATAAAATATAAAAATAATCTATATAAAAAGTTTCATGCTTCATTGGCGCCCAACGTAAAATAAATTGAAACAAAAACAATTACACATAAAATACAACAACGGCCGAAAATTCTACATAGCAGAAAATATTTGCACTGGATGTAAGCCGTTAGTTAACGGAGTGATTGTTATTGCTGTTCTTCGCTATTTTTGTTACACAAATACCATACAGAGTCGTTGCATAAAGTTGTGTTTAACTGTGATCAGTGCAGTTGCTATTTTAGTTGCCACTATACAACGCATCATCTTCGTTTTATTTTTGGTGAAAGAATCTGCGACAAGTACCAATAATTACAAAAAAAAAAAGAATGTCTGACAGTCCGTCGAAAAAAACAAGTACTTCTGATACACCTGTTAGCGGTGTCGAGACTCGTAGTGCTGCTGCGGCCCGTAATGCTAACAGTGCTTTAGCTAACAATAATGTACTTCAAACTTCTGGCATTACTCAAAATATTCACGCTAGTTCCGATCCTATGCAAAATGTTGGTGATATTCAACAAAATGCTTCTGCTTATGGTTTTTTTGACGATAACAATTATATTTCAAATAATGAAGTCAACCCAAATACCAGTGGTTCTCATATCCCAGTAGGAAATGCAGCTGCTGTAAACGTTACGTTGACACAGGATCAATTTTTTCAGTTAATAGGAGGCTTGCAAGTTCGACCAGAAAGCAGAGCCACTTTTAGCTCTTGTAGTGCTCGCTTTAGTGGTGGACGCAGTACCACAAAAGTTGATGATTTCATCGCAACCATTTTGGTTTTTAAAAACGCTGAAAATGTTTCAGACGCATATGCTTTGCTCAGCTTACCACTTTTGCTAGAAGGCTACGCTTCATCATGGTGGCAAGGTGTCAAAAGTGAGGCCAGAACGTTTAATAAAGCTTTAGATTTACTCAGGCAGGCATTTTCACCACCAAAACCAGATTGGCGTATTTTTGCTGAAATTAGTCAGGATAGACAAAAGGCATCTGAATCAACAGATAGTTTTGTTTGCAAAAAGCGACGACTGTTTGCACAATTATCCGAAAAGCTATCCGAAAACACTATGTTAAATATTATTTTTTCGCAATTGCTACTAACAATACGAGAAAAAATCACTCGTGAAAGCATAAATAGTTTCCAAGCTTTACTTCAAAAAGCAAGAGAAGTCGAAATGCTAATAAACGAAAACAAAGATTATAAAGCAAAACATTTTGAACCATTGCAAAAATCCGATGAGTTCACGCAAAATCCTACTGTTCGCTGTTCTTTCTGCAGAAAGAAAAATCATACGGCTGAAACATGCTATAAAAAAATTGAAGCTGACCGTAAAGGAAAAACGCAAGAAACAAGTCTTAATTGCTATGGCTGTGGTGCCACCGGCTACTACAGGTCAAATTGTCCGAATTGTAACACAAAAAACCCGTTGACAAGCCCAGAAAAAATTGATTTTAATGCTGTGCACACAACTCTCGTTGGACGAAATGTCCCTACAGTAAACATTAATATCAATGGCTTGAAAGGAGAAGCTTACTTTGACACAGCGGCACGCACAAGCGTTGCTGGCTATCGCTTATATCAGCAATTAAAACAAAAGAACGTGGAGTTTCAAGAAGTATCTGCGGAAATAATACTGGCTGATGGCATTCCGCGTCAAGAAAAAGTATTTGCTACGATAGTTCATATCTTAATTGGAAAACGGCTAAAACGCATAAGATTCATATGCTTGCCAAAGGCACGTGATAACCGAACTCTTATTGGCATCGATTTTCTGGAGCAGGCCGGCATCGTAATGGATCTTGCTCAACGTACTTGGCATTTCAAGGATAACCCCAACACAATTTTCGAGTTCAAAATGCACAAGCCCGAATTGTCACAATCGCTACCACTAACACAAGCAAATATTGAGGAACATAACGCAATGAACGATTTTCTATCCTATGTCGAAAGATCAAATGAAGTTGTTATTGAAGGAAGAGTTACTCCTAAAAACTCAGTACCACAAGCTGACCGAGATTATTCACCCGGTGGAATTGACAAAATTTTCGAAAGTTGCCTTCCGACGAATTTTCAAGCTTCAGAGGAGTGTAATTTGTTTCCACCATTGAAAAAACTGAAAATTCCAAAAGCTGGTGATGTTACCACTGAAACTCAAATAAATTTAAATTGTTTCGATGTAAACCTACGAATTGATGAAGGTTCAAGTCTTGAAGCGTCCCAAAAGGAAATTTTGAAAAATCTTCTCCATGAAGTAAAAGCTGTATTTGAAGATAGCGGTGAACCAATTCCTCATGTTGAACATTTCATCAACACTGGTAGTCATGAGCCGATATCATGTCCTCCGTATCGACTATCACCAGTTATGAAGGAAAAGTTACATAGTGAATTAAAGGATATGCTAAAAAATAAAATAATTGAAGAAAAAGAGTCGCCATGGGCATTCCCAGTGGTCCTTATTCCCAAAAAACAGGGAAACGTACGAGTTTGTGTGGACTATAGACGTCTTAACGCGATAACGACAACAGATAAATATCCGCTGCCACGCATGGATGACCTACTGCATGCAGCAAAAGCAACGCCGTTTATGTCAACAATCGATCTGAAAGCCGGATACTGGCAAATAAAAATGGCTGAGAGAGACAAAATAAAAACTGCATTCACTACGCCCTTTGGAATTTACGTATTCAATCGAATGCCATTCGGTCTTAAAAACGCTCCAGCTACATTCCAAAGAATGGTGGATAAATTTCGATCTGGACTTCCACAAATAATAATTTTGGCATATTTGGACGACATTATAATCTGTTCTAAAAATTTTGAAGCGCACATTATAGAGTTACGTCAAACTTTCAAAAGAATTAAAATGTTTGGTCTACAGCTCAATCGCGAAAAATGCCATTTTTGTAGACCAGAAGTAAAATATTTAGGTCATATACTGACACCTAAAGGGCTGAAGCCCGATCAAGAAAAAACAGAGGCAATTTTGCAACGACCTAGGCCGAAAAACCTCAATCAATTAATTTCATTTTTTCAAACATGCTCTTGGTATAGGCGTTTTATACCAGGTTTTGCTGATATTTCGAAGCCGTTATCAAGCCTAACAAAAAAAAGCGCACAGTGGAAATGGTTATCCGAGCATCAGGCAGCGTTTGATAACCTTAAAAGCATCCTAGCCTCGCCACCAATATTACAACAGGTTGATGAAGGTAAGCCATTTTTGTTAAGGACAGATGCAAGCAATTATGCGCTCGGGGCAGTTCTATTGCAGGGGGAGAAAGATGATGAGCATCCTATTGAATACGCAAGTCGTCTTCTATTGCCTGCAGAGCGAAGTTACTCCACAACAGAACGTGAAGCGCTTGCCGTTGTATGGGCTATACAAAGGTTTCGTGGTTATATTGAAGGCTCAGAGTTAACAGTGCTGACAGACCATCAACCATTGAAGTGGTTATTTAGTTTGAAGTCACCAACAGGTCGTCTGGCACGATGGGCTCTCCAGCTTCAAATTTATAACATAAAGTTTGGCTACACACCTGGAAAGCAAAACGTTGTGGCAGATACGTTATCACGCCCACCATGTTCACTTGAAAGTCACAACCAACTGGTTTGTGAATGTTTTGCGATAGAAATTGATTTCCCCAGAAAAGGTGCTGATGAAATGCGACAAGCACAGCTTGAAGACATAGAAATTAATAATATAATCAAGTCTTTTGAATCAAATGATGATGATGTTACAAGATACACTAACCGTGGATACATGATGACAGATGGCGTGTTATATAGATACTGTTCGGAAGAAGATTCTGAAAATGGCCAATTGGTGGTGCCCAAATCTATGCGGAACACAATACTATCTAAATTTCATGAAGATGCTACAGCAGGTCATTATGGTATTGACCGGACAATATGTCGTATTACTCCGCATTATTACTGGTCAGGAATGCGTTCAGAAATAGCAAACCATGTAAAAGCATGTATAGTCTGTCAAAGGTACAAGCCGACAAACTTAAAACCAGCAGGACTTCTGCAAACTGTTTCTAGCAATCAACGCTTTGAAACTATAGCTATTGATTTAGTTGGTCCTTTGCCACGCACAAATCAAGGTCAACAATGGATTCTAGTGATTGAAGACATTTGCAGTAGATGGGTAGAGCTATTTCCAATGAATGATGGCACAGCCGAAAATTGCGCTATAATAATATTAAATGAGATCGTTTTAAGATACGGCGTACCAAGGCGAATACATACAGATAATGGATGCCAATTTATCTCCGCAATAATGCAAAAGCTTACGTACTGCCTAGGCATACAGCAAACTTTTACACCAATATACCACCCGGAAGCAAATCCTGTAGAAAGAAAAAATCGTGATTTAAAAACTCAGCTAGCTATTTACGTGGGAAAAGAACACACTTCGTGGGCATCGAAACTTCCAATGATAAGATTTGCAATGAATAGCGTAAAATGCAGCAGCACAGGCTACTCTGCAGCATATTTAACCTTCGGTAGAGAGCTTAGAAGTCCTTTGGAGGCACATTACGATCTGAAAACGGTCGTTCAATCAGAAAATTTTATACCACAGTTAACCCCGCATCTACTGAGACTGTCAGATACATTAAAGTTAGCGAAAGAAGCAGAAGAAAAGATGCAAGACAAAAACAAATTATATACTGATAAGAAAAGGAGACCACAAATTAAATTTAATGTCGGAGACAGAGTACTTGTTGCAACACATATATTAAGCAATTCTTCTAAAAAGATATCTTCGAAGCTTGCTCCTCGCAGAGATGGTCCCTACAGAATTTTGAGCAGAAAAGGTGCAGCTTGTTTCATCATAGCATCTGAAGAGCATCCTGACATCCCAATAGCAACACTTCATGCATCAGCACTGACACAGTACAACGGTCCAGATAACTTACCAATTCATCCGATGAAACGTCGAGGTCGGCCAAAGCAAAACGCCGCACAAGACTCTACTTATGCCAATCTAAATGCAACACGACAAATAAAAGCAGATAGCTCATCACACGTAAATCAACTGAACAACAATTTCCAGATGACGACATCGCGAGTATTGCGTCCCAGGAAAGCAACAGAAGATTAGTATACTGCCATTTATTGTCGGGACGACTTTGATGGCAGAGGGGGAGATTGTAGCGAATGCTAATATCAATAATGTATTTCAACTTAAAATTAGTTAACATTTAATTCATTTTGTATATTTCAATTTCCTTACTTATATCATTTTAAAAACTATTCTATTTTTGGTTATAACATTTAACCCACGACTGTAATGATCGAATTTGCATAGTCAAACTCTTGTTAAAGCATAGATTTTAATTGCACTCTCTCTCTTCATTTTTTTCATATTTCGCTACTGTTTGTTTCGAAAAATTAGCATGTAACTTTGTTATTGTAATTTTCGAAAATGAAGACGATTACTTTCGAAGAAAGGGCAAGCATAAAACTTGTAAACTTGTTTTGGTCATTCGACTGCATACTTGGAAGGAATAAAGTTCTAAGAATAAAAGCAATCTCCAACTAATTTTTTTATTTTCTTTTCTGGCGATTAAGTAAGAAAAATAAACCCACTAAACACCTGAAGACGGGAAACCGACTCTGGTGGAAGCGAGGTTAATAACTTTAACACCTTGAACACAAACAACGACGCTTGTCCGTCGGGTTTGGATCAGGTGGTGATTTAAACAATAAACCAAAATATAATAATAAATAAAATATAAAAATAATCTATATAAAAAGTTTCATGCTTCAGTTTTATAAAAAGCATTTAAGGCTTAAGTTTTGTGAACAATTCAAACCAGTAATTACTCGTACGATTTTTACTAACTTTAAAAGCTATTAATATATATTCTTGTACATCTATGCTTATGATTTTTATAAAAACATGCTAGTGGAATATGTGACATAAAACCAAACAAAAAATAACAATTCCAACAAATAGAAAAATTATTTTTTTCCGCACTCGCACCAGTGTGTACCGGGTCAATGATTTTCTAACCATAAGAAGTTTGCGGTAGCACTTATGGATATAGTTAGTTTGTGTGTGGCACATATTTTTTGTCAACACCTTATTCATACCCAACCTACTAAAGCTGGTTTTACCATTTTCACTCAATTCGATTTCCGACGATTTGTATCAATGTGTGAAAAACATTGCTCATAGCTTCTGGGAATAAAAAATAGATTACCTTACTATGTATGAAAACAATGTTGGTTTTGTAAAATATACCGACATGGTTTTACTTTTCTATATTTTGTCTATTTTTTAGCATTTAAATTGCCCCACTTTTAAATGGCTTAAACTACAGCTTACTTTTCATTTGTAGCAGACGCGTATACTCAGTCCGCGCTCAATTAAGTAATTTCAATTTCATTGAATGAATTCATTCGTTTTCAGTTTATATTTTGCAGTTGCATGGATTTTTGTCTTAATTCTATGATGCAACCATTCTAGTTATTTTATACTAACAGTAATCCGTCTAGCAGGCAATGCAATGCAGTCTTGTTACACTGAAAAAATTTCTATGTTTTGCCGGTTTTATCAATCCATATGAAGCGATTGTTTTAAGTGCATTTCCGGTGGTATTGGTTTTGTGGTGCGCGCAACATTGCATCAACTGACTGCTGGACTACAATTCTAAAAAAGTCTGACATAGAAATGCTCACACAAAAAGCTTTCAGTTGGATTAAAATGTTGATGTGCAGTTCGCATTTATTGGCTTCCTTTTTTTTCTCATACGGACAGATAAGTGCACACAATCAAACGGAGGGTTTTTTCCTTTTAATTTTAATTGCTGCAACGCTAAAGTGGACGAGAAGCAAACGGAAACAGGATGTAGAAAATGAAAACAATACTACGAGACACAATCGGATATTGATTGTTTTTAATTGCAATTTAATTTACTGATAGACGACGATTTACTGCTATGACGACGCGACGGCGACGATCGAGCAAACGCAATTCCAACAAAATTGCAGTAATGAAGCAACTTTGCGTAAAGCTCGTAAATCTTGTAAAAAAGTTAAGCTGGCAAGTATTCTCTCTTTATTGTTTCGACGACTACCGCTAAAGGATTTAGCAAATGTAACTCTGGTGAACGTTGGAGGGCGTTGTAACGTGACGACAAAACTTTGGTTTCCTCATTTTTAGTGTTAAGCAAAAAAAAAGTTTTTTAATAAAAAAATGTTTTAAAGTTTAAACAAAAGCTTTTAGCTAGCACATTTTCTATCAATTTTTTGTTGCCTTGTTGTTTTGATTCTTAAGCGAGAAAACTTTTCTATAGCTAAATTTTAATCAAAGGACCCACAACGGAATTGCGCGTATGTGTATGTGTGTCTGTTTTGGTGTTTATATGTAGGTATTTTTGTGCCCCTTTTGTCGCCTTGCATAAACAAAACTATAAATTTTCCAATTTGTCTGCTTGAAAGCTACCACGCTCTTCCTTTTTGTCGTGCCTTCTGCCTCCTTTTCTGTGCATTACACTGATATTTTGTTGAAAATTTTCTGGCTTATAATTAAAATTTATGTGGCCCAGTGGGAAAATTTGACAAATTTGCCGTACTAAAAGGTTTACACGTCTGCTTAAAATCATCCTATGCTAAAATATGAACAATAATTTCAGCACGAAAGTGTGGGAAGAAAATCTACTCAGCGTTTTAGTTTTTTCATTGTGGTTTAAAAATTTCCTTTATTCTGTTAAACTTAAAATTTTTGATTTAATAAATCTTTTACGTAGGCTTAGAAAAAATTAAGGTACGTACGAATTACCTGTTTGCCAAGTTAAACAGTTTTTATATCAGTTTTGCGGTTGTGACATGTTGTTTGGATTAAATTATGGTTAAATTAACACAAAATCAAAAGCTTCCTTGAAAAAAAATTGTTCGTGAAAAAAAAGATTCCGACAGAGAATAAGAAGTTCTATTAGAAACAAAAGACATAAGTTAATTATTTTGATTTGGAAGGAAATGCCGCTTTTTTGAAAAAATTTTAGCCATTTTTTTTATTTTTGACACTAAATGTACGTATAATGGGAGTAACTTCGTAAAAAAAAAATTTATATCAAATCGGGAAAATATGGGTCCCCTTAAGTCTTTTGAATAACATCATTTAATCGGCAACCAATTACGTAATATAAAATAATCCAAATGCAAGGTTTGAAATGGATTTGGTCTATATAAATAGGAACAATTATCTTAAGCTAGCTCTAATAGTTTCATCCTCTGCTATTAGGTTTAATCAGTAACTATTAAGCCCTATCTTTTTTATACCCTACACCGAGGGTATATTCACTTTGTCCTTCCGATTGTAACACATAGAAGGAGGCGTTGCAGGTATGGAAAAGTATATATATTCTAGATCAGCGTCACCACCTGAGTTGATTTAGCGATGTCCGTCTGTCTGTCTGTTGAAATCAGGTTTACGGGAAAACCAAGAAAGCTAATTGAATGAAACTTTCACTCACAGGTCACATTTTTTTGCAGGCATCTTACTATTGAAAATGGACGGACACGCCTACCGCCCATACTCCATGCATATTTACCCAGGCTAATTTAGAAAAAAGTTGCAATGATTTTGATGAAAATTGGTGATTTTATGCACATGTGAACAAGACTAGGTTTCAAGTTTTCAAAGGTTCCTACAGGGGCGTGGCACAGCCCTAAATTTCAACCTTTACACCACTATATCTCGTAAGCCGTGCAAGATATTGTGATGAAATTTGGTAAACAGGTACATTTCAAATATATCTTGAACTTTGATAAAAGTGGGAGGAATCGTAAAAGTGGGCGTGGGTCTTTTCAACAGCTAAAAATTTTGATTCCATATATCTCAAAAGTGGCTCATACGATTTTCATAAAAATTTTAGAGATGATGCCACTGAAGGCACTCATCAACACAAGGCTTGCAACTTTACTGAAAAGACTCGTTGAAGAGCGTGGTACAGCCCACAATATTAAGAAACGTTATATTAAGAGAACTAACAACGAGATCGTTATGAAATTCAATAAGGCAGATATATTTGCTAGAAATTATGTTTTTCCAAAAATTTGGCGCAATGTAGCATGTGGGCGTGGCACCTCCCATACAAGCAAAGAACAACTAGTGTTATAGATAGTGTGTTATGGGAGTAATCTTCATAAAATTTGGCTTAGAGGTGTCGACTGCTGTGAACTTTGAAATTAAATGAGAATTGACGAGATATCAGTAGTGAGCATGGCACCTCCTATATTACCATAAAGTTGCAATCGCTATATTGATTGAACAATTGCAACAATTGGTATGCAATTTAATTTAGGTGGTTTACTTGCCATAAGGTATACCTGAATCAAAAGTGGGCGAAATAGCACAAGTGGGCGTGGCACTTGCCACACAAGTAAAATACCTTAAGTGGCATATCTTTCGAAATATGTGATAAATCATACTAAAATTTGGTGAAAAAGTGTTGCTTATAAAAAGCTATTTCTAGATAAAAATCGGACCATATTACACCAGTTGGTGTGCTGCCGCCCTAAATTTTTATGACCAATTACGGCATATATCGCAAACTATACAACCTATTGGGCTGAGATTTGGTATGTGGATGTCAATGACGACTATAATTTAGTAACCCAAAAGTAGGCAGAAGTGGGCATGACACATTTAAATTTCTTTGTTTTTATTCGATTTTTTTCAATATTTTCCATGTTACTTAATCAACCTTTCAACATATATACCATATGTATTCATTTGACTTTTTCAACCTCTTTCATTTTTCTTCATTATTTTCTTAATTGTTAAGACTTATTCAGAGATTTTGAATTGTTTTGTCATTTCTTAATCTATTTCAGCTTTTCTGAATAATTTAATTTTTAAGCATTTTTCAACATTTTTCATATATTTTCGACATTTTGAATTTCTTTCAACTTTCTTCAATGGTTTCCACATTTTTCGACTTTATCAGTCTTTTACAACTGTTTCAATATTTTTCAACTTCTTTTAACCTTTTTTTCCTTTCCAATCTTTTGTCGACTTATTTAACCTATTCAAAGTCTTTTAACATTTATTTAAAAGCGACTTTCAGTGCAGTGTAGGATAGGTGAGTTTCGACCTGGTCGAAGATGTCACCTTAACTTGTTTTTAATTTTATTTTTCGACTATGCACTGTTTTGAAGATTCCTGACAGAATTCAATTTTTGTGTCAATCAAATCCAAAATAGACAAAGAATTTTATGATTAGAAATTTTCTAGCGTTGTGCTATATTTATCAAGTCAACTTTGATATAAGGGTGTGAAATAAAGAATTTTCAACATTTCATTTTTGTGAATCATTTAAATTCTCGTACATCAGAAGCACTGAAAATTAAATACCCCTAAGTCAATGGAAAAGCTATTTATCCATTGATTAAGTTTTAGGCGGGAGGGGGGGGGGGGATCAATTTAGTACACTAAACAAAAAAACTTAATTCATTATCTCGACATTTTCCTAACCAAATATTTAATAAATTGATTTTATGTAATAGAAACCTCAAGGCGAGAATTTTTTCACTCTATATAAATTGCTTTAATATCAACGTCTTTTGTTATCGCACATATCCCTTCTAAAATCAGTACAATAGAAATGTAGCATACGAGTTTGTTTGTAGGTACGAATTTCAATGGATGCCATTGTTCTGCTAAATATACCCGTGGGGTTAGAACTGTACTATATTCTATTCATTCGTACTATTCACACATAAAGTATATGTATTTGTATGTGTGCCAATGCAAGTAGAAACTGACCATAATGAAAGTGGGCATAAGTATGCTCCTTTGCACGTTTATCGTAAAAGCTTTCATAATATTTGCGACAGTAGTAGTGGCAGCATCCCCTTAATAGAACAACATGCCCTTGATATTTTATCACACTCTTTTGTAGAAAGTAATTTATTCTTATTAGTTCATCTATAGGTACATATGTGAACTAAGCTATACTATTAGGAAAAATTGAGTGAAGTTACTTAGTTATTCGTGTGAAAAAATTAGATAAGTTTAAAAGCTTTGGTTTGATTTTGCCAATACCTGTAGATGTTAGTTTAGTAAAAGACCTGTTGTCTATTTTATATAGAGTGAAAGCTTGCAATGTAAAAAATCATCGAATTTAAATTAAAATCTTAGTGCATTTACATTGAGTTTCTTATTAAAGTACCAATTTGCTTTAATCTGTCTGGCAATATACACTCCATTGCTAGAAAACATAACATTTTATTATATACAATAAGTTTATTTTATATCATATGTACACAAAGGTACAATGGAAGCATACATAAAATGAAATCTAGAAATTATATTAGTGTTTTGTTGTCAAAGAGTAGATTTATTTAAGAGTAGCTATTTCCGCTCACCCATGCCACGTTGTTCAATCCCACCAACATTTTTAAAGGTTCTTAGTACAAACTATTTAAGTCCGTGTGTCAAGTTTCACAATAACATCAATTAAAATAGCTAGGCATTGCGTTTTGTGTTTTATTGTATTGGTGGTGCCACACCTCGTTGTCCAATTTCAAGGTTGTTGATGTGAGCAAATGCATAAATGTGTCATGATATATTGTGTGTTTTAAATGCACATACAAAGGTGCGAAGATATAATGTAAAGAATAAAATATAATTGTAAAAACGATTCAGAAAAATATTTCTCATTTTTATCAGTGTATTTTTTTTTTAATTTAAAATCTTAATATGAGGTTAAAAAGGCCAATAAATTAAGTATAAAATCCAGTAGTTAATTCATTTTACCAGACTTTTTTTAAGTTGAATAATGGCATTTGAAGTAGTACATACTTTACGATTTCTTAAGTTTTCAAAGACCCATATTTTGTGAACCAGTGTTGCCATTCTAAAAATATTTTGTTTCTGTGTCGAGAACATATACAGGTACTTAATATATCTGAAGTTGGAAACATGAACCCCATTTCCCCTGTTCGCTTCGCTTGAAATGCCCGATATATTTTTTACATAAGTACATTCATATATTTTTTTTGGCTACTGGGCAGGTAGCATTGCAAAATTTTTGTTATATCTCATTGGTTCCTAATTTAAAGCATCAATTCAATTACTGTAGGTACGGTGTTTGAGTTATTTGTGTCGTAAAAATTAAATACATTATTAAGGTATTTAAAACTTTTTTGCAGAAGAAAAACATAGTATGTTTAGGTATACGGAAATGATTTTAAGCTTAATATTATAACAAAAAAAAAGATTATCATTCATTATCATAAATTAAATGCGCTTAATTTTTTTTTTTATTATTATTTTGCATAGTTGTAATTTAATTTTAAAATAATCATAAAAATAAATAGTTTACTTACCACCGCGAACTTCGCATGTCAAGACAATATTATCGCCTTCAAGTAATGGACCAACAGCGCCGGCAACATCACGTCCCGAAGCATCGTAAACAAGAATTTGATGCGGGGGAACTATATGTAAATACAAAATTAAATGCTCGTATGAAACAAATTATATATAAGTTTTTTTATCAATTTTAATAAGGTCACTTGCAGCCTGGAAAGAAATGTAGTTTTCTTTCTTTTCCAAACTCACAAGACCCATGCACGTCTATTCAGTTTATAACAAAAACTTAATTTTTTTGAAAAAACAAAATCAAAGTTTTTGACTCACCAATAACCGTTAAATTAATCCTATGGTTACGTGTAGGAGAATTCTGGAAATCAACTCGACATCTATATACCTGTAAAAGAAGTAATAAATCAAAATATTTTATGAATATACATTAGTATGAATTTTTTTGTCCGTTTTAATAATATATGAGTCTAACAAGCGCCTTACTTTTCAAAAAATTTCTGCACCGAATCAAAATCGTATAACTCGACTCAACTCACTTTTGGAACTTTTCTTTGTGATTCATACTGAACCAGGAACATCAAGTTTCCGTCCTTTCCAAGAAAAAAATTCTTGAGAAAGGTACCAATTTTTGGTATTTTTTGGTGAAAAGCTAAATGACCTTTTTTAATTTTTTATTCATTAGCAACAAATTTGTTTGATGACCTTTTTTTCGCCACCAAATTTAAGTTTGAATAACAAAAATCCTCCAATTGACTGCTACTTCTGAAATTTTCCAATTCCTACAAGGCCCACGGCTTTCACATGCAATTAACGGACTGATTCTGACGCGGCCACTTGGCAAACCTTTGGTAAAATACTCGCTTTGGCGAAAAAAATTTCAAAAATTTTCACTACAAACTGGGGAATATTTCTCTAAGATGACATCACACTAAAAGAAGATATCGCGCTTAATAAAAAATTTCTCTTTGCAGTCGAAACATTTTAATATAAATCCTTTTACTTACCCCTTCATCATCCAATTGTATGTTATCTACAGTCAACTTAGCTGGTTGCTTATTCGTTACAAAGTAAGCGCGTGGACCAAATGAATTCGTATCCGACCAATATAGAGCCTTTTCGAACGGTCTCCCCCGAACATCGAAACTGAAAGAATAAAATAAAACAAAGCAGAAGATAAATAATTGCGTGTAATAAATATTGCAAATGAGCGCGAATCAAGAACAATTATCACTATGTAAAAATAAACTTTACTCTTTGCCAAATAAAATACGCTCCTTTAAATAACCGTTGAAGACACAAAAAAAAAATCCTCTTAATTACAATTGTAAAATTTGTAAAACCGATATGTCAACTCAACGAACAGTTGAATTATTACAGTCAAAATGCCAACTGGGAATTAACTGAAGTTAAGGATTATGTAGTATACGTTTTCAGCAGTGAACTGAACAGAACAGAACAGTGCAGAGCAGACGTGAACTGAACACAAAAGACAGCTCCATTATACATATTTGTTAGCATTTAACAGAGGATGACAGCTCAGACTGATGGCTGGTCAGTGGGTTGGACACTTGGAGTGACGCGACTAAAAGTACTCTGAGTCATGTAAAACAGCCAACCAACCATTCAGTCAGTCAGTCAGTCAGTCTGTAATTCTGACAGTTCGCGCACTTTGTGCCGTGTTAATTATCCCCATTAATAATGATAATGCGAATGGTAACAAATTTGTGGATTTTAATTATTCTTCACTCAGTTGCCCAGTTAAATGTCAGTAATGACGAACATAATGTTACAGCTCTACTGAAATGAACTAACTGACGCAATAATATGTAATCGGTTGAATAATTCCTCATGTTATTGTGTAATATAGTTAAGTGTTTAATACAAAATAAAAATACAAAATATTAATGATATAAAAAAATATATTTGCAAATAAAAGTCGAATATCTTAACATTTATAATAATTGTGCTGATATTGATTGTTAAAAGTGTTATAACAAAATTGCGAAAAAAAATATAAGAGTAAATGGGTATCTTCTTAAACTCTTTATATTTTAGATGTTTAGGGAATGTGTAAATAATGGTTAAAAACATAGTGGGAAAGTTTTCTTTTTTAACAAAGATGAATTATGCAAATTCTCAAAAATATTAAAACAACATCAAGTGTCTGATGCGCATCTCGAAGCAATATTTATGATCGCCATTTTCTTAATACAACACAAAGCGTATACAGAAAATAAAGGCTTTGAAAAATTGCTACATATTTTTATAAGCAATGTTTATATGAATCTGAGAAAAGTCTAAAATATGCGCAGTACTATAAGTTCTAAACCCAACGATCAAGCCAGATAAGCCCGAAAAATGTTTGTTGGATAAACCAAACCTCCTTTTCACGACAGGACTTGGAGATATTCTTACTTAAAAGATAGAATAAGCTGCTTTGAGCATGGCTGTCTTAAGATTTTGTGAGGCTTAAGGCCAAAACTAGAAAAAAACACTTTTTTAAAAAAATGATAGTTATATAAAAAAGGCATACAAAATTGATTGATAATTTTAAAAACCAAACTTGTTTGGACCTATCGAGGTCTGTGGAGGTAGTATAACCCGAGTTTTATATATTAAATTAACACTGGCTGAAGCCACCTTCACAGTTTGAAAGGTTAAGGATAAAGTCGCGTAGGCACTCTCCTAAAGACTACACCGGCTTTGAGGCATATTTGGAGATATGTTTCACTTGCAGAAAATTCTGTTGAAATTTCACCTATTGACTTTTAATCTTCCGTTACTAACATGCAGTCTCACAGACCGAACACTTACTTAAAGCTTTATGTACACAAGAGTTGAGCTTTCAGAGCTTTCGTTTCTTTTATTCTTCTTTTAAGTATGCATTATTTAATGAAGTCTTTGCATGTTTAATTTTATTTTAAATACAATAAAAAATTATATGAATAAAATATATAGTCCAAGAAATTGATTTTAATGTTAAAAAATTTACGTTATCTGCACTTCGGTCTGGAAATTCATGTTAGTAACGGAAGGTTAAATTGAATATTTGATATTGAAAATGATTTTATAAAATTCTGTAAGTTAATTTGATATATACAAATTGAGTTAGAATTTGAGTTTCAACTCACATTCAAACATCGATCCATATTTCTTCACTCATATAGCACATTTTGCGTGACCTAAGCTGACTGAGCTTCAGCAAGTCCTTCAAAAAATCGTGTTAATAAAACTTATAAAGCAATAAAATTTATTATCTTTTTAGCTCTGAGATAACTTTTAAAACCAAAAAAAGTCATTTAAAATCACAGCTTTCCAGTTCCAGCTAAAGTAAGAATAAAAATATCGCATGCCACAAGTCAATTGCACGACAACTCACGAAAATATCGCATTTCAGGCGCCGAATATTGCCACAGAGTTTTCACCAAGCACCAGCCAAAACAACACTGAGTGTAAAGTGAGCGTGAGTAGCGTGATGTTGTGTAATTTTTGGGGTTAAAAAAAAAAACGATGAAAGAACTCCAACAACAACCGTGCTATATTAAAGAAAAAGAAATAAATTCCGACCACAGTTTGAAAAAGGATCCACAGATTGAAATGAAAAAAATTTACCTACGTAAAAAATAATTCATTTCAAGCTCACAACATTCAGCAATCAAAAGTTTCAAGTTGCTGTAATTTTCAATTGCAAAACAAAAAAAAAATGGTAATATAAAACGCCATAAAGAATGAATGTTGCCAATTTGTGTGCAAAGCGGAAAAAATTGAGCCCTAATTAGGCAGCACCTTTTATGAGATTTGTATTTTTTAATTCTTTGTTTTCATTTTCAGTAATTTAAAACAAATCATTTTCTTTATAACTTTAATTAGTTTTTGTAAAACGCAAGCGTATTATATACAATATATAAGAACTGGCATGTACAAAAAATTAATGGTAAGAAAACCGCTTAATAAACTCACTCTTTTAGTCGCTACGCTTAAATATCGTTAAATACTGTCCCTTTGTTGAGTTTTTCTTCCAAATAATTTATTAACTTTTTATTTATATCTGACAAAATTACAATAGAGGAAGAAAAAATTGCTCCATTCACTGAAAAAAAATGGCATTTACATTGACTGAAATAGAAATCCTTAAATTAGACTGGTAAAAACTTTTTTTGACGACGATGTGACGTGAGCGTAAGTGGTTAAAATAAAACAAGCTTTTCGTTTAAATTAGGCTTATTATATTATAATCAACTAAGAGAAGAGGTTTAAGCATTATCTGTCTCGTATTCACTTTACAATATGTCACTCTAGATATTAATTTTCTTAAAATTAACAGACATATTCTTGGTATTAAGTAAAATTGCTAGAGATTTATTACAATTTCGCACGATTATAATCGATAATTATCGTTCATGGTTAGATCACACGCGCATTTAAATAGTAGTCCAATTTCTATAAATGCATTGAGTCTTTGTGCTTACTTACATTAAAACAGTTAGTCAATTTATTGAGTGAAAAAATTTTGATAAGTTGGCATCTCTTAAAAAATGTTGCGCAACACTCGCACAACCAATTTCGATAAATAGTCTACGGTATGCAAGGCCGTATCCAAGATTTAATTTGGGGGGGAGGGGGTTTTGGAATTGAAGTTGTGATAAGCCCGAAATAGAAATAGGGATTATGATCGAAAAAAAGCGGACATAAGTCCCAAAATTGTTTTTTGAACTATGACCGTTGGGGTTATGGCCGGGTACCAATATAAAGTTACAGCCAAATATATAAAAACAGTAATGACACAGTACCAAATCAGCTTTGATACTAACTATGCTTATTAATCGTCATAGTTCTTAGAACAACAAAAACTGCAAGGGAAAAATTGCATATGAAATAAATTTTATCACTAGATTTTTGTGAAATGCTCCAAAGCAGTTGGTGTCCTGTGCACGATAATAGTAAAATTCAGCATCTTAGACATACTCGTATTTGACCAAATTTATCTCAAAAGCCAGGTAATATAAAAATTAATTAAAAGCACATTTCAATTCAGCGTCAAAATTACCATAGAAAATGATACAAAAATTCAAATAAAAATCTTAAAAACTTGTGTTTTAAGCAAACTCGATTTTTTTAAAAAAAAAAGGTGAGTTTAGTATAAAGAGCCATTCATATGACTTAATCCTTAATATCAATTAGTCATGAATCCAATCTTTTTCCATGACCTACCGTTTCATACAGTGCTGAGCCGTTTCAGGATGTTTTTTTAAACTCATATTTTCGAATTGAAATAAATCACATACAATTGCTAAATACCCCGATTTTGGCTTTATTAGCTAGATAATTTTATTTATGCCATTCAGCATTTAAAAATGATTTTTTACATATGAACGCTGCAACAGGACAATATTTAGCGCAGTCAGAAGGTCAAACTTACGATTACCTATTCGACAATGAGGCTTTATTACCGAAATAACAAAAGCTTTAAATATTGCTAGTTTAACAGTATAAGCCTGAGGCTCCACACATTGCCACATTATCCAATTATAATAAGTTTTGAGTGAACTTAAAGTTGAAATTTCAGTAAATTTTTGTAAATTTGCAGACTATTTTCTACTTAGTCATGGTGCAATAGCTAAACATACTGAGAAAAATCAACTGTTACTAGAAACAGTGTTCCCAATTTAAAAACCAAACCTCTACAGAAAACGCAGAAACTATTTCGGAAAATTTTTCTTGTTTGTTGGCAAGAGGGGAAAAACGAAATTGTCGAGATACAGAATTTTTCGTTTGTCGCAAACGCATAACGGAAATAACATAAGAAAATAGACAAAATTTCTATCATGAGCCTTTGGTAACTATAAGCTTTGAAATCAAATGGGTTTTGGCGGGATTACATCAGCGGGCGTGGCACCTCCCATGTTAACATTAAGTTATAAGCGTGAGAAATGTTGGTTTTTTTGAATATTTTTTTAATATTTCAACTTTTTTCAACATTTTCTTTTCGAATTTTTTAACCGTTTTCATTTTGATTAAATTAACCAAGACTTTTTCAACTTGACTTTTTCAACCTGTTTCAAATTTTCAAATTTAAAAAGATAATAGCAAAAAATTCTTTTTTTCTCTAGTTTTTAGGCCGACAAAAAAACATTTTTTTTTGTATCAACTTTTTTCCATGAAAAATGGTCAATAACACAAAAACATTTGCATATTTGCAAGAATTAGTGACTTTATCGTGTTCAGCGACTCAAAATATATAAAAAACATTTTAAAATTTCACTTTATCTTAAAAGCATCAAAAACTGTAGACGGTGCGCTTCATAATTTTATTAAAATTATCGGTAAAAGCGTTTACCTTAAAGAAGCCATAAAATGAGTAAATGACCAGGTACGATTTTACAGATCTTGTTTTTGGAATATCCGAACACTGAAATGGCTGAAGGCATCTTCTGAAAAGTTTGACTAATTCTTGATTCGGATCTTTGAAAAAACCCATTTTTTCCATCGGAAAAACATAGGACGGGGTTGAGTGCACATGTAACCAGTTCAACAATTCGGAAGAGTCTTATAGAAAAGTATTTGAAGGCGCACTCCGTGCGAAGAGTACCATACCTTGACAAAAAAATTTATCTGCCGCAAAACAATTGGAAATTTGTTTTATGTTCAGATGAAACAAAGGCAAACTTTTTTGGATCCAATACCTAGAAAGCCGCATATAATACGCACTAAAACTACTGCATGTCACCCAAAAGCACACAGTAAAAGCCATCAAACATAGTGATGGTCTAGTATATTGGATAAAAGCTGGGATGTTCGTTATGGATTATGTTAATATATTGAAAATTATACTGCTGACATATCGCTCACTTACTTCAAGAGTGGCATAACTCAAAAAACATAAAGTGGGAGAAAAACGCATTTAAAGTTTTCAATAAGTTGCTTTTCATATGAAAATAATGAAAAATATGTCTACATAAACTCTTCTCACAAAGCAAGTTTATGAGATAATTTTCTAATTTTTTGACACAAAATAAAACATGAAATGGCGGATATTTCTGCATCATCAACTCAAAAATCACGTTTTTTGAGTTATGCCAGTCTTGAAGTAAGTGAGCGATATGTTGAGGAAGGAATGACAATAAAGTGAGAGTAAATGCAAGATAACGACCCCAAACAATCACCGTAATCGACAAAAAAGTGGTTTTGGGAAAACAACGTTTCGCAGTCACCAAACCTATGTAAATCCAATTGAATAGCTTTGGTGTATCTTGAAGAAGAGAAAAGTCAGCTATAAGCCTAACAATACAGAAGACTTACCGAAAATTACGAATTTGTGATATGCTGATGAATTGAATTGGTCGTCGGTGCCTCGAAGTCTTAAAAAATCATGGCGCTACATTAATATATTAAATTAATGTTATCTTATTCACAATTTAAGTAACGAAAGCTTAACAAACAAAAAAATACTCTGTTAGTTTTAATCTTTTGTTTCTATTCTTTTTCCAAGGCATTCCCCTTTATTATGAAATGCGCGAATGTAGATTTTTCTTTAACATTGTGATACATATTTCCCATAATATTCAAAATATATTGAAACTTTAAAAATGAAATAAACTTCGCATAAACAAGTGGGTCTATGATTTTTAATTCAAAATACATTTCTTTTAAGAATTTGAATTTGATTTATATGCATTATCTTTGTCTAGATGCATGAGCTTCTACACGCTTAACCTCAATTTTAGCAGTGAGGATAGTTTAGAGTTTATGCAACAGCTTATGTAATAAGAGTCTTCTCGTGTTAGGTTTCAACTTCACGAAATCGATGATTTTTGCTAAAGTCGCTCTTAACTTATTTAGTTCATGGATTTAACGATATAAAAACTACACAAATATTGATTTAGAAAATATACTTGTAATTATAATTTTATTATTACTTTATTATTTGAACCCATTTCTTATGTCATTGATTCGATTACTTTAAAATATGTTTTTAAATCGTTATTAAAGGTTCGAAGGATGTTCTCAAATTTATGGTTAAAACGAAACCTAAATACCAACTAATTAAATGTCAAGCTCTATTTTTTTTTCACTGTGTAACCTTTACCCCCACCACTGGCAGACAAAAACATTATGTTACTCCGACAAATATTTCCAAATGAACCCTAGCACAGATCAAAAATATTGGCATTTTTCTTATTCATATGTTACACAAAACCAGCAGCAGAAATAGCAACAATAACAACAAATAAAAATTCCAATTTTCTCACAGTAGCGGAAATAAAAATGCAGTATGTTGAAAAAAAAAAGAAAAAATTAAAAAATGGAGTAAAAACTCAATATCGTAACATCCTTTTTTTTAGATTTTTAACTTTTCATAAGTGTGTGTGTATGTATTGTCAATACAAACAAAATAAATACAAATGTTTATTTGTTTGTGTTTTGCTGTGCACAAAGTCCAGCGACCAACTGTCAACCCTTTTTTATTATTTACAATATTTCACATACAAAATTCATATACGGAATACAAACCTACGCAATTGGTGTAAAATAACCCAAAAATATTATTTGTGCTCGTACAATTTTATTGTTGCTTTTTGTTTTTTTTTTGTATTTTTTATATACATATTTTATACTTCATTTTCGACCCCTCCAATTTTTCTTTTGTCATGCACATAATTGGAGTCAACGCTTTGGCAGCACTTAAATTGTCGCTTATTTTTATTCACTTTGACACATTTTGTCATAAAAATAACAGAATGAGAGAAAATTTACCGAAAAAAAGGCGAAAATGAAAGGACAGCAATTTTCAATATGGACCATGTCGGTTTCAAATGGTGTATATTTATGAAACCCAGTAGGAAATAGTTTCAAAGTGTACATATTGTTATACTTTTACCTTGCACTTATATATTTGTGGTGGTTGAATTCAGAACAGATATATTCAGATCTGTGCTGAATCCGATTTATTTCGGAAGTGGAATTGAGGTCTGAAGCTGAATGTCATTAGCTCTTTTGAATTAAATTAACGGAATTAAAAAATTGAAAAATTTTAAAATATTAAAAAAAGTTCAGCTTTGAAAGTAAGTATTATAAAAATTGCAAAAAGTATCAAAAAATTATCAAAAGTATCAATGGAATATCCAAATTTTATTTTTAAGTTTCATAAATCTTTACTAAAATGCTTGTGAAATCAAAAAGGGTGAAAAAAAACATGAATAAAATTTCAGAGATGATACTCCTATATGTTTTGAATATTTTGAGCCTAACAAAGATGAAATCGATTTTGGAGTATTTGAGAAATTGATGTTTTCCTGAAACGTCTATTATTTTATCTTTCAGCATACATATATATAAAGTTTAGGCGTTAATTTTTCCAGACTTACAGTTTTTTTGTCTTCAACTAGTACACAGCTACCTAAAAATAATATGAAAGCATATTTGAATTGTGCTTGTTTGCTTATATTCATCAATGAATGTTTTTGTTTTATTTACGAGCGGTTTTTAACATAATTAAGAAATTCAGTTTTTTATAAAACTATTAGTCGAAAAAATTTGATCTAATTTTTTTTAGCTTTTACGTAATGGCCCAATTCACTCAAAAAACTTTTAGCCAATTTAAAACATCTCATGGTAAAAATAGGCATATTATAGATGGAATGACCCATTGTTTAACAAAATGTTGGTTATATAAGGACTGTCCCAGAAAAAACTTGCACTTTTATTTTTTAAGATTATACTCTACCTGATAATCTTATAGGTCTAAAAAGACAAAATATTTATTCCAAATAAAGTGACGTTTGATATGATGTAAGACACTTGAAGATAGCACTTCTAACGACAAAGATGTCTAGCAAGCAAGAAAAAGTCCGCGAACTGATTTTGTCCACATACCTGCAAAATCCAGGGTTAAAATATTCAGCTATAGCAAAAATAGTTGGTGCATCAGAAAGAACTGTCAAAACGGTTATTTCTAATTATAAGAAGAGTCTACCTGTTTCACGAAAAAAGGGTTCAGGCAGAAAACCAGAATTTTCTAACCCAAAGGTAGCGGCGAAGGTGAAGCGCCTTTTTAAGCAGAATCCCAACACCTCAGTGCGAGATATGGCGGATAGAGCAGGTACATCAAAATCTACTGTGCAAAGGATAAAGGAAAAAAGTAAGCTGAAGACATAAAGAGTTCAAAAAGTACCAGACCGTTCTGATGAAAAGCAGTTGGTTGTTCAGATGCGAGCCCGAAAACTGTATGAAAGGTACCTGAGTAAATTTGACTGCTGTGTTGTGGACGACGAAACTTACGTTAAAGCAGATTTTAAGCAGCTACCTGGGCACGAATGTTATACATCACCGAAGAAGGGGAATGTGCCTAGTAAATTCAAAGAAAAAAAAATTTCGAAATTTCCGAAGCAATATATGGTTTGGCAGGCCATATGCACCTGTGGCCTCAGAAGCAGCTTCTTTGTTACGCAAGGCACAATCAATTCCAAAGTTTATATAGACGAGTGCCTCGAAAAACGTCTTCTACCATTTATTCGTGCAAATGAGGGTACCGTGATATTCTGGCCAGATTTAGCAACCTCTCATTACTCTAAAGCTACGATGGAATGGTATGCAAGTAAAAAGATCAATTTTGTACCAAAAATATCAAATCCGCCTAACTGCCCAGAGCTTCGCCCAATTGAAAGATATTGGGCTCTAATGAAAAGAGATCTTCGAAAGAGTGACAGGACTGCAAAAAATTTTCAAGACTTCAGACTTAAGTGGAAAAGATCGTACCGTACTGTCGATGAAACAACTGTGCAAAATTTAATGAAGGGCCTTAAAAAAAAAGTAAGAAATTTTTATAGAAAAAACAAAATTGTTAATTAGTTTTTAGATATTTATATTTTGAACACTAGCCATTCTTAAAAAAAAAATAAAAAAAACCAGAAAAATTGCTGGGTATTTTTTTATAACTAAAAAACAAAGTGCAAGTTTTTTCTGGGACAGTCCTTAGTAGGTACCACTACTATTTGTGCAATTCCACCCATCTTAGTACAGAGAGAGGTAATGATAACCAACGTCTGCACATCAATTCTAAGCATAATTTCAGTCTCTCGAAATTATTCGACATTTACATGTCAATAAGGTTTCAATAATTCGATATACATATTTAGAAACTTTTAAGTACTGTTCGGCTTATGTGATACTTCAAATTTTATTCGATATGTTATCTGACTGATAATTTTTTTGTTGGCTTATCCTTATAGAGCAGAATCTGATGAAAGTATAAATTCAGAATTTTTCTCTCCAAACCATTCATTTCCTGCTGAGTACTTGCAATGGCCAATAAATATATACTAGATGAAGCGTATGCCTTTCCAATGCTTTCTACCTTAACCTATACTATGAAATACACTGTTTTCACTAATATTGCTACGTAGCTTTGTTTTATATTTATTGTATTGAATGTCACGTCTTACAAAGTCAGAACTGTCAACGCATGTTAGTACTAAATTTGAACCTTTTTTCAATGTCCTTCGTGTCACAAACATGCGCTTAACAATGAATTTCATTTTATTTAGTTTATTACGATACTATTTTATTTTTTATTATTCTAACCTTAAATTTATGTATGTAAGTATGTGTATCGTAAGAAATGTGTGCATATTTTAGACTTTTTAAGAGATATTAATCTATTTTTCTACTGCATTTTATATATGAAATTCCAGTTTAACAGCATGATATCTTTTTAAGAGCTTGGAGTTTTCTAGAAATTTGTTGGTATTGTATCAACTTGTAAAATTTTACTTGAATGTCGATTGCTGCTTACTGGCTGTAAGTTCAATTATCGTTTAATTATTATTATTAATTTTGTTATTTATAAAAATGTTCTCAAAATATTTTCTACATTTTTCAATTAATCCTAGGAATGTATCAGTTTTCAAATCGAAATTCCGGACATAACTTTAGAAATTCCCTACATTATGAAATGAAAAATATGAAACCAAAAAGACAACATAAATACAAATTACAAAAGTAAGTGCAAGAATACTTCCATGCTTTCAGACTATTTGAACCCTTTTCAAAAGTCACTACTGACTGCTCTTCTTACGAACAACAATAACAAAATCTACATTAAGAAGAAACAACTTAATTGATTTTAAATTTACGTAAACAAATGAAAATTACACAGAACCATGGGCAGCAGTGGATTTCTTTTCTTCTTGGCCAGCTCGCGCAAAATTCACCCGCAAGATTCATTGTTGTCACACTAAAGTTGACTGTTGTGTCCCAAGCATCGGAGTAATAAATTACGTTAACCCCATTTAATCACGGTCATATAACCCGAGAAAATTCAACGACGTTGCAGTGCAACATCTCGGACAGAAGGGATGGGACAAGAAAAATGAGTTATCCTTAAGCCACGAGGCACGTAGTTGTAATTAGCTTAATTAAATAAATGCAAAAACAAAGTGTCACCGTAAAAAGAAGGAAGATGATAAAATTTAAAAGTTTATGGGAAAAGAAAAACCAAAAATTTTTGGGTTGAAAATCATTTAATTTCACATGAATTTTAAGTGTTTTCTATTATTTGACTTTATAGTGATATGCTAATTTTATGTTTAAATCAAAAAGTTCACTTGCAAACCAACCGTACGTACCTACGCCACTTTGAAAATGCACTCTGCTTTAATGCTTCAATTGTTTACGGTACATTTCTCAAGGCTCTTACCAACTTCTTTAACGGTTTACTTGGAGCAACTTCAAGTGTTTTCTTGGCATTAGTCTCATTGTTCGTAAGGAAAAATAAAAAAAAGCTTACACAATGAAATTAACGTAAGTAAAAAGCAGTAAAATATATTTAAAAAAAAAAAACACAAAATTAAAATGAAGAATAATGAAGAAAATACGAGAAAACAAAGTTTAAAAATTGAAAAAAGCTACTAATGAGAAAAAAATGCTTTGTTTTTTCCTTTGTTTTCTTTCGGTTTGTCCTCGACAATTAGTTAGGTTTTATTTATTTTGCGTTAATTGGTAGCGCTTTATTTTCCTTCTGGCTAAAATTAAGTTTAATGAGAGAAAAAAAAAATACGAGTAGTATATAAAAATTTCTTAACGTAAATTGATGATGATGTGAGGCATCAAAGGCAGAGATGTACAAAAGAGCTTTTGTTCGGCATATCCATACACATTTATCAAAAAAACATCAGCAAGATTTTCAGAGCATTTCATTTCTTTAAACTTGACATACGGTGGGAACTTTAGTATAGACGGACATTATTATATTTATTTATTTATTTAATATAATTAGCAAAAGCAATAAATTACAAATACTTAAAGGAAGAGTACTAGCTGCCAGGGCTTTCGTTCTTAGTAAAAATTTGCTAGTTTTTTCAAATCCAGTTTTTGGAGATATCAACACCGAAACGAACTTCAAGTTATCTTGTAAACTTGATATTTTATCAGAGTCGAATTTTTAGCCGTTGTTACTTTCTTAATGTCGACGTTCATTGTTTTATTATGAAATGTTTATAGAAATTTCATTTGTTCTTAGTCGACTGATTATTATTAATTAATTAAAAACTATAGTCATTTGCAGAAACCGATATTCATGTGAAATTTCACAAATCGGCTTATGCTTTATAAACAAACATGACAAAGATAACAAATGCAACAATTTAACCGGGTAATTGGTGACATGTGTTTCGGCTATTAGCACATATATACATAGCCTCATCAGAACAGTTTCGGTTAATTTGTACTGAGATTTGAGCCCCGACCATTCCATGAGTTATATGTGGACAGCCGCTCTTAACACTTGAGATAATAATCAGTCGACTAAAGACAAATAAAAATTCTACAACGGGAAGAAACATCCATTTTTCAAATTAAGTGGCGGAAACCAAGCAATTCGAAAAAAAAATCTAAATCATAGCCAGTCTTTGAACCGATGGTTCAACAAAGCTATGCAGCAAACAAGAAATGAACTTTGCGAGAAAACATCACAGATTACCAACTGAAAGCTCATTTTAACGGGAGAGGGCGACACTTAATGATGCTATTATTAAAAATAAGCTGAAAATAGTACCACAGAAGGCTTGGAAATTTTGAAACAAAAATTTAAATTTTGGATTTTGAGAAAAAAATTCACCTGACTTGGAATGTTTTTAAGCCCGCTATACACTCTTGTCATTTCTTTTTTTTATAATACTACAAGTTCACAATAAAATTTTAAGCGAAAAAAGTGGGGTTTTTCAAGAAAATTAGCTTTGTCAATTATCAAATATGTTAAAAAATTTTGAAAGGTTCTGACACAGAATAAGAATTTCTGTTAGAATCAAAAGACAAAAATTAATTATTTTTATTTGGATGAAAATGCCCTGACAACACAAATACAATTCTCATTTTCATATTTTCCAACATTAGCAATTTGCATATTAATGTGTTATTAATAATTCAAAAAACAAATAACACAATATTTGGTTACATTGAACACGTAAACAAATCGTAAAATAAATATTTTCAATTATTAATATATACTGCCAAAATTCACGATAAACTTATGACATGTGCTATTAAAACTGCATTAGTGAAATTAATAAATTCAAATAATCAACGCTTACAGTCAATAACATGAAGTTCACACAGGTAAACAAAATTCTTTGATTTAGTTAACAGAAAAAAGTATGTATACTTTTTTAGATTCGTTATGTATTGTGAAAAATCGCTAAGGTTAAGCTTGCTGGAGGTCATTTTTAAATTATTGCAACATTGAGATATTAAAAAACTTAAAAAAATTTTGTGCGGAAGTACTGCTTTTTATGGTATGTTTTGGAAATACACAAACAATTTTAAACATTTCATAATATGTAGTTTAGAAGAGATGCAAATTGCATACACAATTTGCGATTTACATGAAAAATTTCTAATACAATGTAAAAATTATACATATATACGAGGCAATAACTATAGCTATGTTATTTTATTATTGTACTACAGATATATAACTATAAAATGTGTATGCTGGCGCTTCTTTTTATTTTATCATAAGCAAATTTTTCATAATTTTATCGTTGCAGTTTCGCTCACACTATTTTATGTTCACCGGAAACTATAAAAATTAAAATACAATAAAATTTTTGTTGTTCCTACTTTCAGCTTTGCAAATATCTGACATTTGCTATGATAAAAAATTTATGTTATTTCATTATACACACAAGTGCAGTTTGAATTGGGAAATTTAAGTAAAACTCAGTTTGTCAATTCATTTTAAGTTATATTGGCGAAACTTAAATTTAAAATATTTTATAAAAATTCTATTAGATAACTTCTCAGATGAAATAAGTATTTGAAATTTATCAGTTAAAAACAGTTCTTTTGCTCAACGCATGCAGTAGAAATCAGTTCTGAATTATTTGAAATCAAGAAGCTTCAGTAAAATATAGTGTTCTTATATCTGCATTGGCCGAAAGGATACGTATAGCAGAAACAAATGGATTAATGCCTCAACGTTAGTTAATCATTTTATAATGGCAATAAATGATACCATGATATTAATTAAAAAAAAAAATTATTTAGCACTATGGCTATAGTTTCATTTAAGCATCTGAAAAATGCAGCAAGCATAACAAGCTCTTAAGAATTACAATGCAAAAAAATTAATGCCAATAAGATACGCCCTGTGATAAAAAAGGATACCAATTGAAATTGAATTTCACGCTTAAATTGTAATACAATAACATAACCAGATTAAAGCGACAATTTTCCTCACTGTTTCGCCTAAAAGAACACAATGAAATTATATGACAAAAAAAGAGAAAAAAGAAAAAAAGAGAATGTAAAAAACATAAACAAAGAAAGGAAACCAAAAAAATATATAAATCTTGCGTCAATTTGAATAAATATCGCGACCAACAGAGCAGTTAAGATAAGAGATACGAGTGCATTGCCCAAAAAGTAAAACAAACGACAACCACACGCTGTGGCCGCGGGCAGCTGAGCAACATGGTTGCTCTGCTTTTCTCTTACTCCAGGCATATTTTAAAATAGAAAAAATATTGCATTGTTGCCAGATGTTGTTTCAATAAGTTTGAAGTGTCAGTTCTCGAAACCAATGAAGATGAAGATGCCGTAACTCCAGTGTGTGATGTGTCACGGGTCAGCATTTTTTCCAAAAGCGTGAATTAATATTGAACCATCGTTTCAGATAACTTTAAATAACATCGGAAAGAAAAACGTGTGTAATTTTATATAAAAGCAATTAACGTGTGGGAGTCGCTATCACGCCACATTGGCTTAATTTTATATGAAATGTTTGGAAAATTCAACCTCTTAGCTGCATTTCAATTTTTTACGAATTCTTAAACAGAGCTTTCGCAATCTCTTCCTAATAAGAGAAACTAAGTATGCCATGATAGGCTTTAACGAAAACACCAATAGACTACACATAACGGCGAAAGAAATTAAAAATACTTCGCTTCAAAACCCTAAAATCACAAATTTTGAAGACTAATTCTGTATGTCAACAAATGTTTGGTATATCTACTATTTCCAGCAACAGCTTCATATAAATCTAGAAACCGTTCGTTCGCTGGACGGGAGTCAAGAATTTATGTCTGTTCTTAAACGTGCGTTTACTAGAGATGGCCCAAGCTCCTTTACTTTTCATATCATAAAGGAAAATCATGTAGTCAGTCAGGCTTCAAGACCATGGAAATAAATTGCCGGACTTTGCAAATTCTTCTGGCACCACTAGACCAGTTTCACTTGCTGCCATAGTTTATTTGTTTTTATTCTCTTTTGTTCGCTGTTAATGTGCGGTGGTTTTCGCGCTTACCATAATGTTGTCCTTATGATGAGTCCTTATGTTTCGCGCATAAGATTGCCTTCTTTAATATTTTTTATTTTTGTTTTTTTTTTTTCTGCGATATTTTTTTCGTGGAACATCAGATTCAATTGCCGCCGCCGTGGCAACATCAGCAAAAAAATGACAACGACTACTATGACAACGATGAATACAAAATTGCTATGGAAAAAATGACATTAAAGCATTTGTGACGGCGGGAGCAACATTATTCGCTAACGCATTAAGAAATGAAAACAAAATAATAAAAGAAAGTGATATAAAAAAGTCAAGAAAACCGGCATATAATAAAGCAAATCGAAACATTTGTAAGGCAAAAATACAAAAAGAAATGACGGAACCAAGAAAAAAATCTGCGTGCATTTGCGAGTTAACTCGTGGAATTCGCGCCAAATGTTTGGAAGAGCAAAAAATTATTAATTTCATCCTCAGTTGGTGGTCGTCCGCAAATTTTTTCTTGAATCTTAAAAATTTTTTTTCGATTTTTTTTTGCATCTTTGTTAGTTTTTGCTGTTTGTTTGCTTTTTGCTGTTTGCATGAATTCTTCTTGCTGATAAGAATTATTAATGAGCGTATAATGGCAAATAATCTCACTTCAATGCATAAAAATTTAAATTTGGAGATCAAAATTAAAATTTACGTGAAATGTTTTTCACTCTTTGAATGAAAATTAATTTGGAGACACAAATTTTTGAGTAATTAAAGATTTTTCAATCTTTATAAGATTTGCCTAATTTTTTAAATCCATAAATAAATGTCTTGCTCTTAAGGCAAATTAAATGAAAATTTGACTCGTGCGAAGTCATTTATGTCTTCATATTTAATTCAAAGTATCTCTTTAGGCACTTTAAAAAAATGGAGCAATTGAAATTTAGTGTTTTTCAAAAAAGACCAAAAAAGTAAGTTTTTTGGACTTTGAGCGCTTGTAACTCCATCAAATCTTATCCGATATAAGCAAAAAGCATATCGTTAGAAAGAGAATACAAATATCTTTCGAATGTCAAAAATCGTTTTCGAGTCGAAAAAAAATTTATGGAGACATTGTCAAATAAATGAAAAAGTGCCGAAATAGGGGTTTTTGGGGATGTCTCGAAAACGATTTTTAAGAAGAAAAAAAATGGTTAACATTTTTGGAATCTACGCCCCAAAATATATCGAAAAAAGTCTATGAGAAACTAGATCTTTTTTCTTGTAAACTAGTGTAATTTAGTGAGATGAATTTTCAAAAATGTAATGCAAAGAATAAAAGAGTAACTAATAAAGAATAGCTCACTGCACCGTTTTGAGTGCTGTTTCTCATAAAAACCGGACATCAGAAAATTAATGAAAAGCGAAAGCTTTACAAACGTGTGGACAAACAATTCTCGGAAGGCCTGGATCGCACGAAAACCTGTAATTGAGAACGTTTTAGTGAAAAGTCGTGTTTAGCGAGACGAATTATAGAAATTGGAGTGCTCAGTGCTCAATTATTTTAATAAAATCAATGCATCTGTGACATTGAAATTACATTTTCTGCATCATCGTTTCGATGACAAAAAAAGTCATCTTACATCTTACAAAAAGTTACCGAATCGAACAATCAAAGCGAGCGATTTCATTAGGTCACCTCGCCAACGGAAAAACGATACAAAGTAAATAAGCAAGATGCATTAACTACTTTTAGAAGTGAGTTTTTGGAGTCATACGATATCCTAATATGTAGATAAAAACACTGAAGATCCAGAGAATACAACGAGAAAATGTCTTATCTAGCTCAAAGAATACATACTCTGACCGTGGATCTAAGCCACCGATAAAGAAATCGAGAGCATTAACTTCACAGTTGTCAACCTCAATGGATGTGGACCAACAAGATATTTTTTGACATTTTTAATGATTAAAAAACTATAAAGGTTTGAATTTTCGATGTAAAATATGTAGCTCTTAAAAAAATATTTTTTAATGCAAAATAAGTTTTCAAATAATGAAAAAACATATTAGTGGATTGGTGGTTGAAGAAAAATCCCAAGCACGCATGTTCTCATGCGTTTTTGTTCACATTTTCTGGGCCAAAACGGTGTCAAAGAGAACTCGAATGCAGTTAGCCTGCTATAAAAAGTTTAGTAATGGCAACAATTTCATTATGAATTGTTTGACAGAATTCAGAATGATTTGGCAGCTATCTGCCAAAAATGGTAAAAAACGGAGTACATTTTTTGGCATTTTTGCAATTTTGAGGCACCAGATGCAGCTTTCTCAAGTCAGTTTTTGTTGATGTTTTTCTCCAAATCTATAGCTGCATCTTTGTTGAAGACAGAAATGCAAACTTCCAAACGATTTAAGAAACTTAGCCGTTACAAAAAGCACACTTTGTTTGAAAAAAGTGCCCAAAAACAAGTTTCAGCCAAAACGCATGATGCGTTAAAATTTTATCAGTATCTAAACCCATGAAGAGCTTTGTTAGTTTCATCATGTGCATTGAAGAACAGCACTCAAAAAAGTGTTACATTTGATGACCTCGGATATTGTTCGGTGTAATATGCATTTTCAAACACATGTCATAAGGCCATTTAATCATTTATAAGTGGTGATGGAAATATGGTATCTATATATATTGAGAACAAAGCGAGGAACAAGTATTATGTCTTCAAACTGCGAGTGGTGGAGCGTGTCAATGAACACTTAGACCATCAGTCACTTCACGACTTCAATTACGTCCAGCTTTTGACCAACGTATACCAATGTGTGTTCCTAACCCTCCTTTGACCTTCCCTTCATTAGACACATATTTTTCAAAATGCTAACTTTTCCATTTGTTGCAACTTTTTCGCACCAACTGATTTCATTTTTGCTTGCTTTTTTAAGCTCTCCACCCCCCAACCAGTACTTAAGTTCACACACCCCAATGCGACATAATTCCCCATGGCATTTGATATCTTTCTCGTGTCATTATTTGTCTGTCCGCTCATTCGTCTCTGTTCATCCTGTTAGCAGCATTGTTCGCTATTTTTCTCACAACTTCTACTGTCAGGATACTTTTTTTCTTGTTTTCTTCCTTTGCTCAGTCTTTTGCACTGCCACCGTTTGCGGTATTTTGCATTGTTTGTGCTTTTAAGTGGTTTTTTATCATTTCACCGCTGACACAATTTATATCCTGTGCTCATATTTCTTATTCTTATCGCGATACAAAGATGTCGTCGTCATTTGTGGTGCGTTCGCAATATTCGTAAAGTTTTTTTTTGCTTGCGGTTTTAGTTGCTTTTTCTTAAGCGGGTTTCGCTTTCAATGTAATATTTTTCATTCTTTATTTTATGTTCTTTACTTTCCAAGACAAAAATTGTGGTCATACATATGATAAATTTGTGCAATTAAACTGTGACTTTGCGCTTAATGAGAGGGTAATACTTTTTTAACGATATCTTCAAAATGTGATTTCAGTGTTGTTGTGGGCTGACTGAAATTTTAAATTAAATTTATGAAAGAGTTATGCAGGCGTATTTATGTAGAGTGCTGAAAACTTACTAAACTCTGTGCAATGTCCAGTGAAACTACTAAATAATCCACCCATTTTGTTTTCATGTTTTTCATAACAAGTTACCGATATATTGATGAGTGTCTTATGAAATTCTTTGCGAAAAAGTTCTGATACCTAATTTTGAAGAAATGAGCCTAGCTATAAGGAACAACGCAGCCGTTGTATGTGATGAATTGCCATCGGAAATCTTTCAAAGTTGTGGTTTGCTGTATACCACATATTATTACTAAAGTTTTTAGAGGAGAATGCTGACCTGACTACTGCTTGAGGTTCACCACAAAAAAAAAAAAAATACATCAATATTGTCTTCCACATAACAGGTCGATTTAGATTCAAAATTATGAACTAAAACGATTCCTGAAATAAAACACTGGAAATTCTAAGTGCTACTCAACATCTCTTTAACGATTTAAAATAAGCTTATGTCAATCGACTTAACAAATTGCTATAGAACAATTTGGGATTGCAACTTTGTTCATCCAGCTGCACCGTGCTTTGCTTGAAAATGAGTTGTTATTGCCCAGTAAGGCTATGATTCATCTGAAGTGTTCTAAATCTGCACTGAATTTCATCAAATTGATGTCAGGCAATACCATATGCAAATGCGAGCTGATCGAACATGTTCGAGCTTTTGTCATAAATGCTGGCTTGCGCTAGAAAATTCTGTGAAAGAAATTTTTCTTTATTCTCCTGTGTGAATTCGCTTAGCGTTTACAAATAGAAGTTAAAGTTTATTTGTGTTTGTAAATATCAAAACAGCTACTCCGTCACCCCGCCACAACAAACGTTAACTCAAAGCATGATACTATGCTTTGAGCGAACGAATAAGACGAAAGAGAATTTCCGAGTTCGTCAAGTTCTTTGCTCGATCCAATCGTTTTCTGCTTCCGCCAACAAACAAGAAGTATTTTTGAAATTAATTGCTGTGTGTAAACGGAGAATAAGCAACGAGCCAAATTCGAAGAACTTAAATCGTTCGACACAACTCATTTTCAGTACGTTCGTTGTCCGTATCAGACGATTGCAACTCGTCAGTTTCGAGCTACTCGTTTGTTTGAATTTCAACTTTTTTCTCACTGTACTGGGCACAGCAATTTTAATTTCTTCTCTTCGAACGACGTGTACGCAGGCACAAACAGAAGCAACATAACGAGATATAACCGAGCGCATCGAACTAAACGAACGGACCGGAGTCGATTTAAAAGAACTTGGTTCGGTGCTGAAATTTTGTAAAAAGCTTGTGTGTTTTGTTCGAACAAGTTCAGCTTGTTGCATAGGCTTACAATAAACTGTAAAACAAACATCTATTCAACATCCGTCATAATGTGGTACAATCGATTGTACTAATTTTAAGAGTGTCAATAAGTTATCTAAGGTAAAGTGAACGTCAATCCCACAATTGACATGTTAATGGAGATCCGAAGAGAAAGGTTTATATTATTGAAACCACTGCTATAGAAAATTTTCTATCCAAAGACCAAAGTAATACTTTGAAAAATATTATTTTGCCTCTAGTACTATGTGGAGCTGATAATCAATAATAAGCAGACAGCACACATCATGGGATCCTTAAACTGGAAATACTAGGTCGTATATGTGATATATTCTACGAAAAATCTGCGCGAAGATAAGAAGGTTTAACGCAACAATCGAATAGCAGACAACGCTTCTGTGATTCACACACAACAGGATCAAATAGCGAATGCAGCCAAACTACTGATTCAAATATCTAGTGGTTGTGAACACAACATTACTCTGACTACAAAACTAGAACAGGATAGAGCAAGATGGAATGAATTGTTGGCCGCAATAACTAAAATAAATATGTTTGGAATAAATAAATATTTTCTCTGCACAATTCATGATTTCGTTAAAAAAAACAAGTGAACGTTTGTGATAAAAAATAAATTTTTCAATAAAAAATTATTTGCTAAATAGTACTTAATAAACTAAGATACTATTACGATATTTTTAAGAATAGCCCTAATCAAACATTTGGTAAATTATAGCAAATCTTAATACTCGTATTTACAGATATATTAAATCATTTTGACTTTACTTATTCGAATTAGAAAAGTTTTCTTTCATATGATAAATCTTCAAGTAGCTGATTATTCGATAAGTACATATAAAATAAATTTGTATCCATTGTTTGAATAAGAATTCTATTAAAACTGTTTTTATTTAAGTGTTTGCTACAACAAATGAGAAAAAAAACAAGATTTGATTAACAATTTTCCAAGTAAACAGCATAACGAGTTTTAAATAACAGAATAAGTAAAAAACAGTGCTAGAAATATAAAAGAAAATCAGAAAAACTGGAAATAACTAAACTAGATGTGGATACAACAAAGCCGAAATTTAATGAAAAAGTTTCAAGAATATAATAGAAAACAAAATCCGTGCTACAAAATAAACCACTGAAGGAAGCAATCAATAAAAAATCAAACTCAAAAACAAAAAATGAAAATATCGAAAAAGACATAGAAAACCTAAGCTAAACAGAGTTGCCTTAAAAATCAATTAACCTTGATTGTTGTACGTGTTGTACGCAAGCAGCGGGTGGTCCAAAAGTTGTGCGTTATTTTTTTTCGTTGTACTCATTTTTTGATGCTTTAAGTTCATTTGGGTTATTTTATTTTGAGTTTTTTTTCTGTTTTGTTTGGTTAGGGACCCATGTCCAAAAACACATTTTTAAAGGCCTTTTCTTGAGGCTATGCATAGCACAACATCACAGTCTGGTCTGTGTTTTTGTTTGCTTAACGTTGATGGGATTATTGAAAAGAACCGACAGGTTACCATATTGAACGTGACAGTTTGGGCTTAGTTTTAGGCGCTGCCAAAAAAAGAAAAACACTGGCATCTAAATAAAACGCAGGTAAAGAAGCAACAATTTGGGTTTTGTTAAAGGTTCCATCACCTTCATACATTCACCTAACGCTATAACAATTTGATAAATACGTGAAAGCGTTTTGTTTGCGATTATGTGGGAGGAAAATGCGCAATTACCGTTTGTTATAACTTTATTAAAAAACCTCATGGAATCTGCGCTTGGACGTAGGCTCTACTGTTGGTGAAGACTTAATATTTTGCTGACAGGGGGCTTTAGAGTTGAAGAAGATTTTCAAAAATTCCTTTCTTGTCACATTTTTTCATAATTTGAAATGACTATTATTAGTGGGGTGATGCGAAAGAATAGGAGAAAGACAGTAAGGAATATTTAAAAAAATTTCAAATGTTTTTGAGAAAAATTTATATATAATTGAATTTCAAGTTCGATATCTTTATAAATGTACGAATCAATCAGAAAAAATTTCAGAACAGAATTGATCTAATATTGCTAACAGCACATTTCAGCTTTAATTATGTATGAGTATCGGAATACTTAATTAATATTAAGTATCGGAATACTTAATATTTATATACGTTAGTAAATCTTAAAATTAAAATACTTCTGTTGCATTGCAATTTTACAAACAAGACATCAAAGTAAATGTTCCGGCACCTACATAGTGCCTTAATGAACCCAGATCACATAGTAATAGTCAAAATTATCATATTGTTACTTAAATTTCTAGCATTGATTGATTGATTTGTCAATAAACAAAAATTTCAATCCTCGCTTATAATTTTCATTTGGAAAATTTTTGTTCCTGTTTAATAATTACGTACAACAGGTCGTATGATCGATATTCATAAATCAACTATCAGTGATGAAATTTGGCTTTTGTAAAAATGTACTGCATTGAAACTTGGAATGTACCACTTAGAGGGCGAATGTGCTTTTTTGCCATTGACACCAAAACTTAATAAAAAAAAAAACAAAATAGATCGCTCGATTTTTCGTATGCATATATTTTAAGCAACTCTTATTTAAAAAGAATAAATAAAAAAAGAAAAGGTCATTCTCTTATTTTACGCATATTTCACCAAAATTCACAATAATCTTCTAAAATTTATTGAAAAAAAGGTAATTTTTAAAAAATTGTCCAAATGTGTTAAAAATATATTCAAAATACGCCAAAATGTACTAAAAATTCATCTATTGTACCGAATGTACTACATATCTTCTCTAAATCTACATATGCATGTATGTATATTTATATTTCAGTCTCACCATTTATGTCGTTATTTATAGCCACATATATCACTAGGATCAATTTTCCAACAAATTCTAGGTATGTCGTGGACAAAGGTTGCCGCACTGTTTTGAACGGTAGTATTTAATGCTGACCAAGAAATAAGGAGAGTAATTTAGAAAACTTCATCAAATATTGATGTATTTGTGAAAATAATATGATGTATCCTCTAGCTAATTTTCTGGCAAATACCTTCAATAAAAAATTTTTTATGAAACAATTGATGGTGGCATTTCTACTAACTTCTTTTATTTTGAACATAAAACATTTTGGCTTCTCTACTCCAAACACAACAATGTTTGTGATATCCCAGCTGAAAATACACGAATATCTTGTATGAGCTACGTACTTCCTTGTTCTAATGCTTTTCGGAAAGCAGTGTTACCAAAACATTACACAGGATAGGAAAAGTAAATGCATTTATGCTCTTTTAGACTAAGACCTCAGAACTGATATAGAAGAGTTCTTATAAAGTAGCGCAAGGTAGAAGGAAATTGCATTTTATTTGTGAGCTGTTAATAATAATAATACCCAAAGAAAGACACCGCTGGATGAAGAAAATACCGCGTTTACAAAAGAGTAAATGCTAATGTGTAATATCATTTAAAACTTGGCTAAGCTTTCACCAACAAAATATGATGGAAATCATCTTTAATTTCGAGCGTATCATCAAGCTTAAGAATGACTAAGAAATTATTTTGTACTAAAAGATATTGTATAGTAAACTGTTGCGAACAACTTGGTTTAATTTTCAGCAGACGTGCTCTACGCTGCAGAACATCTTAAGGCTGCAGTTGTCGTATGACAATAAAAGTAAAATTAAGTTAAAGATGTCGTCACACTTAGTCATGTTTTTGTGGTTAAGGCTTAAATTGCACGTTATACACAGCCTGCCAAGTGTCTAATGTCCGTTGTGCTGTTGATAATGTACAATTTAACGCATTATGTTGCGTTAAATATGCAATTACAGACTTAAAAACAAAAATAAAACAACGGGTGGGGACTGCTCATAAAAACTACTCAAAAGTTTTCAGGAAATAAAATATTAACTAACGGTTTTTTTGAATTTTTTTTTTTTTGATGAGGTTAAATTTCTTCTGAAAAGTTTATATCACATCAAATTACGAAGTAGTTCAAATGATGCAGAAATAAATTATTATAAAATATATGTTATATTACTAATTATTATTCTGGTTTAGCTGTTAAGCTTTGAAAAATAAAATACTTTCAACTGTTGCCGCAAATTGGACTAATTTATCGGGACATACATAGTTGAAGAAAAGATTTTCTAACAACGTACCTTACTTTTATATAAAAAAGGAATATCAACTCTTTTTTTCTGCATAAAGCTTAATTTTTTTTGCACTTTTCCGGAACACCCTTAGAACTCTTCAAATTTTATCAAGAATACTTCAAGTAGGTATTACTAGCGGTAGTTGTTGTAGAGACGAAAAATTCACTGCAATTAACTACTAATTAGATTTGCATTTTCTACTTCGTAAGAAGCCACTATTCACTCACTTGCTCAGTACTTCGTAAGAATTCGAGCAAAACCACTCTTTGCTAATTTACACACTTCACTTAATTTTCCAATTTTCCAATTGCATAATCAAAGAAGTCAGGACTGCAGCTACGGTTGTCTGTCGAGGCAGAGTGAAGGCAAGCAAAAGGTGGTGGTTGCGGCTGAGGCGAAAAAACAAAAAAAATTCCCATAAAATTCGTACTTTTGCTAACAAGTTTTCCAATCAAACTTGTGCAGTGAAGCGGTACAAGTAGCAACTTAAAAAACCAAAAAATGTAGTAAAAAAAGTACTGAAATGTAGTAAGAAAATTAAAACTGAGTTTATGTTCCAAGCAGTAAACTGCAATAAAATACACTTAGTAAAGAGGAAACCAACAACAAAAAACCAACAAAGTCAACCTATGTCTCATTAAATAAAAAGGGCAACACTGATGAAGCAAAACACTACATTTTTCATTAACAAAAGCAATGCAACAAATCAATAAAAAAAAACAAAACTAAAATAATTAAAAATGCTACCAAAATACAATCAGTTAAAATCGAAGTGTGGTTACAGAGTTGCCATACCGAAAAACAAAAAAAAAGTGTTCTGAAAAAAAGTACGCAATAAAGAAAAAAAACCAATGTAGTACGTCGTACGACAACATTAAATGTTGTCAATAAGTAAATGTTTATTCGAAATTCACACAGGCTGTAGTCTTTTGTTACACTGTAAACAATTTTTTAAATTGTTTTTGTGTTAAATACGAGAAGCGGATGAAGTTATTCATATTCTGCTGAAAGACAATTGCATGAAAATAGATAAATTTTTATACTCTACGCACTTGGCATATTGAATTGGTGCTCCCGCTTGTAACGTGTCATATAAGGAAAAATTTTAAAAGGTTAATTTTATAACGTCTTTTCCTTATTTTAAGGATGTCCTTTATTTGGATTAACTTTTCGTTCTTTGAAACACATTTCCCTTTTTAATAATTTTTTCAGTGTAAGAATCAAAGGTGGAAAATTAATTCCTCGCAAAAAAATCGCAGTACAGAAAGAACACCACCACTAAGAAAATGCAATTCAACCTTTAACGAAGTCAAAAGTTTTATTGTGGCAACAGCACAACTGCAATCCAACAATAGCGCAAAATTCACCTGCAGCTTGGAATGAAAATGTTTGGCTAAAGCGACACGATGCTAGAAGGTTCGTTACGTTTGAAGTTACAGCACGTTATAGCACAGTAAAAAAAAAACTTTTTTAGCGTTTGCTTCCATAAATTCGTGCAGCCATATTTTTATTAAAAAATGAGTCTTTTAGTGTCGAACAAGAAAATGCGTTTATGCCACAATTTGACCTTGCTTATATTCTATTGAGTGAATATGAAGATTTTGTCGCTTTTTAGGGAGCTAATTGCAGCAAAGTTAAAAGTAATTTTTGCTTAATTAAAGAGCACAAAAAATATTTCTAATTTATTATCGGTTTGTTAAGGAAAATTGAACTTATGGTACAGTTTTTGTTGATAACAGAGAGATTTTAATTTTTTCAAGATTTTTTTAATTGAAATCGCATTTTGGGTTACCTATCAAAGGAAAAAATAGTAGTTCATTACAAAATATATGATTTTTTATAAAACTAGGCTGAGTTATAGCTCTTTGCGCTTATCTGTTCTGCCAAAATTTAATAAAAATGATAATTTTTTTTCAACCAAAACCTTAGTTTGAAATCCTTAGTTGGCAAATTAAAAGCACAAACTGCATTGAACAAATAAAAATTAAGAAATGATAAGCTGACCCCCTGAGAATCATGAATTTTGTTGAAATTAGTATTACGTAAATATTTTATTGATCTGCGTCAAAGAAAAAACTAACTACTTAAAAATGTTGGCTACTCTCTTCCATTCAGGGAGCATCTTCTCAAAAGACATAAACAATTTTGTTTACAACCGCATATATTTATTTATAAAAAAGTTTTCGCTTAACTAAATCTGTATTTGAAGGGGAGGGTAGGGTCTGAACAAATTTTTTTTTCTATTTTTTATTATTTGATAGTACAACTCTTCAAGAGTGGTCTGTTAAAATGTGAGGATACAGTGCCTTGGTCTTTCTACTGATTCTGTGTAAGTATCTAAAAGAAAACAGTGTTGAAACTTTAAACCTTTCGCGTCCGCTCCAAGGCCAGCCGCCAGAAACAATTTTTCTCTTAATTTCCAAGCTTAAATTCTGTGTAAGGTATTTTGGGAATTTTTAGCTTTCTAGACTAATCTGGTCACTAGATAATTAGAAGTTGCTTAAAAGCAAATAAGAAAAAATTATAGAAGCGTAATAACGCAATAGTTCTCAAATGTTTTAAATTGTATATTTAATTCCACTTTTCTTACGTGAAACTACGTACTTTAATTTTTGAAAAATATATTAAAGGTATTTTTATTTAATTTTTATACTTTGCACTGAAATTACTGCACATGTGACTTTTTTGACTTCATCTTAATAAATGCGTCGTGATTTTGTTGATCACAATATAACGGTTGCTTTTTTGAAGTTTTTTTATTCTGAGAATTGCAATCAATCAATATGGTGTGTAATTTACAAAATTTATTGCGATTGTGTCACTTAAACAAGACTACATATTGAAGTTGCTTATAAGCAGCTCTGGATGCGAAAGGGTTAAGTGTGTTTTCCTCGAATATAAATGTTCAAAGTCGGTGGACACTGTAACTCAAAAACTAATTGAACGATTCGCTTAAAACTTGACACACCCTTTTACTACATATAAAACCAGGTATTGACGAAAGGTTTTTTTTTTGCATTATTACATTATTATTAGTTTTACAATAACAAATATACTGATTTTTGCATTATTTTTTTTAAAAAAATTCGTTTTTTGGCTTAAAACTTATGCCAAAATCTTAAAGATCGTCAAAAAAAAAACTCTTCGTCAATACCTTGAAAGCCTAATAAGCTTATCAAATTTTTTGATTTTTCGATTTCAGTTGATAAAGTGATGAGTTATGTTGTCCGCCGCAAACCACATTTTTTTTGAGGCGTCCGCGGAAATTTGCTGCCAATGGCTTGTTTTGCAATATTTTATAATGAAATTTTCACAGAATTTTCTCTAAATATTGTACATTTATATATTTTTCAAATAAATAAATTTTCTATTACCTTATCACTAAAAATCATTTAAAGCTTATGCTTAAAATGTAGCGCTCAGACCCAACCCCTCCTTAAGAGAGAGGTAGCCACTCCATTCAAATATTTATTCCGTTAATATCAACATTTTTGAAAAAACTATAAAATATTACCTAATGTAATTTTTTTTTGCTGTTAAATTTTGTGATTTATTTCGATAAAAAACTTAACATGCTTTTCAAATAATTGGTCAGGAACTGAATATACCCTACACTCTGATATTAAAAGATAATTCCGATGTTCACTGAACTATTACGATACAGTCGCTTCGTAACAGACGTTAAGATTGCAGAAGTCACAGCTGCTAATTTATTGCAAAGACAATGAACATACACAGCGAGAGAGTGATGATAGTTTAAATTGACAAAAAAAAAATCAGATTAAGAAAACTAATTAAAATCTTACCTTTGATAATAAGGAAGATAATAAAGAAGACGAATTAACTTTATAAAAATCCATTTTTAGAAGAATAAAACTTGTGCTAGTGAATTATTAGTTTTAATTGAATTTACGAGAAACCATATATTTCTACTCGTTGACGTACTCAGTTGGGCATCTTCAGAGCACCGCTTCAACTGATTTTAAAACAAAATTGAAAAACAAAAAACGCCTAAAATGCAACAGTAACCAGAGAAAAAAAAATTTCTTATGACAAGCAAAAAAAAAAAAAAAAAGACTCTCCAATGTACCATTTGGATCTGTAGAAGAGCTCTAGATATATAAAACTGGTTGGTCTTAAAATAAGCTACACAGAGCTATTGTAGAGCCAAATTGGTGGACGATAAAATATGAGTAGAGCAGAGTTAAATATAGAGCCTATTGCTCAAATAATAAAAATTTAATCGAGAATTGGGAGACGCACCTAGTTCCGCAGATATATATTGCAGTCAAAAGTTGAGGATATAGCTTCACAAAAAAATCGTCGAAATTTGAAAGGATTTTCAAAACATGTTTATTGTTTGAACGGCTGTAATATTATCACATAAAAATTTCAAAGCATAACCAAACCTATGGGACCTATGATATGAACCAGGCATTGTAATAAGTTACAGCAACGCCCTATTTCTGCAGTAATGACTTTAAATTTGCAGTGTTGATTTCAGAATATTGTTAAAAATCGTAGTTATGATTTTCAGCCAAATTCATAATTCTTTGTTGTCCGTTAATCCTTGAAACGAAATACACATATAGATGTCTAATGCCTAGTTTTCATATTATCTTTCTTGATCTTCTACTATCTATATCAGGAAAGATATCACATGCTATAAAAATAGCAATGGCATAATTTTTGTTAGTGCGGTTTGCATGACTGCTAGTGTATATTATCCCACACCAGCATTCCGATATGCTAAAAGACATTGCTAAAGCTGACCGTAAAAAATTTTTAAAGAATGCTTAGCATGCTTGATCGGGCTTAAAAAGTTAAATCTACATAATGGATAAGATCGTGTTAAGAAGTAGAGAAAGTAAATTAATATTTTTGGGAATGGATGAAAAAATGTACAAATGTATGAACAAACGTATCATCAATCTGTACGGATGGCACAAGTGTAAACACAGGTGGAAAGAGCTTTCTTTGGTCTTATATAGAAAAAAAAATTGCTGGAACAAACTCAAACATTCCCACGAAATTTTGGTGCGTCGCACATCCAACTCTGTTGATATTACTAAAATCCATACATCGTTTGGAAAAGATTTCGAACTGAGTTTGCTAAGCATGCAATATCATGACCTATCAAATACACCAGAAAAAGTTCGAGGCTCTTAAAAAATGTGTTAAAAATTGCCAATAAAAAAATGTTTTTCTGCAGTAATGATTTTTTCTTATTTTAACCCCTGATATGAACGAGTAGGTAGTAAGTTTTCCAAACGTTAAAGTATTATTATTAAATATTTTAATTTTATAATTCAAAATGCATGCTACTCCTGGGTTACCAAGCAATAGCGCACAGTACGAGAGTTAAGCTAAATAGCAGGCTCAAATTATCTCAATAAAGCTATAAACATACATTTAAAACACCTAGTAAACGTTTTAGGATCATTCCAGCATTTTAAAAAGCATTTGATTACTAAAAACTTTTTTTTAATATTATTAATATATTACTAAATATTCGATATTTACTAAGCGCATAAGTTTTTCGTCCAACAGAATATTAATATTTACAATAAAAATGAGCTTCGTTTGAATTTCTACAGAATTTAGTTCATATAAAAAGTAAATATTATAAGTCATAATAATACGCATACATATTAATGCTTCTTACCATTGTATTCATTTATGTATGTATACTACGTATACAATGATAAAAGTAACTTAAAAGTAAAATATTTTCTACACAAAAACGTCTGCGTGTGGGTCGCTATAACTACAAATTGTAGTCACAAATCAGTCACAAATTCAGTAACAATATCTACACATATCCCCATATCTTCCATATCCCCACTTGGTAACGGTTACGTAACAATTACGTAACATAGCGGGATTTGAGCAGCTATCTACACAAATACTTAACCGAAACAAACCGAATGTGTGGTCACAGTGACGGAACGCTGACTGAAATTTCTACTTGTGTTGCGTTGTGCATATGGACATAAGGAGATCTGGAATAAGTGGACTATACTTTGGCTTCATAGAATCAGGGAAATATAGCATTGGAAATTCGAAAATAATATTTTTGATCTTATGACGCAAAGTTCAAAGTTGAAAATAACAAAAATAGCAGTATTTTCGTTTATTTTTAACACAAACGACTTTAAATTCATTCTGAATTTAAAAGCTATTGGAAAGTTCTTTACATCAATCAAAATAGACTTTTGAATGGTCTTAATACGTGAGAAATATTTACCTTATGAGAAAGATGCTGGCAATAGAAGTGTCAAAAGGAAACCAAGAAAAAAAACCGATGCCGTGAAAAATCTTATACCAAGGATATTACTATGTCTCGGAGGGAAAGAAACTTGGAGTTTTGAATAAAAAATAAAACAAAAATCACGTGGTAAAATTAATTGTGCGTCAACAAACTAGTAAAAAATCAATATAAGTACATATATCAATTTTTCATCAATTTCAAAGCCGTAAACGACAGCGTCAAGCTACCGGAATCTCGTTATCTTTGCAGTACTCGTATCTATATATAAATAGGCAATGTCTAAACGGTTACACCACTTTTCCTCAGCCATAGCACAACATAATCGCTCAATTTTTTTTTGTTGGAAAGGTTGTGAAGAGAAGGGGGACATGTACGCCCCAAAAGAGGAAAAACGTTTCCACGGCTAAACTAATGAACCGATTTTGATGAAATTTTGTTTAGAGATAGATTGAATCTTAAAAATGAGAAAAAATGGTATAACGGATGTGCCACTACACTGATTTTGATGAAATTTGGTACGTAGATAGATTGAATCTTGAGTAAAAATAAATTTTTTTAGTGGGTGGTGCTACGCCTCCTACAGGAAAGTACGTCGTTACTACTAACCTAACGGACCGATTTTGATGAAATTTTTTTAAGATATAGACTGAACCCCAAAAAAAATTTCTAAAAACTCAATTTTTTTAGGAGGCGTGGCAGCACCTCCAACAGGAAAAAGCATTTTCACAGCTAAGCTTATGAACCGATTTTGATGAAATTTTGTATGAAGGCATATTGTGCCCTAAGGAAGAGAAAGAGATAGTGGTAGGGATAAAGCAACATGATATGTACTATGACTTAAATTTTTGAAGCGATGACAAAAAAATACTCTTTTCAGTTCAGTTTTTTAATACTAAAAAGTATTTTTTGCTTTTATGCGCGCTTCATTAAAAAATACCTTTTTGATTTGAGCCTAGCCGATCTTTCACATAAGGGGTAGTCCATAAATTACGTGAGTCAAAATAGGGGGGAGGGGTGCGGAAAAATCTCACCAAGTCTCACAAAGGAGGAGGGTGGTCAGTAAAAATCTCAAAAAAAATCAACTTTTAAATGCATATACCTACTAAAAATTATTATAGCAGATTAAATTTAAAAACTATAGGGCAGTCTCATGGGAGCGAGGGGGGTGGACCCGTCAGAACTCACCAAATCTCACAAAGGGGAGGGGGTTCAGGTTTTCAAAAATAAACCTCACGTAATTAATGGACGGCCCCTAATCGAATCTTAGAGTTGAGACATGCAACAGCTTCTTACTCTTTGTTTGTGAGAGAGTGAGGATTATCTATACATAAATAGGCAGTTGCAAAACAGCTCCATCCTTTTTTAACTGCCATAGCACAACATAATCTTTTAGTTTTTTGCCTTCAATAGGAAAGTACGTTTCCACGGTTAAACAAGTGTTGATGTAATTTGGTTTGAAGATAGATTGTACCCTAAAAAAAGTATTAAAATCTTCAAGTTCTTTAAGGAGTCGCTTCTTATGGGAAAAAGCGGTATCACGGCTGTGCCTCTACACCGATTTTTTGTGAAATTTGGTATGTAGATAGATTGAATCTTGAGTAAAGATATTTGTTTTGAGTGAGCGGTATCACGTCCCTAACAGGTAAACAATTTTTACTACTAAGCTAATCGACCGATTTTGATGAAATTCAATACAGAAATAGATTGAACTCTGAGAAAACGTATTTGTTTTAAATCGAGGGTGCCTCCCCTTGGATAGGAAAATATGTTTTCGCAATTTAAATAATTGACCGAATTTAATGAGATTTGGTATGGAGATAGATTGACGCTTTTGTTTTTATTTGGGTGGTGCCACGCTCTTAACAGGAAAATATGTTTTGTTAGCTAAACCAATTGACTGATTTTGATGAAATTTTGTATGGAGATATGTATATTGAACTCTAAGAAGATATAGATATAAGGATAGGGCAACATTTTAGCATACTTTTTATATTTAAAAGCGATGACAAAATAGTTCTTTTTTATATCAGTTTTCTAATACCAAAAGCATTTTTAATGGTTGAATTTCAACCACTGGGCGAAGTCTTGTGGTAATAATTCAAATAATCCAAATCGTTTATAACCAGCCTGGACAGTGTACGGAAAAGATAATTTAAACAAAAAATATTTGTGATATACAATAATGTAGATTAGCTGGAAAGCTGCATTGGCTTGGACACATCGAATGAAAAGAAGACAACATTTCATTTAAAGGATTCTTCAATTGACAACCACTAACGTCGAAAAAAAAGAGATAAAAAAACTTCACTTCATAAGCAAAATGACGAAAAAAGCCTTAATTTATCAAACTGAAGCCTTTCCGCCTAAAAAAATATAATATATAGAAATTAACAGTGGTAGGTTGTCGTGTACAATAAACTTGAATTAGAATTGTGTTAATATGTCAGTGACCAATTTTTCTACGTAAAACATTACTAGCACTAAAATTCTTAGGCATAAAATGCACTACGTGTGCAAAGATCAAATTAGTCAATTACTTTATTCTTGAAGATAGAATTTTTTGTTCAGCTCTTTCTCTTTATTCCTTAATAATTGATAAGCATCCTGTCATATCAAAACTATATCCAATACCTCAACATCAATTTGTAATCTTTTAAAATAGAAAAGGAAATATCATGTCAAACTTTGTTAAAAATCTTTAAATAATTTATATCTAAAAAGCTTCAATGTAAATTTTTAAATCTAATGACATTGGCACTATCCATCCATCGAATTAATCTCACCAATATCTAAATCAATATCCATTACAAAGCAACATTTCCAAAAGGAAACAACATAACAAAAGAATAAAGTCTATAAAAAGATTGTTTTTCAATATGAACTCATACACCCCTCCATGCCAACAACTGTGCGACCCATACCAAATGAAAAAAATAAAATAAAATAATAAAATAAAATAAAGATTACTTTGATGATGGCAGCATATTTTTATTTCCGATTGGCTTTCACTTTAATGCCTTTCGAAATTGGGCAGTTTGGCAACCCTTGTCCACGGGTCAGCAAAATGACTGAATAAAAACCTCTCATTTTTTTAACGTATAAATTTGAAATATGGATTCTTAGCATATTTTTCGGCGCCAACAAAATAGGATAGATTGCCAATAATGATAAATCAAAAATTTTGTGTAGGTTGATGTTTTTTTATTTTTTGGCTATTTATTTATTATGTAAATAAATTTTGTGCGCTATTTTTATTTGATATTAAATAAAATTAGCATCCAATTATTGTAACCTAAATGTTCTAAAAGAAAGATGAATTTTTTTTTCATCGTCATGGCCAAATTATGTGTTATGTCTTAGAGTATTTTTGCACATTAGATTTTAGTGAATGTGTGTGTAAAACTTATAACAACTAAAGTGAAAAACACACAGTCTGCAGAAAATTAAGCAATAAGCTGCTTTGTTGAATAGAATTGATATTGAAAAGGCTTGTGGGTTCTCGCAAAGAGTTTCATGTTTAAGTATTTGGAGTGTGTGGTGTGATTAAGTGGCCTCTTTGCTGCTCAATAGCAAATCGATGATGACATACGAGTTGTGACAAACATAAAGTACTAAGATTCATAAAGTTCTTAAAGTTTAAAAGTTATCATGTGATTTCCGTATTCTACTATTTTTATTTGTGATGATACTTTAACATGCTAATGAACAAAATAAGTTTATAGTTAAATGTCAAATAGAAGTATACAATAAATGTTTTCGTATGAATCTTAACAATGAAGAAACCACTCTCAGAAAGTAATGAATATTCAAAAGAGAGGTATTAAAAAACGTTAAGCGAGCCACGTTGAAGTTTCCCATTAATGACAATAAAAATTCAATCGATACACATGATGAAAATTATGCCAAAAAAAGAAGATTGCTCACACTTATAAACTCAGCAGCAGTATTAATTGGCAGCAAAGCAACCTATTGCTAGTCAAATTAATTTTTTGAGAACTGTTTGTATTCAAACAAGCAGGAAGAACGCATGTTTGCCAGGTATGATAAGGCCATACACTCCTCCAAACACGACTGTGGTTGCATTTGAACTCTACGTAAATACATATACTGAATCTAAAGTTGGGACTTGAAACTTTTTGGAGGTCGTACTTTTTCTTCATTTCTCCAAAAATTGCACAAAAATTAAAGGAAAAATATACCAAATAATAAATTCCAAATCTGAGAAAGTTTTCGTTATACATACGTACAATTTTAATTTATTGGCATTTTATAAATAATTGCCTGAATTTGAAAGACATTGTTTTTTTATATCGCATTATCAAAAATGAAAAAAATAGAGTTTAACTAATAAACCCTCTGACGCCCAAATTATTTCTAGTGGTGTAAAACATTTTAATGGGTGTTCAGCTGAAAAGTTTTATTGTTACTTCTGAGAAGCAAACGGAATAACGAAATGAAATAAAAACAGCTTTGCTTCAATATTCAGCATTGAGATGACATGACAAAGGTTAAACTAAGAAAAAATATATGCAACATTGGGCACGAAAGATTTAAACAATCACAAAAAAAAATAGTGTCCGGGTCAAAGATCCTGACCGGTCTATCCCCCTCGTACTTTTTGTACAAAACCTGAGGTAAATCGGTGATACTGACCCCGAATTCGGATTCAGCGCATAAAATTACTTGGGGATATACCGGTCAGGTGCTTTGGCCCGGACACTTTATTTTTGTGTGGCTGTGTGACTTATCTAGAATTTTTTTTGATTCAATAAGATTGGTAATTCTTAAAAACTTTGACAATATGGCATTATGATGCCAGCAAATCATGTATTAATGTGCAAATCAGCACTAATTTAGTTTTTTTCTTATCAAACGAGACTTACATGATGTATGCCATAGTCCTCTGCCAACAAATTCGTAAGAAACTTCTTTCTTCTTCTGCAACTTACAACAATCTCAACAATTTAAATTCAAATACTAAATATCGTTATAGACCAATACGCTACTCAGTAGAACTGTAGCTTTGTCTTAATTCTTTCTGAAAATGTAAATGTAACTTTTTGGCAGAGACCTCGCAAACTGTTGTCATGTCGTTCAGGTATATCTTTTCGATGTTAGGCCTCAAAAGGTAGTGTAGCTGCTCATTCTTGTCACGCTGCTTTAACAAAACTTAAAATAATTCCTCCCATAAATTGTATGGAGCTTATACAGCTTAGATGAGAATTTATGCATTTTTTCCAAGTGTGCCAATTTTAACTATGAACTAGTACGCTTTGCTAAAAAAAAAAACTTTTTTTAGTACTTCATTATAATTAAAACCTAACCTTAAGTCCACATAAAAAAAAAAAACATTGAACAAAAACACGTAAAACAAGCGTAGCACATTCTTATGTGCAGGTATGGCCACAAAAAATAGTGCTACCATTTTTTGCTTTGCAATCGAAAAACGCATTTCATTAGAAATACGAGTTAGTTATGCTAACGTAGATTTTATTTATCACTCGAATATTCAATAAGATTGTGATGCTATTCGCCAATGCAGGTGCGTATGGTATCAGGTATCAAATTTTGTGGCCCATTTTTTTTAAATTCATTTATATCACAATTTTTGTTTAAATTCTATAAATTTTGTTTCTGCCATGTTCATTCAATTTTGAATTTCTAAATAGCTAACAGAAAACTGTATATTTCAATTTTGTAACTGATATTGCCGCACGCGTACACCGCTTGCCTGGCGCGACCACTTGAGGCGGCTCTGCACCAATAGATTTTTTGTTGCTTTTATGAAGCTTTTCTCATGGAACACCTACCTTTCCTTAAGTGATCTATTACTTTGTTCTTTTTTCGAAATTATTCGCTTTCTTTGTATTTGCTATTGATAGTGTGTGAGTTGTAATGTTTTTGTTTTGCTCACTTATGTTTGCCATTTATTATCTGCCCTTCCATATGTTAGTGTCTTTTTATTTTCTTTTTCTGCTGCGTCCTTGTTGCTTTCATTATATTTGTATACCATTCTTTTGGATTTTCTCTTTATATATAACGCAAAGGGAAATCGAATCAGAATCACTTTCGGATATTTCGGTTAGGAAATCGGAAACTCTTGTCGACGTTTTATTGTTTTGTGATGAGAAAAATAATAGAAAGAAAACGTTGAGTATGTCGTTCTTTGTATGCACGTGTATGTGCAGCAAAGTAGAAAGAAAATTTATTGTTTTCAATTGAGCGCACCCCCCTGTATACACGCATTTAGAAGAACAGATAGGGAGAGACACTACTAACAGATAAGCAATAAGAAAACATATGTGTTGCGTTTTCCTTTTTACAGTAGATTGACAAGTTACTATGGTGAAGTGTTTTATTTAAAAATAAGCTTTTATTATACTGTTAGTATGTACAGGAAAAATATTTTTATTTAATCAAAAACAGTATTCGTTCTTCGAGATTGTAGGGATTTATTTTTTTATAATATGTCACGTGAATTCTCATTTGTCCTAAGCGTCAAGAAAGCAACTTCTTAAACTTTGAATCCATGACATACTTAATAGATGTTTTCTTTGAGATTAGAAATTTTTCAATTGAGACGTAGGTACCGAAAACGTTACAGGCGGGTGTATAACAGGATGGGATGTACGGGAAAGAAAGTGAGCCAAAATGGTGAAACTAACGAACCTGGCATCGGGACAGGCTTTTTGGCAAGGCAACCCGCTCTCGTGCGATCTCTTCAATTTCATTATGGAGGGGATCGTACGAAAAGCCGGTGTGCATCATAATGGCACCATTTTCTTCAAAGGTGTTCAGCTCCTTGCGTACGCTGATGATATTGATATTATCGGTCGGAGTAAGAGAGATGTTACTGCTGCTTTCACTGCTATTGAAAAGGAATCAGCCAAAGTGGGTTTGACGGTAAACGAGGGCAAGACGAAATACATGATGTCTACTAACAACAACAAGAGAGCACGGGATCTAGACTCTCATGTTACAGCGGGCAACTGTAAATTAGAAGTTGTCAAGGAATTCATCTACCTTGGCACTGCCGTAACCAGCAACAATGATGTCAGTCTGGAGATTAAGCGGAGAATAACAATTGCTAATAGGTGCTACTACGGTCTCAGTAAGCAATTACGTTGCAGAGCTCTCTCTCGATCGACAAAGCTAACACTCTACAAGACGCTCATTCTACCTGTGCTTCTTTATGGCGCTGAGGCATGGGTGGTTTCGACAACAGACGCAGCCGCTCTTGGGTTGTTCCAGAGGAAAGTTCTCCGCAAAATCTTTGGTCCTGTTCGAGTTGGCGACGACTATCGCATTCGAATAAACCACGAGCTGTATGAGCGCTACGCCGACATTGACATAGTTAAGCGTATAACAATACAGCGACTACGCTGGCTGGGTCATGTCCATCGTATGGATAAAGAAGCTCCAGCGAAAAACGTATTCGAAGGGAAGGTCCCCGGTCAACGACGAAGAGGGAGACCATGCCTCCGGTGGATAGACCAAGCTGAGGAAGCCCTAACCGCGCTTGGCATTAACGATTGGAGAAGGCGCGCGCAAAACAGAGGCGCCTGGCGAGAGCTAATGAGGTCGGCCGTAACCTGACAACGGGTTGTTATGGCCATCTAAGTAAGTAAGTAAGTATCTTTCCCGTGCATCCCATCCTGTAATCTGATACACTCGACTTCTCTACAGCGGGCTCTTGGGCTATTAAGATAAGTTTATTTTATATAATTTTATAGATGGCCTTTACACCTCATACACCATGGAAGACAATACAAAAAATAAACAAAATAAAAACAAAGCAATAATTGAAATTAATAAAATTTCACATGGGATATAACACAGAAAGTAATTTAATATTAAGAAAATTTTTTTTCACTAACCTAATTTCACCACAGGAAGCAATCAATCTTTTTAGAAAGTAAAATGATATCAAGTAAGCAAAGCAATTCATATTTTAGCAAAGAATCAGCTGGGCCACCAAAGGTTGAACAACGGACTTATAAAAATAATAAAATGGCAATCCTAGTCATTTTCCTAACCGATTTCCATAAAATGTTGTAAATTAGATCAGAGCATTAGATAAATTAATACTTTTCTCCTATTACTGCTAAAGTATCTGATACTTTCTATAGAAGTTAAGATAGTATAATAATAAGACGCAATAATAAAAAAATGAAACAGCTACGTCCCCTTACTAAAAAACATAAAAAAATCGATGTGAGTGTCTTCTCCTATAAACAAATTTAGACAAACAAATATTTTTTAATAGCCGATGCTGCTCTAAAAAAATTAAAAATCAAAAATTAACTACTTATTTAAAAAAACAAAAAATTGAAATAAATTGTTTGTTAAACATAGTATGTGCTTCGTTTTAAAATTATTTCTTAGCACCACAAGTCAAGATATGATATTTTTAAGCGCCCAATACTTTGAAGCCTCTAACTTTCACATTTAGTATTAATGACCTTATCTCCTTTCTAGAGCTTGTGGTCTTAAAAACTTTACTTCATATGACGAGATATCGGAAAAAAGTTTTTCACAAAATTTTTTAATTTTTTTTTTTTTTTGATAGAAGATAACAGAAATGATTTCCAACAAAGTCTTATGAAAACAAATATAATCAAGAAAACAAGCAGGGGTGTTTTCTTTAGAATTGCAAAAAGTTTAATAAATAAATAAGTCTTAAATTTTTATTTAAGAGTGTATTTCTCAACCACAATGTGTGCTGTCTAGCTTTACTAAACATAACACTGTCTAGTTTTACTAAACATAACATTGAATTTGGTAAATTTTACAAAAAAAAATCTTTCTGTGTAGCATTTTGAAGTCTATGCTTGTGTCGGAGATGCCACGCCCTCTTTTCAAAATTCGCCAACTTTATGTCTGATGTAAGACCAAGCCATTTATTTGTGTGAAATTTGGTTTCATTTCTCTCAGTATAACGTTTTAAAGTTATTTTTTCAATACAGAGTGTCACGCCCACAATGTTTGCGTTGTTCATGTCCAGAGCTCTTTCGAATCATTATTACAATTTGTTTGAAATTTGGTTCAATAACCTCAAATAATTTTGTCGGTATAGTGGGTTGAAGTTTTCGATTGTATGGGAGGCGCTAAACCCTCTAGTCGAAATTCATTAACTTTATTTTTGGGGCTGGTTTCAGATATTCTAAATTTACGTGAGAAGTAAATACACATCCATTCATAAGTAAAACAGACATAGCTTTAACAACTGAGTTATTAAGAGTAAGCATATGGTAAAAGTGGCTATTTATATTAAAATTAATCTACATTTTTCGATGATTTACTTAATGGTCAAAACTTTCATCGAGTAAAGAATTTGATAATATGATGTATTTACGAGTATGAGTATCAAAAATACATGCTCAATCTGCAATGAAAATCTAATTAAAATTTGTAATATAATTCTTAAAAAACAAAAACTCCGACTTAAGTTTATTGAACTTTTGATTTTCTTTTGATATCCATAATAGTTTTCCAACCCACTGTTTATCTACGTTGATGTACATGTGCGACTGTATTTGTCAGTTCATAAGTTTGTGTTGAATATGTGGCAAAGAAAATGGCAAATGACAAAAACGGATATCGATGTCTGTTATAATGTGCGACATATTCAACCTTATAACTTTTGCTACAAATAAATGGCTAAAACAAAAACTACCCCATAAAAACACACACATGAGAGACGCTATTGATACAACTATGACAGCCACACAATCTAAGGGTGTATTAACGTTGCTGCTGGTAAGGGTTAATGTTAAATAAATATAAATTATGGCAAAATAATTAAGTTTACTTAATATTTACTCAATGCAAAAATGATAAGGATATTAATGCTGTAAGGAGAAATTTTTGTCATAGTGTTACTTGGAGGTTCTTTTTTTTGTTGGTAGATTTGGTTTTGTAACTTATTTTATAACGTAAACGTGACAGACTTTTATTGAATTCATTGTAACGCTTGTCAGTGTAAGTGTTTTCTGTGGCAATTTAAGCTTTTTTTTAAGTACTGTGATACAAGAATATATTTAAACTGCGGCTTAAATCTGACTAGGGGCCATAAAAAAACTTTAAAAAAATTCACATTGGTTACCAAAAAAAAAAAAAATGTATCTACCATGTACCACATCTTGTTACCTTGATCTGGCGCTGATTATTGCAATAATTTCACATATCAACTTCTACCGCAATGTTGATATTTTCAGATTTTTGGATATCTTTCTTTACATCATTTATGGCGATAATTATGAAGGAGGTCTAAGTGTTCTTAGATTAAAAAGAACTAAACATTTTTGACGTTGATAACTTTCATAATCGTTCGTGCGTGTACACTTAAAGAAAATTTTACAATATCACCTGTAGAACTGTAGGATTCTTATTGCATTTTATACTTTTTGCATATGTTTTAAATGAAAGGGTCTAAAATACAGCAGTGTCTTTGAAACCAATTCCTTATTTTCTTTTGAAATATCTTCTTATATTTGCGGTGTTAAGAATCCGGCATCACTTACTAACTAACCATTGATTAAACAGCCAATTAAGTTCTCTTATCTAGTATTTTATCTATTCTGCAAATGCGTTGCATCTTTCATGTTTTTTGAATTTTTTTCTTACCTGTACAGTGGTTTTCCAGCGCTTTCACGAAACCACAACACCATATAAACTCTATCATCCTTTGCCTCCGGTTCGATATCACATGGCAAAGATGCAGTGCGTCCGAGTACAGCTTCCACTGCAACTGTAGATACTGCAATGAGATAAAAACAGAAAATAGCAGACAATCAGTATAATTTTCAATGTAGCGCACACATGCAAATGGACAAAGGAAATATGAAAACAATAAAATTTTGCACATCCTACATTCAAGAAATTGGCAGGATCTGCAGCAACTCGTAGATGGTCTAAAGAACCAAACTCATTAACACTAAATTTGACTGTCTTATTTGAAAGTTGAATGGTAGCGACACTTATGCGCATTGGTATCTTTTGGTATTCTTGTTTCCACACATATGTACGTGTATGGAGACTTATGGATGCACAAATTTATATAAACACGTACCCAGTCAACATCTGGAGGAATGGTGAAATTTTCATACTTCAAGTGATGAACTCAGAACTTTGACAAAGAGTAAAATTGGGATATTTTATACTTCGTATGATTCGATATAACTTAGTTGTTCTTTTGAAATCTAAATATATATGATCGCAACTGACTCCTCATCGATGCATATATAAGACTTTCATGATTTAAAGTACTTGCTCTGTACATACGCATTCCTCTCAATTAGGGATAGTTAATTTGTTAACAAAAAGTATTCGATATATTAGGTAATAAACGTAGGTGCAGAAAAGAATAAAGACGATGTTTTGGTAATGTCGAGTTGATTTTAGACCAAGAGTTGAACGCCGTCATTAACATATACAGAATGGACCTAACCAAACTTTTTCTTAAAGAAATTTAAACATATTCCAATGATTTCTGAAATGTTTTTTTATAAAGAGCAGCATTTCAAAATAACTACGTTATTCTATGAGCGTCAAAATCAAAGAATGAATTTAATGAAAGCAAATTCAGCTCAGCTTCATTGGAATAAAATGTGCCGCGCTACCCACAACATAATTTCCAAAAAATTTTCTAAAAATTCAAATTTTCTTTCTGTTTAACTTTTTTCGTGAATAATTTATTATAATTTATCTAAATGTTGTTTAGAAATCTCTTTTATGCTCAGCTTATTGCATTCCGCTAAATTAAGTGTCTTTTCCAACTACAAAAGACCATAATACAAAACCAAACAGTACTGGAAAAATAATGGTAATTTCCGTTGCAAAAATTAAAGATTTTTTTAAAAGCTCGATATTTCATATTCGATACCTCAAATAATCAACCACCAAATGTTATCACACTTGCGTACGTGAGCTGGAATTTTAATGGGAAATTGACGATTTTTGATAGCATCTTCTTTGCATTTAAATTGGCAATCGTACTGCTGCTGAGTCAAGTTTGTTAGATAGGTAGAAGAAGAGCATCGAAGAAAGCAATAGTGAGAGTGTGTTGTTTAAAACGCAGTAACTGAAGTGAAAAACAAACAAACCGAAAGACAACAGCCAACCAACCATTCACACAAACAGGCAAACAAAACAAATGAACAATCAAACGGAAATCAAGTGGCAGACAGTAGGAGCATCTCCTTGATTGCATTTAGAATGTATGAAGTAGTAGATGTGTGTGTTTATATGTTTGAATGTATGTCAGTTGTTTACTTATTGTATACTGGTGTGCTTCAGTTTTAGTGTATTTTGAAGTGCAGCTTTTTGAAAAACTGCAATAAGCAGCAAATTGCACATAATGCGCAAAATTCTTAAGTGGATATTGTTGTCGTTGCTTTTCTTGTTGCTATCGTTGGTGTTTATTGAACTATAGAGTTTTATGCTCTTATGTTTTTTAATGATATCTTAAAAACGTGTTGGCATGTTTTACTTATGTTTTACCTTGACTTTGCTTAAGTATTGGGTTCACTTAAACAATTATGTACAAAGTTTTCCTTTGTAGAAAAAAAAAAATTGATAGGCTATATAAACATAGAGCCTTCTGTTATCAAGTGCCTAAAGTAATTACTGAAAAATTTGACTAAGTTGGAGAACACTGTTTTAAATAAGTTTTAAGGAATTTGCATTTGTCAAACAAAATCACCTCAAAGTTTGAGGCTCAAACTCAGTTGGCCTAATTGGAATAGCGTTGGTAAAAAGTACAAATGGCGAAAGTTTTTTAATGTATTAATTGTAAGCTACTTACAAACAAAACTTATAACACAAAGCTACGAAATTTGATTAAGTCTGAGTTCGAATCCAATATCAGAATTTCTCTGATCATTCTGGTTTTCAAGATATTCTGACCTATAAGTGCAAAATCACAATTTTTCGAGATATTTGAAGCTATGTTACATTGAAAGGCAATTTGTTTTTGTTAGACCATTAACGAGGTTCGACAGAACAACTCTTTCTCTACAAAATCCTTTTTAAATTTTATTGATATCATTTTTATTCTTCTGGAATATCGTAAATTGAATTTATAACAAATTTGCCCCACTAAAACGTATAAAGATTTGTATGGAGAAATGCACAATAAATTTCAATTTACGATATTTCGGAGAAAAAAAGAGATATCGATATAACTCAAAATGTGCCTTAAAAGAGAAAGAGTAGTTTTTCTGAACCTCATTAATGGTTTTGTAAGAAATTGTTACCTTTCGATGTATTTTTTCCTCAAATATGTCCAAAAACCATGATGTTCGCATTTTTAGGTCGTTCTGGTTACTACAAAAGCAAACTTCAGCTAACAAAACTATTTTTTCTTTTTTTTAGTTAAGTGAAAGAAATCAAAATATGACTACTAGAGCCAAAGGACAAAATTCGTGTTGACCAGTGTAATTAATGAAACTAAAATTTTTCTGAGTTTTTATTTTTGGTACTATATATATGTTACATTTCCTGAAGGAAAATGGTCTAATAATTAAAGTGACTTTTAGCGAGTGAAGTTTGAAATAGACTCTTTCAAATTTTTTTTTAAGCGAAAAATTTATTTTTAGAGCTAAATTTTTGTACGCACGTAGGTACAATATTTTCGAAATATCATAAAAAACTTAATTTTTTTTTTTTTTTCTAGTTGAAGTTGACGTAATAAAAAGAGGCCAAATCTGCGTAAGTGATGGAACCTCTCCAATGCAACTAAAAAAAAAAATTAAGTGGCACTTCCTGACAAAACCTGAAATAAAGCGATTTTCGAAAAATTACATGTAATTGAATTAAAAAAATTTGAAAAACAGCCTCTTTCTGCCGCGCTTTTAAGTCTTTAAACGGGGGGAAAAAATATCCAGAATATCTACAATTTACGCAGATTTGAAAAATTTAATTTCGAGAAAAACGCGTTTGAGGAACAATATAACAACGAATTTACGTAGCGGTGTTTGAAACCTGACCATACAAAAATCGATACAACTTTTTTCTATTTCGATTTTTATCCTGAAATTAAAAATAAATAGTATCGGCACATTTGTAGACCCTTTTATGAAAAATTAAAAAAAAAAACCAATATTATTCACTCATAGTACTTTAAAATAAAAATATTAGCTCCCTTACAAATTTTTTATGTTGATTTTCTATTTTTAAGAGCTATTTTTGATAGATAGATTTTTTTTTTAATAAAGCCCGTTTTTTGGCCCTTTTTAATTTTTAAACCAACACTTGGAATAAAATATGGCTGACGAAACCAAACCAAAGTCATAAGTCAATTTTTGATTTGCTTAATGCATTCAAAAAGTTTGATTTTATTTTTTTTTTGATACGACAAAATTTATCCTGGCGAATGTCTTAAATTACAAAATTAATAAGAAACAAAAAATGTGCCGTTTTTTATCTTGAATTTTGGAATTACAATAAGAGTTTTGAACATAAGAGGTAGTGTATCTAAAATTAAAACAATTGTTCCTATGTAGTAATTTTATATGAAAATTTTGTAAATTAAATAAAACACAGTTAAAAGCATAAATGATTTACCATAGCTAAGGGCTTCAATAAACTTTAATTCAGCATATTAGCCACTTTGTTTCGCCTACAAACATCGACGCACACAAGCGCACACACGCAGTAGTCCTTACATCTATCAATACTCAATGGATTCATTTGTAGCTATCAAACGAAGCGAACATGGCAAACGAATCTCCAAGCGAACAACAAAATCTCCTCTGTTGCTTGAGGAAAAGCTCAACCAAAAATTAACATAATTTGTGATGTGCGCTGGTGTGAGTAATGAATGATTTGTCTGAGCAAAGTAAGCGAGGTGGAATAGAATCAAAATCAATGCATTATAAATATGAATGTTAGTGTTTGTGTGCGTGAATGCTTGAGTTGTAAAATTTTCTCGAACATAAAAAGATATTGTAAATGGTGCTTTGCACAGTGGTACAATATCGTACAAATTTTTACTTATTAATATAGATATTTTATGTAGAAATGTGTGTTCTAATCAAAAAGGCAGAGGGCGTGATAACTTTCATACAAGCATAAGCTTTAAGACTCTTTTCTGAGGAATTTATATAAAGTAATGCAATCTTTCGCATAAATACAAGAATATGTTAAGACAAGCACTAAACAAAATGTGGAGTGATTTTGTCAGAAAGGCCTGGAACCTTTTACACGCGGATAAAATTTCAGACTGTTTTCCCAAGTTAAAATTTTCAACAGTCAAAATTTCATATTGAATATATTAAATGGAAAAATAGCCTGTAACATTTTGAGGACATAACTTTCATTACACAGAAAATGGGAAAACAACAATTCAAGAATCCTTTCAAGGGTAAAATTGTTTTCAATTTCATTTTCAAAGTGTGACGTCAGTGTTCAGGCTTTTGGATTCATCTAAAACACAAAATGGCCAACGATAAAAAACACGAGCTGAATTTTATAATTGGTTAGATTTTTCTCGATACTATCATAGTTCCAAAGTAGTTTTTCGATAGCATTTCTATTGAGTATTGAAATTTTGTTTGTATATTTAAAACATAAGTAGAATGACTCTAACCTTGAAACTGTAACTATGTTATACATTTATGATAAAATCGCTCTCTTTTGTAACCGTTTGATTCTCTTGCTCCTACTCATTTTTATCATTACACATTGTCTTAATTTTAGTATGAATTACCAGTTTAAAGTGTGAACAATAAAGTCATCTGAAGTCTTAAAGAAATTTCTTGCCTTTTATTAATATTGGACTCTGCACATTACATATCCGAATAGGTTATGGGCCCAGCCAATTAATAAAAGAAATTGCAAAGAACAGTAAAACTCGGTTTATAATTATAATTTTAATTAAAAAAAAAATTACGTAAATTCGTGGCTATTCAAAATGGACGCCACCGGTATTAAAATGCATGTGGAACGTTTTGATGGAAATAATTTTCGTCAATGGAAATTTCAAGTAAGGTGTGCTTTAAAAGCAAAGGGCATTGATATAAATCAATCGAGACCAGCAACAAACGATGCTGAATGGCTTAAAAATGACGGAGTGGCCATGTTCATCATTACGTCAGCAATGGATTTCAAGCAAATTAACTTGATAGAAAATTGTGACACAGCAAAGAAAATTATGGATAAACTAGACTCAATCTACGAACAAAAATCGGAGTTGCATAAAATGATGAATCACGAGCGTTTTTATCAATACAGAATGAACCCGTCAGACAGCATGGCTCTACATATCTCCAAAGTGGAGGGGTTAGCTCAGCAGCTGAAAGAGAGCGGGGAGGAAATAAGTGATACAGCCATTATGACAAAAATATTAAGCACGCTGCCTATGAAATATCGTTCGCTACGTCAAGCATGGATGTCGCTGGATGCAAAACAACAAACAGTATTCAACCTTACTGCCCGACTTCTCGATGAAGAGGCTAGTCTGACATCAGAAGAACAGAATGAGACAGCACTTGTTACAGCCAAAGAGCAAGAGAAATCTGCAAGGAAATTTGAAACTAAAAATCGTGAAAGTACACGTCACCGGTTCGTCTGCTACAATTGCAACAAAAGGGGACACTTCGCAAAGCAATGTCGAGCACCAAAGAAGTCGGAGAAGAAAACTCACGTCCAAAGCAACATGTTGGCATTTAATGTTGAAAATGTCAACTTTGTGACAAATAATAGTGATGACGTTTGGTTATTAGATAGCGGAGCATCAGTCCACATGACATTTCGAAAAGATTTTTTTGAAACCTTGAAAGAATATGACAGTGATACCGATAGAAATGTCAAATTAGGAAATCAGCAGGATCTCAAAGTTTCTGGAATAGGAACAGTACTAATAAGAAAATGTATTCATGGACAGTGGGAGAACAATATTTTAACAGAAGTACTGTATGTTCCACAATTACGTAGAAACTTGTTCTCTGAAGGTGCTATTGTGCGAATGGGATATGAAATAGTAAAAAAGAGCACAAGCGCTCTAATTTACAAAAATGGTAAAATTGTTTTGAGTGCAACACAAACGTCAAATAATTTATATGAAATGAACTTCAAAACTTCAACAAGTGACAGTTGCAATGCAGTACAATTAACAAGCAGTAACCTGAAAAATTGGCATGAAAGGCTAGGTCATGTGAATGTCAAAGAAATAAAAAGCATGGTTAAAAGTGGACTTATTGAATGCAAAAATATAGATGACGAAAATTTTATTTGTGAAGCGTGTATGTATGGAAAACAGAGTCGCCTTCCTTTTCATACATCTCATAGAGGGCAAACAAATATTGGTGACTTAGTTTATAGCGACGTTTGTGGACCTATGAGTCAGCCTTCTATTCAAGGTGCGAAATATTTTGTGTTGTTTAAAGATGCAGCTTCAAGCTATAGGCACGTATTCTTCATGAAACATAAGAGTGAAGTGCTGGATTATTTCAAAAGGTACAATGCTTTGATATCTAACAAGTTTAATCATAATGTTCGTATTCTGCATACTGACAATGGCGGAGAATATGTCAATAATGATTTTAAGAGCTTTCTTTCCGGGAATGGAACGGAACATGAGTGTACTGCGCCCTACACCCCTCAGCAGAACGGGCGAGCTGAAAGAGAACTTCGTACCATCTTTGAAAGTGCTCGATCTATGCTCTACGGACGTGATCTGCCATTAACATTGTGGGCTGAAGCAGTGAATTGTGCTGTATATATACTCAACAGAACTACTTCCAGCCAGACTCCAAAAAGGTCTCCTTTTGAAATTTGGACAGGTGAGAGACCAAATTTAAAGCATGTCAAAGTGTTTGGATCCTGCGGATATGTACATGTGCCTGATGTATGTAGAACCAAACTTGATAAGAAAAGTCAAAAGATGCTGTTGGTTGGCTATGAAAATAATAACTACAGAATGTACGATCCGAATAGCCATAAAATAAAAATATCAAGAGACGTCACCTTTGATGAGTCCAATGTCCCGGTATTAAAGAAGTCAATTTCTGTTGACCTTGATGATTTTGATTGCAGTAAACCTACGGAAGGGTCAATGACATCCACTTTACCATCTCAGCAATTCCATGAGGCAGAAACAGAGAATGAAGAAGTGTCATTTGATGACAGCAATAATGATCCGACATATGAACCCTCACTGGATTTAGAAGAACAGCATACAGTACGAACAATTGAACTGAGACCAAGAATCAACAGAAACTACGAAGCTCATATGATTGAATTTTTTTTGCCACAAACATATGCAGAAGCAATTAAGAGCCCAGAATCCAGAAAATGGTTAGCCGCAATAAAAGAGGAGTTAAAAGCGCATGAAGATAATGGAACATGGACAGTAGTGGATAGAACAAACAAGAAACCTATAACCTCTAAATGGGTGTTTCGTATTAAGGACAACAACAAAGATAAAAAAGAAAGATACAAAGCCAGACTATGTGCACGAGGTTTCAACCAAATAAAGGATATTGACTACACTGAGACATTTGCTCCAACTACCAGATATGACTCCATTCGAATCTTGCTGAGTTTGGCTGCCAAATATAATTATGAAATACAGCAGTTTGACGTGAAAACAGCGTTTCTTTATGGTGAGCTGGAGGAGGACATATTTATGGAAGTTCCAGAGGGAGTATCTGCAGAGAAAGGTAAAGTCTGTAAACTCAATAAATCACTTTACGGTTTGAAACAGGCATCGCGCTGCTGGAATACGAAGTTCACAGAATTTTTGAAATTATATGGGTTTGTACAATCAGAGTCGGATCATTGTGTTTTTGTTGGCAACTTCAATAATGCAAAGGTAATATTAATTTTGTATGTAGATGATGGTCTTATTTTTTCACCTAGTAAAATGGTGTTAGAATCCGTAATTGTTGATTTAAAATCTAATTTTAATGTTAAGATATTTTGCCTAAATTATTTTGTTGGCATAGAAATTAATAGAACTAAAGATGCAATTCATTTAACTCAAACGAAATACATTGAGCAAATAATTAAAAGATTTAAAATGGACGATGCAAATCCATTAAATACTCCTGCAGATGTAAATATTAAGTTAGTTAAAAACAAAGATGATACTGTTTATTTTCCTTACAGAGAAGCTGTAGGTTCTTTATTGTTTCTAGCCACTGTTTCTCGACCGGACATTTCTTTTGCCGTAAATTTAGTTTGTCGTTATGTCAACAATCCAAGTCGTGAACATGTGGAAGCTGTTAAACGTATAATTAAATATTTAATCGCGACAAAACACCTTGGCATAAAATATACGGGTGACAGCGCTTTGGTTGGTTATTCCGATTCGGACTTTGCCAGTGATACAGATTCTAGAAAATCAACTACAGGTTATTTGTATTTATTGAATAATGGTCCCATTACTTGGACAAGTTTGAAGCAACAAACAATTGCATTATCCACCATGGAAGCCGAATTTATGGCAGCTTGCGAAGCTACAAAAGAACTTTTATGGTTAAAACAATTTTTAATTGATATAGGTGAATCTTCAAATATTCACGTTACTTTATTTGTTGATAACCAAGCTGCAATAAATTTGATAAATAACCCTGTATATCACAAACGATCTAAGCATATAGATATAAAGTACAAGTTTATACGTGAAAAGATTGCAAAAGATCGTTTGATTATAAAGCATATTTCAAGTTCAAATCAACTGGCTGATTTCCTAACCAAGGCATTGCCAACACGGCAATTTCAATTTATACGAAATCAAATTCTTCATTAAGAATTTGAGTTGTAATATGTTGCATACATTAAAATATATTATTAACTTTATTTTAAAAATAACATATTATAATTATGATTCATAATCATAAGAATATGAATTAAAACTAGTATTAAACAATTTTTTTGAAATTAAGGAATTATTATTTGGATCAAATGAATATACTTTGGCTTATTTAAAATAAATAAAATAAAATTTAGTGGGAGTATTGAGTATTGAAATTTTGTTTGTATATTTAAAACATAAGTAGAATGACTCTAACCTTGAAACTGTAACTATGTTATACATTTATGATAAAATCGCTCTCTTTTGTAACCGTTTGATTCTCTTGCTCCTACTCATTTTTATCATTACACATTGTCTTAATTTTAGTATGAATTACCAGTTTAAAGTGTGAACAATAAAGTCATCTGAAGTCTTAAAGAAATTTCTTGCCTTTTATTAATATTGGACTCTGCACATTACATATCCGAAGTTGAGTAATCTATCAAGTCTCAAAACAGAAGCAAGCTGACAGTATCGTTTTAACTATTTCTCAATACAAAAGTTAACATATACCATTTTCATGCAGAAATAACAGACAAAACATTCATCAGTTTCTTACCACTGTACTTCATCCATAAGGCGTATAAATTTTACGATTTCGTTTATATGTATTGATGACCTCGATCAGTTATGGTTGAGTAAATTTTAATGCTTAGGTGTGTGAGTATGCGTGTGTTTGTACATACATGTAGGAGTGTATGTGTGTTTATTGTATTTGCATCCGCTATGTAAGTAACAACACAAGATGAATGTGAAAAGTTTGAAGAAAAACGATGCGGTAATAAATAGACGTAATTTAGGCGTCTTAAAATATGCAAAGAAAAAAATCAGCTGAAATAAGCAAAACAGAAAAGAAGAAAAACCAAAGAAGATGGAAAAAACATTTACACAAAATTTATGCAAACATAAATTACCGCTCGCAAATATAACTATATTTTAAAATGTTTTTCCTTTTTTTGCTGCTGAGAGAGCAAAGTACAAACAAGAAAATTATGTGGCCAAAATTAATGGCAGAAGTTTTACCACCAATTTAAAAGATGGACGCTGTGAATGGAGTAAAAAACAAGAAAAGTAAAATTCTGTAGCTAAGCATGTTTTAAGCACATTAAAAACACGTACACATGCAACGTATACCCGAACACATGTATTCATACTCATACAACACGTGCAGGATTTGCAAGGATTTATCTGAGAAATTGTGCAAAGAGAGTGAAATAACTTGTGCTGCAAAAATTAAAAAAAAAACATTGTGCCAATTCTCATGGAACTTGCATGCATGTAAATAGAGGAAGTGTAGTGTGGAGAAGGTCTTGATAGTCCAAAATATTCGGTAACAGAGTTGATTTAGCTGAACATAAGCCTTAGAATAAATATTTATATATAGCCTACAATTTTTTCATTTTTCGTTGTTAAAAAAAATTAAGCTTTTTTGCTGTTTAACCATTTTCTCAAACAGAGCTTTGATGCTATCTTTTCTACATTCTGAGCTTAATAAGAAGTTAAGTTTAAAAAAAAAAAAATTTTTTTTCTAGAATCGGATATATCATAAGCTCAGTAAGTGATTGAGCTTCATTTAAAATAATAATAAATATTTATATTTGGATTTAAAATTTCATGAAAAACTCAAAACCACGTTCAGATTTGCAGAAAAACTGAAGCAAAGTATAGACGTCGAAAGACTTTTTCCAGAATCTTAAATTTCACAAATAAATATAAATAAGTATTGAATTATACGAGTATGTCGTTTTAAGTACCTAGTTTAAAAAAAGAATTGTTCAAATCAGTGATGTCAATTTGGTTTTGTGGAAATGTACTGAATGAAGAGTTGAAATGACCTCTTTAGATGCCAAAGATATTTTTTTTTATCATGAATATCAAAAAGGTACTTAAAATTACAAAAATTTATACAAAATTTTAAGATTTTTACAAAAAAAAGGTCAGCAAAGCACTAACTACTAAAGGTTCCCATATTTTTGGATAAATTTACTAAACAAAAATGCAATCTTTTGAAAACACCGCAGTCCAGATGTACCGAAGATGCGCTAAATGTACAGAAAATGCACCTACCGAATATAATAAAAACTTATCAAATATACCGACGACATTTTTCACGACGCAAATATACATCACTGGTTCAAATAGAACTACATTTAAATGGGAAAGCATAAAATCAAAGGATGCACATTTCTTATTCTTTTCATAAGAATTTCGATTTTTTGTACTATCAAGTACACCCATCTTACCAACTGTCACCAAAATACAAATGAAAAACCAAAATTTGTTTGGCATGAAAAAATGTTTCTCATTGGAACTTGTATTTCTCATGTAAAAATGGATCAGATATGTAAACTTTTCATATGAAAATTATTAACATTTATTTCAATTTTGTTTCGCAAGTCTTAGTGAAAATCCAATTTTACATAAGTTTTGAAAAACATTGATTTATTCGATAAAAGTATCGAACAAATTTAGAAAAATCGTAAAGTACTGAAAAACATCGTCATATTCGACTAACCATAAAAAAGATGAAAGTATTTCAAAATCAATTTCAAAAAAGTAGTACCGAAAAATTTTTAAAAAATGTTGAGGAAGGCTATTAAAATTTAAAAGTATCGAATAATATCAAATAATATTCGAAAACAGCGAAAAAGTCATTCAAATGTCGAAAAGAATCGAAAGAAATAGAAAAAATTTGAATATGTATACTAGGCTGGGTCAAATTGTTCGGGTGGAAAAAAAATGACCAAGCGTCTAGCGGAAACGTAATCTACGGTAAATTCTAACAAAATCTGACCAAGAAACCATGGGTCAAAATCAATATCGAGCACCCGATTTTTAACAAGAAGACTTAATATGAAATTTTTATAAAAAATAAGAAACTCCTTTAGAAGACACTGCTTTGTCATCTAAAAAAACAACAAGTGTTCTTAGTTTTGTCAGCTTTCTGAATCTGTTTTTAACATTTTTATAACCAGTCCGAATTTTGTAAAGGTTTTGTGAAAAATGGTCATTAATGCTGAAAATCTCACAAGTTGTCATCATTTCATCTGCAAAAAATAAAATGTTCTTTATAATATTTATTACAGGGACGTGAGCCGGTTTCGAACCGGAAAACCCCTTTTTTACTAATTAACTGTACCATTAACCGAACCAAAATTTTCCACAAACGTTTGATCCAAACCGAAAATTGAACCACTTTTTATAATGGTTTGAGAATTCATTCTGACCAATTTTCAATAGAAAAATTTGCCTTACTTTTTTATTTTTTCTTTTGTTAAATATAGAAATTGATGCAATTTTGAAAGAAATAAGGAAGCATGAGACAGAGTTCATAAATAAATCATTAATAGGTAAAATCACATCTTTTGATAATACAAAGCGGCTTTCAAATAATGTTGATGTTTTGAACTTTTGGAATAACTACCCCGACAAAGAATTATCTGAAATAGCTCAAATAACTTTTGATGTTCCAGAATCCCAGATTTCGGTAGAGAGGGCATTTTCCACCCTAAAACTTATTCTCGCAGACCTGTGGGGAAATATTCACAAGGACTTATTAGAAGATATTCTTCTTATCAATATAAACTGATTATTGTAAATCAAATTTTTTTATCAAATAACAATTTTTTACTAATAATAGCGTAAGACATAAATTAAGTTTACATATATACTTCTACATTCTTTTGTATTGTTACTGAATAGAAAGAATACAAATGTGCATAGTCTGTTTTTAATTCCCGATCCGTTGACTTACTTACATGGGTGGCCATAATAAACCGTTACCGGGTTACGGCCGACCTCAAAAGCTCTCTCCAGGCGCCTCTGCTTTGCGCGCGCCTTCTCCAATCATTTACACCAAGCGTGGATAGGGTTTCCTCGGCTTGGTCTTTCCATCGGAGGCATGGTCTTCCTCTTCGTCGTCGCCCAGCGGTTTCCGCATCAAACACCTTTTTCGCCGGAGCTTCTTCGTCCATACGCACAACATGTCCCAGCCAGCGCAGACGTTGGATAGTGATGCGCTTGACTATGTCAATGTCAGCGTACAGCTCGTACAGTTCGTGGTTCATTCGAATACGGTAGTCGTCGCCGACGTGAACAGGACCGAAGATTTTGCGAAGAATTTTTCTCTCAAACACCCCAAGCGTGGCTGCATCAGTCTGCGACACAACCCATGCTTCTGCGCCGTAAAGTAGCACGGGTAAGATGAGCGTCTTGTAGAGTGTCAGTTTTGTCGGGCGAGAGAGGTCTCTACTACTCAATTGCTTACTGAGACCATAGTAACACCTATTAGCATGAGTTAATCTTCGATTTATCTCCAGGCTGACATCGTTTTGAGTGTTCACGGCGGTGCCAAGATAGGTGAATTCCTTGACAACTTCGAAAGTATAGTTGTTCGCAGTAACAAAGGATCCAATACGCCGCGTTTCCCTGTTTGTGGACAGCATATACTTTGTTTTGCCCTCGTTCACCGTCAATCCCACTTTCGCTGACTCTTTTTTCGATAGCAGAGAATGCAGCAGTAACATCTCGCTTACAACGTCCAATGATATCAATATCATCGCAATATGCAAGGAGCTGGACACTTTTGTAGAAAATAATGCCATTACGATGTACACTGGCTCTACGCAACACCCCTTCCATCACAAAGTTGAAGAGGTTGCAGGATAGTGGATCGCCCTGTCTGAAACCTTGTTCGGTATCAAATGGTTCGGAGAGGTCCCTTTCTACTCTGACGGAGCTGGCTGTGTTGCTCAACGTCATTCTGCAAAGCCGCACCAGCTTCGCAGGTATACCGAACTCAAACATGGTGGCATGCAGGCAATCCCGTATCGGGCTATCGAAAGCTGCTTTAAAATCGATAAAGAGATGATGGGTATCGATCTGTTTTTCGTGGGTTTTTTCCAGGATTTGACGTAGTGTGAAGATCTGGTCTATGGTGGACTTACCAGGTCTAAAGCCGCACTGATAAGGCCCAATCAGTGTGTTGGCAAACGGCTTAAGTCTTTCACACAGTACAGTCGACAGGACCTTGTAAGAGATGGCAAGAAGACTGATTCATTAGTCTTCTTGCCGATCCGTTGAACTGAACTGAAAACCTGTTTCAAGGAAAAAAAAACCGATTTGACGAACCAATCCAAAAGCGCAAAAACGGTTCGAACAGCTGAACCAAACCGACGAAACACACGCAATACACGATAATTTTCAACTGCACAATTTAATCAAAACAAAAATTTGAAAGCAAAAGCAATGATATGTTTTTTTTTTTTTTTTTAAGTATCGTATAAATAAATGTTCTCGGCAAAAATTGGGGGCTCGATATTGATTTCAGATCGATGGTTTCTTTGGCAAATTTTCTTTAAATTTTTCGTAGATTGAGTTTTTGCTATACGCTTTGTCGCGAAAGACAAATTTCGAAATATATTTGATATCGAAAAAATTGGAAAAATATTAAAAAGCATCGAAAAATTTAAAATGTGTTGACCATTATTATACAGAACTTAATAGTAGGTCGAGTAATATCGAGAAAGTCCGAAACTAAGTATCCAATGATGACTAAAAAATCGAAATATATCAGTGAACCGAAGATGTTGACAGATATCGATAAGTATTGAATAAAATAGATGAATTTGGAAAGGAAGCAAACAATATCAAAAAAGTTAATAGACCTCGAACAGTAGATATCGTAAAACAGACAAGAGAATATTAGTGTTTTGTTTCAATTAGAAACTATCGAAATATACGTACATCAACATTGAATTGCAATTTCTTAATTTTGTGGCCACAAGGAAGAACAGCTGATTATAGTCTGTGATGATGAGGCGAGACAGTATAAGTTGCACATGCTTATACACAGAACTTATAATGTTTTGCACTATGATCACGAGCCGACCTTAGCTGTTATTCCTTGTAACCACAGAAATCCTAAGAAAATTCTTAAGGTACCAATTTCGGAGTGATTTAAGAATTTTGAAATTTGTGTTTCATTCTAAAACTAACCAACATTAAAGCAAGCGTTTTACCATCAAATTAAATCTGCTGATGCAATCAAAAATTTTTTTTTTGTTCAAAAATCACTATTCATGCGACACGCTTTATTTGTATTTCTTTGATTATTTTTTGTTCTTTTGTGTTATAATGTTTGGAGTTAAGGTGTTACCTCGTGTTGCGTGCGTGTGTCTTATATCCTTTTGTGTCGCTAGAATCTTTTAAATAATAAATTTTCTTTTTGACTGTGACAAGTTTTAATAATTTATATTTCGGCCTTTCTTTTCAGTTTTGTGTTTCGTTTTTTTTCTTTTTGCAACTTGGAATTTATTTCTACAATTTTGTTACATTCGCCTTTCCTTAAGACAGTTCATTAGTTATTAATGTTGGCACAATTGCCTGCAGGGAATAACAAAAATTTCAGCTTTACTTCAATTCAAAAAATCCGACAAAAGTGAATTAAGTAAAGTGCTGACATTGAATATTACATTGATTTCCAAAACACGATTCAACTGAAATCATAATAACCAGCTGGAAATCTTTGATTTTCGTAAATTTGTTTTTTCTTGCGGTAAAAAAAATTATTTTTAAAGCATATCTGCTGTCTTATTAATTATTTGGTATTTTCTAGAATTCTACCTTACTCATATTAAGCTACCTGTCAGCTGCAAAATTTTAAACTTCAAACAGTAGGTCGTATAATTAAAACGCCAAAGGCAGGTGACTTCAAAGCATCTCAAAAAATATGTTTAAATTCTTGTCCTACATGTCCTTAAAGCTATAGCAACTATTTGTTTATCGCTGTTAAAGACATCAACATCATCGACTTTATTGTCATTAGTAACAAACGCAGTTGTACTGTCTGCCAGCAAGCTCGACATTTATCAGTCAGAAGAAGGACATTGTCATCATTACTGAAATGACTAGCTTTTAATGCAGACTTGTTGTCCAATTGAGTGTAACACCCCATCAATAGCAATAGCGCCGGCGAGGACCAAGGCAACAATCCTTAATAAATATCCATAAGATGCTGAATAGCAACTTCCTTTGTTTCCGCTATTCAAAGTTTATCTATTTTTGTAAGCTTCTTGTTTTTCTTTTTGAACGGCCTTAGATAACAAGGATAAGGGAAAAAATTTTGTTGTTCATTTTTTTCTTGAGACTACATAATGCTTTTTTATTGTCCCTAATTTTAAAGCATTTCAAGCAAAGCGCTAAGGATTAAAGTATCTGATAACTGATGGACTTTGACGATTTAAGTATGAAAAGTTTTTGTTGTTATGGCAATTTTGCGTGTAAGCTTCAGTAGTAGTATTATGGTTGCTGTGAAAATAAGAAAGTGTTTTCAAAGAAAAAAAAAAATAAAAAAATTGATGAAAAATGTGAACGCAGGTATGTTGTGTAGTTGCGTCCTTATTTAATTTTTTTTAATTTGAGCTTCTCTTATTTACTTGATTGCAATTAAATTTATTTATTGTTTAACATCATTAACTTCAATTAGTATCAATTTTGCAAAGTTCATTATTCAGCACTTTATTATACAAAGCAAAAATCTCAACTTTTGTGTTTATTTTATTAAAATTATTAAGTCACATAATATACGGGTGGTGATGAGTCATAAAAAAAAATAAATATTGCATTTCTCGATTTAATGAAGAAATGGCAGAACCTGATTCCATTCACCATATTTTATGGAACCGCACGTATAAGCTTTAACTGGAAAATAGTTTTTTTAAGTTGTTCACTTTTGATGAGATTAAAGAGCGTGGGACTTAAAATGAAACGGTTTTAATTTTGACTTTTTTGAATTTTAACAGTTTTAAAAAAATTTGAGGGGGTAAGATATACGAAAACACCACTTGGAAAAATTTTTTTGGCTCTGATTTCGCTGAATTGAATAATATTATTGAACTTTTCATATATTTGGTAATAACTTTCAAATTATATTTTATTTTATCCCTAGCGGTACGGACGAGGTACCAGGGTACCCACGGCAACGGAATAAATTTTTCTCTGAACTTATTTCAAATATTAGTTCCACTTACATCATATGTGTTATTTGTTAATAATTACCAAATCTCGATAAATACAAATGAATAGTAAGAAGGCTACAATTATTGCGTGAGTTTTTAAAGATAAGGATATAATAAAGCTTGAGTGCTGAGCTCGTCGTGGCTCAATAAATTAAGATCTTTAAAGGACCAATTTTGTAGTAGAGAGTACTTAATGATAATGCACTGGACTCAGATTCAATATCTTCAAGCTTTTGAACGGTGTTGCAGATTGTTTGCAGAGTAATTATGGCGAGCACAAGCTGTTCCTGGTTTTTTTTTTTTTTTTTTCAGCTGCAAATACCAGGGCTGCTCTTCGAGCCAAAAAAATGGATCGCCTGTTACATGGATATTTGAAATTCCAAATTTAGTAATGGAGATTGAAGATGTTTCTGCTATATTCCACCACAAAGTTTCTCCCGCTTGCAACCTCATTCGAAAACCACAAAACAAAAAAGTCTTTCGAAGATCCATGATTCTGGATACTTCAAAAATACAAACAAATCCACTTTATGGATTAATTTTTTGGAGCTTGCAATTTATAGTAATTATGTCTATAAGTTCAGAATTATTTTATGTCGGCACCGGCTCTTATATATATAATTAGGCATATGGATGAAATTTGCGGTGTATGGGCACAAAGAAAATATAGTAATAATTTCAAGAACCTTATATTTACAAGGAAAGAGAAAAATATCGTTCATAAAAATTAACTTCAAAGACTTGGCACACTCAATGATGAAGCAGCAGTAGAGTCGCTTTTACTACCATGTTGTAGCTACAGCTGCTGCATTTCTATGTTTCAACAAAAGTGTAAATTATGTGCTGCGGCATAAACTACTTTCGTGTGTATGTGTGAGTGTATGGTATATAGAGCAGCATCCGCAAATACAAACACTACCAACCTTTGCTTCTGGTCACATCTGGTTTCAGTTAAACTGCAGTGAAAGCTGTTAAACGCAGAACTCATAAAATAAAACCAAAATGTGCACGAAATGTAGAAAACTAAAGGAGTAAAGAGGAAATGGAGTTTGAAGGAAGAAAAAAAAACGTAAGAGCCTTATGTTCGGTACAGCCGATATTCTGAAAACATAAAATGGCTTAAGGTTTAAGCATGCAATTAAAATTAAGAAACAAGCAATAATTTAAAATTTGCTATTTAAAATGTTATGTTAAGGTTTGATATTGCAGGTGAGGCCATAGTGTTTTTTTTTTTGCTTAAGTTGAAAAGTTTCGGATGAATTGCTTGAAGCAAAAATTCTTCTTTATTTGTGGAAAGGTAGAGCCAGTTGTCATTCGTCTTGCTACTTGGCATCAATTTTTTCTTTTGAGCGGCCTGTTTATGATATTTATTTTATTGATTTCACACAAATAACGTCAAAGTAACTGCAGCCCGTGTGTAGAGTGAACATGAGATTTAACACCATATTGCTACCCAAAACAACTCTAAAAAAGATCTGAAGTGAAAAATAATTGCTGACCCTAGAGCCACACCTGATATTCGTCTCTGCGTCATGGTAGGTCAAACAAGACAAACATGGTACAGCAAACTTGCAAACATCCTTTTCGGCTCGTCCAGTTTTACTTACTCCTTGATAACCTTTCCGCCCAAAGTACAGCTAAATAGGAGCTTTACCATTTGTACGAGTGAGCTGAAGAGTAAATTTTTTTCTGGTTTTAGTTTCCTAGTGATTTTTCGTTTTTTTTGTTTGGTTTCGTACTTTTTTCTTTCGTCGCTTTGTTACTTTACTTCGCTGCTCATTTTCGGTTTTTAGTTTCCAGCACTAACACACACACACACACACATTTTGTTCACTTTGAACAATTACATTTGCAAACACCTTTCCCTACAAGTTTTTATTTTTTTCTTTTGTACTTTGCAATTGTTGCAGTAAAGCTTTTGTTCCTGCCACACCTCACTTTCTCTCTCTCTCTCTCACTGTCCCTTTTGACCTCTTTATTTGTCTGCTGGCATGCACTTTTACCCTTTTGCTACCGTACTGTTGCTGCTTTTTTTCCGAGCATGAGATTTGTGTTTTCTAGGGTTGGGAACATACGATTGTCCGAACAGGTATATGAAAAAATAAAGAAAATGTATTAAGTTAACACTGCTCTCGGTTTGATGCGTAAAAGAGCAAAGGCAAAGGAATTAAATTACATCACATAATAGCTGCGGCAGCAACATGAACATAGTAGCATAAAGTCTGAAAAATCATCTTCAATATTAAACCTCACGTAAATTTAAAATGCATCAGAAAATTTGCTTTGGTTGCGAAAATATGTTAATAAAAGTGTGAAAATATTTAAATATATTCTTGGAAAAATTTCGAAAAATTTACTGAAAATACCAAATGTTGCGAAGCAACGAAGAATTTTTATAACACCTAGTTTTTTTTTGTTAAAAAAAATTATTCTCAAATTATTTTGTTCAAATTTACATATCGGTAATTTTTAAACTTTTTACACATCGATTTTTGGTGGATCTCAAAAAGTTTTGAAAAAAAAAATTCTGATGATTTACTTTGATAAAACTCAGATGTTCATACTACTTACTTACATACATCTTAACCGTTCTCATGATCTTGGGAGTTCAGATATGCCCACTTGAATATAAAAAGAGGCTTCTTGCACTTTGCTATATTTCTTCAACAGTTCGCCGAGAAGTAAATTTTTTTATTTACTTAGTTCTAAAAATAGGTTTTTCTTGTTTTTCTGAAAGGGTTTCTAACGAATTCATGATAAATTTAATAATTGATGTTTGTGCTTTCACGTATAGATACGTATTTGTTATTGGGTTTAATATAAATCGAAATTCGGATCGGAAGATATACAAAGGGTAACAACATTTTACTTTTAAGTTCTTAAAATTTTAAATGGGTAAGACTCTGAACCTATTTTACAGGAAAATATGGAAATAAAGAGTTTTGTACAGCAAATAATGCTCTTCAAATTTGTCACTTAAATAATTCTAAGAATTATGGTATTCAAATTTTTAAAGGATTTATTATTCCAAATTCGGTTGATGGGATATTTTTTGTAACAAGTGTATTGTTTTTGAAGGCTGAAAACAAAAATCTCTAGATAGACTGTGCAGCAAAAAAACTGTAAGAACATAATTTCGGCATGTATTTTATTCATGCATATGGGACGGTCTTTTACTAACCGAACAATTTGGCTGAAATTTTTTTTATAAGTTTTGTGTCGAAAAAGAAGAGATACGTGTTCGAGGATTTTTTTGAAAAAAATTTTTTTTACAAAATAGAGCGAATTTAAATTTTGAGAATTTGGTGATTTTTCAGACAAATCAAAACTGTGTTGGTCAATTTTCGTCAAAATTCGTTCGGTTTGTAAAAGAACGTCCCATATATGGGATTGTCCATGAAGATCGGGTCACGTAGTGCACGTTGCGCTTTTGCAACTCGCTGGGAATTGCCCAGAAAATAATAAGAAATATATGAACCGATAAATTTTAATCAGTCCGATATTGCAATAAATTTTTGCTCAATTTCTCTTATCTGGTGAAAAAGAGCTTGAATTTTGTACATGAAATTAAAGCACAACTTCGCGGCAATACCGCCATAAATTTTCAAGGTGGGATAGCAAGAAATGACCAAATGACCAGCAAATGAACACGGCGACATATAATTCATGTATGCACTAGTGCTCGGCTTCAATATAAGAAAAAGAGTATACGTAGGAAGTACTTTGGCAACTATTAAGAAATGAGAAATATTTATTTTTTCCGAACAATACAATTTTAGGCAAAAAGAAGAATGTAACATTTTTTGAGCAACTTTTTTTTTATTTCAAATCGTTCTTGGGATGGCTTAAACCTTCTAGGAGTATCATAAAATATATTTGATTTATCATTATTGAACAAGATTTGCAAATTATTATTAAATAAAAAAATTTCATTATATTTTTTTAGACTTTTTGGAGTTATCTTTTGACTTTGTTACTAAATCGGTATCTAACTGTTAATCACCTCCGACATGCCCTACTACGTTTTCAATTGTCTTAAATACTTATGACAGTTTGAGTGATCTCTAGAATGTACTGAAAAAATACATACTAGTTTCGACGGATAAATTGAACAATATACTGAGAGCATAATGACTTTTATAAATTTTCCTTTCCCTCTGAATCACCCTAATGTACGTATAAGAATAAGGTAAGTCCTATTGACTTGTCCCATAAATTACAAAACAACAATTTCAATCTACGTCAATGAAAACTAACGACATAAATAATATAATCAGTCAGCTTTAATGTGTCCCTTCTACAGATCTTAAGCATAAATAATTTCTTTTAAGACATTTTCCTTTACTTCAGTCCGATTTTAATAAATAAAATCTAGCAATTAATTAATTTATGTCCTTAGCGATAGTTTTTTAAATATTTTAAACAGTTTCAGGAAATTGCTCAGTTGAATCTTTTGATCATCACACAAATTATTATCGGTTCAAGTAATTTTATTGGTAAGCTGGGCTTGAATTCTTTAGAAAAAATTTAATTTTCGTTTTTTAACATATGTGCCAAGTTATTTAGCAGCTTATTTTACGTAGTCAATTTTATCACATAAATAAATAATAATAATATTACATTTAAAGAACAAATATATATATAAATAATACAAAAATTCTGTTAGTTAAAAGAAAACGGAGATATATTAACATTGGCAAGAGAGCAGGTCATTTTTAGTTTTCATATATTGAAAAAAAAAGCTTACACTCACAACGTGACAACATTTTACTACTTTTTAGTTTTTCCTGTTTTAATTTAATTTCCTTTTTTAATTTTTACGTTTCTCATTTATTTTTTAAGCTACACAGAATGATAAACATAAAATTATTAATATGTCTGAAACTGTCATATAAATGTATTTTAACACATGTTTATACCATGTTTATGTTTATAGCATGAAAGTACTAAGGTTAAGTTATCCATTATGTTTTCTTTTTTGTGGCATGCCAGCAATTTCTACAAAAATCATCAGCAAAAAGAAAACAATTACAATTACTAAACAAAAATGCCATGCTTTAAAAAATATTTTCATATGGATTTATTATTAAAAAGCCTGAAATATTCATACATTAAATCAAATAGTCACAAAAATATTATAAAAAAAAATCTAAATAAGATGAAAAAAAACTCGAAACTTTTAATTACACTGCCCCAATAATTGAATGTTACTCATACGACCCGTAATCACTTTTTTATTGCTGAGCGAAATTAACAAGATACCCATAATTCCTTAATTATCTACGTTTGCTTTAAGCATCTTATCACATTCTGTGAAATCACCAACGATAGTCAGTTCTACTCTATAAAAGTCAGCATTTACTGCAAATTGTATTGGCCTGACCATGACCATCATCTACTACGATGAGAACAAGTGGATTAGCTGTCATTTTCTGCAACAATTCTAATCGCAACAATTTTATCTTAGTATCCTACATTGTGACGGTAACAGGAACTGTAACAGTTATATCGTAAAAAAGCAAAACAATTTTTAGCAGCAAGTTGGAAGGGGTATACTTGAAACTTAAAATCGAAAAATGTTACTACATACTGTGATTTGCATAAAAGATTCATTACTGACATGAGAGTTTTAAATTTGTATTAAGCGAGAGAAAGAATTCTAATAAGATTGAGATTTTGAATATGTAAATTACCATATAGCAAATGAAAAGGTGTTGAAAAGATGTTCGGCGCATTTTTCCTGCAAAAATCAGCTTGTTTAAGGACTGAAGTTTTCACTCAAAAATTGGAATTTTGTAAACGCAGTACATTACATGTACTGAAATTTTTCTTTTATAAATTTTTGTTTAAATAATTTTTCTTCAATTAAAAAAATTTTGAAAATATTAATATAACTTTACAGCATGCCACAGAGCGATTTTCATTTTAAAAAAATGTTTAATGAATTCAATTTTTCTTCTATAAAACTATGATAAATAGAATCAGCGAAAATTAAGTTTATTTAAAACTGCAGCTATCATCGGAATTTCAAACTGCTAACTTACAAGTTTGCTATCCATTCATCAGTCTGAATTGGACATTATATTACATGCATCTGATTTCGAAATAAAAAAATTTTTGAATTTGAAGTTATAAAAATATTACTCCATGAGCTACAAACATGTGGTCGTAGAAATAGTTTTTTTTGCAATTAACGAATCGACAGATCACCAACTTCCAAAGACACATAATTTGGAACATTGCAACTTATCACGATAAAATAAACCAAAACAGAAGGGCTTCTTAAAGTTGCCAAGAAGATGGATTCAGGGTCTGGTATCTCAGTAGAAATCATTGTTAAAACTGGTTGGCAAAAATAAATAAAACCAAGTAAAAAGGCGTAACACCTTTCACACATAAAAGTAAGAGTATATTGAAGGTATCACAAAGAAAGATGCGATGCGATGGTTGTTTTTAATAGTGAATTACCAAAGTAACTTTATTTTTAATACCAAATTATTTTCAAATTCATTCAGTATTTTTTCTTTTTTTTTTGGTTTGAATATGGGTAAATAATTCAGCTACTTAGATCTTCTGTCTATTTTTTCTTAAAAGTGTAACAGCACATAAAACGATTCATCATCTTCTCTTAGTCATGGGGATTTATAAAAGAGCTCTAAGTGCATACTGCCCAATAAAGGAATATATATACTCGAAAGAACATCAGAAACTGGCAATTCATATGTGGTTCTTATTTTCATTATTTCTTACAACAATGTTGCCTAAATGAAATTGACGTCAATAATATAATACTACTCAAATTTGGCCTTCGAAAATGGATTTACTTCAACTTGGCACCCATGACAGCAACGACAAAAACAATAACAATGAAAAACGCAAGAACTACAACAATTGAACAACCCATATGAATTTGTAACATTTTATTTATTTATGCTAAGACTTTTCAGTGCTCACTTGTTGCTGCCATTTTTTATGTCCTTGTCATGTTTTTATCACTCAAATAGATCAGAATATCTACCTTTTTTATTTAATTTTTTTGTTTTCGATTATGGCTTTATTTTTCTATAGCACAACAAAAATAAGACATTACAATGAAACAAAAATAACAAATTGATGAAAACACTGTTACCCAGAAGTTAGTACTCGTAAACAAACAACACCAGTGAAAGAACAGCCTAAGAGTACCTTTAAGAACACCCTTAGAGCAATCGAAAATGGCAGTAAAAAAATAAACAAATAAATAAAAAGACAAGTGGAAAACAATGTCTTACAATGAAAAAACAAAATTTAATTGGAATAATAAATGAAAAAAATGTCAAAATATTTCATTGACAACAAAACATTTATTGATGGCTCGCACGCAATGTTGGCGAAAGAAGTTAAGAAAAAGAGCATGACACAAAACACACATTTATTGATTTGCTATTTGAAAAATAACGCATGTGGGGCATGATTTCTTAAAATGTCCATCCCAAAAATATTAATGAGCTAGTATCATTTTGACTACCAAAAATTCTTTAATTTAGCAAAATATTTTCCAAGCCACTAAGTTTTGAAAACTTCAACAATTTTTAAAATACAATATTTCTGTTCATGGTAGTTGTGTATATTAACATTTAATCAATATTAATATTTAAATATTGTGAGTATTTTTGAAGAATTCTGGACCAGTTTTACGTTGATTGTGATATTCTTTACAAAAACATAATTTTTGATCATGAAATTCATAGTAAAATTTTTTTATATAGCAAGTGTAAAAAAAAATTGAGCGTCATTTCGTATGGTTTTCAATGAAATATCCTTCGATCAAAAATTATTTTTTTCAAATTATTACACATATTAGAGAAAAACTGTCTTATGACCAAATATTGAAAATATCAATTTTGAACTACACATACTCCTATTTACAAATTGATCTTATTAACCCGTCGTCAGTGAGGTTCGGAAATGTAACACGGTCAATGAGGTGGATGGGTGTGAGATACCCCAAAAGTTTTTTAATTATTTTTATTGAAATATGGTTTTTAATTTTTTTTCTTAATTTATTTTATCGTATAATATAATGTACAGGATCGATTTTAATTAATACCCAACTAAAAAAATAAATTCATATATAAATTTTACTGAAAAAATTCGAAGGGCATATTTTTATTGAAAGTAAAATTAACATTTTGGCAAAACTTATATTTTTTATTGTAGTTTTACATTTATAATAAACTTTTAGTTCTAATACATAGAAAATATACTAAAATATCTTTCTAAAAAAAGCATATTAAAAAAAAAATATAAAATTACTACAGAAATTGTAACGCGGACAATGAGGTGGGGTGTGACATATCCAAGCTGTGTTTGTCTGCTTGCCTATACTTCACTGTGCTACGCACGACCGAGCGTGTCAGCTGTGCCAGTTGTCGGATGTGTTATCTTCAGCTACTGGGAGCGCGAGAGCAGATATTCTTGTGTAGAGAAAATTTTCGTTATTTCAAATCGCGAGGGGTTTGTCAAACCTTACCTCATTGATGACGGGTTAAGCTCACAAATAAATTTTTTATTAAAACAATCACTGTTATAATCAATGTAAAGATTGACAACCAAAATTTTTTGAAAAATGTTATAAACATCATCAAGTGAGTACCCCAATTTCCATTTGTTAATAAATTTTAATTTTAATTAGTTTATTGAATACGGACGTCATCAAAGCTATTTTTAAGAATTTAAATTTTAGCAATATTTCTTTTTTAAACAATTTATAAATACTTAATTTTTAAATATATATTCGGCTACATGCCCACCACGACTGTATCTGATGAATTTCCTGCGAGAAATGAAGGTTTCGACAACTTTCCAAGCATTTGTGGGGAGAATAATGTTAGCTTTTAATGCGTCGATTGTTGTCGGTTTGTCAGCGTAGACTAGTTATGTTATTCATTCCCATAGAAAATAATTAAGAGACGTTACATCACAAGACCTTGACCAGATCTATTACGCGTAGTAATGTGTTCATCGACTGTTTCCTTCAATAAATTGATTTCGTTTGCTGTATGGCATATAGCCCCATCCTGTCGGAACCACATCTCTTTTGCATTTATGCCATTCAATCAGAGAATGATAAAGTCATTAATCATTGCTCAAATTTAAAAAAAAATTGGTCCAATAACTCTACCAGCCCACAGATCGCAGCAAACTGTGAATTTTCGGGATATAACCACTTTTCGATCATCTCAGGTGGAATATATTCTCTCAGACTATAACAATATATTAGTGCTTCACCCACACGATAATTCAAAAATTATCGTATCGTGCTCGTAGCAGCGCCAAACTTATCGCCTCGTACTCGTTCTCGTACGAGACATTTTTGATCTGTATCGTTATTGTCTCGTTATCGCCGATATTTCTCGGTTATTCTCGTTTACTTGTTTTAGAATTATCTTGTCAAATTGAAATTAAATGCAACCGTGAAAAATCGCTGTCAAGAATAAACAAATCAAAAATTCAACATGCATTATTTTGAGTTGCTGCTGTGATGTAAATTACCACATATAAAGGGTATTCGCGATCTATAGCATTTGGTCTTGTATTGCGTATTTTTGATATTTGTAGTAAATTTGATATCTTAACAAAAACAAAACGTTTGGATTTGGTTTTCATATTTTTGTGGATTTTTGTATGTTTTTTTTAGTAACAAATAGACGTTCGTCGGTGTATGCGTGTATATACATATGTACATACATATGTATGTGCAAATGTGCAAGTGTTTTTGTAAAAATAAATGACGCAAAATATACGCGTTCAATGTTCTAAATGTTTATCGTACGATAAACAAGTGTTTATCGTACGACAAACACTACATTATCGCAGAGAACGAGATATCGGACAGACTTTTCTCGCTCTCGGCCTCGGTCATACGAGAAATAATTTTTTTATGAACGATATTTATCGGTTCTCGGTGAAGCACTACAATATATAGTTTATTCACATACCCATTGGGCCAAAAATGAGCCTTATTGCTGATCAAAATTGTTCGATAAAACAGCTGTTCCAATGTCAGCTCATTTTGGGTCAGTTAGTTTCTATTCTTGTAAGTTTTCAAACCGAGATCTTTTGCGCAAAATGTTCTATACAGTGGACGAACAAAGGCCAAGCTGTTCTCAACGACGTCGAATCAATACATTTCTTCAACATTCTTCTTAGCGGATGCATAATTGTCTTCATTACGCACTCTTTTTAAGCGTCTCGGTGCCACTGCAGCTTGCAAAGAAATGTTGTGCGAAAACGGCCAACTATAAGGCGTTAAACGGTCCTAGTTAGTCGATTATTTCGAGTGTAATGTAGTGTAAGTGCTCTATAGGTGTGGCAAATAGAACCGAAAAATTCTGATGACGTTCTTGAAACGTGTAACGATAAAATTGCATAGACTACTGAATATAAATACACTGACAACTGGTTTGACAGATATTATTGTCAGAAGTTAGTACTAAGTTGAAAAAACCTTCCGAAATAAGACTCTTTTATATATTATTTATATACTATATATTTTTTGTACACACATACATGATTGTGTATTTAAAGTTTGTTTTTAAAGTGTTTCATTGCTTAAACAGTTAATTTCAATAATTTTCAATAAATAAATTGTATGTAAAAAAGTTTTGTCTTAAGATCTATCAATCAAAATTTGATCGAAATGAGATTAACATTTTGGTACAACCCTATAAAGTGAAATTTTAGTTTTACACGCTTTGCGATTTATTAAAAAAAGGTTTTAATATTGAGAAACAAATTCACCTTTTACATTTTAGTTTTAAAATTGCTTTTGATCATAAAAAGTTTTATTAAAAGTGAAAATTTACAAAACCTTTATTGCTTCTGAATATTAAAATACTTCACTTTGATAACTTTATTTTATGTTTTTTATGCATAACTGCTGCACAGTAATTTAGATATCAATACAAAAATTTACCCCTGAACACAAAATGATTTTCCATAACATTTTTTTATTTTCTCGCCTAGTTTAAAATGCTAAAATAAGCATTTTTTCAAAGCAACAACTTAGAGAGAGTACAAACGCAAAAACAAAAATGAAAGTTAATTTAAAAATCAATCAAAAACTTTAAATTACTGTAGAATACATCAGGTTCCTCTTTCAGTAGATCGCCGCTTTGCAATTTTGAAAAGTTTATTTCATAAAATTTGTTTCTTTATTCTGTTGTATACGTTTTTTTTTTTAAATATGTATATTGTAAGCTCCTACAAAACCAATAAAAGCAACAACAATTGCAAAAATGTTTAGCCAAGGAAAATTAATTGAACGTCATTTACCATAACGTAACCTAAATTCCAAGCTTTGATGATGACGCTACTGCTGTTTAACCAATTTTACACACCGGTTTTATTTTGAATTGCAAAGGTTAAGACCAAAGAAATTTGCCAACGTTGAAAAAGGTTGGAAAATGACACATAACGAATAATAATGTCATCGACAACTTTGTTACATCTCTCCGCATGCCATGACAAATTATAAGCCTTGCAGTGGAAGTTACGTAAATCCAAGACAATGATCAGATAGATATAGCAAACTCAAGAGTAACATGAAGATGTACCCCTCTTGATCGCGTCAAGAAATTCACCGCAGCAAGCTACAGTTTCGGTGCAGCTTAGTTAATGTTCTAGTACAGATCAGAATTCAACGCTCCTCGAAGTAAAACAAGTTCCAACTTTAATCCATAAAATATTATTTCATCAAAATATTTCCACGTTCAAAATGGGTTAAGTCATATAAACTTCAACTGGTGTTGAACGTACTGTATCCTACTTTTTGTTTCTTTTAATGTTTGTATGTGCTTAAGGAAGTATATAATTTTTTGTATCCATTAACTTGAATGGATTTCAATATTTCATGCTTCCGTTTCAGTTTTCCTTTCATTTTATATCCATTTTCACTGCCTCGATATTTATGTACGATAACGTTAACGGTTACGTTACTCAAAATCTAACAAACTCGTTAAAACTTCAAAATCACTCAGAAAAACCACAAGTTGTGCTATGGATTTTGTTTTTTTTTTTTGCATTTTTCTTTTCTAAAGTGAACAAAAAACAAAAAGAAACAACAACGAAAATGGACAATGAAAGAAGTAAACAAAACCGAATTGCCAGAAAATGTGGCCTAAATGTAAGAACATACAGAAAACGTATTTCAATAGGACCTTGAAATATTAGGTTTAGGTTTTGCTTCTCTCAAAATTTAAATTGTTATCGTCAAAGAGAATTTGTTTTTTTTTACAAACTTGTAACAAGGAAATGGAATATACGAAAAAAAGGGAGAAATAAATAAAGGAGGACTTTAATTTAAACAATATCCGTTTACAAAACTGCTATTGTTGTTGCTAATTCTTGAGTTTTTCTTCTACCATGAGTTGCCATTATGTTCTTTGTTGATTTTGTAGCAAAATACTGTTGCTTATCATAAAACTTTTCGGATGCTGACAACATTTTGACATATTAATTTGCTTAAAAATAGTTTTTTACTTTCTTGTATCAAATTTAAACATGAAACAGAGCATTCACAAGATAGTTTTCAGTAATTTCATTATACTAGTGCTTGATGTAGGTTTAAGCATTTAGAACAGTTTCTTTAATTTTTTTTGTGCTAAGTGTGTTGAGTGACATAAACTTTTATAATAAAACTGCATATTTTAAAGCCTTGGCGCTACGAGAGATCTTGAACGAAGATCAGTTCAATAAGCTCTTTAACTCATTTTTGGCCAATGGTTGATTTTTCGACCACCAAATTTTAGTCACATTTTTTTTTTTTTTTAAAGCAAATACTTTCTTCCTCTATCCTTTTTGTTAAAATAAACTTTGATACTTATGGTTTCGTGAAAATGTTATTTCATGATTACCGTGCTATTTTTATACACTGAAAAAAAAAATACATTTAAAAAGTCCTTTTCAAAAATTTTTTTTTATATAAATAACTACAAAATGTAAAAATTTAAATGCAGTTCTCTCTTAAAAATCATTTTTATTCCAATAGTTTATATGAAGTTAGTTACACTGAACTTTTAAATATAAATAAAAATTTAAATGCAGTTATTTTCACAAAATTTCTTTCTTAATAAATTAGTTTTATTCCAATAGTTCGTATGAAGTTAGTTACACTGAATTTTAATGAGAAATCAAGTGTTCGATAAAATCGACCAATGGCTGTTATGAATGTCAAAATAGCAACATTCAGTACATCATGTTTCTTTTGTTCAAGTGAGGTTAGATGCAAATTTCGAGACAACATTAGACGCTTCTTACTCAGAGGGATATTCACTTAGTTATTCTAATTGCATCGAGTGGAAGAGGGCGTGGCAGGTATAGAAAAGAATATATATTACTGATCAGCGTCACCACCTAAATCGATTTAGCAATGTCCGTCTGTCTGTTTGTGGAAATCACGATTACGGAAAAATTAAGCAAAATAATTGAATGAAATTTGGAACACAAGCCACACCCTCAAACAAGCTTCTTGGAATTGAAAATGGGCGGAATCGGTTAATGCACACACCTACTATCCATGCAAGTAAAACATTTTGATCTCTATATTGAGAGAGTTATTTAGTGTATAGTAACAACATTTTTAAAAATACTAAGAAAAACTTAGACAAGCTCTGAGCAAAAATATGACGAATTTCGACGAGAAGCCTGGCACATTCCACGGCAGCGAAAACTTCACTTCGCTATAATGAAATAATTATTTCAGGCAGTGAAACTAAATTTCACACAAATGCAAAAAATAGCTCGGTTTAGTATTAGACAATTTGACGACTTACGTCAAATCGCTGTTTTGAGAGAATTATTTAATTGATTATAGATTATAGGTTAGGAAAGAAAAATAAAGATTTTCTGATTTTTTTTTGGAGCACGCCCTTCAAACATAGTGATATTCAAGGTAGTTCAGTTAAAATTCAAAGGAAGGCATTGCTAAAATTGCATTTAAAGTAAAAAAAAATATAGAATGCAGCCGGCTAAAAGGATATTTTTGGTGGAAATGCACATATAATCAATGCATGTGTAAGATTGATCTACAGGATAATACTGCCGGTAACTACAGAATTTCCATATGCGCCTAGAAAATATACCATATTTCTTTATAGCTTAACACAAATATTTAAAAGTTATGTGAAAACTGCAATTTCAAAGTGTAGTTACATACAAAGTAGCTGCTGACTCAGGAATAAGTTACCTTGGACAACGACTCTGAATACAGTCACCCTTCAGAAAGGCAACATGGGAAATAGCATTTAATACAACAAGCACCGTACGGAAAACATTGTCACTGCAAGCATTGCCATAAGTACACGGTTACTATGTGTAATCACTGAATTGTTCATCTATTTTTTGTACTCTGTGCTAAAAAATTAAAACTGTACTTTTAATGATGTAACTCCTCTTTTTACAAAAAATTAGCAATAAAATTTTTTTTAACTAAAAAATAAATTTCAGTTTTTCTTTCTTGTTACCGGTAACAGTCATTGGTCGATTTTTCGCCACCTCCTGCAGGATAGAGGACGAAAGATATTTTTTTCATCAATACAATAATGTATACCTTATTTAAACGGTCCTTATGAGTAACGTGCCAAGTAATATTGCGGATTTAAAGTTAGCTACATAAACTTTAGTTCTATCCGCAGTTCACTTTTAAAGGTGGCAATAGCTGAATATAAAAGGCGTCCAAAACTTCACGCCATTTTTGTTAAAAAAAAAAAAAACAACGCGATAGCTGACATTTCGACGCGATTTAAGTGTTGGGTAATATTTTAAAAATATTGAAGGCTTATAAGATGCAATTTTCAAGTTTCGTACAAAATGCAGGAACAACAATTTGGCAGCGTGGTCAAAAATTGGACATTTTAAGAAGCTATTGAGAAGTATTTGCATATTCATGCATATAAATTTCACACGATACAAAAACTTAAAAAGATACTGACTACGGACTGCAAAAAAAATTTTTTTGGAAGGATTATGTAACAACAATAAATGGGTACTGATTTGTTGCATAAATATATCTTCAGCGATAAGGCTCACTTCATCTTCATGACTTTGTTGATGATCAATATTATCGCATTTGCAGTTCATAAAATTTAGGAGGGTTTATTGAGTAAAAAATGTATTCACAACATGTTACTGTTTGGTACAAATTTCGGACTAGAAACACCATCGGACAATTTTCCTTTGAAAATTAGGCTGATCTGGCAATAACAGATAATGGCGCTCGCTATCGCGACATGATAATCAAGTTTTGTGTGCCTAAATTGAAAGATATGGATGAAAACGTCTTGTGCTTTCAGTAAGCTATAAAATGCTGCCCGACAAACAATTTCATTATTGCGTGAGTATTTTTCTGGTCTTGTAATTTCCCAGCTTATGCTGTCGGCACTTGTCAAAAAACTTTTTTGTTTAAATAAATTCTCAATGGTGGAATAAAATTTTGGGGAACGGAAAATTTGCATAAACATTTTTTTTTTTTTCGATAAGACCGATATTTTCCGAAACTTTGTCTCTTTAATGGTAGCAATTCTTTCAAATGTTTCTATGCTGAACCAAAAATCAGTACCAGTATTGCTCAAGCTCATCAGAACTTTGAGATATCCTTATTTAATTGCCTTTAAATTATGACAATTTCTACTATCAGTAAAAGTTCAGTTCATACCTATATATAAATACTTTCTATTATATGTAATAGCTTTTTTGAACTTGCACTAAGCTAAGAAGATATAATATTCTATATAGCTTATGTACATACTTATATCACTCGGTTTTTCTTTAATTTTTGATAAGTAGGTTCTTTGATTTTCATAAATGCCTTTTTTCAGGCAGAAATTTACTTTTGCTTTAATATCTCAAAAATAACACAATAAAATTGATTTTTAATTTTCTTTTTTTCTTGACTTGTAATGAGTTGTAAGAATTGTTCAATCTTTCACATTGCCTAATCTATGTGGAATATAAAAATATTTAAATTTTCTAAAAGCGATAAAAAGAAAAAAATGCAAACATAAAAAAAATCTACTGCCTGTAGCATTTTCTCATAAATCAATGCTAACATGGCGCCAAGCAATACCACAATCGACATATAGCATACCAACCAACCGCTACTACATGCTCTCGTCTATGGATGCTCTGCCGATGAAGAATAAAAAAAGACTTTACGCGAAAACCAACTTGAAATCATTGAAAAATTTATGGAAATCGTAGGAAATAACTTTGGAAAATAACGTCAACCGAATATCGTTGGTTTTACATTGATTTCGTGCTATAGCCGTTTTTTTTCAACTCCCAGTTTTATTTCTTTTTTATTGCGTTCTTTGCATGTATTCGACTTATTTCTTTTTGGCTTTTCTTCTCTTAACCCATACTCCATCATTGTAACATGAATATAAGAAAAAAACAAAATAAATAAATAAATAAAACACGAAATCAAAAGCAAAGCAACAAGCATTCGAACAACACTTCAGGCCATAAATTGAAATATGTAAATAAGAAAAACGAAAAAAAAACATCAAAAAAATGTGAAAAAAAGGAATAGTAGAGGTGAAAGGTTATAAACTTCAGTCGAAAAAAAGAAAAAAAAATGTAGATGCGTTGACTCAAATGAAAAAAGTAAACGAAACATATACAAACGGTGAACTCAGTTAATATCTTAAAAAACATGGATATATCGTGGGTTAAGCTTAAGCGATTTCTGCCTCGTTCAAATCGCACCATAGGTAAAAGCTTGAGACTATGAATATATGCAGTTTCCTCTGTGGAGATTTGCGTCCAAAATTTGTTTAAAGTGACCAAAAGAAAAAATTTAACAAAAACGGTAAGAATAAGATATGGAAATAAAGAAAACGTTAAAACATGAAAAATATGAACATCTTGAAAATGACGTTGTTTTTAAACATTTCTTGTTCGGATTCTTGCAAAGTTATGACGTCTTGAGTTCCAATAAAAAATATTTTTTCCGATAAATCATGTGCTGCGAAAGCACCCCAGTACGAAAATCCTAGAACTGATAGCTTTAAACTCAAAGTCAGTTTTGGGCTACGGGATGCCAACTTAGTAGATGCGCATTCATTTGGTTTTTCGTTAGTTTGCTGACAAGAATATTAAATATTATTCTTTTGTTAAAGCTAAACCAGAATTTGAAATAAACTTTACGTAAATAAAAAGTTTTTTAATAATTAAACATTTTACAATGTACTTTTTTAGTAAGACAAAGACCAATAATTCTATAAACACTAACAAACTGATCAATGTTATATTCAACTAACATAACAAAGATAACATGTTGTTAATAAAAATTATTAGTCGCAAACAAAAAGGTTTTTTTTTTAAACATTTTGACTTATAGTCCAATAGTTAAACAAAATTTTGTAAAAAATATTTTTATTTAATAAAAGTACGAAAATATATTTGTGTCTCAATGTTTGTCATTACGCAAAAAAAAAGTTTATCTGTTTGATAAAAGTATAAAAATTTTAAAATCTGTTTTGAGCTCAAATATTTGAAAAAATCTTTTCAAAAATTTTCAATAATAATCCTACGGACGTTTGGAAAAAACGTTGAAAAAAGCTGGAACCATCTCATTATCAGTGGTTATAAAATTATTTGAATTATTCCAAACGCCCGTTCTTACATTTGAAATGGATACGAAATTATTTGGAGCTAAATATCTTCACATATGGGCATAATTTGCGAAGTGTTCTTGGCCAAGCAAAAAGTTTTCCGAAAGGGCTGACAACTGAGCTACTTATGCTCTTATGGCACGGAACTTCTTATACCAAAAAATAGTAAATTTGGTCACATATGCACTTAGTAGGAGGGGGTTTCTTGAAAATCAATATTTTCAAACGCTTGTAACTTTTTTCTGGATGTATAAAAAATTTCACTTCAAACTTTCCCAAAAAGGTTTTTTACTAAATTTCAGTGAATTTTAACTATGTATTTAAAAAAAAAATTAAGTCTCAGTTGAAAATTAGAATATTAATTTAATTTTTTTTTAAATTCGATTTTTTTATACATAATTTTTTAAAAAATAAGCTTTTTTCTATAAGATCAACAATTTTCAGAAAGGAAAATTCATTAGAGTTTGAGCAATTGACAGACCAGTAATCAAATGCGTCAAATGTCAATTTCTATCACTTTTTTCTCCTAAACTATCAATTTTCAATATAAATCGAACATACTAAGAAGATCTTAAGATCGGTTAAAATATTCAGAAAAATATTATTTTTTTTAGGTTGTAACAATCCTTTTTTTCATGAAGTCAATAATTTTTTTTATTTATTTATTTATAAAAAAATGTTAAATAATTTTTTGTGTTTTTTGACTAATTTTAAGAAGTTCTAACTCACAGCAATTTTTTATGAAAATTACTCTCAGTCGAAAAAAATATTTAATGCCATATTTTAAAATATTACGAAAATATTCAAAAAAAAAATTTTAAAACTTACAACAAAATAATGCTTACGTGTTTTCATTGGGAAGCGAATATACAAAAACAAAATGGCTTTGTAAATTGAAACTGAAAAGTATATTAAACTTAAAACTGTTCACCAAATTTTTAAGCCCAAAATAAGCGCGCTGATAATTTCAGCTTTTTGTATGTGTAACCACCAGAAAATAAATAAAAATATAAATGAGATAGAACGTTTTATATACACACAAATACACGAACACACGCACATACGCATATACTGTTTATTTTGCCCATCACAGAATGGCATAATTATTGAAGAACTGTGGCTGAGTGTTTTTTGTGCGGGTCGCTTTTGAAATATTTGTGCACACTCAGTAGGAAATTTTACCAAATTTTTTGACGAGCCTATCAAATTTACTTTGGTTACAATTTAATTTAATAAATTTCGGGCATCATAAACATTTTCTAAAATAATTTCAGTTATAAAATATTTTTATAAGAAATCGTTCATGCTTCATTCCGAAGAAAACTTGATTTATAAACAGTTGTAAGCTGTGTATGAAAAAATTCATGCTAATTTCAAAGATGACTAAAACAATCGTTTTTTATTTAATTCTTAACAGTTTGATTTGTGACAGTTTTTTTTTTTTTGTTTTTTAACTCAAAGTGACAATAAAATCAAAGAATTTGACCCAATCAAAATTGTTTTAGTACTTAAAAGAAACTTTAAGCTAATTTCTTCTAATTCATAATCTACGTTTTCTTTAAGGATTTTGGAGTAATTTCTGGCACATATTCAACTCTTTAGGAATTATATCAAAACAGTTTTGAACACCATTGTAACGAGGTGATCAAGAACTTTAAAGCTCGGAAGCTTGGATTTTCAATAAAGCTACCAACCTGCACAACAATCTACGTAAAAATCGACATTGTATCACATTTCGCAATGTTTTGGAAATTTACTGAATTTCCATAAGTCCCAACATAAAATTTTTTTAAAACTTAAATGAGCTATCGAAATTCGGGCATGATCAGCCTACAAGATCGTATGATTTGAACATCTGAATTGCTTTTCCTGGAAAGTCCTTGAACTATGCGTATAAGCCAGTTTACTAAATCCTTCGATATCTAATGTTGGACGTTTCTTGCTGTGATAAAGCTTTAGATCCTGTATTTGCTATATTTGGATCAATTGGGGCACTCATTAGCTTGAAATTATGTTTCAATTTCATATTTTTTGTATCTTATTTCAATTCAAAATTATAACCATATAAAAAAATATCCGGTCATAGATGATAAAAGAGTTAAAGGCATACTACTTGAAAACAAGAATTGAAGAAATTAAAGTGGAAACAATGAGAAAGAGTTACCAAGGAACCAGAATCAAATTCACGTAACCAAATCCTATTAAAAATAAAAATTTATTTAGGTTTGAGCACAAATAACACGATGTATTACCCCACAAAGATTTAATGGTTATATTGCATATAAATTTTTTTTCTATAAATCGGAATTCTTTGAATAAAACAGAAGTTAATACATGCAAGTGGTTAACTGAACGTTATTTAGACTACCTGCCAAATCATAGTTGCACCACAACTATGTTAAAAGTTGGGTATGATAAGGAAGTACTTATGATAAATGAGACTTAGCAACTTTGGTTTTATTGGAATTCACTAAAGTTTCTATTCGTCTAAATTTGTAAAGTTTACTACTGAAGTTTTATAAAGATTTGGGTTTCGGTAACAGTAGAATCAAGTTGTGGGAAAGCAGTATGATAGTGCAGACAAACTCTTCAATTCAAGAAGAACTTTATCGAAAGTTTCACAAAGATCTCTGCTTGTATCTATGTAAGTATGTTGCAGAGTGTTTTCATTACTGATTTTGTTCAGCGCTTCTGTGATAAAAAGATTTGTATTTATTTACTACGCTTTTTTTCTGTTGTATTCTGTTTTATTTTTGTAATTTTAAAAATTTTGCATGAACGAGTATCAATATATTGATGTACTACATTAGAAAATAACGTATTAAACAAGCATTTGTTTTCAGCAAACATAAAATATAAATACAAAATCTAATATAAGAATAACTACTAATGGCTTTATTAAAAAGGTTTCAAAAAGTATTAAAAAGGTTCCAACAGAAAGTTTTTTTTCTGATTGGGTAACACACATATAGTGTATGACTGTTCTATACTGTGTTGCCACGAATTTCTTTTTATTTCTTTTGTAGCATTCCAGCATATTTTTAATTAATATCATTTGCACAGAAAAAATCAATTTAATAAAAAATATTATGAAAATATGACAACAATGTTTAAATTGCATTTTTTTTATGAGATTTTATTTTATTTTATTTTTATTATTACCATCAACTGGTTATATGCATTGATATTTGCTTTTTGCTTCTTTTCAATACCATAGTAATGTTATCAATCAGCTTATAAACGTCCACCAAGTTAACGCATTTTATTCATTCTTTGTTTGTGCATTTGGTAATAAACTGTAGTATACTGCATGTTGTAAATAATTTTGAGTTACCAATATTTTTTATTGAAAAACTTTAAACATTACCTTAACTTTCACAGTAGATTTTCTTTTTTTATAAGAAACTTTAAGTTTCCTATTTGAATTGAAAGATATAGTTTGAAACAAATTAAGAAAGATATCATCTTTAAGTCAGCTTTCATAAAACTCTTGAGTCTTTTGTGCAGTTTTATTTAATTTGATACTTTGATTCACCCATTCAAATAGACTCATTTTGATACAATTTTTTTCCAACCTATGCCTTCTTCTCAGTCGTATTGGAACAAATTTTAGATATGATGGGGGAAAATACTGACACAAAATTAATGCACAAAATTAACTCTAAGTTTTCAGGATCAGGACGGCATAAACTACAATCAGTTAAGGTTTCAGTTTAACATATTTTTCATGGAAAGTGAAACTTTTATCATTCTGATCGAAAATCTTTAATGTCACAAAACTGATCAGTAAACGGTTACACAGATATGGAGCAAACGAAAATAAATTCACGAATTATTAATGTGAACTGGTACATTTTTGACCATTTTTAATATTAGCCGATTTGTATATGGGCAAGGCTTTCTATGCTGATTAAGAAATTATCGAAAGCTGAAGTTTTGAACATAAGTTTATGTTTAGTTCTGTTCAAGGATTTCTATACACACTGTATTGCAATTTGAATCACCCTAATACATATTATAAATTTTATTGTAAAATATTTCTTGTTTATTTGTTGAAAACAACCGATCTCAAAAATGATTGTGATTTGAAAAATGTATTTTGTGGCATGTTAGTTCTATAAGTTGATCAATTTTGTTGATACCACAATATGTACAAAACTTGTTAAGAAACAAGTTTTATGACTTGTTTTATGAGCACACAAAAAATTTATTTTTTTTTTGTAAGTTAAATGATACTTAATTAAGCATAATTCAATCAGGCTTCCAATTTCGAAAGAAAAAAACTGTATTGTAAATTTAACTAAACGCAGAAATTCCACCGATACTACTATCCAATAACTCCGTTAGGAGCGTAGAGCACATTCTTTACGCTTGTAGAATTTTATGCAGAGAGTTGTGCTTTAAAAGTTTTCTTTGCAAAAGATGCTACTTGGAAAATTGGTAAAAACATAAAAATATATCATGATTCCGCCAATTCATCGCAATTTACTTATATGAACCGTTCTTTTACAAATCGAGCAGTTTCTGATCGTCACATTTTTAAATCGCTCCAAATTTTTTTACGTGTTCTATGCATTATGTTAGTGAACACATGTGCCGTGAATTACCATAGAAAATCATTTTATATCTAATATTGTCCCTCCAACTGTTGTAACACGCACAAAAATGTTGAAGTAGCTTTAAGTTTTAAAACAGACAGAGTCAATTTGTAAGAGAATTTCAGTAAATCTAAAAATCTTCAAAGCTGCCGATGCCAAGGCAGTTTGTGCTACAAACAAAACTTGGGAACGCTTTGTTTTTTTTTCTGAATTTGAAGAAATTTATATCGTGCTGTAAAAGTGAGCGGCAGAAATTGTTGGTCTTCTGAAGGAACAGTTAACAAGTTAAGCCAAAAGCTTTAGCATAAATTTATTTTGCAAAAGCAACAACAAAAATCGCAACAACCAAAACTCGAAGAAGAACAACAATACAATTCGAGTGACTTGAAAGTTGTTTTAGCTACAACAAAATATTACTATAGCTGCAAAGCGTGATGTTTTTTAACTGGAGCACAAACATAATTTAGATAATAAGTGTAAGTCTTACATTACTTAAAAAAAGTGTCGATATGTTAAGATATTGCACTTCAAGATAAGTAAAGATCTATTTATTACATTTCAGGAAAAGTAGACTTAGAAAATTTTTTTGAGCCTTAGTTGTGATATCCATGTCAAACTCAACAGCCTTATTCTGTTATTCTGGGTGAAAGTTAACTTTTGAGCGAAAGATTACACGGGGCTTATTTCTTAATAAGAAAAAGTATAGCAAAGCAGAAACGTCACATGAAATTCAATTCATATGTGATAGTTCATCGACTGTATTGACTCGCGGATACAATTTTTGTTGGCTTAGAAAACTGAAAATAATAATACCTAGATCGAGGTACAGATAGAGCTTAGATAGACACTCCTATTGCCATTAATTGGTTGATTGCCGGAAAAATAAGAGAGCTATGCAAATTGTTTACATATTGAGCATTCGGTAAATAATTTTTTAACTACTTTTGTTTTACCAGCCTGATATATTTTAATATCTGCTAAGATACTTTTTGATGTTCGATTTAAAAGCTTTTCATAAAAAATACGTCACACAGTGGATGGGTTCTGTAACGAACAAATTTGCCAATTATGTATTTTTATGCATTTGGTCTAAAATTTCCCTTTTCTTTTTTTTTTAAAAAAAGAAAAAAAAAATATATTACTGATGGTCACCTTATTTTAATTTTAATCTCTATACATCTGTGGATGATAAATTTTGGCAGCATAAGGTATGCTTGAAAAAAAAAAAAAATCAGCAGTTGGTAACTTGGAGTTAATAGTTTTGCGAAACTTTAGCAAATTCGGAAGTACCAACATACAAAATTAATTATTAACTGAACTGGTTTTACGAGTACAGGTCTTTTTCAATATCATCTTCCATCAGATAAAGTCATACCAAGTGCTACAAAAAAGTAAAATTTATAAAATCGTAATTTTGGAATATATTTTAATAAAAGTACGAATGTACAGAACCTAATATCGAATCAGTGAAAAGCCGAACTTTTTCTGCCCATAAAACTGGAAGTATTGAGGAGAAATTTTTTTTTAAAAAAATTATCTTTCAATTAAGATCTGGCAATTAATTGCCTTAATTTGTGCAAAAGACTGCCAATGCACGAATCCTCTAATTGAGGTAAGGATTTTTATTCAAAGCCAGTGAAAAATCTGGATATTAATCAGTTTTCATTTGTTCAGGTTCGTGCATTAAATTATATATTATAGAGTTAAAACTCAGCAAATTTTCGACATATAAGTCTGCGCGCTTTACATTTTTATCATCTAAAGCTTTTCAAATTGATTCTAATGCTGGCCATATGATCATTTCTGATTATTAAATGACGACAAAAATGAAAGAGCAAATTCAGCAAAGCATACATAAGTTTGCATATCAACAGCTGTGTAAGCCTCACTTCAGTTGCAGCACAGGAGTCGCACATTTTAGTCGGACGGACATATATCGGATTAGTTTTTTTTAGTAGTGATTTGCTAAGCCACGCCAAACCAAAAATTTCAATAAGTCGGTAAAAACCGTAAAATACAGTGAATTTGCAATTCCATAAGAAACAGAAATTTTGAAGTTTAAAAGCAAGTGAAAAATCGCGTTTAGTCAAGGAATTTTAATTAAATTTGTTAAAAGTCAGAAAACAAAAAAAAAAAAAATATTATAATTACTAATTAAACTTTAATCCACATTAATCTTCAGAATTTCAAGAAAAGTTAAAAAAATTGGTTAAAAATTAGTTTTCTTTTTTCTATTAAAAATTGTATAAGTGTTAAATTTATAATTTCTATAACCTTAGCCTAAACCTCTGTTATGTTAAGCATGCATTAACCAAATCCATATAGCAACAGTTACAGCAAGCCAGCAGCATCGTGGAAGGCCTGACACCATGTTCTGGATAAACTGTGAGTTATGTTTTTGTTATTGTTTTTTTAATATTTCTTATTATAAGCGCGGTTCCGGATAATTGAGAGCTTAAAACGTAAAAGTCGCAATATACTCTCAGTATCAATTTGACATTTTTATTGTTTGTTTTGATTATTGCATTTTGATTATCGTAAATAATAGAGATCGTCTAGTTGTTATTCCTCATGTACGGCAACTTTTGAGGTCAATGACTACATAACGAAGATTTTATGTTTTACATTGAAATTACTGTTCTAAAGTTGCGCGGATAATTAAGAAAACTTTTCGTTATCACATAAATACTTCTTTAGCCCTCTTGGGGTCGCGAATTTATTTGTTTAGAAAACTAAGATAAGATTTTTTGGTATACCTATCTTTGTTTAACAAAGAAATATTCTTTTTGTTATAAATTACCAACTATATTATTGTGCCATTTCAATTAAGCTGCATTGTTTATACATAATTATAAGTTTATCTGAATGATTTTCACGTTCGAAAATTAAGAAAAGAAAAAATGAAATTATTTTTTTTGAATTAATCCTGAAGTCTAAAGTAATTAAAATAATGAGTTTCTAAACTAAGATTCCTTGGGTAATGGGGTATGTGAAGTGAGGTTGTGAAGAGATGGGATTCTATAAAATATTGTCGTACATCAAATAGAATCGTTAGGATGGGAGGGTATCGACGTACATATCTCAGATGTGAATCTTTGAGGTAACAGTGAAGGCAAAAATAGATGCTCCGAAAAGAAAAAGAAAAAAAAAAACAAAAATTCATTATCATTCCATTTTTGTTTCTTTAATCATTTGTAGTTTATTTTCTTTAGTTTTTCAATTGGTTTACATTATTATTTTTTTTTTGTTTCGGTAAAGTGGCACTCAGGGACTCTACAATAAAAAAAAAATGTAAGGTGTTCAAGTTTGGGTGACAGCAAGAGCCAACGAACCCCCCCAGCCGATTGCTTGCTAGTCTTTTCAATGGGTCCCGACTCGGCCTTCTTCCCCATAACAGAAGCTAGGAGCTTTTTTCGACAGCGATGCATTTTTGTAGGCATCCTGTTAAACTTTACGTTGGACAACCTCGTGTATATCAAATTGGTGATTTATTGTAAGGATCCAGCCTATGGATTCTTACCTCAAAACTAAATGCATAGAATATTCACGAATTAGCATTTTTACAGTTCGTATGCAACGGTGGCCATAAATAGTATTAATTGCGCTAACCTCTTGAAATTTGGTGCATATGTTTTTAAAATCAAATCTGCCAACGGACATGCCTACCTCCAGTATGAAGATGTGATGTGGTTGGAGCTTTTATTTCTATATGGATATCAATATCCATTTAATATTACAATATCAAATGGGTATTCCATTCCATTCACAACGCTGATTTCAAAAATGTAATATAGTTTTTAAGAAATTAAAGAAGAACCATTTTGAAGGCTTATCTCTACCATTTTTGAAAATGATTCGATTTTGTATAATCGTATTTTATTTTAAGTAGGGCAAAATACGCCTTACATGTTCTACTCCTTTTCAAACTCCGTACCGAATGTAAGCGCCTTCCCTTACACTGCAAGCTTTTACAATTGATGCAATTAATGTGAAGTATTCTAAAATGTGAAGTAAGAAAATAAATTATTTTCCTTCAAATATTGCAATGCAAAAAAATTTTAAGACCTTTTGCTGGATCTTTGGATTTTGGTTATTCTAACGTTTTCACATAACATAAAAAAAAATTGAGGAAATGCGTGTAAATTTTTTTTCTTCAAAAATCCGTGGAAGCGATGGGAGAAAAATGATTTGCTATTTACAAAGTGAAAACAAGTTAAATTCCGTCGATATCGACGTAATCTGAACGATTGTAATAAGAATTTTTCACGTCACAAATATATATTTCACAAAATACAGCCCTCAAAAATATTTTGAAGTGAAATTCTTTTAATTTTTTATAAGTTTTAATATTTTATCCCAACAATAGACTTATGACAATATGATTTATGATACAGCACCACCTTGTTTAATTCCACCCACAAGTCTGTGGCCACAAGGTATAGCAGCTAAAGTCGATCTGTGATCACAAGGCAAAGCAACATAAGTTCTGCGCATAAGCAAGTGACTTATACTGTTTTGCCGTATCATCGAAGATTGACTTTAGCTGTTATGGCTTGTGGCCACAGAAATTATAAATCAGTAAAATTTGGAAACATCAGGTCAGTGCAACTCTATTGTTTTGGCAAAAAGCGTATCTTATAATAAAAATCAATCATACGCCCCTTTGCACAAATTTTTGCATTCAAAAAAGTCAATGAAGTTGAAACTCAATTAGCATTAATACCATAGTAATAAATAACCACAACAAAATGTAAAACGAAAACATATTAATAACTGCAATAAGCTGATATTCGACAAATATTGAATAAAATTTATGTAAAAAAAAATTAACTAAAATTATAAATAATTAAATAAATATGTATGAACAATTAATTCTAGTGAGAACACTTAATTAACTTTTATAGAAAAATTTGACATATTTTTATTGTTCAGCTTAAAATTTTTATTTTGAACTGTTTCCTTTGGAGCTCAAAGCTTGTAGAGTATGAATTATTTTATTTTATTATTTAGTTGCATGTACCAGAACTAACTAGATATTTTATTTTCTTACGTTTCTTAACACACAAATCAAAAATTTAAAAAAAAAGAGGAATGTATTTTTACGCAAAATTTCTAATCATTTAAGGATATTTCCACAGAATTCTGTAGTAGAAACTCTTCCATGCCAACAAAAAGTTTCAAAAATATACAGATAATTTGTGATAACATTTTTTTTTTTTTAAAAAATTCAACGATATTTCACTAACCCAATGATCACAGCCTTAACTTTTACTGAAATTTGCCAAAAAAGTGATGAATTTATTCTCTGACTAATTCCACTATCTAAAAGTAGTATCAGTATAGCTAATTCACCCACAAAAAAAAATTGTATTCCAGATCGCAAAGGAAGCAAAGACGATCATGTGTACCAATTTCATTATTTTATCACAGAATCAAATTAGCTTACATAGCTTATCTAAGTACTTTAAGGTCATTATTAATCATCGGCTTAATTAGCTTGGAAATTCATTAAATTAGGATGTGTTCACATTTATATTACATCCCGGCAATAGACGAAAGACTGTATAGCGCAGTCATGCAAATTTATAAAGATATAAAGTGTTTTCCATTATAAGGACCATGAAATAAAGAAACCATGTACTTTTTTTATAAGTCTTGTAATTTATAAATTTATGATATAAAATTTATTGTTTATTAAAAGTTCAAGCAACAGAAAAGCTTAAGCAAAACGTTTTCTTTTTTCTATTTACGATACATAAACCTTTGATTGGTAGAGTTAAATTATTTAATCAGTAAACATTTGCCATACCTTAAAGAAGTTTTTTTCAATTAAAATAAATTAATTAATCTAGAGATATAAATATAGCAAAATTTGTCAATAAAAAAATATATATTAAATATTTATGTGCTTTACAAAATCATTAATAATAATTAGATTTAAGAACAACAAAAAACATACAACATAAGTAAAACAACTGAACAAGTTTGCTTTTATGAATTAATAAAATATTTAAACGGAACTGCGAGCATATGTACGATTAAAATTATGCAAAAATTTTAAACTTTTCGCTGTGCAACGTGAAGCGTATTTATCAAAAGGACTTCAACCCAGTTGGAAAGAATATTATTAAGTAGATTAGTTTTGCTTTAATTAAACCATATCAACTTAGTACTAAATTTAGTTGAGAAATCGAGTTTCTTTCTTAGCATTTTTAAGTGTTGACTAACTCAAATATACATAAATTTTAATAGGTAAACTTCATTTTAGAGAAGAGATAGCACTATATTTGGCCTTGCTTGATATAACTCATCTCAATTATTTTTTGAATTTGTGTAACATTTCGTTGCGCTTAACAATTAACTAAACTTTGGTTTTAAAAACTTGTATCGTAAGGAATATGCCACGATTGTTATAGATAGTGAAAGTTCAGAACATTCCTAGTTTTTTTAGATTGCATTACATAATATATAATTAATAATTAAATATATAATATATACTTAATAATTTTTCCGGTATAGCATCTTCAATACTAAATATACATATATATGTGCGGTAAACATGCTCAAAGGTCAATTTCGTCTATTTTCAATCGCGAGAGCTATAAGAGATAACGTAGCCACTTCCGAAATTTCATCAAATTACCTCGTTTAGTTTTTTCGCATATTTGAATTTTAAGGACAGATAAGCTGTCAGACTAACTTGGCAATATTGACTTAGAAGCTAGCAATGATAAAGAATACTTACAGTTTTTTCATCCAATGTAAGAAAGAGATGACAAAGTGAACATACCAAGGATCGAAAAACAACGTCGCACAGGAAAATTTTGGCTAGTTATCTGTTTCTAGTATGGTCCGCGGAATACGGGGAAAAAATATAATTCCTGTCAAACCCGCTTAACTGAAACGGCAATTTGGGAAAATTTTTTTTTACTTAAGCGGTTATTTCACTTATACGGAGTTTGGTTAACTAAAAAAAAATTTCACTTAAGCGGAGTTCGGATAACTAAAAAAAAGTTTCACTAAAGCGGAGTTCGTAACTGAAAAAAAATTTCACTTAGATGGAGTTTGGATAGCTGAAATACAATCCAACCGGAAAATTTAATATTTGCATGCTAATATTCGAACATGGGCATTTCTCTCATGTTGAACGGGACGGAAGTACACTTTAAAAGTGAAATTTAGGTCAAAGTAAAACACTTTTATTTTCTTCCGTTACTTCAAGGAATAGCCCTTTGGTAGCACTATATTAAGTGGTAAAGTTGATGCACGACGTAGTACTGGTTCCAAGATAGAGGCAATAAAAAGCCATTCAAACGGGACAAAAAATGGAAGTGTTTTTCATAGCCATCTATAGAAAAGCTGAAATCAGCGAAACATGGCAACATTTTTTAATGCGACTAATTTTAAAATGTTATGGAATAATATCATTTTTTAATAGATTTCGTTTGATTGCAAAATCTAAATTATTTTTTTTCTTACAAGTCGAACGGGACATATTTTTTTTATTATGAGTATGCATATTACGGAGAGATATTTTGTCTTCAATATATATATTGACTTCCGAAATCCCTATAAAAAAATTCCTTTAAAGTTCGAATAGCATTCAACGCCTCATTCATTTATCAACTCTTCGGTATTAGAATCGACTTCATTTTGATTATTGTCAGATTCATACATTACTTGGTTTATGATTTCTTAATCTGTCATTTCTTCAAAACATCAAAGTCTACAAGCAGTTCAATTTCCTGCTTGAGTGTGTTCGAAAAGTAAGATTCTTCTTCATCATTATTTTTCGAAATAATTTCGTCAATGCTTGCAGCAAAACCTGTCTTCCGAAAGTAATTTTTGATAGTTTCTAAGCTTACTATGCACCAGGCTTTTTTTACCATTTTCAATGCTGCAAGTACCTAAGACTACCTTTTTGAAAAAATCTATAAAAAAAATGTCCGTTATCTAGATGGAGAACTTGTCGTGAAATAGATATGCAATATAAGCACAAACCAATTGATATTATACTGTCAAATCTGACATAGCAGACAGAGTGAACGAGGAAAAATAAATAGCACTTTTTTGTAGACGTGTTCATTTAAAGTTTTTCAGTTATGCGGAGCTGTTTAAGTGAAAAACTTTAATTTTTGCCAAAACTTTTTTTCAGCTAAGCGGGCTTTTCAGTTAAGCGGGTTTCAGTTATGCGAAGTAATTTATAAGAAAATTGTCAAAAAATGCTCCGTTCATAATTTGATGTTTCAGTCAAACGGTTTTTTCAATTAGGCGGAGTTCAGTTAATCGGGTTCGACTGTACTTTATATCGGGTGCTATGTATAGATATAACGGGTGATTTCTTAAGAGTTTGGTTTTTGAAAATTATAAAACGAACAGAAAATTTGCAACAGTGAATAAAGATTTTATTTAAAACAATACATCAATTCTTGACATTTATTTTTTAGATTATTTCATGTAAATGTTGCCTACGGCTACGCCTGAGGTTGTCTATCCGTAAGCTCCAATTTTGGCATACTTTTTCCAGCATTTCGGCCGGTATCTTATCAATGGCAGCTGTAATGGTGCCTTCCAGAGCAGAACTTGCGGCTAGCTTGTCCTTGTACACGAAAGACTTCACATAGCCCTACAAAAATAGTCAAATCACATGATTTTGGTGGCCAACGCACTGCTCCAAAATGTAAAATTAATTGCTCACCAAACTCGCCTTTCAATAGGTCCATGATATTGCGTTCCGTGTGGCATGCGGCATCGCCTTTTTGAAACCACATGTCAACCAAGTCCAATTCTTCCATTTTGGGCAAAAAAAATCGCGATTTTCATTATTTTTGAAAAATACGGTCCAATGGTGCCGCCGGCCCACAAACCGCACCAAGCAGTGAATTGGCAGCTCTTGAACTGCCTCTGGCAGCTCTTCAGACCAAATTCTGCAAATCTGTTTATTGACGTTCTCATTGAGCTAAAAATGAGCTTCGACGCTGAAGTAAATATTTCGATTAAACACATTTCTCACGGAGCACGAATTTGATAATAAAATGCAATGATTTGCAAGCGCTGTTATTTGTAAATCTATTTGTGGTAAAATGGCGAATTTTATTGAGCATTTTTGGCGTTGACACATCTTACGAATCAGGCGTGAGGTGTCAAAAACTCACTCTTAAAAACAAATACTAAAAAAATCACCCGTTACAAGACTATCATCATCTATCATTTTCACTTTCTGATGCAATAATAGTGGTAAAAATTATTTTTCAGATTTTTAATTGAAAGAAAATCGTGGATTAAATTTTTTCCAAAATGGTAACAAAAATTATAATGAAACATTGTTACCATGAACAAAATTTGTACAACTAAATTCGTACAAAACGATGAAATGCTCAAAATGCTAACTAACTAACTAAACTTGAATTTAATCCGATTTAATAAATATCTTTCGGAAGAATAATACATTGAGGAGTTTTTGAACACTTGAATTAAAAATATCGTACACGATTTTTTAACAGTTCTATCGTGTATACTAAATGAAATATAAAATTCCATTATGTATCTATGATTTATTTTGGAAAGCATTGTGTTTTTAGTGCTTTTTTCGAAATAAATAAACCAAGTTTATTAAAAATATATTATTTTGCTTAACAAAAGCTACAAGATTTGCTTTGATGAATTAGTTTCACAGAAATTTTCTCACAGGGATGCTCGTGAACATAGTTTTATATGTGTTTGTGCTTATGTCTATGTGTGAAGTATTTGTAAGCGGTGCAATAATTATGTTTCTATCGCTTTACCAAAAAAGCCACTGGGTTTTAATATTCAATTTGCTGTTTATGCACAGCTTAATTATATATATTTTTTTTTGATTTTGTTGCTATTATTAGTTTATTATGTTACAGTTGTTGCAGTCGCTCGTTGATGTTTTTGTACCTTATGGTATCTGAAATGTTAAATTACTAATAATTTTGCCAAAATAGAATATATGTTATTATTTGGTTTGCAAGTTCAGCTTTTTAGTTGAAGGACATTCAAATTTATATTTTGTTCTCTTAACTTACAACTTCGCATTGAAAATAGAGATATGGTATTTGCAATGCAATCAAGGATAAAGGACTAAGATATTAGAGAGGTGGAAATTTAATACACTTTGATGTGTATGTACAACAGAAACTTGTACAAACTTAAAACATAATAACATTTCACAAAACACTTGCTGGTATTCATCGTTAAACACTAATTAAAACCAAACGTGGCGTATTTCACGAAAAGTTCTCAAAAAACAAAATATGTCCAAGATATCTCGAGTTTTCGTTATGAATCGTCCTATAGATTAGTAATTTATCAGCCAAATTCTTCGAGATTTCGTGTTATATTGGCAGAGTCGGAGGGGCAGAAACTTGAAACTAAATAGTAAATTCTCTATTATAACTTTTTTTTTCAGCTTAATTGAATATTTAGTATATCAACAAGAGGTGTAGGATTTGTATTTTGTATAAAACGTAAAACATCCGTCAAATGGCCACTTTGGCTTGGTTAGCAGACCTTCATTGTAATTTTGAAATCGATCGATCGATCAATCTTTCGCATAATTGGGGCTCTATTTCGGAATGGCGGCTTCTATGTTCATTTTGAGAGTTGGTATTGTTAGCGAATGGTAAGCGTAAGCCTTACTCTCATGAGAGAACTCTGCTGGAGGTACACCGGCTGCAGTTCTTCAGTCAATTGCACCTTGTTTGCGTACAGAGCTAAATCTTTCGTCAATATTCGCTGCAGTGTGAACGTGGAGAGGTCGAGCTCTTGAGGATGGTGTAGAATTGAGGTGTTTTAGTCGTTTTCAACACTTTCCTTCACTGTGACAATATTTTCGATCGAACGTTCGAGACGAAGTCGTTTCGGTGTCTTCACATCTTGAACTGAGCCAGTCTTCCAGAATTTTTGGATGAGATTCTCAAATTTTGCGCATCATAACTGCGAATGAATGCGAATTTACGTAATTAAATTTAACGATTACCGTTATTTCTTTCGTTGTGTAGCGGGTCATGGCAATTTTGCACGCGATAATAGATGATAACTTTCAAATCACCAGCTGTCAGATACAGTATAATTCGCTTAACATCCTTCAATTAAATGCCAGAAATTATAGCGCCCTTAAGCGAAAAATGCCCTTAGCCAAATTTCTTTAACAGCCTTATAGTTGCAGATATTCGAATTCGCATAAGCGCATAAGTGAGGCTGTTAAAACCACTGTTGAAGTATGTATTATTCGGCAAAGCTTTGTAATACAGTTCAGTTTCATCTGCAATAAAAATATTTTGTTAATCGTATTGCCGGATGATTTCCGGCAAAATGCTGCAGGTATAGTAACAGGCGCCTTGCCCGTCGTTATCCTTAACTTCGCCATGTATTTTGCCAAATTTAATATTGAATTGCTTTCTCCATCTCCAGAGCCAGCTGGACTCCAGCTCAAAATCGTCGTGAAGATTAACAGCGAATTAATTCGCTTTTTTGAGCACCATCAAGCTAGTTATTAAGGCATCCTTCTGCCTTTGCTGGTTGAACTATACATACAAAGCCTCCTCAACTTGTTGATGTGCACCCTTCCTTTGCCGCTTCCGATTAAGGCTACTACTCTTAGCGGCGCTTCTAATTGCATCCTTTTTTTGTACAATTTTATTAATTGTTGATGCGTCACACTTAAACTGCTTTTTAATTTCGTTTTTGTTCACTTTTCTCTCAACCAAATCTATAATTTCTATTTTTTGCTTAACAGACAAAGAAACGGCGCGCTTGCTCATTTTGGCATTCGATATTTACACGACTAAAAAATATTGAAATTTGAAGTGTTGCATTTTTTAACAAAGGATGTCAAGTGTAACTTTTAGTATGAAAAATGAGTTTAGCTAACCAATAATTAAGTGCTGTTAAAGCGAATGTGCTCTTAAGCGGGAGGCTGCTAAAAAAGATATTTTCTCACGTTTTTGTAAAAAAATGCAGCAGAATCTTGAATTTGGGCTGGTAACTTACATGCGCCCTTAAGCGAACAGGCTGCTAAGCGAATTATACTGTATATGTGGGTTCTGAACATAATTGATTGTTTTCAAAACTATTGATTTATTTTATAAAAGGGTTCAAATAAATGAATTTTTTCCAAGTGGGCCGATACATGACAACAGTTCGAGTTATACGCACGATAAAATTCCATTATTTATAAAACTGATTCTACGACGTCAACAATAATATAATTATAGCAATAACCCGTTTCGAACAAAACTACTAGCGCAAACCTAATTATAGTTCATCACAAATAGAACCAACAAAATAAACTTTTAAAAACGACGCCAACGCCAACGCCAACCACTAAATAACCCCTTTCAATCAACAGCGATATTAACTGAAAATCAAAAATCCACCACAAATCCCATATTATTAGGCTAATTTTTATTGCATGTCTGCTATACGTCTTCTTTATTTCAGTTGCCCGCTTTCAATTTATATTTTTTATTTTTTAATGAATTTTATGTAAATTTAATAAATAACGCGCAACCACGAAAGGTTTCGTATTTAACAGCACAACAAACAGCACCAGCACCTCGCAGCAGACGGTTCGGTGCTCATTTGTTCCCACTTTTGGTTGGTAACCTACATTTTAGCCGCTTTTGTCTGCGTGCTAACGCGCAGTTATGGCATATCTGAAGTATAATTTTAGGCTCCTAACAAAAGAGCTACAGTTGCCTGCCACCATCATTTATATATTTATTTTTTTCTCTTACTGTTTACAATTCGAAATACCATCTAAATTGGTCAGCTATAATTGGTTGGAAATTAATATGGGAAAAAGAAATTTTGGTTTGGGAAAAGTAGAAAATAATAAAAAAAAAATCTAGAAAAATAAGTTGTTTTTACCAAAGCTATATTGTAGGCAAAAAAAAAAATGTTTTTTAGGCTTTTGGCAAAATAGCGTAAATACGAAAATTGTTTTTAATATCTTTCTGCGTGCCTGCAGTTGAAAAATTTGCATAAACTCATATACTTTTGATAAATTTACGGTATGGAATTAAAAGGGTATAGATATTGAAAAAAAAAAAAGATTTAACGCCTGCAGATACTCTTGCTTAATATAGTATTTTTACTAGAAGTGCATCCTAGTTTTGGTTAGTCCGGTAAATTAACCCTGCATTACTGAAGCAGGACGGAATCTACCCACACGTTTAAAATTTTTATTATACTCTAGTGCAATGAGCTTCTACCCCAAATTTATTCTAAATTTTCATAATTCAACATATGTTAAGACTCGTTTTAAGTAGTAGTATTTAGTTTATTAAAGTGCAATAACTCCTCATTTAACCCTTATGTGAGCGACAAGGTACCCGGGTACCTTTTTCATTTTCTTAAGTCAATAATATCAATTCTATACGCGTTACAAGAGTAACCCTTTGGGAGAGCTCCTAACTATTTATGAAGTATGCTTTTTAAGATATTTTGTCGACTAAGCCCCTTAGGTATGATAAAGGGTGATCAAAATTCTTTTTTATACTTAATCCGTGCGACAAGGAACCGGGGGTACCTACATATATACATATACATATGTCAACACAAAACTTTTTTTTTTTTTTGAAAAAACAAAATCATTATATTCATTATTTATTGAGGAAAAAGAACATTATCATTATTTTCTTTAGTTTGAAGGCATGAATTACATGTTGGTCGAGCTACCGAGTGTTCATCACAAATAGGCCGCAAACAACTACAGCAAGCTTTGCGAGTTTTTCGTTGTTTTCTGTTCTGTTCTCTGCAAGCGTAGCAACTTCCTACTACAATGCGTCCACTGGCATCTCATTTTGGAATAACAGGCCCTGCAGATGAGGTAGATGGCAAAATTGGTGCAATTACGTCTTGTATTGCGGACCTTATAAATTACGTATGCTGCTAAAGCTGCAATGTCGATTATGTTGAAAAAAAGAGATATCGGCCATCGATTGGTTTTGCGTTTTGTGCTATACTACCCCAACAGCTTGTCCATGTTGTCGACACCTCCCTTGGTCTTGATATAATAAATTATAATTTCTGGCTTAGCAGTTGCGTCATTTTGAACTTTAGGTGACATGTGCATTGATAACAGCATTATTACCGCTTTTTTCTTTTTAGGAACATAGGAACACACCGTTGCTGCTTTGTAGAATATATTGGCCTGCCCTTATGTATTTGCATGGTTGCTGGAAGGAATCGTTTATTTTTTCGTACAGTTCCAACAAGTGTCATATTTCATGAACTCAAAACGTTAGCTAGTTGCGGGGATGTGAAAAAATTATCCGTGGTAACATTTCTTTCTCAATTTTTATACCTTGAAACAAGGTCTAAAACAGTTCGTCCAACATTGGTTTGGCGCTCACCTCCACTTGGCTTACCGGTATATATTTGACCATTCAGAGGGTATGAATTAGTAGCATCACATGCCCAAAATATTTTTATACCATATTTTTCAGGTTTTGATGGTATGTACTGAGTGAAACGTGTACGTCCTCGATATCCATAGAGTTGTTCATCAACTGTTATACACTCACGTGGCTTATAATTTTTGTCCAAATTAGATATCAACATGGTTCAAATATCACGAATAGCAGCGGTTTTGTCATTTAATAAGCGAACAGATCGAGTTGCATCATTGTCAAATCGTATAAAGCGAAGGAACATTTAAAGTCTATTGTGTGACATTGATGCACGGATAAGAGGAAAATGATCTGGTTTCCAGAGTTCTGTTAAATGCTCCTTGTTGGACTTATAAACACCGCAACAGATAAGGCTGCCAAGGAATGCATCCATTTCTTGTTCAGAAAAAGGGATAAAAACTTTCTCTTTCGGTCGCTTACTGGCATCAGTATATGTTTCTAATAAATTTTTATTATAGTCTCGAGTAATTTTCGCATCTTTCCTGTTTGTTTCTCTCAAAATAATGTCACACATCTCACCTGATAAAATAATTTTTGAATATCTCTTTTGGAGTATAAAACTGACTAAACGACACTGCACCACCTCGTTGACGAATAATGTTGCGGCCTGAAGTCTGCGTTTCTGCAAATGGTTCTAACCGCCATTGAGTCCCGTCTTTTCCAAACAAGTCATTGCATGCTTCAGCTTCAGAACTTTCATCTGAATCGCTTGAGTCCTCCTCACACTCGATTTCAGCCAAAAGTTCAACATCTGATGTTTCAGAAGAAGCCTCTTCAACTGTAGGGATATAATTCTGCTCGTCTTCTGAAGGAACGAATCCATCTTCGTCACTTGAACTTTCACTCATCAATGCTCGAATTTCTTCAGAATTAAATCTTTGAACACGAAGTCTTGAACTAGAGTTTTTTTCTGCCATATTCAAAATAAATTTTACTTCACATCAAAAAATAATAAGCACAATAAGTAATACTCAAAGAACACAGAACAACTGAAATGCATCGTCTCCTCATGTCTTCATTACGACAGATTCTGTTTCCATGGAAATGGCAAAAACAGCCTTTCGAATTTATTTGAAGTTTGAAAAATTGCGTAGTAAACATTTCAAAATAATCAATAATCAATATAAATTTAAAATTTGAAAGCAACACAAGCAAATAATAAAATATGAATTACACGGCCAGCTTTCATAATTTCATATGAAAGTACATAAGGGTTAAAAAAAGAATCTGGGTGGCTTACACTCACAAGTGTTATCACGCTACACTTATTTTGGGTGTACACCCAAAGAAATCTGCTGTAAAAGTGTTGAAAAATGCTGTAAATATTACTGCATTTATCGTCATTTTCGATCCGAAATCATTTGCGTCATTATTGCAAATGTATCGTTGTACATTTGATGAATTGAATGTGAAAATTAAAAAATTTGTAGTAAATTTCACAGCAAAAGTATTATTTATAAAACAAAATTTGCTCTTCGTTGTACTGCTCAGATTGTAAAAGTCATAATTTTTGCTATCAAAAATACAATTTCTACTTTCCACTTTTACAGCATTTTGCTGTGATAAATACTCTAGACTCGTAAGCAAAATACATACAATAAAAAAATTTAAATTTTCGTTTGCTTATGTTTATGATTATATTTATTAACATTAAGAATTACACAGAAAGTATTATTGTACACTTAACAGTTAATAGTGTTTGCTTACGTAGACGTCCTCAACCCACAGTGTGGTGCTCAATTCCGTACTGACAGTTCTGCATTGCGTCAACATAAGGAAATAATTTAATTTTTAAGTTGATGTAACTTACAAAACTAACATACAATAGTGCTTACCTCACTTTTTTCCACTTTCTTTGCTCGTCTTCGAACTCCAATTGCAAACCAAATTGCTGGGAAATATTTAAGAAATGACCTCAGGTCTAAGTAGGAGAAAACTTCTTTTTGTTAGTCCGTGGCCGTTCAAAAGACGAATCTTTTATATAACGCATGTCCAAAACATAAAAAAATGTACAACTTACCTGCTAAAAATGCCTACACTTTTGCAACACGTAAGTAAATTTTTTCACGACGTCCGCGTCAAGCAATAATTTAGATTTTTCTTTTAAATTTTCAGCCGGAAAATTGTCTTTTTTACATTCACAACTTTTCTGCAGATGCTACAGCAAATGTTGTAAATTTGAATGCATAAATAGCGATATCACTTTTAGAGCTGTTGCGAATTTCACAATTATCTTAGTAGATTTCACAAAATTTTATAAGCAATTTTACAACACAAAATTACAACACGCTGTGAATTTTAAAAATAGAAATCGAGATCATTTTAGCAAATTTATTGTAGAATTGATTGCATTTACTGTAAAACTTACAATTAATTGTGTATGTGATTGCTTTTGGTTTCAAATTCGTAAATCGACAAATAATTGTAAAATGGACCTCCACATTTTGTAAAATTGACAACGGATATTTTTTTGGGTGTATTACAGCCACGTTAGTTAGTAAAATGTCCAGCTATGAAAGAAAGCAGGCCAGGTTGGCGTTATTGTTCTTAGACTTAACCCTGGATTACTAACGCCATTACTGACGTGGGTGTAATCCACCCATACTTTAAAATGAACATATATCAAAAATTTGTTCCTTAAATCATAATACATTAAAAACTTGAAATAATATAAACTATCTTAAAAAGATTTTCTCTAAATTGAGCACAAATATTGTTATTTTTTTACTAAGCTTAAGTTACGCCGAATTATTGAATTAATAATTTGTATAATTTTGAATTATATCATGTTCCAAGATCAAGAAACAATTTTACCATTTAATGATCTATTTTCATAAAATAATAGCATTTTTGGAAAATATCATTATATGAAATTTTTGCTTTTGGAACTATAACTTTTAGAATTTTGTAATTGGAACTTAGTATTTTAAAATACGTACCAAAACAACCTACTATGCTCCCTAGTAATAGCATGGTAAGTGCGACAGATGTGCACACACTCCATAATTGCTAATCCAAAACAATACAAGTTTATTGCAACGCAAGCGGTGCAACATAAAAAAACGCGTGGGAAATTGTCGTCAGCTGAATAGCAGCAGCGGCTTCAATAACGGCTAAGATTATTAGTTAAATTAAAAGTCGGTATTTTACCTCCAAGAGCTCGAGGGTTGTCAACAGCAACAAAAAAATCATTCTCTTCCAGTACATATAACTTGGTTTTTTTATATTTAGTAGCCAGCCATTTTCAACCCAGAGCTTTCATAATTTTTTCTCTAAAGCTGCTGCGTAATGGCAAATATAGAGAGTAACAATTATGCACACTGTACAACTAGGGCAACAGGAATTACAGCTTAAGCGGATGACCACAGAGAATACTTACAGTATCTTTCTTTTGTTTTTTTGATAAAATTTCCAGAATATTTTAGTTGCGTTTTACAATTTGTTTTTATTTCAGGTATTTTCTCTAAGTTTTCTATTAATTCCGTTAATTGTAGCCCACATTTTATATGAAACACTGTTTTATAAAAATTATTGCTTTGTGAGGACTTAATTTCATAAAATTTTTGGTCTTACATGATAATTTTATACGACCCATAAATATGAAAAGCAGGACGATGAAAGATTAGACATAAGAGCAGAAGCCATATAGCAACAACAGATCACTACTCTTATTGTATTTTTACGTGAACTCCTGCCTATTAAAGCTTAAGGCCACGCCGTGCCAAGCCGCACTCAAATTAACTTATATACGTCCCTTATTAGGGGATGATTACAGTTACCAAGTAAAGAAATGTTTATGAACATCACTTCACCCTTGGTTTTAGTCGGCCAATAGGTTGAGAAAATGCAACGTCACACTGAACGTAACATTTAGGTTTCAACCACAGCCACCCCCGGATGGGGTCTACCGCATTCAATTCACCCTATGGCTTCACACAACTGTCAGGCTAGGACCGAATTCCTAGAGACAACAGTCACAACAACAATAACAAATATTACATTCCATAAATTTAGTAACGCAGAGTAGAACTCCAACCACCAATATAAAATCTTAAGTAGCCATTGCCCAGCCATCAAAGCTTAGCAGCAGCATTAAAAAATCTGACAGCAGCTATAGCGTAAACGTATTTAACATTAAACTGATCTTACAAACATGCAACATTCCTACCCACAACTCTTCATACCACGGGCACAGTATGCCAGCTCAATAGCTGCGCCGGCAAAAAGTTTAATAAGCAGTTCCAGTCCAGCGACTTTGAAACAAGTCAAGGACTAGGCACAAAGATGAATAGCAAAACATTGAAGTCTAATCAGTTAATTGGGTCTCTTTTCTGACTCCGATTTCCGTTCAATGCGTTGTCTGACGGGCATTTTCTTTTTAACCTTCAAATATATATACACAAAAACAACCAGGATGCGACAGACAGCAACTTTGATCGGCAAAATTGATCTGTATAGTTACTTTGTTGCAATAGAAAAGTTCGAATTTGTTGGACAGTGTTGTTATTTTACAATTTAACATCAAAGCAACATTAAGCAAAAACCTATAAATTTCAATACCAATTTTTCAGTATGATCGATAATGCTAGTATGGTTGCAATCTAGTCCCTAGGAACCCATTGTTACAAATAAATGTGCATAATAATCAAACAATAATAAAGAGTATTTGTTGCATGAGACGTACCACGTTCCGTTGTCTAATCCAACCCACATTTCGTAAGATGCTCAGAATAAACAATACACATCCTAACACCAAATTCCAAAACTTCTGCTAGCCCCCTACACATAGCGTTTTAAGTGTTTTTGTTATGTGTGAGGTACTACGCTCTTATTTTTATCAAAATAAAATATAGTGTAGACATCTATTAGTGGAATAATTTTTAGAATCGGTTCGATAGTTTTGATTACGCTATACATACAAAAAAAAAAAACTGTACTTCTTTATATAATAATAAGGATGTAGCCCAAAAAAAAAAATTGTTTTTTAAATGAAATTCATAAGTTAATGCCGTCGTATATAGAAAGTGGAAGATATTTTCGATAGTCTTCAGCTGGCAGTTCAATATGGCTGAGATTGACGATAAAAGTTATTGATTCAATTGTCAATCATTAACCTTTAACTATCGGGAAGTGTCAAACTAACGTAAGCAATAAACCAAAATAGACGTGCCTACAAAAGTAGCACATTTCAAAAAATTCCAATTTTATAATGAAAACCAAAAATTAATTCCATACAAATATTTTTGATGAGCAAAAAAAAAATGAAATAACTTTTATTTTACAATGCAAACATCGAAAGTAGCAACACCATTCAAAAGTAGTACATTTCGAGTGAAAAGTAGCAAAGTAGCAAAGCCTTGCAAAAGTAGCACTTTTGCTACTAAACTATGCCATCTGGTAGCCCTAGACGAGACGATAGCAACTGAATGAACGGCTGCACTCGTTACGTCTTTTTTGACACTTAGTCCAAAATAATACTCTACGCTAACGAACTGAAGCAGTTGTTTTGACAAGTAGTGACGCTTTGAAGTTCGGTCCTTACGGAACCGTACGTCTTGTCAAAATATTTCGTTCACTTTCGATCAGGTAAGTACTACGTTCATTTTGGTTAACAACATTGGTTTACCCGTTATGTCTTGTCACGTCTAATTTGGTTTAGGCTTAAGCTAAAGTGCTACGGACTTCTACAGGAGCTCTGAAATTTTTTTTGGGTTTAGTGACACAGTGGCCTCAAAGTTAAACTTTGAACAGCAAAAATTTTCTTTGGAACTCTTTATATAATTAACTGTTGAATAAAGCGCTCTAGCTAACTCATTTGAATCAAATACGGTAATTAGGTCTATTGACAGAAAGAACATTGCATCTTCTTCATAGAAACCTATATATTTTTCTTTTATCGCCTTTATATGAATTGTACGAATTTTTCAAAATTTAGAATGAAAAATGGTAAAAGTGACAAATTTGCAAACGTTGAATGAAAAAAAAAAATATGTATCCCAGAATTTTGCAAATTTTTTTATATATTTTGTGGAGAGGTATGATTAACCAAAATTCAAAGTTCCAGCTGCAGTTGCTAAAATTTTTTTATTTCTATCAAGTTTTCCTAAGGTAGCCTTAAAAGGAACAAAATATTGTAACGAAATTTCTGTCTCTTTGACGATAATTTCGATCTCTCACACTTTTCTGAGTTCGATCACTGGATTGTGTAACAATTAAAAACACACAAACTTATTTAGTTATAAAATGGTTTATTTTATTAACGTTCAAATTCTAATATTAATTTAACACTGTATAGAAAACTGTTTTGTTCTACTACGGATCACACTGTATTCACTTTATTGCTTATTGCTTCGCTGTTCTAACTCAAACTGTCTGTTCAGCTCAGATGACAACCCTTTTTATACTGCAGTCATCACTCTCTCGAATAATCCAGTACCTTCTAAGTGGCGTATATTCTACCATTATCTACAACCCACCAGTGCTACTTTGTAGCGTGCATTCTACTACTATCCACAATTCACCACATTCACCAGCATGGCGCACTGACGTTGAGCTAGCTATTATGCTAGATGTTAGATGGCGTTGTACGTTGTACGACGGCGATAATTTCTCTCGGTTGTTGACTTTTTATTGTTTACTGCAGCGTCTGTTCGGTTTATTATTTTTAGCATTTTGCGCTAGATGGTGCTAATATCGTTTAGTTTCTTTCGTTGGTATTTATTTCAAGAGTCTTCTAGCATAAACCAAATTTCGCTACACTGCCCTCCGCTTAAACTTGTTCGTCCCGAACAAGAGTCTCTCCGTCCCTAGTATAAGGTGCCAGCCTTTCGATGTGGACTACCTTTAATTTACTTTTGTTCCCGGGGTATTTTTGGATTCGATACACAACATCATTAATCCTTGTGACGATCCGGTAAGGTCCCTCCCAATGAGTCTGTAATTTAGGAGACAAGCCTCGTTTTCGTTGTGGGTTATGTAGCAGCACTAGTTGACCTTCTTTGAACCCTTCAGTATTTGCTCGCAGGTCATACCGAGCTTTCATCTTGTCGCTAGCCAATTGAGTACGTCTTCTAATAAGCTCGTGTATATCTGCTAATTCTTCTCTTTTCCGCGACATGTAATCGTCAGCATGGGTCGTTTCTGGGACAACGCTTACTCCGTACTTCAAATCTGCTGGAAGCCTTAAGTCCGTACCAAAAATGGCTTTTGCTGGCGTAACTGTAGTGGTATCGTGTATTGCCGACCGATAAGCCATCAGAAATATTGGTAGATGCTCATCCCAATCTTTTTGTCCTTTATCGACAACCTTTTTTAAATGTTCCTCTAGAGTACGGTTGAACCTTTCGACCATGCCATCGGACTGAGGATGCAAAGCTGTGGTGCGTGTCTTCTGTATTCCAAGCATGTCACAAACCTCCTTAAAAAGTGTCGACTCAAAATTTCGTCCTTGGTCGGAATGCAACTCAAGTGGAGCTCCATATCGACAAATCCAATTTTTGATGAAAATGTCTGCCACTGTTTTTGCTTCTTGATTGGGAATGGGATATACTTCTGGCCACTTACTGAAGTAATCAATTACCACAAGGATGTATTTATTTCCTGCATTGCTGATTGGAAAAGGTCCCGCTATATCCATGGCTATCCTCTCAAAGGGAGCTCCGACGTTATACTGATGCATTTTTCCCCGAGTGCGTTGCCTTGGTCCTTTAGCAATTGCACATTGGTCACAACGGCGGATCCAGTCAGCAACTGATTCTTGGCATCCTACCCAATAAAACCGTTTCTTTATTTTCTCTGTGGTTTTCGTTATGCCCAGATGTCCACCACTCGATCCATTGTGATAATCCTCGATTATTTCCTTAAATTTGGCCTTTGGAATAACCAGCAGTTTTGAGCGAGTTTTACCATCCTCGCTTTGCCAGATTCGGTAGAGACAACCGTCATGCAACTCCAAACTTTGCCATTGCGCCCAGTATGCTTTACAGATTTGGCTTTCATTTGAAATTTCTTGCCACGCCGGTTTCCTACCCAGCTCCTTATACTTAATTATAGTTGCCAAATCTGTATCATTGCGCTGGTCCCGTTTTACCTCCTCTTTTGTCCACTTTTCTTCAGGCAAAACGTTCAAAAGGCGCACATCAATTGTTCCAGCTTTATTTTCTGTTCGCGAACAATGACCGCATTCAATTTTACATGGACGACGGGAAAGTGCATCCGCATTTTCATGCTGGCTTCCTTTGCGATGCTCTATGGTGAAATCATAGCTCTGCAAGCGTTCTATCCACCGTGCGATTTGACCTTCAGGATCTTTGAATTGAAGTAGCCACCTTAATGCCGCATGGTCTGTCCTCAGGAGAAAGTGCTGTCCATATAAGTACTTATGGAAGTGTTTCACGCATTCCATTACTGCCAGTAACTCTCTCCGAGTTACGCAATAATTCCTCTCAGGTTTCGACAGAATTTTGCTGAAATATGCGACGACTTTTTCTTGGCCATTGATGATTTGGGACAAAACTCCTCCAATACCATGGCCACTCGCATCGGTGTCCAATACAAATTCTTTGCCGGGTATTGGGTACGCGAGTATTGGCGCTGTAGACAGTAATTCTTTTAGCTTTTGGAATGCAGTTTCCTGTGCCCCACTCCATTCGAATTTTCGATTTTTCTGTGTCAGCTCATGTAGACTGCCTGCAACATTTGCGAAACCAGGAACAAAGCGTCTGTAATAAGTGCATAGACCCAGAAAACTTCGCAACTCATGAAGATTAGATGGACGTGGCCAATTTTTCACAGCTTTTATTTTATCTTCATCTGTGTGTATTCCTTCTGACGTAACCTTGTGCCCCAGATATTTGACTTCACGCTGGAAAAGTGAGCACTTTTTCGCACTTAATTTTAGTCCAGCTGCCTCCAAGCGCTCAAACACTTCCTCCAGATTTTTCAAGTGGTCATCAAAATCTTTACCCATGATGATTATGTCGTCGAGATACACTAGACAAGTTTTCCAATGCAGTCCTTTGAGAACACGTTCCATTAACCGCTCAAACGTAGCTGGAGCGTTACAAAGACCAAACGGCATGACGTTGAACTGCCATAGACCATTCCCAATACTAAAGGCAGTTTTCTCTTTGTCTTTTTCATCTATTTCCACCTGCCAATATCCGCTTTGTAAGTCCAGGGTGGAAAACCATGTTGCTCCAGATAACGTATCCAGTGTATCATCGATTCTGGGTAACGGGTAGCTGTCTTTTTTAGTGACGTCATTCAATTTTCTGTAATCCACACAGAATCGCATACTTCCATCCTTTTTCTTCACAAGTACGACCGGTGAACTCCATGGGCTTTCTGATGGTGCAATGACATTTTCTCGCGCCATATCTTCTATAAGGCCCGTCACTTCTTCTCTCTTAGCGAGTGCTAGCCTCCTTGGAGGTTGACGAATCGGCTGAAAATCACCTGTATCAATGCGATGTTTGACAACTGATGTTCGGCCATTATTTTCTCCTTTGGACGCAAATATCCGCCAATGTTTTTGCAGAAACCTTTTTGCTTTATTTTTGTTCTGGGCAGACAACTCCTTCGTCCATTCTTTCGTCAATACTTCCATGGCCGACGATTTCGTTAAAGTTGGGCCTTGTGTGTTCTGCTGGTTATTTTCACAATTTACCACAGCCGTAACTTTCTCACATTGCGCTATAAATTCACCTTTTTGCATCCATTTCGGCTTATTTGTTGGATTCAAAATTCGCACCGGTATTTTTCTATCTGTTCTTGTGTTTACTAGGGTCTTTCCAATAATCAGGTCTTGCTTTACATTTTTCTTATCTGCTTCCACTACCCACAGATGGCTTGTCCCACAGTCTTCATTTGTTGTGGCCCAAATAATTTCTTCGGTATTGGGTTCAATTCGACAGCGCTCACTTATGTAGACTCTTGCAATTGTTAATTTTTGTCCACAGCCAATGTCTAAAGGTAACTCTACATTGGCATACCTTAACGTTTTTTTTTTAAGATCCAAAGTGAACCCGTGTCGAATCATGAAGTCCACGCCAATGATAACCTCATCGGTGATGTTTGCAACAATAAAATCATGTTCCACAGTTTTGTTGCCGATAAGAATACTCGCTGTAACTTTTCCTACTATTTGCGCAATTTCTCCTGTCGCTGTTCTCAATTGGATCCCATTTAATGGCGTTACTCGTCGTCTATCAAATAAGTCTTTCCTCACAATTGAATGCGATGCGCCTGTATCCAAAGTAAGCTCACATGGTCTTCCGTTGATTTTTCCACCGATGGTAAGGCTGTTGGAATTTCGGCAAAGCTTCGAAACCAAGACTATGGGGCAATCATCTGTAAGAGTCAGCTCACGCCCCGCTGTACTGAATCTCTTTAGTTTAACGACTGCTGATCGCTAACATTTTCGCCATCGTTCACCCTATTTCCAATTCTTCTTTTTGGTGAGCGTGATGCAGATCGTTTACGACGTGATTTGCAGTCACGTGCCATGTGTCCCTGCTTACCACAATTGTAGCATTTTCCGCTGAAGCTACCGCTGGCGAACGATGAATTTTTCTTTTCAGCCTCCACCTCCATCCGACGAGTTTTCAGTGATGGGCGGCATGTCAACGCAATCGTCTCCTGCGTGAGGGCAACCGTTACTGTTTCATTAAATGTCGTCTTCGGGCTCCTCATTGTCTCGCGTTTTGTTTCTGAGTCACGTATGCCGTCAATAAACGCCTCTATTTTGAATTTTTCAGCTACGACACTTAACTCGTCAGGATAGGAAAGGTGTGCCAATCGCTCAATATCCGCAGCATACTCCTGCAAGGACTCACCAGATTTTTGGATACGACTTTTCAACTCCAATCTGTGAATCTGCTTCATGTGGTCACTGCCATATTTTCGCTGTAAGGCATCCATCACCGCCTTGTAATTTTTCTGCTCCGCCACTGGAACCGTTTGCAATACTTCTGCAGCTGCGCCTTTTAATGCCACAATTAGTGCTGCAGCTGCACTTTCGTTATCCCAACGATTGTGACCAGATGTTGTTTCGAACTGGAGCTTGAAAACACTAAATGGCGTTGTTCCATCGTACGAGGGTGCCTTAAGCCTTTCTGCGCTGATTTCTCTAATTACTTGAGTGGTTGGTTCACTTATTTCCAACTGTTGAATCCTTTTATTAACGTCTTCAAAATTATTTTGAACTTTTTCAAGATTATTTTGAACTTCTTCCTTGAATGATTCAACGTCATCTCGTAACTCAGTCACTTTTGCATCGAGGCCATCTACCATTTTGGCAACCTCCGTTCGAACAGCCTCGTGGATCTGCGTCGCGTTTTGACTTAACTTGTGGTCTATTTGCAGTGCATTTTGACTTAAGCTCTGATCAATTTCTTCCCGAACCGCCTGGATCTGCAGCGCGTTCTGACTTAAGCTCTGATCAATTTCTTCTCGAACCGCCTGGATCTGCAGCGCGTTCTGACTTAAGCTCTGATCAATTTCTTCTCGAACCGCCTGGATCTGCAGCGCGTTCTGACTTAACTTCTGGTCTATTTTATTCATCTGTAGTGCATTTTGACTCATTGTCTGCGTCATCGCCATTAACATTTTCTCGAACTTTGACATATCCACAACTTCACCACTTGCCGCTGATCCAGAAGTTTCTTCCACTTTCGCTGCTGATTCTGATACATCACTATAAAATTCATGCTCTTCCAGGTTTACACCTTGAGCCTCAAGAGCCTGCCGTAAGCGTTTCTGTAACTCCACTTTTCCGCCAGTAGATTGCAGGCTTAGCTGCTGCAACTCCTTCTTCAGTTGATCCACTTTTAGTTCGTCAAACTTAACCATTTTTATTTATTTATTATTTTTTTTTTTTTATTTAATTGATTGTTAATTCTTTTTACACAATCCCACTTCTGACACCAATTGTTACGAAATTTCTGTCTCTTTGACGATAATTTCGATCTCTCACACTTTTCTGAGTTCGATCACTGGATTGTGTAACAATTAAAAACACACAAACTTATTTAGTTATAAAATGGTTTATTTTATTAACGTTCAAATTCTAATATTAATTTAACACTGTATAGAAAACTGTTTTGTTCTACTACGGATCACACTGTATTCACTTTATTGCTTATTGCTTCGCTGTTCTAACTCAAACTGTCTGTTCAGCTCAGATGACAACCCTTTTTATACTGCAGTCATCACTCTCTCGAATAATCCAGTACCTTCTAAGTGGCGTATATTCTACCATTATCTACAACCCACCAGTGCTACTTTGTAGCGTGCATTCTACTACTATCCACAATTCACCACATTCACCAGCATGGCGCACTGACGTTGAGCTAGCTATTATGCTAGATGTTAGATGGCGTTGTACGTTGTACGACGGCGATAATTTCTCTCGGTTGTTGACTTTTTATTGTTTACTGCAGCGTCTGTTCGGTTTATTATTTTTAGCATTTTGCGCTAGATGGTGCTAATATCGTTTAGTTTCTTTCGTTGGTATTTATTTCAAGAGTCTTCTAGCATAAACCAAATTTCGCTACAATATATTAACTCGCATGCACTTATTAATTTGTTTGTATTAGAATTTACTTAGTCAGCATATTAGCAAAAAGCTCATGAAGTTTTATATGTTATATGTGAATTATGCTGGTCTTTTGAAAATAGGAGCTTAAAAAGTCATAATAGAGACAATTCATAGTTACAGCTGCAGCTTTACATAACCTTTTTATAAACTTTTTTCTATTGCAATATTTGAGAGAAAACAAAATTTTAATTTCTTCACATTTTGCAATCCTTTACAATAAATGTATGATTTGTAAAAGCTAAAGTTTGAGGGGAGTTGCTTAAATTTAGATGGGAGCTTCCTTCAAGAGAGGGGAGCAGGTAAGGGGTATTTTTCACCTTTTCATTTCCCTGGAGGCAGAATATATAAATTCGAATGTTTATCATGTGCTTATAACTTATTGGCATTTGCAGCGATATTCGTCTCGCTCTCGTCACGTCGTCTAGTCATTATTTTAACTGATTTATTTCAAAGCCAATATCTACTAATGAAATAACAAAAAATGTGACTACCAATTTAAAAAAAAACATCGTTGTTTCGTTTTACCAAAAAAAGCTGTTGCATTTTTAAGATTGTAGTTTGCAGCAGCAAAAAAGGCAAAACGCGTTTTAGCCATTAGTACCAGCAGCTTACATTAAAGTACTGCATTCGATTCAATCGTTAACCGTTCAACAGTAACTAAAATAAACTTTAGTTTTGATTGAATTTTCTTGTATAGTGTTTGGTCTATGCTTCTGGCGCTACATAAAAAATAGGTAGCAGAAACAAAAACGCAGTAAAAGGCATGTTAGCTGAAATAGGATTGGCTTGCGGACTATTGACTGTACTGTAGCAAATAACCTACTACTATGCATCACTTTACAACTATCAAATTAATGTTAAATGTCTTTTTATTGCTAGTCGTTAGTTCTGAACAAATGCTATTTTTTTTTTAAATATAACTTCAATCATTTTACTGATTTGAAAACTTTTGTTTTATACTGACACATTTTGAGCTTTAATTTTCTTTGATGCTCAACTTTTGCTTTTTATAGTTAGTAGTATTATTTTTATAAAATTTTTGAATGTGATTTACTTTTTATTATTTTTATTATGTTCAAAAATAGTGTTGGATTTGTTTTGATCAAGGGTAAACACTTATTAAGTCATTGAGGCCATCGCTTGAAAATAAGATCGTAAGGTCATTTTAAGTTTTATTCTTAACCCTTAAATGCATTTTGTAGCCAAACGGCAACATACCATTCAAACCGCCTAGAAGTCTTCGGTATGTAATCAATCTGTGCTGTTGTAAGGTTTTCACGTTTACGGACATGTATTCTATCGAGTGGCGACACTTTTTTTTTTGGCGCGAAGTTAAAATATGAGTTATACTTTGACAAAGAGAAAATTCGCAGAAGTTCGTTGGATGTCAGAATTACAGTTTTTTTTTATATGTGTAAAAAGTGATTTTCTAAGCTAAATACATACATAATATCATTCTTTTTTGTAAAAGCTCTTCTATTATTCACTACAGATACTAGTTTTGATAAATTTTCTTAAGTCTTTTATATTAATATATACTAAAAGGCATGGTGTTGCATATCCTCAACAGGTTGTTTTTTTAAATAAAAAGATATTAAATATTAAAAAAAAAAATTTTTTTTATTTTTTCCTGCATTAACATGATCACGTCTACCAAATATATTTTTTTCACCTAAAAAAACAAAATCGTGCATTTAAGGGTTAATATTTTTCTTCGATGGCAGCGTAATTTAAAATGCATTTTTAGCACTACAAGTTCAATTCAGAATCCATTTTAACTTTCAAATTTATTGCAAAATATGTCAATTTTGCAACACACCTTTTTTGTTGGGAATATATGATATTTACAAGATTAAGCCAATAAGTTCTGCGAACTCCCTGAAGCCATTTGTACTTCTATGTACATGACGTGTCATTTAGTTCCATTTACGATATTTTCCAAGGGCAGTGATGACATTTTCGGCAAATTTGTAGTACTTTTTCAGTACAATTACGTCGTGAAATATCATCGTCAACATTTTCGACAAGTTTTTAGTACATTCGGTACATTTGGCTCACTTCAGCACTTTTTCGATACATTTTCAGTACATTTGGTCTATTTCTAAAAATTACCAAAAAGATATTAGAATAATATAAAATTCGCTGAATTCAACTCGTCGTAATGCTTTTTAAAAGCCATTTGTAAAGTTCTTTTTGCGGGAAATTTTTTAAATGCGCCTCGTTTTATTCAGCCAACCAGTCAAATAAGAAATTGCGAAAATCAATAAGGTCATAATAATAAACTTTAAGGATAATTTGAGTCTACATAATTACAGTGGACACTTTTACTAAGATGCGTTTCGCATAGTTTTGAGAGAATTTCAAATAAAACTGGTAAGATTTAATTTCTTTTGCATAATTGTGAACATTTTCATTTAATCAATAAAAATATTAATATTTATAAAAAAAAGTAGGGGAAATGCTGAAAATGTATATGAACAACCCCAAAAGCACCAAGACTTACTGCAAATAAATAAAATAGTTGAAGAAAAAAATTTGATTTTTTTTCCCATAGATAGGTGTCTTAACTCAATGGAAAAATATCAAGAAAAAACAAAAATAGATTGCAATAATTTAACTGCGACACAGTATTTACAAACGAAGCATTTTCATAATTTGTTATGTTGATAGCGATGACAACGATGCTGTCCATAAAGTTGTCAGGTGGTTTTTTTTTTTCACTTTTTGTATCCTTTTTTTTAATTTTTGCTTATTTTCTACGCTCCAGCAACTTTTTACTTTCTTGTTTTGCTAAAACCCGAGATTTTCTTTGATAGCGGCGGCGTTGCCATCTAATTATATTCATAAATAAAAAATGTCTACTCTACGTAGAAATTTCGTATGCTTCGTTGACTTGGAAAGTGGTAAAAGTAGCAGATAAAAGTTAAAGGGGAAAAACTTTTATGTTATACAAATTTTATTTTATTTTCCACTTTATAATGAATCAAATTGAAAACTTCTCGAGCGAAAATTTTCACGAAAGTAATTTTAATTATGTAGCAATGGTTTTCTAGAAAATATTTCAAGCGCAAGAGAAAAAATAAGAAAAAAATTTAAATTACAATTTAAAAAAAAAACCTTTTTGTTAACAGAATGAAACGTTAGATATTTAAAATACAAGCCCAATATGGAAATTGACAGCTGATATCTTAGCAATGCATGCAATGAGGCACAGTCTATGAAATAAATGCTTATAATTTATAAATATAAGTAGAAATTCTAAAAAAATTGCCAAAAAAAAATCATAGATTTCAGCGTATTTACATCTAGCCTGAGATTTTAAGTTTCGGTTTTTCAAAACAAATTGACATGCAAATAAAGGCAGTAAGCCAGTATATGACCACCTTATTGCACTGAGCAAAAAATACTTTCACTAAAGTTTTGGATATATTTAGCTTTGCGTTCCAAAAGAATGTAAACGGAGTTATTGAACATTTTTGATTTGTTTGCTCATTAAATCGATATTTATAATAATAAGCAATAACACATTAGCTTACTGCATTTAATCACTTTGCGATTTGTTGAAAATTTTACCATCGATGTATCGAAAACTAAGCGTGACTTACAGTTTTTTCTCAAGCATATTTTAAGTCGATACAATTTTATAAGTTGAACTGAACTGGGTAAGTGATAAATGAGTGTCTGCTTGCATTATCTTAACTAATTATATCAGATTTCAAGTTTTATTAAATGAGATTGTAAAGAAAATACCATCTTCTAAGTTTCTGTGTATTCACATATACTCACATATACGCAAAATATATTGAAAGAATCTAAATTGTATTTTCAATATATAGGCTATTGATTATGTCATATATAAAGGAAGTAAGATGTTCACGGGATTTTATTGCAGGAATCGGTCAATGAGTCATTAAAAAAGATAAAACCGCGGAGTGCTATTAAATTAGAGGATGGAATTTGGAGATAGAGGTCGCAATACACCCTTTTTAGTTTTTTAAATATATCTCGCAAACGAAGCAAAGTTTGGATATTCCTTATATTAAAATTTTTTGTAGAGAATTAAGTTTCCTATCGAAATGGTTTATTTAACCCTAATTAAATCAGGACACTTCTATAACGAATCAAATCAAAATGTGCCTCAGAAACACATATGAGGAAAATATGAAATTTTAGTTAGATTTACAAAAGAAATATTTTATTTTAAATTCATTTTATATAATATGCTTTAAGAAATAATAAAAACATAAATATTTACATAACATATATATTAGATCATGATATTTATAAAGAATTTTGGAAGCATGCTCGTTGCAAGTATTTTTGTCTCAAATATGAGGTGATTTCTCACACATTCTGCACAGCTTTAGAAGAGACATGTAACATCTTCGCCGAGAATTTCCTATTTTGCTAGTGCTGGGCTCTGCCATTTTTTGATCCGAATTTGCTTGCAGAAGATTGGAAACATTATTTTTAGTAAGCTTCGATAGACTGCGACGTAATATGTCGAACAAAGAGGTCCTGAACTATTTTTTTCAAAAATAGCTTCCGTCATAATCCACGTTTATTTTTGTTCCAATCGGGATATTTATTCAACCATATAAAGAATGCAGATATTGCTTTCATAGTGAATTGAAGACAAAAATAGAAGGCTTTTATTTTTTGGAACATAGCTAACAAGTGTCATGATTTTTCTTTTTTATTTGGGAGGTATTTCTGATTGTGTTTACAACAATAGTGCTTAAAGCATCGTCATCAGAGAAAAGACCGAACGCATCGGCACCATCAATATGTTAACCTGGGGGTAAAAAAACTTTATTTACCGCTTCGCGAATGACATTTTGACTGCGGAGAAGAAGTCTATGTAGATGGTATGACACTTAGCGATGAGTTCCAGATGGTTCCATATTTTCCAACGAACATATTATAGTCATAGCATTTAATTGTGACTCGTTAAGATTAATCACGTCTGAGCATTCATCATCCATTTCGATATCATAATCCTCATTCTCTGAGACAATCATGGACATAATCTCTGTCTTCGGAAAGCAAAGTTCCTTCTTCATCATCATTTGTTTTGAATGCATCAAAATCCTTCTTGTCCTCGCCACTCTCGTTTAGAATGCAGTGATTCAATTTTGAATTTTCAAAATTTTTCTAAGCGAAGTCTCATACATATGTGCCTGAGAGGCACATTTTAAGTGGTTTAGGTACATTTTTAGTTTTTTTTTTTAATAAAATGCAATCCAAAGCTTATATAAAAATGAAAATAAGTATTTTATGTATAAAAATAGAGAGGGAACAAAGTCAAGTAGTTTCATTAATATTCTTGATCATTTAAAAAAGTTACAGCTCTACAAAGTCAAAAATGTGCCTCTGAGGCACATGTTGACTTAATTAGGGTTAAAAAAGTACTCGTGAAAAAAAAAACTAAATTTTGGGTTTTTTTCTTTTTTTGTTTCAACATTTGTGGCATAAAAAATATTTTCCAAAATTTTTTAAATAAGCTATTTCGATGGGAAATTTAATTCTCTACAAAAAATTTTCGATGAGAAATATCCAAATTGTGCTTCGTTTGCGAGATACGAGAAGCGCTATATATATTTCGGGATAAGCAAGAAAAAGACAAAAAATTCAGTTGATATTGGCTTTATTGTTTTTCAAAATACTCTCCATTAAGATTTGAAAAGCATTCATGCCACTTTGAAGTTGGTATCTCAGAAACGTGTGTTTTGAAGGCTTCAACAGCATCTTCTGGTGTTGTAAACCGCTCGCCGCGCAGTTTATTCTTGACATACTGGAACAAAAAGAAGTCGTTGGGGGCTAAGTCAGGACTGTACGGCGGATGGCCCATCAATTCAACGTTTTGAGTGCTCAAATATGCATTTGTTTGAGCCGATGTGTGTGAACTCGCGTTATCATGATGAAGTATGATTCGTTTTCTTCCGTTTGTTTTTCGTATGTCATCGAAAACTTGTGGCAAACAAATGACCACTCAGAATTGACCGTCTTTTGTTCCGCCAAAAGAGTGGTGGCGAAATGTCCATTCATTCCGAAGAAACAGGCAATCATTTGCTTCGAAGTGCTGCGAGCGCGAACAACTTTTGTAGGGCTTTGCTCATCTTGAAACACCCAAACAGTCGTTGCCTCTATCTTACGGTATGTCACATGACGGTCTAGCATTATTAGATTTTTCACAGCATCGATGTTTTCTGCCACAACCACTGATTTTGGGCGACCTTCACGATATTCATCACTGAGCGAACTACGGCCACGATTAAATTCTGAGTACCACCGAAATACAGTAGTCCTCGATGGTGCTTCGTCATCATACAAAGCAATTAATTCATCGACGCACTCTTGTTGTGATAATTTACGCCGAAAGTTGTGATAAATAATAGCACGAAAATGTTCACGATTTAATTCCATTTTTTTACTGAAGCACAATTTTCAAATGAATGTAAACAATACCAATTGCAATGATACGTCAAAACGTTCTGAGTACTTTTAGGCTATAAAATGTCAAACTTTCCAATGGAAGTGTCAGATTGCTGAATTTGACATTAGTATTGCCCGATCCCGAAATATAAATAGCAACCAACGTATATTGAAAAAACTAAAAAAGGAGCATTTCGACCTCTATCTCCGGTTTGCACCCATTGACCGACTCCTGCAATAAAAACCCGTGAACGTCTTAGTTCCTTATTGCCCTGTTTTTTACGACTTAATCAATAGCCTAATAGTGAGATCATTAAAAATCATAAATATCTTACTTTTTACGAGTACTTTGTCATAGAGTCGTAACTTTTTTCAATTCGAAAGAAGTAAGACCTGTAGCAGGTTTAACTATTTTTGATTCAAAATTTTCTTTAAACTAAAATGTGATAAGATTGAGAATGTTTTTGTATTCTTAAAAAAAAATTTTAATTATGAAACTGGAAAACAATTTCGGTTTTTCATATTAAATCGGAAAAAATACATTTAACTACAGAGGCACAACTCAAAATATGCCATTTTCGAGTTTACTTGTTAAAACCGTTCATCATGCACATATATATCAGCACAAGAAGGATACGTTCCATTTTTGCTGTACTTTGGCATTAAAAAAAAGGTAAGTCTCTCTTCATGTTGCAATAGAAATTAGGCAACAATATGCAAAAGTGTCCTATTTTTAGTGTCGAAAAGTTCAAGCTGTTGTGATCGCGACGTGGTTTCCAACAATAGTCTGTTAGTACCTTTATCTAAATAATCCACACTTTATTTATGAAAAATAAACAGTTTTTTGCGTTTTCTGAAAATTCCAAAATTTTGAGTTGTGCCTCTTTAGCTAAATGTGTGCGAGAAATACACCAAATGCCGAAATCTTAGTTCAAACATATATCAAATCTCGCAAGACAGGTATTTCAACAAATTGACATAAACAAAACATCAATTTTCTCGAAACGAAATTTTTGAAATACGCCCTTTGCGCTTAGTACAACAGTGCGCATGGGTAAACAAAATTTTGCCATAGAAAATATTCAAAAGCGCGAGTATCAATTAGAACAACTTAAATAATGTGGGATCGGGTTCATCGGGACGATATCTAATGAAATGTCATAAAAATATTAAAGGTTGCAGCTCTTGAATGCTGAACATATAATCCATGTAAATCATGAACATATAATTTTTATTAAAATAAGACTTGGTAACGAATAATTACAAAAAATGGTATAAAAATGCATATTACACTATTTTTTGACATATTGATTATCCCACTTCGAAAATGTATCCTTTTTGCCTATTTATAGAAGTCGTCTCGTTAATGATGCTGTTACTAAAAATAAATATAACTTCAGGCACGTACATACATCCACGCCAAGTGTCTGCTAAACGTAAAAAAAAATATGTTCACGTAAATAAAAATGTAATAACTTCAATATAGACGATAAGATGGGGAAACATTTTTTACACCATTTTCAGTGTACCTATTTCTATTACCATTTTAACTCTTACATTTCTGTTTGCCACTTTCTGTCTCTTCCTTGATTACTTTTGCTATTACTTACTGCTACTTTTATTGACTACTAAAATTACTTTAATGGATTTTAAATGGTCGCTACCGCAGTTTTAATGCGAAATGGGTTAAGAGAGTAAAAAAATTTACATAAAATCTAAAAATAACAAACTAATGGAAATAATATTGATTAATGTTGGCAGTATGAAAGGAAGATGTTACTGGCAGATAGCTGTCGGTGCTGGTGTTACTGTTGGCTTTTGCTTATTGCCGTAACATTAAATTTTATTGATAATAATTTACGCGTCTATTGGCTTTGAAAGTTGTTAAATGTTTATTCTTCTTTTTTTTTCTTTTCTTTTATTTTAAGATTCCTTCTGGCAGTTTCTGCTGTAATGAAAATGAAGACGAGCTGTGCCATTAACCCAGTTGGGTTGCTTTCAATTTTATATTTTTCTTTATAAAGAAAACTTCTGGCACAAAGGGTATAAAAGTATTTTAATGAATTTTTAATGAAATTTGCAAATGTTAATTTTGATTGTGTTTCAAAAGTGAAATCACTTAAAATATATTGAGGGAACTTAGTGAAAATGTGAACAGTAAAAGTGTTGGGTTTGTTTCATTAATTTGAAAAATAAAAAGTTACCTGTTTTTAATCAAATATTTTAATAGTGATTGTTGATATTTACCTGAAATGACATAGAAAACAATACGTTAATACAAATTAATGATTTAGTTAGTAAAAAGTGTATGAACTTAAGACTATGTAAGAGACTTTTACTTGTATACTTTTGAATAGAGTTCTCAATAGAGAATTTAATTCAAATATGAAAATTATAAATACGATACGAACAATGATTCGTTGCGTATGATATGAAACCATCTGAAAAGCTCCGAGTTTGAATATTAAAAGGTCGCCTAAGCTTTTTCATATTTTTTTCTTAAAAGCGGGAAAGCAAAACCGTATTTTCATATATCTATTTAAAAAGATGGTAGCAAAACGATTCCATCTCTTTATTACTTATGTAACCAGTGCTGGCGTGTCACAAAGGTTTTTATGCTTACGAAGGTCACACGTCGTAAGCTTCAACCTCGTTTTCACAACTACTAAAATTGTTTATCAAACAATTTGACGAACAAAAAATACATATAAAAAGAGTTGTTGTAATGGAATCAATTTTTAAATAAAAAAAAAAAAAAAAAATGGTTCGACTTGATCATTTCTTAATTTATGGTAAGTATAAAGGATGCAAAGTTCAAGGTTAATATAATAAGTACTTTTTTGTGAAATTGTACCTCGCAGATAAAAAAATGTTTAAAGTTGCATTATTTGAGTTTTAAAATAAGCTGTTTTTTTTTTTTTCTTTAATGTGCAAATTTAAAACTGCAGATGCCATCTATTTCTTCTTTTCTTTAATAACTTATTAACTAAGTATATCTTTTATGTCTCGAAAAGTTGCTGCTATATCATATTTAGATAAGAAACTGTTTGTTTTATAAAAACGTAATAACACAGGATAAGCTTTACCTATTGCTGCAGCAGATCCTGCATATTGCTAAAAAAAGAAAAACTTAAATTCCAACAATGGCATGACAATGCCATAGTTGACTGCAAATCTTTCGTTATATTTTATGCTATTCCTCAACGAAGCATTAAATTTTTACGTTGGAATTTTTTTTTTTTTTTGTCACTGTGACTCGATATTTGTATACATTTTTACTAAATACATATGATGCATAAAGTCCCATTTGGAAATAAAGTATAAGGTGCAGTGGAACAGACTCGTTTCATATACATAAGCTCGAATCAAAATTTATCTGAATACAAGCAACTTATTGTAAGATATTGAGTTTTTTCTTGTGCGCCTGAACTATTTAAGATAATTTAATGAAGCAGAAATTTGAAATTGAAATTTGACAATTTTTTCGATAATCTTCACAAAACTCACATTCACAAGCACAATAACGTGATATTGAATTTCTCAAGATCTCATAAACAAAGAATGATATTGAAATATTAGATTGAATTTCATTTGAGTTGAGAGTTATAGATTTTTGCCTTAATTCACATTACTGTTTTGAGCTTTGAGCTTAACGCTACATTTTCAAAACTACATTTGAATGCTCTTAGTCAACTAAATTGAAGAAATTCAAATGCATATTGCTGAAATCAGTTCGAAATAATGAAAATTTTTGTTAAAAATTTAATGGGAAAAATTTTCTACTTGAAATTTTTTTTTTCACTTTTTCAATAGGTAGCTGTAAAAACCAAAAATGAATTAGCTTAGGTTATATGTTTCTTAATTTTATAAAAAGAGAACTTTTAGATTTTTTTTTACAACGCATTAAATAATTGTTTCATAATTTGAAACAAACAGAGTTTTTTGTTTTTAAAAGATTAATTGAATTTGTGTAAGCTTTATGGCGCATATTCATAGTCGTTTTTCTAAGTTGAAGCTAACTAAACTAACCGAGTTTGCCTATGACTAAAATCGTTTTCTATTCATAGTCGATTTTTTAGTATTGAGTAATATAACTGCCATAAGCTAAATTATCAAAATAAACACATCCTTATTTTTATTTAAAGGTTTTTTTTGAATTTTCTGTCTGATTTGTTTACTGATTTTTGTTTTCTGTGCGATGAAAGCAAGCGTAAAGGTAAAATTAAGTAAATGCAGGAATTTTATTTATATAATATCAATAGTTATCTTTTTTAGAGGGAACGAGAAGTAAATTGGACTCAGGAGGAAAAAATCATTTTTCGTACATGGCAGGTTCCTCTCCTTTGCAATGTTGTGAAGTACTCCAATAGCAACAATTTTGTGTTTCACAGTATCCAAATCTACGCGAATTCTCTAAAAAGCTGATTGAAATTTTGATTTCATTTGACCATTTAAGCACTCAAGTTTGGCTCTTGTTGCTACATGGCTTTTACTATACCCGTACAAAAGAGAAATTTAAATTATGTCTCCATTAATATTGTCAAACTTACCTTTGTTCATTGTATGTTAAAGGATTTTGTAGAGGTGTTAACATAATTGGAGAAGCCGGGTGTCCCCTATGATGGTATTTTGATGCTTTTGTCATGTATGAAACCACGACTTCTTGCAACCATATCTAAATCTTTGCAATCCGCATCGCAAACAATCTAATGTAGTGCACACCACATTCATACATGTAATTATTAAAATTTGTGTTTCACCTTTTCAACGTTTTTAGCAAACGTACCTGTATATTTAAGGAATAATATCCCTTCCTGTTTCTAAAGAGACCCACCATTACTTGTCCTACATTCCCGGCTGGAGATTTTATGCGAATGTGTGTGCGATCAATAGCGCCTAAAACACTTGGAAAGCGTGATATATTAAAAAATTTGCATTTCACACCGTTAATTTCGTCCGTTTCACTGGAAACTTTATAAAATTTGGCATCTTCAAAGCTATTTCTCTCGTAACATTTTTGATACTTCTACTAAAAGTTTGCTGGGGTAAGCTTGAGGATCAGCTAACAAATAACAATAGTAAAGTTTTTATGGGAAAAATAAAATATATAATATTTGTATTTACATACATATATCGCTATGGTGGAAATTACGCCCCAAACAACGTAAGGTGCATCGCACTTGCAAATCCTTAGAAACAGACAGTCCACTATTGTTTTTCGCTTCATTGATATCTAAAATTTTAATAATGATTTTTCTGTGTCCTTATCAAACCTGTACCTACAGAGCGTTGAAATCGCCATCGTCCATTCGACATGGGTCAATGCGTTCTATGTAAAATTAAGTCTTCCTCGTTAGCATAATATCGTTCAGAACCTCAAAATTTTCAATAATATTGAAATTGCTTTGAATTTGCTCCATATTTTCTTGTTATTTTTTTTTTTTTTTTGATTTATTGATATCGGCTTAATAACAACTTCAGCAGAAACTATATTATTAGTTAAATCTATGCAGAAAAGTCGATGCCAAATCGAATATGAATGACTAAGTTATTGCTAAGGACTGTCCCAGAAAAAACTTGCACTTTGTTTTTTAGTTATAAAAAAATACCCAGCAATTTTTTTGGTTTTTTTTATTTTTTTATTAATAATGGCTAGTGTTCAGAATATAAATATCTAAAAACTAATTAACAATTTTGTTTTTTCTATAAAAATTTCTTACTTTTTTTTTAAGGCCCTTCATTAAATTTTGCACAGTTGTTTCATCGACAGTACGGTACGATCTTTTCCACTTAAGTCTGAAGTCTTGAAATTTTTTGCAGTCCTGCCACTCTTTCGAAGATCTCTTTTCATTAGAGCCCAATATCTTTCAATTGGGCGAAGCTCTGGGCAGTTAGGCGGATTTGCTATTTTTGGTACAAAATTGATCTTTTTACTTGCATACCATTCCATCGTAGCTTTAGAGTAATGAGAGGTTGCTAAATCTGGCCAGAATATCACGGTACCCTCATGTGCACGAATAAATGGTAGAAGACGTTTTTCGAGGCACTCGTCTATATAAACTTTGGAATTGATAGTGCCTTGCGTAACAAAGAAGCTGCTTCTGAGGCCACAGGTGCATATGGCCTGCCAAACCATATATTGCTTCGGAAATTTCGAAATTTTTTTTTCTTTGAATTTACTAGGCACATTCCCCTTCTTCGGTGATGTATAATATTCGTGCCCAGGTAGCTGCTTAAAATCTGCTTTAACGTAAGTTTCGTCGTCCATTACACAGCAGTCAAATTTAGTCAGGTACCTTTCATACAATTTTCGGGCTCGCATCTGAGCAACCAACTGCTTTTCATCAGAACGGTCTGGTACTTTTTGAACTCTATATGTCTTCAGCTTACTTTTTTCCTTTATCCTTTGCACAGTAGATTTTGATGTACCTGCTCTATCCGCCATATCTCGCACTGAGGTGTTGGGATTCTGCTTAAAAAGGCGCTTCACCTTCGCCGCTACCTTTGGGTTAGAAAATTCTGGTTTTCCGCCTGAACCCTTTTTTCGTGAAACAGGTAGACCCTTCTTATAATTAAAGATAACCGTTTTGACAGTTCTTTCTGATGCACCAACTATTTTTGCTATAGCTGAATATTTTAACCCTGGATTTTTCAGGTATGTGGACAAAATCAGTTCGCGGCCTTTTTCTTGCTTGCTAGACATCTTTGTAGTTAGAAGTGCTATCTTCAAGTGTTATACTGTGTCTTTTTAGACCTATAAGATTATCAGGTAGAGTATAATCTTAAAAATAAAAGTGCAAGTTTTCTCTGGGACAGTCCTTAACATAAAGTTTTTACTTAAGCTGATACCAAATATGACTATAAATATGCGCTTATGTGTTTAACTTATAAAAAGTAAAGTGTGTCGACTTAGTTGAAAGACAAAATGCATGAAAATACAAAAATTGGCAGAAAACTTCGGCTCTTAAAACGTAAGAAAAATAAACCATCGATGATTCTTACATTCGAGCTAGTATTTTTTTTTTTTTTTTTTATGAAGCTGCAATTTTTTTGTTTTTAACTTTTTTATGATTCTTTAAGCAATTTCTTATTTGATTTATGATAACATCTTATAACTATATCTCATTATTAGAATAAAGGTTTGCTGCCTATATTTTTCAACTGGTACATATTAAAAGTGATGACACTTTCTCCAGAAGCATTCAATGCAATTGCAAAATCAGCTGGCAGACACACTTTCCTACCAAAGAAGTTCAATTTGCGTTATGTCGCTAGGAAATTTAGCGTTAAATTATTATATTCCGTTCTTACATTGCAATTTGTGTTGTACGACATTTTCGTTTACGTTGTTCTTCTTTTTTGCTGCATGTGTCTTTTAAGGTTTTTTTACAATTCTGTTTTAGTTCCGCTAGTCGTTGCATTGGTGCACTCAGATGGGTGACAGCCAAGAAAATTGCATACCATTTCATATTAACACTCACAACATGTACACATACATATGAGTAACAGTTTCACATGCATGCGAACAACATCACCAATACCACAAATGACTTGCGTACACATATGTGTAGTAAGCTGCCTAGTAGAAAGCGAGTGAGGAAAAATAGTGCAACCGAAGCAGCATTGAAGAAGAAAAATAAAAAAAAATTGCAGCATAGCATTAGGCGCTGCACATGAGTGGCAAACATTTTTTTTAGCAGAGTAGATTTTAGTTTTGCGATAGTGAGTGTGTGAGCGCGCGTGTTTATGAAGTGTGTGATGCATTACAATTTTTCGCTTCTGTTTTTGTGTCTTTTTCTTTTTTTTTTTTTGTGTTCTGCATTTCAATTAAAATCAAGGATAATGCTACCACTTTTCTTGGATTTATATAAATTACGGTATGATTGAAAAATTGTTTCTTATTATCTTTTTTTAAAAATAGCAGGTTAAATTTCTTGATTTCTTGCATCACACTTTCTGACAAAATGTCACATTTGGATGCAAAAATTTCTCATATTATGGCAAGAAAGTCATACTGTCTTACAAACAAAGGCGGTTTCTAATTTTCTGTGCACTACCCCGACTACAATCCAGTAAATTATGCAAAAACAAGTTGCTGTTGCAATGCAAAGCCAATTTTTAAAAGGCAATAACCTGAGTAATATCAACAGCTACGCGATGTCACCCTAAGGCCAAAATGAATAATTAGTTACCAACGAAATTTGTTGTTGGAAATGTTGATAGTAACAGTGTTGTTGTCACTACCAATGCTGTTGCTACTTCAATTGTCATTGTTGCCGCTTACACAAATAAGGCTACATACACACACAGAGACAAACTTACGCGACGCTTAAACGTAAATTACCAGCACGAAAATTAAACCAAATGACGAAAATTTACATTTAATGTGATGCACTCAATTTGTGTCGTGTTGGAGTCGTTGCCGCTTCTCTGAAAATTGTTGAGTGCTATGCAATTTTCAGCCTATAGCACAATAAGGAGATAACTCAAATTTTGAGGTACGATTTTTAATTTTCAAGGACAATTTTTTGGCATTGACGCTGATGGTAGCGGTGGCGATGCTGAAAAAATGCTGGCTTCATTTACAAAATGTCAAGCAATTTGTTGGGACAGAGAAATGGAAAGATAAAATAGTAAAGTGAATGTAAAGCAAGAGAAATCAAATGGAGTGCCTTAAATATATGTGTGTTCACTATGTATGAGTTTATGGGTGTAATAGGTAATGTAAGGCATACAATTTTACGGATCGTAGAAAAAAACTGATTTTTCTGAAAATTAATTTTAATAATATGTCATGTGGAAAGAAGAGGAATTCCATATTTACTACTTTTATAGCAAAACTTCAATGTTTGCTGCAAAAGTGCAATATTGTTCAAAGTTTAATTATTTCAGCGGTAATTTTTGATATAGAAAACTTTAAAAAGTATGTATAAGAAATGAAACTAAAATACAATATTTATGGCCTCAGCATAACTCGCGTGATTTTTGTTGAATTTTTTAAAAATTTTTACTATACAATCAAGGCAACATTATCTAGAGAATATCGTACGAAGACTTTAATAGTTAAACTAACAATGTGTTGCTCCGAAAAATGTATAAAGTTTTGCGTTTCGATATTGAACGCATATCTTCGACTTTGATAAAGTACTCGTGGATGTATTTGACAAGATAATGAAAAACAAGCACGTTAACCTTAAAAATTTTAAAAACATTCGAATAAAAAATAGGTTGCTGGTTCAAATACACGTGATAAATTTAAGTTATTCACACCGTCCTTGATATGTCATTTGGTCATCTGATTACCAGTGATGGCATTTTCAGTACATTTGTACTTTTTTCGGTACATTTGCGTCCTGAAAAATCGTCTTCAGTACATTTGGTAAATTTGGAAAATTTTTAGTACATTTTCAGTACATTTTTGGTGCATATGGACAATGAATACTACTTAACTTTTTTTTAAAGTAAGTTTTGCTAAAATATGTGATCAAATGTCATGCGACCACTTTTTCTTAGTAAATTGAATGAAACCTCAACATTGCAGTAGCTGGCAACACTTCTGAATAATTTGAAATATATATTGGAACAATTCCGAATTAAATTTGAACGTTTTGTTAACAATCACAGTGTGCAGGAAGACAGAACAGGTTTGCCAAAAATGACGACACCAGGAACCAGCTGGAAACTATTCCTTGGCATCAGTAGTAGCCGAAAACACTTCACTTGAAATCGGATCAGCTCCCCTTTTGAAGAAAATCCAACTTTGTACCTATAACGCGAAAAATTGCTCAAAACAGAGTTTCTTGTGACATCATGAAAAATTCAGAAAGTTTTTATTTTGAACCGCTCTAATGTATATATTCAGTCGACTTCGTTTATTGGTCCAAAGTTATGAATTCGAGCATGTTATAATTTCTGAGTATAAAGAACTATTTGGGTTTATTATATTATTTAATTTATATAGTATAATCAGCAAGTCGGATCACAAGAAACTCTGTTTTGAGCAATTTTTCGCCTTATAGGTACAAAATTGGATTTTCTCCAAAAGAGGAGCTGATCCGATTTCAAGTGAAGTGTTTTCAGTTACTAATGCTGCCAAGGAATAGTTTCCAGGTGGTTCCTGGTGTCGTAATTTTTGGCAAACCTGTTCTATCTTCCTGCACACTGTGTAATGTAGTAGATATTGCGGATGAAAATTCATTATAAGAGTAAAGTTTCATTGTGATACTGAAGAGTTGTTTTTCGATTGAATCAGAACATACTTATTTATGTTGCATATATATATGTGAATAAGCAAATAAGATAATAATGAATAAATAAGTGTCCTGACATGATAGATTATTTCTGAGGAAACGCTCGAATAGACTAACCGCACTTGTAAAATGAACTTTAAGTGTCTAAACACATGCACATACAAGTATTTCAATTCGTTCGAAATAATATAAAAGCCGAGATATGAGAGTTATCGATTCATGTATCTTATCGGCTATTTTGTAAGCTCTGAAGTTACTGAATAATATTTTCATTTAAATATCTGCGTAAAACACTAAAAAGAAATTATTAAAAAAATAGCATGCTTACTTTTAAACCTCAGAAATCATTAAGCAAAAATTATTAGATTTTTATTTGTTTGCATATTGAAATATTTGTGTTTGCGTGTAAGTGTGCGTGTGCAAAAGTGACGTTATTAATTTTAATAGGAGAAAGTTTTACGCAATGGAATTAATGAGGGTTGTTGCCAAATGAATTTTGTTTGCTCTATTAGTGGGAGGCGGGTGATGGTGGTCGTTGGTACGGAATTAGCTAAAGAACGCCCTCAGGCAAAGAAGTTGCACCTACACACTCACAAAATTAACCCTAAAGGTGTTAAATCAAAAAAAAAAAAAGTTGAAAAATTAAAATAAGCACCTTTCACTTTTGTTTTACCATGAATAAATTATTGTTCACCCATAATAAATTTATCCTTTTGTTTAACTTTCCTTGTGATACCATAATATCAAATTGAACAAATAAATCATTTTGCAACTGTTGCTCACACTACTATTTCCGCTGCCATTTTTGATGCTCTCCTGCTGCTAACAAACTAATAAAATCCTCATATATCATCAACTGCCACGTAAGCCACTTTAATCACAGACATTATTAGTAACATTATTTCGCAAAACTTTGCCCAGATTACGGATACCCAAAAAAGAAAAAAATGGATATGCTTCTCTGTATATGCTAACGGAACTAAATTCCAAAGTTGGCGTTGACGTTGAACTCAAGTTTCAACATCAAGGCAAAGTCGAAGATAATTTTTCACCACAAAAATTTTTATCAGCCATAAATGCCAGGCAAGTCAGACAACGATACCAAAAAGCAAAGCTAAAGTAGTGGAAATTCTAGCTGTCTATGAAAAAAAGTTCAAATATAAATCAAATACATGGTGTTTAGTTTCTTATGTGTTTGGATATCTGCAGCTCAGTCTATCAGCTAATCTGTGAAGAGCATTTTAAAAGTGGAACAGAGATGTAAATATTGATTCTGTTTTCAAGAATGATATGTAAAAAAAGGACATATGTAGCTAAGTGTCGGCCTGATTGCTTTAACGATTTAATGAATGTGTTGAACCACTCATAAGCTGCTATTTTTGATTTCGAGGTGGTATCTGAATTTTTTTCGATGAAAATTTTGGTTATTTTGAAACTAAAGGCTGTGACAGTAATTACAGCATTCTTCAAAATATGGTATTCACACATCATCAGAATACATACCAAACTATGAATATTTAATGAAAATAATGTTGGCTTAAGCTTGGGAATCTTGATCTCTTAAGAGCTCATTGTCAATTACCTAAGGTGAATATTGTAAACCTTGTGGTTTTGCATGGTCTCGATACACGATATTCATTTAGATACCTACCATATTACTAGCGTAACTGAGAATATGATAAGACACTGGCAATGCATAGGGTACATGATCATGAAAATTTGTGATCAACGCTTGGGTAAACTCCCCGAGATGAGAGATGTAGAGGAAGAACCAGATTTTTTAACGATTGATAAGCTAAAAGCTAAAATAATTAAAAGTTCGCTTCGCAGTCCCTATAATTAGTAGACATTAATTTACATAATAGGAACCAACTCATTACATAGCTTTTATCATTCAAACGATGCCGGAAATTACTCTTCATATGGAAATTAGAAGTCTCCGTGAGTTGGTAAGAAAGACTGTGGCTTAAGAACTAAAACAAAATCTAACTTCAAAGTCATTTTAAAAAAAAATATCAAGGATATTTCAAGCTAATCGTGAGATATAAAGGGTGTCAGACTCAAAAGTTTTATCAAATAAGAAGTTTCTACATTCCGGTTTGTTAAAATTGAACAACGTGTTTTCATTATAAAAAATTAAAAATTCGTTAATTGGGCCAAAGAAAAATGAGAATTTTTTTTTACGCCATTGGATTCATTTTTGTGGAGTTTTTTTAAAAGGAAGGCTTTTGCAGATAATCCTGAAACTGTTCAACACCTCAAAGACAACATCATCGAGCAAATATCACTAATTGAACCATCACTATGCGAAAAAGTTATTCAAACTTTAAAATAAAAATAGACAGCCTACCGAGCTAGCAGAAGAGGTACCAAGTACTAATAAACTTCAATCTCCAATACAAATAAATAAATATTATAAAGTTTTTAATTTATGTATTTTATTTAACATTTAAAAATATACCTCAAATTTAAAGACCCTATTTAATGATTTAAAATATGGCCACAGATTTAGCACTGGATTACAGTAAAGCTAGAGAGACTATATCCCAGATCTCAACTAACGTTGAATTTAGGGATTTGCATGGGATTTTGGTGGGGCTAAAGGCTGGACCCTGAGCTCAAGAGGCCTCCAAGATAACAATAATTCTGTGGATGTTCTGTGTATAACGAAATAGTTGGAAAATTTTTTTTTTTTTTTTGTCACTCAGTCAATGTGCATAAAAGTTTAGTGAGGGCCTCATTCTGATTTCTGTTGCATAAATCGAAAACTCAATGAAAATATAAGCCAAGCGAGTAGCAAACACACCAGAGATACCACTTTACTACATTGAAACTTATTAACAGAATAAATGTTATTCCTCACTTAATATAGTGGTAGTGAATCTTTTAAGCATTATATATTATTGTTTTCTCATTATATATTTCGGTGAAAAAAGTTTTCATAATCACTTTTTTCCAATTTCTAGTTTTTTCTTTTGAATCTATTCTATATTATTCTATAATTTTTTGACAGTTTTGAAGACGCAAGAAAAAAAAAGAGTATGATGATTGCTGACGCTGTGCAAACCTTAAACCGACAAAACTATGCATTAACATACTTTTTGTTCTATAATTCTATATGTTGTGCAGAATTTACTTAAGTCTTACAGGCTTCAACATATCTTGTATGTTTACTAAATAAATAGTAATGTAACTAGTTTTGTATTTTTCTTACGAAAAAAATATGTAGAATAACATATTTTTACAATAAGTTTACAAACAAATTAGTGAACTATCAACTTTTTTCAACTCACTGACCAAATTTACTATTTTCGACCATCGTTTTCGGTTAAATTTACCTATCTTGTCGGCAAGTTTATCCATAAAATAGTAAACTAACAACTACTTATTTCGAGAAATATATAGTTGGAGCGTTTTTATCATCGTTTTGTGTTAAATTAACATACGTTTTTTTGCTTGTGTGTACCAGTGATCTTATTTAGTTTAAGTGATAAATAAAATGCACTTGAAATTTTGTTCACCACCCTCATGTCTGCTGATTAAATCAATGTATGTTAAGTAAAACTTTAATTTTCTTAGATGTGTCTTTGATAAAATTATTTTAAAATAAACCATCAAATTTCGCAAGATTACTTTTAACATTTTTTGACTATCCTATGTAACTTCTTATTTCATTTGAGATCGCTCCTGTATTTTCCCATAATATATCTTCAGTATTTCGGTTAAAAAAATTCTGTAAAATATTTTCCTTTACACCCTATATTTTGTATCAGAGTATTTATAGAAATAAAAACACTGCAAACTTAAACTCCCATTAAACACTTGCTTGCTCATGGCATGTCTGATAGACAAGCGTCTGTGGAGTAAGTAGCAGAAGCTGCAATACCTACGAACGGACCAAGACACACCAGCAAGAAATAATAATACAATAAAAAACTAATACTGACTGTTGAAGTATAATTCCTTGCGAAAATCTGCTATTTCACGCCAAAACTTAATATCTTTGCAGTTAGCCGGGTTATAGTGTCTTATGTGAGTGTGCGAGCATAAATATTTGTGAATGTGTGCAATCCTTGTTTGTCTGGCGTAAGCAGCAGCAGTCAACCAGCACCATAAGTACCCAGTAGGCAAGGGCAGGAGCTAACAGTGCTTCTAGAAGGCCTTCCTTGGTAAGTATAAGGCCTTCCACCCTCCTTTCAAACGTACTTTCTTTTTTATATGAAATGGCCGCAGAAAACAGGCCTTCCTAAGCAGGCTTTCTAAGACCGCTTACCGTAGAAGGACTCTCAGAAGTACTTGACAAAAATTTAATTTTAATAAATTTAAAGACTCTAAATATTAATTGTTTTTTTTTTTATCCGCGCCATCTCACTTGCGTTGATATTTTTTTAATGACTTCACAATTTGACAAAGAATACACAAAACTCTACCTCCGTAACATAACATGAAACAACAGAAGACTAGCCTGCACACCTCTCTTAATTTCTAACCATGTGTATACTTTTCATGTCGTATATGTACAATGCATATGACAAAAAAGTTATGCCGAATCATAAAACATTGCAATACATGAAATAAAAAAGAAACAGAAAAGCGCTAAAGTAAATGGAGTCCTTCTTCTTTGCCTTCTAATATCAGGCCTGATAGCACGTCTGTTGTGGCAAGGCATATTATGCCTTCTGTGATTGTATTTTAATTTGCATGAAAATCTAGTTTTGAGAAGTCCTTATATAATCGCAGCAGTGCTAGCAGGCCTTCTCCGAGCAAGGCCTTGCTCATTTGCCTGCTGGGTAGAGAGCCAACCACTCAACAAACACCAGCTAAAACCGACCAGAGATTCACAGCAAACAACCATAGAAAAAAAAAACAGAGCGGAAACTTAAGATTTATTAGCAATTTTCGCCAAGACACATAAACTGAACCATAAGACTGAAATATACATTTAAGTAGCATTTAGGGTATCAGCGGTAAATGCCGGTACCTTATTTCGATTCATTTTATTTTTATTGAAAAGTTTAAAGTTTAAAAAAAATCTGTAAGCCACACAATATTAATGTTTAATTACTTGTTAATAAAGTACATAGATATTCTATTTATCCAATATTTTTTTCCTTATAGTTACAAAACTTCATAGTAACGGAAAGTTTCAGCTTTACCCTAAAACCACGTATGTATGTGTTTGCGTGCGTGAATTTTTGTGGCATGCGTCCAACTTGTGAGAAATAGTATAAAGTAGAAAATATAGAGTAGTGACGCGGCAGCAGAAGCAAAAAAAAAAAAATGCTTAATTGCACATTTATTTATAAATTTATTTATATGTTTGTGTTAAGCGCACTAGTGTGTTCGTGTATGTGTGTGTATGTAATCATAACTGTGCATATGTATAGGTATGTTTATTTGCCACTTTATCATGTGCTGCTCGTAAATTATGCAGCATAAAAGTAGCAGCAGTAGTAGTGGCAAAGCACCTTTACTAAACAGACTTGCTGACTGACTTTAAGCCAAATATTTGTCTATTAGCCATTTTGTTGCTGCTTTTGCTATAAGAAACTTCATAGTTGTTCTTTTAGCATTAGACCCAGGCTAATAAAAGTTGGCACTTTTAAGTGCTAATTACATAGACATACCGCTTCATAAAAGTTGGCAGCGTGTTTTACTTTCGACAGAATTTTTATGTGTTATTAGTTGGCAATATAATTTATGGCTAAAACAGCTAAGTAATGGAGACGTAAAGCAATCAATGCCAAGCTAATGTATATACTATTGCACTTCACATACACTGTGCGAACATATGGTAAAAATAAATCTTTTTTTTTGTTAAAATATGATTTCAGTATTTTAATATACGAAAAATAGTATCTTTATATTCAAACTTAATACGCTTTAATTATCCAAGCTGCAAATCAGCAGAGTTCTTCGAAAAATCATGGATGAAAAGTAACTATTTTGTATGGTGCATTTCATCGATGCGATTCAGTTTTATTTATCTCAATTTTGGCTCGTGAATCTAAACTGTCACTTTTTAAGCGATGATGTAGACAAAGTGTCATTTGATATGCACACATTGTACGCAGAGATGTAGGCGAATTGTCTACAAAACGGCCATCACATTGTAAAAATAAGCTAGAACTGTCGCTAGAATTTTGATTATTACTGTCTACAAAGAGTAGATATTGCTGTTCTTCGGATTTATTTATAATATATTTGCCGCGAGGGTGTTTGTTGTTTCTGGATGGGGTTTTGCATTCAGATAATACCTTATAGCTTTTCAATGAAAAATAAAAACAGTTTCATATATCTTAGTCTTAAAATTTAAAAAACTTTTACTATTTTCCATCACTATTGGAATTCTAATCTTCACCTTCTATGTTCTAGAATGTAAGTTCAGCTAAACCTACTATTAATATGTATCATCCCAACATTTTATTTAATTAACGAAATTTTTGTTTATGATTTAGCAAAAGCTTATTGTAACGAAAGCTTGTATCGTTTATTGTTTCTAATGCTTAAAACAAACATATAAACTGAAAATACATCTTAAATAGTTGCGGAAGTATAAATAAATTTACTAAAAATTAGAGTAACATCAGAACAAAAAGTTAAACATTTGTGTATCAAATACTGATTTTAGCCTACAATTTTGTAAATAACATAAAAACAACAGAAATTTTCTATATTAATGTATGTGGTCTTAAGTTTTAACAATATTGTAGAGCATAGTATTTTGAGTACCATATTTTATAGAAACAGTATTTTCTATATTAAAGTCATATAAAAATGTTTAAGAGATTTGCTTGAAAGAAGTTTAAATTTACAATTTTTTTAACATTAAAATAACCAGAATTCAAAAAAAAAATCCGTTATGATATTCAAATTAATATTAAACGTTTTCGAACAAAATACTTGTTTTTTAAGAAAAATCATATTAAATTTGAAAATTTGATTTTAATGCAATTGTAACTAAATAGTCTATTAGGAAAACTTATGTGTACTTTTTGACATTTGAAATCAAATATCTCAGAATTATTTTAAGTTAGAGGCATGGTTCTTTATGACAACTTCGGCCCGTCATTTGTACGCATTTTTGAGCTATCTGTCCGTGATCAGTATTCAAATACAGTCGAACCCGCTTAGCTGAACTCCGCCTAACTAACTTATAAGTTACTTCGCATAACTGAAACCCGCTTAACTGAAAGCCCCGCTTAGGTGAAAAAAGTTTCCGCATAACTGAAAAACTTTAAATGAACACGTCTACAAAAAAGTGCTCTTTATTTTTCCTCGTTCACTCTGTCTGCTATGTCAGATTTTACAGTATAATATCAATTGGTTTGTGCTATGTACTCCAAAAAAAAACGAGGCCAGCTAAAAGGCCAAATCTGATGGATATGCACATATAAGCTAAATTCTCATATAATTTTCCATTTTATTCTATTAGTAATACACAGCAAATGTAGATAGGCATTTTCATTTTGGAAAATATAAGGTTTATACGTTTTTTTCTTCAATAAATTGATTGAGCTTGAAAAGACGAATCCAACGGCATACAAAACTCAATTTTCATAAAAACGTAGATAGTGCTTTTCTTCATCTGTACGTTTTTTTTTTTTAAATGCGCATATTTAGTGATACAAGAAATTATAAAACTTCCCTTTCCTTTCTTAAGATTTTCCATTGGTCACAAAAATGAGGCAAAGGTTTTTACATGTCAACTGCATACTTACTTTTGCCACTATCTGTAAATACATATGTATGTACATTAGGACGATTCAAATTTTGTTTTTGTTTTTTTTAAGGTGCTGTTGCTTAAAAAGTAACTTTATGATATGAAGAAAAATTTTACGAAAATTCAGCTCTGTACCTCAATTTTATAAGGTGACGCCGAACCCTATTAGTTTTACATGCAAATTGTATGAAAAAATGATTTTTACTATACTCCCAGGTTAGTAAGACTTAACAACAGAGACTTAACTTAAGACTTAACCTGAGATTTGGTAAAAATTTGATTAAATTAACCAAATTTATTTTCTGAGTTAAGAGCTAAACTTTTTCATTTTAAGCATTATCACAAAGCTTTTCTTAGCTCAACTAAAAAATAAATAAAACTTTTTGCTACTAAGATACTTTTTTTCCTGTTGCTCGCCAAATTTTTTCCACTAATCAAAATTACTGCGAGTTAAAGTATTTCAAATAAATGAATCTTTCGTTCTTTGCCAAAAACTGAAACAAGTTAATTTAATGCTTACGTTGATTATCAACACACACTCATATAAACACACCCTTTTTTAAATTGCACACTACGCCGCACTTAAAATTACATGCATTCAGCACTCTTCCATCGCATTTTAAGTGAGTTGAGAATGAAATTTCTTTTGGGCTCGACAGCCAAGACTAAGACGTAGGAGATGAAAAAAGGTTTAAGTCGGAGCCTTTTTGCCGTACTCGAACATCCTTAAAGTATGCTACTCATTTTGCAATCTCATTTGACACTGCTGCTACTGCTACCACAGTTGTCAGCGTAATAAAATCAAACTAAAACCAAGTAAACCGACGATTTTACCATATGAATTCCATGAATCCGCCAATGAATTCAGCGTCAAGTGTTTGAAGAAAACTGAGAAAAAAATTCGAAAACTTATCATCCCGGTCTTTGGTTAAAAATCTGAATTTCTTCATTTATTTGCGATTTTACTTTTGTGGGCACGGTGTCTTTCTTCAACGTCGTATTTTAATGTTTCAATTTTTATGCGTTTCTTCGTACATTCCATAATGTATTTTTCATACTCACAATCAGTGAAGAAGGAAAAGGGTTTTCGAATTTCAGTTTTCTCTTCTGTTTTTCATTTGCATGCTAACGTAGTTGATGGTTTGTCAATTTGAGACATCGATCCAGGATTTATGTTGGTAATTTCAGGCTTTCATATGCAGATGATTTTCAGCGTTGCTGCCACTTGTTTTTTTGGGTGGATAACTGACATTTACTGTGTGTTGTTGTGTTTGTCGCTGTACGCACGATTGCGCCCCTTTATATTTATGGGCTTTTTATGACTTTCTGATGCGTGTGTGCGGTCCTTTTCAAATATTTTCACAACACTTTCCTGCAGCGTTAAGCGATTTTTTTCGTTACCTCTATTTTAGCAGTGGGTTGTACATGTATGTAGATAGGTTCTTATTTGATTACATGTGTATTTGTTCAAGAAGCTCTATGCGATCAAGTGGAAAGTTTTGAATTCATTTCATATCAATTAAACTTTTTATGTTTGCTCCTGGTTTACATGTATCATTTCTATTGATTAAGCAAAATTGATTTATTAAAAATAATAAAAATTATACACACATTATTTTACATAAAAACTAAAAGAATTTGAGGAAAAATTTCGAAAAAAAAATTAAAGACAACATTTTAGCATAAAAAACATAATCAAATAATCTTGAATAACAAAGATTTAGGTTACATCCAAAAAATTAGTTATTATTTTTTTGAACATAGATTCTTTAAATGTATATCAAGTAAGACAATCAATTAGTAAACATAATTGTTTGACGTGTTCACCTTACCGCGATGCTTGGCTTGAACTTCGAGTATCCGTTTGGAGTGATTAAGAGAAAAATATTTTTTAGTCGCGCAGCTTATAGACAACTAATTTAAAAATTAAATATTTAAGCGTTTAGATGTTAAAAATCTTGGGCATACCATTTTTATAATGCCTTCTTGAAGTTTCCAATTATGAAAAATGCGTCAATAAACACTCTTTCATTCGTTTGCTCATCAAAAAATTGACACAATGAGAATAATAACAATGCATATGGTCAGCCAATCAGCTCGAAAGAAGGGTCTTAGTCAGTGAAGGGAGTTTCGGTACACTTGCATCGTGAATCGTCGTCAGTACATTTGAAAAGTTTTTTGTACATTCCGTTCATATTCAGTACTTTTCGACAATTTCTAAAAATCTATTTAATAAAATATCTGTTGAAACAGAAGCTAATGTAGTTATTATGACTCAAAATGTTCAGTCGTCAAGAATTACAGCATAGGCTTTGAAAATTAGTCATAGAACAGTCCTTTGTGTCCGAAATCAACGCAATAATAAACAAATAATCAACAAGAGAGAGAGAGTTATAATAACTACATTAGCTTCGGTTTCAACAGATATTTTTTATCATATTATTTAAATTATTCTTTTCTTCTTTAATAATAAACACTACTGAATTATTCACTTGAAGTGAAAACTAACAAAAATGGAGCTTAAAACAAAATTGATTGTATATATTGCATAAGAAGTTCCACAATAACATCTTCTTAACCCATTTTATACCACTACCCGATCCCGCGAGCCGATTTTGATGTTCTTTGCAGTTATAAGTTCTATTGAACCCCTAACTGCGAAAAAAAAATTTCAGACCCACACCCACTCCCCCTCAAAAGTTACTAACTGTACGTTTTTTCGTACAGTGGTCGTCGATGCACATTCTATGTTTTCTAAGGAAAGTTGCTATTTGAAGAGGGAAATTAAAGATAAAAATAATTTGGTCAACTATAATCGATTGTATCTTCATTGGATGTTCATTTGAGGTTTTATAAAAGGTTAACAAAGAAAAACTCTTAGCGTGGATATGAAAGTTACACTAACAACATATGCAAATGGTAGTTTTATGGTATATCTTATAACGCAAATGTTTTCCGAGTGGATGGCGCTCAACTAAGTGTCTGCTAGTAATCTTGGGGACTGGGGCATCACTGTTGCCAACCATACATAAACATATATTCGCTGTCGCTATCATCTTCGTCACTAAGAAGTGGGTCATCTGCTATAAGCAAGGCACACTCGTCGCGGCTACCTTGAAATCTTTCTGTGGCATCAATATGTTTTTTTGAGTTTGGCGATGACACAATGGATTTTCCATGCGTTCACTTATGAGCTGTCCAGATCTGATCCAAATAGAGTCCATCACCACTTCGTCTCACGAATAGCTACACCATAATTGGAAGAAACATAATCGTGGAGGTTAACACTCCATGTGGTGATTGTATTGAGCGATTAACAATATCTATGCATGTTGGTTAGCACGCAATGAGGATATCATTCGTTTTGTCGAATGCATAATAGATTGCACTTCAGAGAAGTACCGGCCAACTGATTGACCGAAACCGTCACAGTAGCGAAGAAGTTCTTCTCCGACAGCGGGTACATCAAATAGTATGGTGTAGAAAAAATGTTGAAGCTAACATCATGACAAATTGGATAATCGACAAAAGACAAAAGATGCAAGACCGTGCGAGCTCCTAGGCCAACATCTTTGGAGAATACACCGGCACCACTATATGGAATGAACTGGTATCCGGTTGAATTTTATAAAAAAATTTATTTCGTATTATTTTATGTTTCATTACGCAAACGATTTAATAAAATTTAAATTTAACATGTGTTTCCACACCAAAATCGCGTGAAAATTAAAATTAATAAAAAAAAACACAGAATGTGCGTCGGCGACCACTGTACGATTTTTCGTACACCATTTTTAACCACACCTGGCGGCATCAGGCAACGCCGCAAAAAGCCAGGTGATATATGCTACACGTATTTCTTTCTGTCTATCCTCTACTGGACCCAAATATATTTTAAGAGAAATTTAATTATTTGCTATTTTTAAAATATTTTTCAAAAATGGTCTGCCAGTAAGGGTTTTTGGCGCTCGCCCCAAAAATAGGAGGGGGAGGGTGTGGTGATATTGCAAAATTTTATTTTATACACAAAAGAACAACCTTTTTATTTGTGCCTATGAACATCTGAATGCATGTTATTAAATATTTTTAATTAATTTTCAAAGTTGGTGTACGAAAAATCGTACGATGGTATAAAATGGGTTAAAGCAGCCCAAAATATATTAATAAATGTGACAATTAGATAACTTGGTGAAAATATAACTTAAAGATTAACAGACATTTTAAGGAAATAACTTATCCACATAAATTATGCACCCATTGCTTATAATAAGTTATTCCTCATAATAAGCAAACAAAATCAAAAATCAAATCTTCTGCTTAAGTCCTTGAGAACAAGAAAGCAAATCTTATCACAGCGTGACTTTGTTCTTTGTTGATGCTTTCTTACGACCAATTTTTGTTTTTCGACGGCACTTTTATTCAACTTCATTGCTGCTAATAACAAAATGATGGTGACAATCCTATACAAACAAGGCAGCAAAAGGCTAGCAAATAACTGTCACACGATAATATAAAGAAAGAAAAAACAGAAAGAAGAATTATAACAAACAAAAAAGACAAAAGCGGATATGCTCGCCATTATTATTAAATGCAATCTTTGATAAAAACTCATCTATAACAAAACTCAGCACATAACATCAACAACAAAATATGATCTGTATTTGTATGCCAACAAAAAGGACAATGCTTAAATTAAAAAAAAAAAATAACACGAGAAGGAACTGCGAAAGAAACTGGTGAACAAACAAAATTTTTAATAAAAAATTTATTGTTAAATGAATGAAAACTTCTTGCTGTGCTGAAATCACAAATAAAATAAAATTAAATAACACTCGAATATTTTAATAAAGAAATTTGTTATTGACGGTAAATATTTAATACAACTTTCAGATATCCCTTAATATGATGGCAGCAAAGGTTGTGTGAATATTTACAACAATTTGTCAGGCAAAGAAAAATCCTTACAAAATAATTATATAATCATATTTATGTGGAGAGGGTAACTTTTTTGTGACATAATTTTTCAGTAATTCGTGGAAAGAATTGGGAAAATTAAGCTTTTCTTGCCAGAGTAAATAAGCAATTTCGACAGTGAAGTTAAGATTTTCCATTTTTTTACGGTATTGTTCAAACATCGTTTTACTCTCAATTTTACAGTGATGGCAACAGCAAAGTCCGAACAAAAGTATGAGACAAAATTCAAAACCTTAAAATACAAATCTGCACGAAAGCAACGTGGTAGACAAATAAAATGAAATAAATGGAAAAAAAGCAAATATAATCATGAAAATTGGCAAATACAGGGCACATTTACAAAAAAAAAAGGAAAACGAAATACAATAACAAATGCTGGTAGCAGCAGCTTGTAATTGTGTCTGCAACTGTTGTTGTTGTTGTTGTTATTTTATTGCCTCCAGCTAAACAAGCAGAAAATTTTTGCAAGTAAGTACGTACTAATCCAATATTCATGTCTGTTTAACTTTGAAAATTTAAAATTTATTTAAAAAGAAATAAAAAAAAAAGAGAGTGAAAAAATTGCTGTCAGCAGCTGCTGTCATTGTTGTTGCAAACGGAAATCAATCGACAAATCACTCAGGCGCTGCACTCCGCCTTACAATGTTGGTAACACACACAAAGACGGACATGTGAACAAGTCCTTTGGGCCTGTGTCACGCATGCACGCACGTTACTTCCGTTTGCATTTTAACAAACTAACATATACAATTTTTCTTTTTTTCTCTCTTTTCTTTCTGTCCACAAAAGCTTAAGGAATCATGTAAACTTGCAGCAGCCTCAGTTTGCAAATTTGTTTATAGAATTAGGCAAGATTTGTAGTTTATTTGTAACTTGAAACTCTAAAATGTCTTAGTAGCAATTTAGGAATGAAATATTTTTTAAACATTTTGAGAATGTACATACATTACAAGCCTTTGGAAAATTAAGTAGGTCAAGCTTGCAGAGAGTGTAGTTAAAGTCTGTAAGGAAAATTTCGACGAAAAAAAAATGCATAATATTTTCCAAAATAATTTGAAATAAATTAAAATAAAAATCACCCAAAGAAAAATTTTCGCTCAAAAAAAATTATTTAAGAAAATTTCCAAAAAAAATTCTATCTGAAAAATCTAAGATTTTATATGATATTCTCCAAGACACAATTGCCTTAAAATCTTGGATAAATCATTCTTAAAGAGAACTTGACAGATCGTAAAAAACATCTTAAGAATTTATAAAAGCGATATCTGATTGTGAACATTTACATATGTATATAAAAAAAATATATTTGTTACAATATCAAATTTAAGAAGAGTAAAATAAATCTTTGGTAATATTCTTCCCAATATACAGGAAATCTATATATTAACCAAAATAAGAAGCAAGTCTTATGAGTTAAAAGAATATGTGTCATGAGGCCAAACACAACTTCTATGAGAGCATAGAAATGGCTTTAGAAGTATCCGAAATTATGATGGTCTAGTCTGCTTCACCTTTTCTCTGTTAAAAGACCAGCAAACTCTCAGATGAAGTCCTAATTAAACGATCTTTTGAATATCGCGTTTGAAATAAAAACTTGACAGGCGATAAATGGTGTGAGATCTCTTAAATTATATTTTCGAAGGCTGCCTTAATGTCGCTTTTATTTTAGATGCTGTTATGGCTGAAATCATTTCAAATTCTCAGGAGTTCACACATAAAAGTCAAGATATTTTAAGCTAAGAGTCTTTCCTGACTTTCAAAATGCACCTCCATACAAACTGCGTTGCATAACCTAACAAGGAACTCACTGTGTCTGCATTCTTAAATATTTAAAAATATTTCTACAGTTTTGAGTCAAGTACGTTAGTAACAGCACTAGAATATGAGATCTTTATTCGACTTATCGAAAAGCAACTCAGTGGCAAAACAATTACATAAGAATTTTATGATTGCGTAGAATTAAGCACGAGATACGCCACAGAAAGATAGGCTCCTACTTTTTAATATCGCCATAAATAGTTATGTCAATGAATGTGTACATATCGCCAATATAAATGATAAAGCGCTGATTGCCTTTTATAAATCTCATCTTAAAATTTCACAATTGAAAATTCTTCAGAACACCTGTAGCTTTTTTTAGCTTAGATCAAAAACTATTTAATATTGAGCAAACTTTACTAAACAGCACATGTTTTGTCTTATTAATAGTGCTAGATTAGCGATTCAATAAAGTAATTGACGGCAGAATATGGTTACAATTTCAAATTTTCAACTGGCAGACAGATGTTACTCTACGAAATTGTAACGGGGTGGCCTGATTTAAGATATGTTATTTCTTACTGAGGTTTTCCTAGAAACTTGAAACAAGTATCGTTATTCGTTTTATGTACTTTTTAAGCTTAGTTGCTGTAAATTATATTTTCTAAAAAGCTGAAACTGAAATTGATTTTTTGCGGCTGTGTTTCAGCATTTATAAGCACTTTTGTGCAAAATAAAGCTTATACGATGTATCATAAAGTTTTTTATAAATTTATGCAAAAAAAAAAATATTATTCCTTTCAGTCCATAATTTTGACTTTTATCTTAAAAAAAGAAAAATCCACTTTCTCGAAAAAGCCTTCTTTTCATGCTGAAAATTGCTTGTCACTTCAAAGTGGCTATAACTTTGCAACAAAACATCATAATTGTCCAATTGGAAGAAAAATTCCCCCTATTGAAAAATTACCAAGAAATTTAAAAATATAACACGCAAGAACTAAGTTTTTTTTAAAGATCACAGCAATTTCAAGATATAACCGAAAAATTTAGGCAATATTTCGAATAAGTATGGCCTATTGAGCAGAATTAAAACAAAAAATTATTTTTGAAGGTTCATTTAATACGCAAAACGTAAACAAAGAAATTTTGCCTAAATTGATTGGAAATTTATTGTTGGCTTTGCATTTTTTCCTATTTTACGTTCATATCTAACTACATCATATTTAAGAGAAAACTTTCGTCACAATGATACTCATGGTATTACAAAATACCGAATGACTTTTTAAATCCTTTTTTTTTATATTCATAAACACAGGCAATCCATTTAACGTACTTCAGTTTGACGACTTCAAGGTTACATTAGCCAAGAATGGGTGAAGGGGAAATAAAAAAAGGGTTACACAAGAATAATTTATGATTACCGTCTAAATGTCTTAATTTGCATAGGCAAATTTTTGGAGTACGCACGCAGCACATAAGCATACAACGGCAGCGTAAGGATGAAATCTGATATGAGCACAAGATATTAAATATACGATTTAATGCATGTAACCATTAAGCAACGCGTACGTACATTGACGTACAGGCCCGAAAAGGGTGAATGTACACACAGTACACACGCACAAACAGTGTGTATACGTTTATTCCGCCTCCATCCAAGGTTGGCTCAAAATATAATTTTATAAACTACAATCATACTCACTTACGCCACTTTAACAACAGCAGGAATAAAATTGTGAAGAGCGGAAAGAGGTGTAGCTGGTTTGACGTTCAGAAATAAAGGGACCACTCTGTGCCTACAGATTTTTGGTTATTATGTATGCATAACCTTCTCACAGATAATCTCGTTATGTGCCACATTGAAAAGTGATACAAATGTTAACAGAAACTTCAAGCCACACGCCCCGCCACATTGCACAGTGGCTCGAGGAAAGAGCACCTTAAAAAAAACACCTTAAATCATATTGTGGCGAAATTCTGAAAATATTAACGTTATTGACATTCTGTAGCCAAAATTGTAGGGCAGCATTCAGTATCATTAGAAGTTTGGCAGTTTTTAAGTGGAATTCTCAAATTGGTATCTCGTTCCGACAATTTCGGCTATAACCATAAAAATTTCAATGTCCTTTTAGATTTTGTTACTGTTTTGAGTAAGCATTTGCAAAGATTCCAGTAGAATTTAGGTTTTTGTCAAATTTAACCTACTGTACCTCATCAACAAAATTCCTGCACGTAACGCAGCTGCAGAGTTACCAAGACAAAAAGTGACTACAATGTGACCAAGGCGCAGCCGGAAACATTTGCTTTCCTTACTTTGTCCTCACTGTTGCTGTTACTTTTGGTTGTGCTCCTTCTTCATGCGTACTAGTAGTAGTGGTGACAGGTGTCTTCACCCACTTGTCAGTCATGCTCATGTCAAGTAAAACGTAAATTTTCACTAAAGTAAAATAAATAAAGCATAAAAGAAGCGCGACAAACAAAATATGAAAATAAATCGCAACACATATCCTGTTTTAATGCTTAAACATTGAAATATACAACGCTGCTTGCAGGATATTCATACGGTTAGCAAGCGCGTTCCGCAATGAAAGCGGCAAGGACATTGAATATGAATTATTACAACATGCGAAAAGTTTTTGTCACTCCCACCGATGTTTTTGTGTGTGTTTTTTTTTTTTGCTGTATACGTTCATAATGTTTGCATACTTCAAGACGAAGAAGGCATTATACATTTTTTTTTCATTTGGTTTTTTGTTTGCATTTTTCTTTTTACGCGTTGGATGTGATGATGAAATCAATTTTCATGAACGCGCTGAGGTTGCCTTGCTGTTATGAAGAGTAAGCACACACACGCACACACACAGTCACTCTCTTACAAGGACATAAATATCGACACTTTTATTGCTTTGCACGTCACTACGTTATGTAACGACAACGTCAACGTAAGCGTCAGCGACGACGGCATCGTGTATGCGTGCTTAAAATCAAAATTATTTGTTTAAAATTTTTTAAAGCATACTTTTGAGCGCACAAAGTTACGTTTCAACGTTTTGCCGCTGCTGCTTATGCTGATGCTGATGCGGTATTATGGATTTTATTTTTATGAGCAACGTTGTTACGCGTTCACAACGGTAAATATTCACATTGTTTACAATGTTGTTGTTGCTGTTGTATTCGGCTTACGCTGATGCCATGCATTTGCTGTCGCGTTGTAGGGAGAAGCTGGTGATATGCCTTGCGCTCTGTACGTAACAATAAATTTGAATTTTGCAAAAATTTATTGCTTTACGAAATTCCCCCTAAAGCGTAAATTTTAAGCTTGATTTTCAATGTTGTTGTTGAATATATTTTGATTTTTTCAGTGCTGTTGTTGTTTTTGCTACATTGGAATGAGAGTACGTTGGTTGCTATTTCTGTGGATGATGACGATAATGATGAGGTTTCAGTGGTTGCGCTTTTATTGAGAATATTTAGTATTTATTTATTTATTGTCTTTGGTGAGGAACCTTACAGACAATTTACTTGAATCTAAAAGAGTTTTACTAAAGGGCAAAGCTGGATTTGTAACATATATTATAATATGTATTAATCTAAAGTGCGTTAAGCTGATGAGAGTATACTAAAGAATGACAGTTCAAAAGAATCAGAATACTTGACATAACCATTAAAAATATCATAAAAAACATTTAACTATGCAAAATGAATTGGATCTTACAAAAGAAGTGTCTGTTTTAAAAGGAAACTGTCTAGAAAAGCAATACTATTAATCGGATTTTTTTGCTTCAACCTGCGGCATATACAATTTTGTCTAAGTAAATTGAATATGTTTTTTGGGCGTTTTTGTCATTAAAATAAATTGTTATGTCTAAATAAATAATACAATATCTATTATTTAGATGGAAAATTATTTTAAACAACAGTATTATTTCAAACTTAAAAAAAAAGAAAAAACATTAAAAAAAAAATTTTAAAAAAAAATTTTCCGAAAATGGAAAAAAATTTTTTTTCTCATTTATTTTTTAATGGAAATTCATGTAGTGCCATTAAAAATTTTAAATTATAGTGTATTAAGGTGAATGCAGTGCAAACAACAAAGGATTTGAGCTGTGACACAAGAAACACCAAAGCTCTGCTCGCGAAAAGACCTCAGTTTTTCTCCTTATGTATAAGCTTAAAAAATAGCGGTAAATTTTTTTTCGATATTTCCTTATGTGTACATAAGGAAAATCAAAACCATATTTAAAAAAAAATATTATAAGTAAGAAAACAAATAAATTTTCATAATTTTTTTGGCCAAATTCCAAAAAATTAAAATTTTGCAGCTCTGGTAGCAGCTATAGGGTATTTTTTATTTTTTTAAATGAAGAAATACGCGAATATGAATAAATTTTCGAAAATCGAGTGTTCTTGAAGTATTCTAGAACATGACCTTATTTTTAACATGTCTAATGTATATGGATAAATTTATGAGACTTGGTGCACATGTGAACAAAATTTAGATTTTCTGGGTTTCAAGATTTAACGTGCAATATTTTAATTTGTCGCAGACAATGCAAGATATAGTGTTGATGTTTGGTAAACGGATTTAAAACATGTATATCTTGAATTCAACGAAAAAAAAAGGTAATTGTTAATGTGGGCATGGAACTTTACCAAAATTTTGAGATGAAAGCAGTCTAAGCTAACTCAGTACACCGGCAAGCTCGTTGGGACAGCCAATATCAACATAAGCAAACTAACAACGTAATAGTTATGAAGTTTAATATGGCAGATATACTTTTTATAAGGTGAGCGCAACAGTAACTGTGGGCGTGGCACTTCCCATAAAAGCACAGCACGTTAAATTGTATACTAAGTGTGCTATAAGAGCAATCTTAATAAAATTTGATGTGGAACTGTCAGTTGCTACATGCATTCTAATGAAATAGAATTTGACGAAATTTCATCAATGGGCGTGGTAGCTCCTATTTCAACAAAAAGTTGTATAAGTTATTTAAAGTGAACTATTGCAGCAATTATTATGAGGGTCAAAGCTTAATATAAGGTAAGTATGACTGAATTAAAAATGAGATAGCAGTAAAAGGCGTGATACCTCCCATGCAAGTAGAATACCTCAAACGGCGTATTTAGCGAACTATGCGAGAGATCGTACTAAAACTTTGTTTTCATTTGATTTTTTCGCTTATAAGTCATCGAATTTACCAATATTTTTCAACATTTCAACACGATTTTTTCAACCCACTACAGTTTTTTCCGAGTTTTTCAACATTTTCCATATTTTTACGACTTTTTCATCCTACTTCAACTTTTTTCATTAGTTTCCATATTTTTTAACTTATAGTGATTTTCAACTGCTCAACCTCTTTGATCTGTCAACATTTTCTATATTTTTCCAACTTTCTCAACATGTTTTCAACTTTCTTTTTTAAGTTCTCAACCTATTTGAACTATTTTCAATATTTTCCATATTTTTCTACTATTTTCATTCTCTTTTAATTTTCTTCAACATTTTCCATTTTATTTCGACTTTTTAAACATTTTTCGGCTTTTTTTAGCCTTCTCAAAATTTTCCAACTTTTTCAACCTCTTTCAACTTTTTTCAACATTTTCCATACTTCTTCAACTTTTTTAATATCTATGACCTTTTTACAACATTTCATATGTATATCTCTTTACTCTTCAGCGTTTTTCAACTGTTTCAACATTTTTAAGCCAAGATTTCTCAATTCCTTTCGAGTTTTTCAAGATCATTCAAGTTTTTTTTAAATATTTTCCATTTATTCGACTTATACAACTTTTTTTAACATTTTCCATATTTTTTCGAATTTTCCAACCTTAAAGCGAAAAACCGAACTATAATTGGCCTCCTGGTACTAGAATATTATATCCTATAATAATTGTGGTACTTTCTGGTTCAATATAACTTAATGTAATAACTAAAAAATGATCAAATATTTCATCAATTTGCTTAAAAAATGCTCCGCTTGTATAGGAAAGAGCTAACAAATTGCCTTTGATACATAAGCTTCAAGAAGCTGAAGAACCTGAGGGATAAGTCTTACAATCTTTACAAGGCAACAACTGATGAAACAAATAGAGTAAAATATTTTCAATATACTAGGGAGTTCAATTTTCTAAATGCTGGATTTTGGGGTGAAGTATTATTTCCCGGCCAAGAATTTATTTTTCAATAATAGAGAAAAAGTTTTGTGAACGTTGGAATGAATGCATTCAAAAATGTTTAAACAAATTTTAATATGATCGAATGAAATAGAAACTCCTAAAAAATTTTCATGAATTTATACTTTGATTTTGTTATATTCAGGTTAGCTCAATATTTAAAATTATTCAATTTTTGGAAAATTGTCTACATATGTAAATTAATATCATCCCAAAAGCTGGAGCTTAAAGTTTTGTCTATAATAAAATAATGTTGCCGGTTGCGATCAGTACAAATTTCAATTTTTTGAGGCATGACTAAAATAGTGGCACACTACAATTTTGCGAACATTTTTGTAAGTCTGTAAAATGATTCCAGCACACAGTGATAACTCTGATTATAAGCTATTAAGACTGCAAAAAAAATCTTTTAGGCGAACCTTTTACAAAATTCATAATAGCCATTATCGACTAACAAAACGTTATATGTATAGATATTAGAATGATTTTTTGGAAAAATGCTAAAATACTCATGTTAAGCTGAGAATAATCTTCGATGACCCATAATGTAGTGTAGTGAAGCCAATCACTACTCACATATCAAAAATATATGCAAGGAAGTGTTCAAGTCTCAGATACAATATTTTCGCTTACACAGGCAGTCAACTAGCCAAAAAAAAACTTCACCAAAAAACGGAAGTGGCACTAAAGTTCCGTTTGTTGTTACAATGTGTTGCTCTCAGTTCTTCTCTTTTTGTTGTCGTTGTCACTGACATAAATTTTTTGTTGACAACAAACAAAAAAAAAAAAAAATGCCATGTAAATGGAACTTTTTTTCTTTCGTAAAAAATGCTGCAAAAAGGTTACGAAATCGTTGGAATTTCTTAATAAAAATTTATGAAAATTTTCTGCTCCATTGAATTGGGAATTTTTAGCACAGCAAAATATCGTAGTAAAATAGCAACGATTTGTAATGGTGCCTACTACGATAGTAGCGAAAGTAGTATTTGCTGCTGCTGCAGTTGTTGTTGTACTATCATGCATCACGTAGTAAATTTCCTACAATACAACAATGATGCATACACTTTTTTTCACTTGCAACAGCCGCCATTAGAGGGCGTTCGTGTCGCATTTGCATCGCGTGTAAAAATCGTTTTTCTCAAAAGTTAAAAATTCAACTCTGCTTTTTTCCACAAAAAAAAAGGAAAGTATTTGAATTACTTTCTGTCAGAAATTTTGCTTTGTAAGATGAAAAAATGGCGCATAAAATGCATTATGCATGAAAAATTTTTGCAAGAAAATATGACACACTGCAAAGTAAAACCGAAACCTTGGCGCCTTCTAGTGAACGTCAACGTTGTTTTTCCAAAGAAGTAGTAGACGTGTATAAAAATTTTCACATTTCCTTTAATTTTCTTTTAGCAGAATATACAAATACATACTCGTACACAAGCTGTTTTGACAATCACACACTGTTGTCATCTACATTTCCTTAGTTGCAGCACAGTCTCATGGTGGAAAATACAGCATGCTTTGTCATAAAAACATTGCCGCTAGCATCTTTTTAAAAGAAGTTGAATTGAGGTGGTTTCTAAATATAAATGTGTTCAAAAGATGTAAACTTCTAGTACTTAGTCAAATATTTGCGCAAAGTTTCACGCACTTTTCGATAAGTCTTTTGATTAGGACACAATATTGGGACAAAACTCCTGCCACGGACTGTCACGACTGAGACAACGATATCTGTGGTTTCCTCTTCTTTAAGCTTTTGTCAATGAAATTGCTTATTGCTATAATTATAGTTTCCCTGATTATCTTATAATTCCTGTGGACAGTTGTGATGTTACCCATATATAGTAAAGCAAGAAATAATTAGCAAACCAGAATGTGTAATTTCATGCCAAGGTTCCCTACACTTTTATCGCCTTTGTAACAAGGACCACCCAAATTTGATATGCTGTAAAAAGTGCATTTTATCACTTATGCTTTTTTTGAGCATTTTCATTCAGTCCGACCGTCAATATTTCATTTATTTATTTTTTTTTTTTCTTTCTTCAGTTATGCAAGCAGTCAATCAACTTAGTAGTGCAGATTGGAATGACGAAGTGACTATATGCCATTAAGTTATTGTTGCACAGTAAAAGGCATTATTCAATTACACAGCAACATTTCTATATTATAGGAGTGGTTCATTTACATACGTGGAACTTGAAAACACATACTCAGCAAATCAAAAAAAAAAATGTAAAAGCCATTAGATTTATATTTTATGTCTTAGTATAGTTTGAAGGAAGAGAGTGCACAATAATGTCTGGGAATCTGTAGTTTTTCGGAACTCCTTTCACAGTAGTCAACATATATGTATGTAAAGCGGGAAGTTTAACAAATGTAGTTATGAAGATCTCACTTTTAAAGGCTTTCTTTGGCAAACAGAAAGATTTCGATATCATCACATTTCTAAAAATTAAGATGGAGAGCAAAATTTCAATTCTACAAATTAGAGCTGCCTTCAAAATAGAATTTTCTCCATCCTGATAAAGCCTACCAGAAGATGAGCTCTCATGCATCTTCTGCATTGCAGATTACAATATTTTTATAGTGCAGTGATTACCATAGGTCTCACGAATAGAAGGCTTTTAGTAATGTGTGAAAGAAAGCTAAATAGCAAAATCAGTTTTATTGAGCAGATTTAACACTATGAAAAGTTACTCAATAGAAAAACATATGAGAAAATCTATTTTGACAAACAAACAATATCTTCCAAGCTTAAGAAAAGCCATCAAATTTTAATTTCCATTTTACACACAGTACGCCAATTATATTCCGGAATTGAAGGCATAAAATTTAAATGAAATTTTTATCGAAATATCTTTTTTATTTAAATAATCTCCTTTGATTCAATGCACTTTCTACAGCGACTCTGTAGTGATTCAAATGATTTCTCGAGCTCGGTTTGTGGTATTGCTTCCGAAGTTGGTTATTGAAACTGTTTGAATGGTTCCAATGTCATCGAAAATGCGTCACTCAACATCATTTTAAGTTTTGCGAATAGGACTCGGTCGTCGTCTCTTTGGATCGCAAAACTCTGCTCGAATGACATTATATCTGGCTATCAAACGGTGTAAAAGTTCCAAATAGACTGTTACTGTTAGACCAGACGGGACAAATTTTTTTTTTTCGTGTTTTTTGGCTCGTGGCGATGATATTGACTTCCAATCAGCACTTTGATGCTATGATACCAGTATCTGAGTAACTTTTGTTTTTGTATTCAGAAGTGCAAGTAGTGTTCAAATATTGAAAATGTTCCTACAAATAATTAAATACTTTACTGTGCATTATCATTACAGCAGAAAAAAAAAATTTTTTTGACGTGTATGTGTGTCCTTTGGGCTGACAGTTATTTGCAAATGATTGAAGCACATTTGCTGGTATTGCTGTTGTTATTCTTGTAATATTTTCAATAACTTCTGCCTTTCGTTTTGCCCTACTTCTAGGATGTACTACTGCTTTGTACGTGCTGAAACTTTATTGAGGATATTCAATTTTCCGTATTTTTTTGTATATTGAATATAGTGAAGTATAAAAAGTATTGAATGATTGTGTGAGCAAGATGCAGCAGTAACTTTAGTTAATAAGAATGAGTTGGCAAAAATTTTATACTTGAGTGCAATTTTTTTTTTTTTTGAAGAGATGTGACGCATTGTGCACCGAAAAAAAGTTGAAAGCAAATGCATTGAACTGCCATTAAGCAAATTAGCTGAGGACGTGACTGTAATTCAATTTTCAGTTTTTCCTCAAATTTTTCCGTATTGTATAAGGAAGCCAAATTGCATTTTTACTTGTAGATGCTGATGTACGTCAAGGAGTTTTTATATTGCGCTACGTTAAAAAAATTTTAATAAATTTCGTAGTTGTTCATCATTTGTATGATGTTGTAGCAGTTTTATTGAATTTTATGGACTTGTTCTGCTTTATTTTTTAAAAATAATGAAGTTGGTACAGTTTATTATATTTTACGTGCACTTAAAATCTTGAAAAAAACATTTTTTAATGATATTTCTTTTGAGTTAAAAGAAAATATATTTATATGCATTTAATTTTTTTGTCAGCATAAAAAAACATTTATGTTTAAAGTTATAAGTTTTTATATTAAAAAATACCAACCTTATCGCGATTACATATACATGCTTTTATTGGAATCATACACTTAACCCTTATGTTCGTATCACTTTCAATATACACTAATGCATGATATAGCTCTGGCCGGAACTATATACATATATTTTATATGAAAACTTTGCAAATATTCGAGAAAAAAAAAGAAAAATTAAAGTTATTTATGTAAATATGAACACGATACCCATTTTATTAAAATAACTTATGATAAAAATAGATATGTTTTGATTAATTTTATTTTGGCTAATAGATCACTCAGTTTTAGTTTTAATTTCTTAATTCTTAAAATTTGAATATCCAATAATTCGAAGAAGTTCCTTCTTCATCCTCAGGGGTCAATTTAAGTTTAATGAGGTCAAATATATAGATATTTCATAATTTTTCAATGAGAAAAATGACCTCAAACTTGTCAATAGGTCTGGCCAGACTTAATACCGAACATCAGGGAAAAATCGAAAAAAAATATTCCAATAAAGGATATTAAATCTTGAGCGTTAATTGAATGGAAAAGTTCAATGTGCCTTTTACAGAAAAATATTTTTATTGATGATTTCAAAAATAAATTGTTCTTACATAGTTCAAATTCGCAGAAGACATATATCCTCATTTATATATTTGTCTAACATACATAAATAAAAAGTTTGCATTCCATTTTGTATGTAAACAGATACAAAAGGAAAGGCTCTTCCAGGTGTTTTGCACACTATGCAAATATGATATGACATTGGTGAACGTTAGACTGTCCGTTATTCCACAAATTTGTTTTTTCAAGAAGCTCGAAATATTTATCTTTTTGCTATAAGAATCTTTATTTTTGCCCAAGAAAAGCACTGAACACTTAATTTAAATTCTTTACTTTAGTCAAAAACCGGTAAACTTGCGAGCATCGAAAAAATTGCATGAGATATTTTTGGAGAGAAAAAATTTTTAATGCACGACTCTTTTTCGAGAATTTTTTTTTTCAGTGTTATTATTATTTTCCTTAAGAGATCATAAAATCAACTTGTAAGCTTACTAATTTTCTAGAAAAAAATTAATTAATAATTAATATTTAATACTGGGTGGCTCGATCTACTGAGCCGAACTGAAAATTTTTAAATGCCGAAAAATTTCTTTGTATTTTGGCAAAAGCATAGATTTACCAATCTACAACTCTCAAATAAAATTAAGGATAGTCTAATGTGTATGACATACATGTATGCGTATATTATAAAAATGTCTTACGCGCTGACGTGTTGTTGAGATGTCATAAGAAAAATAAAAAAAAAAACTTTTGCCATCTTCATCGACAATGTTGTTGTCGCAGCGCGCTTAAGCCTCAGCGCCTCGAACTTTAGTTTCCTCTGCTTACACACTTTATTCAGCAACATCCTTGTTGAGCTCATCAGTTTGGTTTACTTTTTTTTTCTCATACACGCACACATTTGTACCTTTGCTATGATCTCTTAACTTCCCAGTAAAGATTTTAAGTCGCGAAGGTGTCGTATACCAATCACCGAGGCGATGATTTCAATCGAGCGCTAGCTCATATTCTAATGACAAGCTTAAGTTTGCTCAGTAAAATTCATTAACACTGTACTTTGATTTTAACCATTTATTTTCATGTGTTGCCGTTTGGGTACAATGCAATTTTGAACAAGGAATTTCAAATCAAAATGCATTGAAATATTATAAATTTCAGAATTACTCAAACAACTAAATTATCTTTTCTAAAAGAAGTAAAAGTTCATACCCGATTAAGTGCATAAGAGATTTAAAATAAATTTTTGTTTTTATTTTTATAGTTATATGTATATTTTATTGAAGAGTGTAAAAACATTCGCTTAATTATAGCGCTGAAGTTTATGAATCGTCTAGAAGAATTAATAATTTATTGAAATAAAAGCTGAAGATTTAAAAATGGTTGCTGGGTTATTTCACATAAATTTATATTTACTTCGCAAATGCATGCAAAAAAATTCAGATGTATAGTTGATGAGTGGGTGTGGGCTAATGCTTAAGGTTATCGTGCATTCTGGAAATTTATACGATGTGAACTTTTTAAGTTATCCGGTTGTTGTTATTTTGTTGTTAAAATTGCATGAAACAACAACGACAACAAAGCCATGAAGCCATTTTAAATCATCATATTAAAGAGGTTTTTGTCTGAAACTGAGTTCATTTTTCTGATTTTGAAAAATCCTTTCCCTAGCATTTTCCTTTTCACATCCCCAACAATCCTATACTTAAACAAAATGCCATAAACTTTTTTCAAATAGTGGTATAGCCTTACCAATATTGTTTATTTTTTTCTTTTGGAGATTGAAAAGTGACGCACCTTTTGTTAATCCTGATGCTTTGTGTCCATAGAAAATGTATCTTTCGTTACCTTAAAAAACTTTTATAATGCAATATTTAAATTTTTTTAGTTTTTTGTGTTGTGCTTCATCTTGTTTTCATGTTTACCTACATTTCGTACAGTTATGGAACTTTTTTCGTATATTTTAATGAACTGTTCTTGCCATAATTATTCAAGATTTTTGCTCCCACTGTACGTCGCACAATGTATGGGTTTGCATGGAACGGCGGCCATAAGTAGTAAAAATAACGCTAAGCTCTTAAAATTCGGTAAAGATGTTTTTTAGGTTAAAACAACAAAAAAAATTGAAAAAATTAAAAAATTAACCTCGGACACACCTACCTACCATACAAAGGTGCAATATTGTCAAAACTTTTTCTCCAAAATGGTTATCAATTTCCATTAGATTGGCAATGCTGATTTCAAAAATGCCAAAGACTGTGCAACATCTTTTATAGCTTATAAAGAATTGGAGAAAAACCCTCCGAAGGCTTATGTCTTCTGTTTTTGAAAAGCATTCGAATTAATATTTCTTATCACAAGGGCGAAAAGGCGAAAAAACCTCTTACCTTTGAAGGGAAGTCCTTTCTGAACTTAAGAATCTAACCTCACACTGTAAGCTTTTACAATTGATACAATTATTGTAAGAGATTGCAAAACGTGAAGAAACTAAAAAATATTTTTTGTTTCAAATAGATATAGCTCATCATTTGTTTTCAATGAAATTGGAGCTTTGGCTTCATACATCGCCTGCAAAAATAAAGGTAAGTACTGTTTTGATAAAAACGATGCAGAAGATAGAAGTTGATGCCAATGAATCGAAAAAGAACCAAATATAGAGTCTTATTACAACTCAACAAAAGGCTTGAAACTTATTGACATGATTTATCATTTTGTGTTAGTCTTTAATTTCTCACTTTATCTTCTCTCTTAGGAGGCGTACATTCTGCCAAATAAATGATTGGCTATTCTAGTACCAAATGAAAGCCAATTTTTGGACGAATGTTGTATTTGCAAGTATGAATTAGTTTGTAATTTACTCTGAAATCGATGTTTGTAGGCATCAGGATATCCAAATAGTAGAATACCAGAATTTTTACGGCTACTTATTAGCAAATTTTTTGGCTAATGAATACATGATGAAACGATCTGAAATCGCAGAGCTAAGAGAGAGTTTCGTGCTCAGTCTCCGTAGCCTCTCCAAGCAGTTCTCACCTCAAACTCACCAGATAGAAATCGTCGTATTTGCAGTTGTTGCAAGTCGAAACCCGGCAATAAGAGTACTATCTGCGGCAAATTTATTTGCAAAACAAACCGAACAATAATTTATTCGTCTTTTAATGAGAATAATTTTCAACAAAACAGTTAAAATCATATTATTGTACATAGATATTACAGAAATACTTTTTATTTTGTCTGTAGTCAATGGAAAATGTACAAAGGACCAAAATTATCCTTTAATAAATGATTTGTAAATTTTAATTTTGCCCCCACCCGTTTAAAGTTAGACACTTGGTTTTTAGATAATAAACTTTTTTCATAAATTTTATGAAGAAAGTAATCGGACCAAAATGGTCCTAACCTAACAGCAGGGTCAATTGCGAGTTGTAGGGGTCCAAAATCGATCTTTCTTAATATGCTCGCCATTTCCAGAAAAATCAAATTTTTTAAAACTCCATACTCTTGGTATTCTATTCAAGATTAACCCTATTTTTTCCTCTATATTAAAATTATGGCCTTTACAATGCATGCCGCGTAGCCTTGCAGCGACAACAGGGCTCAGGAGAAAGCGCGTAGCACAGCCATTTTATAATATTATTTGATAAAAAAAAAAATAACACTTTCATATACTATAATTTTAATGCTCTTCTTATGTACTTAAATTTTAGAAACAACCAGTGTTATAAAACGTTATACGCAACGTAGCACAATAGCAAAGTAACGATATGAAAGATTCAAAAAATTTGTTGTTTTTCGTTACAAATATTTACAAAATCAATTCATTGGTTTTCATGTGCATGCATACATGACTCACCAGTTTCCTAAAAGATTTTTTGAAAAAAATAAGTAACGTTTTAAGATTATGTTTTCTCTGTTGCTAAAAATCATAAAAATTAAGACGAGATACTTCGAAAGGTCTCAAGTAGAAATTTGCATAAATTATGATGAGATATTGAATTAAAAATGATTTCTGAAATTTTTTGGAAATATGGTGCCTCTTCCCCTTTATTAAAAATATTTCGAATAAGAAGAACAAATCAAACAATACTAAACAAGCTAAAAACAATACTATCGTACGCTTTGATGCAAAAAAATGATAACAAATTTGTATTTAGTTATCACAAATCTACCGTCCAACCCATTGATCAGACCAAAACTGAAAACATTAATGATGAATAAAGCTATTTTGTTCATCACTTTTATTTGACTGGTCCCAACATAATGCCCTCAATTGTGCATAAAAGCTGCCATAGGTCCAAAAACTGACAAATCCTCTGAATCTTACGTATGAAAAATAGAAGCATATAAATGCAGAGTTAATGAAAGTTTAAGTAGGTATTTAAAATAGGTTTATAGTGATCAAAAGTCATTAGTAGTGAAAATGTACTTATTAATTATTCTGTTCTAATTACAAGCCATTTTCGAGGAGTGTAGTGTAAAACTTATTTAAGTCTTGAACGCACCACATTGATATCTAGATTCATTTAGTAAGAATTTTGTGAGCAATACCATAAAAAACAAATCAAAATTAATACACGAAGCTATTCTTCATTCCTTTATTTACAAAGCACCAATCCACAGGCAGATATTATTTCACCTATTATTTCTCAAAATATTGACAATCTTAAGTTATATCTTTACTTAAGCGTGTCGTGATTTCTTATGCAAAAACTTTTAGCACTAAGCTGTTTTTCTCAGAAAACAAAAGAAGTACAAAGTCTAACCTCAGGCCTGTTTTAACAAAAATCTAAATATCGTGCACTTATACAAAGATAATTCAGTGAATTTATAGCAGCCTTGAGATATATGTACAACGAAATTTGTAAAACAAATGTAATGTAAAATCTTAGTCAGTTTTACACATACATAGCTGCTTTTAAATATCGGATCAATCATATTTCTTTTTTTGGGGTGACATACATTTAAGCCGTGAACACACTTACGCTTAAGCAGCAAATGGGCGTGCAGTAGCAGAAAGAGACAAAATTCAGAATTGATGGAATTTCAAGCACTAAGCAGGAAGTAAGCAGAGAGCTGATAAGAAAAAGCATGCCGAGCAGGCTTTACTACAATTCGTATAATAAATAGGCTTATATAATTTAAGATATATGTAATAATGATAAAACCATGATAACACACACACACACATCGAAGTAGACAGGGAATCAAATATGTGCACAGCGCTTATGAAAGAGATGAAAATACAAACATACATACACATGTAATGTTTCACAAAACGTATAATGGAGTCACGTTTTAGTTATGAAAAATATTTGATAAACGTAACATAACGAAAGGATGCGTCTACACTTGCTTACACAGTGCTAAGGTAAAGGATATGTGATTAGGAGTGTGCGTGTGTGTGCTTGGCGGCAGTTACTTTAGATTTTATCTGATTGGTGATGTGTGTAGAAGCAGTTGTAGTCTTTGTGTATGTATTTTTACATTACTTACATATACTCATATCGGTGTATTGGTGTATACTCGTATATTGTGTTGCCAGACAGCACAGAAATCTCACGTAGAGATTATCAATAAAAGATATGTGAAGCATAGAGCAAAATATGAACATGACTTATGACAAATAAAAAAATTCAGCATGCTATTAAGAGAGTAACAAAATTAACAGAAATTAGTAAGAATTTAGTAGCGATAGTTGAAGCTAAAATTTTATTATTTTATTTGCTGTTTTTCAGATTAAGAGTATGCCGTCAAAATTGTCCATTTTTGGGATAGTTGTAGATTCTGCGCTACCTTGATAAAAAAAAACTTTGACAGAAGATTTTAAGTTTCCGTTTTGAGTAAGCTTAACATCATAAATAATGTTCAGTGAACAAAAATGTTGAAAGTAGTCTGATGTTGATGTAGTGTTAGCGCCGTACAGTGGATTGATTAAAATTACCCAGAAAGTTTGTTCACCAAAGATGTATGGGCTCTAACGATATCTTAATGGAGTATATAGCATTTCCTATTGATAAATTTTAATCGCTTTACAAACAAAATTAAATATAGGAAAGTTTAATAAAAAGTGTTCAAAAGAAATGGGCAAATATATTCGATATGCAAGTTAACACATTTGCCTCGCCACAATTTGCTGACTAGCGTCTACATATTGCAACATGATCTGCACGCGCATCCGCTGTGAGAACCACGTCATGCAAATTATGCGAGTTGATGGGAAGCGCAGACTCAGCAGTTTTAGGTCACTAAGTAGGTTAAGACTTAAGTAATTATAAAATAATAAATCACTTCAACTTTGGAGACCAACGATAGTGGTAACAAACCTGTTTTATTATAACTTGAAAGTTTAATTTATTTGCAGGTAAAACAAGGAGGAGCCAGTGGCCGGCTCCCATCTTTAATTTTTTTGGTGCACCCTAACCGGTGCACCTTTACTGGCGCCCGAGCAGGGACCCGCTGCGCAAGGCGGGTGCCCTGAGGACCTACCGGAGATGGACAGCCGGAGAGCTAAAGGATTGGTCTGAACAGATAGACCCTCAGTGAATTGAGTAAAGAATCTGAATAGATAGATTCTAAAAATTGTGAAATCCTTTAGCTCTCGTGCGAGGATATGTGTGTGTGCGGTAAAAAGTAACATGTGAAAGTGATCTAACTAGAACAAAAAATAAATTACAAATTGAGGCTGCGATCCCCAAGGGGCCCTCCAGTCTATAACAAATAAATTTATAAAAAACAGGAAAAAAGTGAATTCCTAATAATAGAAAGTTTTTATGATAATAAATAAAAAATACGAGCTGCGAATCCCAAGGGACCCTCCAGTTCAATAATAAAAACTTAACTGCGACTCCGAACTTCACGGACCCTCCAGTTGAGATTATAAAAAAACTTTTTTTAAAAAAAAATAACATTAAAAATGTGACGAAATTTTGAGCCACGAATTTGTAAAATAAAATATTTTGATCTTGGAGTCCTACGGGGTAGCTTCTTGATATAAAAAATTTTGCGCCTGAGAGTCCTACGGGGTAGCTCTGGGAAGCAATAATAATATAATAATAAAACCGCACACTGCAACCTACGCAAAAACGGCAGGTCCTCGTTCCTTAGTGGTTAACATGTTTAATCCTGGTGATGACTGCACTTATAGAGACTTGGTACACTTTTGGGTTAGTGATGATCGTTCCCATGAGAACACGTTTATCCTTCCGGTCTCTGCAGTCTTCCATCATACCCATGAGAACATGTTGGAGATCACAAAGGATAAACACTGTTGTAAGGTAATTCGTACCTTAGTAGGTTGCCTGCAACTATCAACGTGGACGACCAAAAAGGATAACGCGACCCTTCGTGACCACTGTTAAAAACACTGTAACCGTAAGATCACAGTCAGTTGACTAATACCACTTTTTATCGTTTCAGATGCTATTCCTGTGGTAATATCAACTGTTCCGGAAATTTCTCAAATAATTTAAAAGCGATTTGTGCCAGCCCAATAAAACTTCGATACTTTTCAATAAAAGTTTTTTTCTTTTTTTTAACTGTGTTCGCTTGCAAGAAATACTTGGTGCGTGCCTAAGCCTGCTAAAAATATTTGTGTGTAAAAAAAAAAGAGAAATTCGTGTTTGAGCCTGAAGGAAGAAATCATCGTGACCAGGTGGCAAGTGCTTTGATAATATTTTTTCGTGAATAAGTGGTGAGTTCTTTAAGTTTCTTTTTTATACGTAATGGACAACTTAGCGCAAAAAGTAACCGAGTTGAACGGGTCAATTGGAACCCTGATGGCAGAATTGAGAAAGGCTGACGCTAGAATCCGTCAGTTGGAACAGGCCAATCTGCCTCTACAGGCGGCTCCTGTAGAATTGCCATTAAGGGGACCCTCCTCAGAGGAAGAGTTAAAAGAGATCGGGCGACTCCCTGACGCGGTAAAGGAAATTCAGCCTTTCGAAGGGGATCCTGCACAATATGTGTCTTGGGTTCATTGTGTAGAGGGTGTCCTGGGTGACTACCATATAGTTCGAGGTAAGCCCATATATAGGGCAATTTTAAAAAGCGTTAGGGGTAAAATAAGGGGCAGCGCAAATAGCGCGTTGATCTCGCATAACATTTTTGATGACGACTGGCCGGCCATGAAATCGTGCCTTTCGTTACATTATGCTGATAAAAGGGACATTCGAACCCTGGAGCACCAATTAGGGCAACTGGTGCAAGGCGGGTCTAAATTAGACGAATTTTATGCGAAGGTGAACCACCAGTTCTCCCTTATAATCAATAAATTGAAGACTGAGAGCTATTCCGCGGAAACGGTCGATGCTCTAATGGAAACATATAGGAATAGGGCACTTGACGTATTCATTAGGGGTTTAAATGGCGACTTATCGCGGATGATAATCGTCCAGAAACCAAGGTCCTTGCCGGAAGCGTATACGGCATGTTTAGATATACAAAATTTGAATTTCCGAAACTACCCAGTGCACAGTGCGAATGTGCATAATTCAATTACGGTACCAGTTAACCAATTATCCAGAAGAGATAATCCTCCACCTCCATCACCCAGGAGGACTTTTATTCCAAACAGAGGGACAGGTAGATTTAACGCTGGCCCGCCAAATCATTTTAATAACGATAGATATACTCCCCCGAGGCCGAACGCACCAAAACCAGCGGAGAAAATGAAAGTAGATCATACTATCCAAACTCGTCGTGTGGACTACGTTAACAGACCACAACAAGGGAATCCCTTCAAACGCAAGTATGCGTCAGACAATTTCCGACCAAAGCAACAGAGACTATTCAACGTCGAAACGGTGGACGAAACCTACGAACAGGAGCGGAATCAAGAAGAGGAGGCCTATGCAGCTGTGGCAGAGGAAAATGTAGAAGACCAGATAAATTTTATGAACGGGGCCTGTCCAGCGTACCTTACATAGAATACGTGGATAGAGAAGGCACGGTGTTAAAGTTTCTCGTGGACACCGGTGCCAATAAAAACTTCATCAATCCTTCCATTTCAAACCATAGCACCAAACTTTCCAAGCCCTTTTTTGTCCAATCTGCCGGTGGTAAGATTCCTATATCTGAGGAAGTCAGGGGCAGATTCTTTCATCAAGCTGGTAATGATACCTTTTTGACGTTTTATGTCCTGCCAGGTCTGGATTCTTTCGACGGTATCATCGGTGACGATACGCTGAAGGAACTCGAAGCGGTAATTGACAGGAAACAAAATTTATTAATAGTTAAACCAAATATTAGAATTCCCCTTTTGGATAAAATTTCTAAGCAGGTGTACCCGCTCCTGGACAACCATTTATCCAAGAATACCCAAACGAAACTGGAACAAATGATCGACAAGTACAGCTCACTTTTCGGACCGATCAGTGATAAAGAGGTTGTAGGCACTGCTGTCAGGGCAGAAATTAAAACAACGACGGAAGAGCCAATTTATACGAAAAGTTACCCATATCCTGCTCCCATGAGGGCAGAGGTGATGCGACAGGTGGAAGAACTCTTACGCGAAGGTATTATTCGACCCTCAAAAAGCCCGTACAACTCACCAGTCTGGGTTGTGCCAAAAAAAGCAAAAGCTAACGGTGAAAATCAATACAGGATGGTAATCGATTTCAAGAGATTGAATGCCGTCACCATTCCCGACACCTATCCGATACCGGACATAAGCTCCACTCTAGCCAGCCTTAGTAAAGCAAGGTACTTTACGACCCTTGACCTAACCTCAGGATTCCACCAAATCCTGATGAAAACGTCCGACATTCCCGAAACAGCGTTTTCGACAATGAATGGGAAGTACGAGTTCCTCCGATTACCCTTCGGTCTCAAAAATGCACCCGCAGTATTCCAGCGGATGATAGACGACGTCCTTAAGGAATTCATTGGAAAAATTTGCTACGTATATATTGATGACATCATCGTATACGGGGCAAGTGAGGATGAACATCTTAAAAACGTCGATGCGGTATTTGCGAGACTCCGTGAAGCCAATTTAAAGGTTAATTTGGAAAAAACTCATTTTATGAAAACCGAAGTAGAATTCCTCGGTTTTGTCGTCACGGCCAACGGTATTATACCTGACAAAAAAAAGGTAGAAGCCATTCAGAATATTGTCCCTCCAGAAAATTTAAAAGAGCTAAAGAGTTTTCTCGGCTTAACGTCTTATTATAGGAAGTTCATATGTGACTACGCTAAGGTAGCGAAACCTCTAACTAATCTTACAAGAGGCGAGCATGCCCAAGTTAAAGCAAATGCTTCGAAACGTGTCAAAATTACACTGGATGCTGATGCGCTCAAGGCTTTCGATGCGCTAAAGAAACTTCTAATCTCAGCCGACATTTTAGTTTTTCCTGACTTTGAGAGACCTTTCAACCTCACGACTGACGCATCGGATTATGCTATAGGAGCGGTCTTATCCCAAGGAGAGATCGGCAAGGATAAGCCAATTTGCTACATATCCCGATCTTTGAATAAAACTGAGGAAGGGTATGCGACAAACGAAAAGGAGATGCTCGCAATCGTATGGGCCCTCGACAATTTGCGATCCTACCTCTATGGGGCGAAAAAGATCCGGATATACACTGATCATCAGCCATTGACTTTTGCTTTAGGTAGCAGAAATTACAATGCCAAATTGAAGCGATGGAAGGCCAGGATAGAAGAGTACAACCACGAGTTGATTTACAAACCTGGTAAATCAAACTTGGTGGCAGACGCTCTTTCCAGACTAAAAACGCAGATAAATATCCTTAGCTCCGAGACAGATACAGCATCGGAAGAAGGTTCTGGAACCATATCCGCGAGTGAGGCAAGCTCTGCAGCTGCTACTATGCATAGCGCTGAACAAGATGCCAGCGACTTCATTCCTCATGTTGAAGCACCTCTAAACGTCTTTAAGATCCAGGTAATAATCGCACTGGGCAAAAACTTACAATCTTACATAGAACCACATCCTGGGTATAAGCGTCACTTTGCTAGGATGGCTGTTATAACCAGGGAGAAACTTACAACGTATTTGAAAAATGTTCTTAACCCATCGGTCGTAAACGGCATAAAAATACCAGAAACTTCTTTACAACTGCTCCAACAAGTTTATTTAGACCATTTTGTTAAATATAAAATAAGAATTACTCAAAGACTGGTGGAAGATATCACTCTCCAGGAAAGGATTTGTCAGCTCATTGAAAACGAACACAGAAGGGCACACAGGAATCCTCGAGAAAATACGCAGCAGATTCTCGAAAAATACTACTTTCCGAGAATGTCAAGCCTGGTCAGACTGTACACGTCAAATTGTACGACGTGCAAAGTACACAAATATGATCGACATCCCATAAAGCCCGAGTACCAACCGACTCCTACACCCTCATATCCTTGCGAAATTCTTCACATTGATATCTTTGAACTCGAAAAAGAGAAATTTATTAGTTGCCTCGATAAATTTTCAAAATTTGCTAAGGTCTTTCATATAAGAAATAGGTCAGCAGTCCATTTACGGGAGAAGTTAACAAAGGTCCTTCACTTCTTTACCACTCCAAAAATGGTGGTAACTGATAATGAAAGAGGGTTCATGAGCCCAACAGTATCAAATTTTATTTCTTCATTAGGTATTGAACTCTATAAAACACCATCACAAAGAAGCGAAGTGAATGGACAGGTGGAGAGACTTCACTCTACACTCATAGAAATTTATAGGTGTTTGAAAGTGGAACACCCACAACTTAGAGTAAAGGAACTGTTGTATACGTCAGTAGACCGTTACAATAACTCAATTCATTCCGTAACGAAGATGAAACCCATCGATATATTTTTGAATCGAACGTCAAGAGTAAATTACCAAAATTTAGTGAACTTCAGGGATAGGGTATATGACGACGTAAGGCAACGTATTGAAACAAATCAGGTAACCAGGAATGCTAGGTTGAACAAAAACAGACAAGGGCCTCGAAGATACAAGGCAGGAGAGACAGTTTTTGTTGCCGATAGACAAATCAAAGGCAAGCACAAAAGACGATTTAAAAAACATATAGTTGCGCGGGATGGCAGGGTGACATTAACCACCGAAGGTGGAAGCAGATTACACAAGGCCGACATTAAGAATGTAAGGAATATAAATAGGGGCTGGGAAATTTCTGAGCTTTAGGGTTAAAGTCACAAAGCTACGAAGGTCACAGGATTTCCAAGATGGCACTAAAAATTAAAATAAAAGCACAAATAATAAAAAAGAACACGAAAATAAAATATAAAAATAAAAATGGCACAAAAATTGAAAAAAAAAGCACGCAAGTAAAAATATTAAAAAAGAACACAATTATGGGCACAGAAATAATATCGCACAAAAATGAGAAATTTATCTAAGAAAAAGCGTATAAGCTTCATAAAATAAAGAAAAATCTTAATATTAAGAGTATGAAGATAGAAAAAATATGAGGCAGTATAAAATTGTCCAAGTCCACTAAGACATCACTATAAATTTTGTTTTGAATAAATAAAATGCTTAAAGCAGTTCTTCCTTTACGAGCTACTCTCGCTTGACCGAACCTGCAGGGCTTCGAGAGGAATAATCGCTTTAAAAATTGAAGATTTGTAAGAATACACTTTTTTAATAATGTTTATTTTAAATTTCTTTTTAAATATCCGAGATAGGTTATTTATTATATCTGGAGTCTGCGGCTTCAACGTTTTCAACTACAACTCTCCACTGGTGACCATAGAGCATGGAAGCGGCTGGATCGTTAACGGCTATTTCAAACTGTTACACACCATTGATCTGGATTACTTGAATAAAGTCATATCGGAAACAACGAACGTCGTTGAGCATGATTTAGACCAAAACCCTATGAAGTCCATTATCGAATTTCACCTCAGCCAAACAAAACTTCGTCTTGATGAACTACAGAAACAAAAAATGAGGAAAATTCGTTCAATAAATTGGATTGGATCAGCCTGGAAATGGGTGGCAGGATCCCCCGACGCCACAGATTGGGATAGCATCATCAGAAGCCAAAATGAATTGGTGGACAATAACAACAACCAGTACCTAATCAACAGGAAGCTTTTTAATGCTACGAGGGAGGCTGTTCAAAAAATTAACGACATGGTCGCCTACACTAATGGCATCGATAAGAGCATCAACACAGAGAACCTGCAAATTTTAATCTCCAACAAAGTTCTAGTGCTGAAGGAGCAAGTATCCGAAATTGTTCGAGCAATTCAAATGGCAAAAACAGGAATCGTTAACACAAATCTCTTGGAACAATCTGAAATTGAGCGTATAATTGCTGAAGAAGAAACTCTTCCTTATCAAAACCTGGTCGAGGCAATGGAGTACGCCAGACCGTCCATATATTCGAACGGGACGCTTCTGATCTATGCGCTGTCCGTACCAAAGGTGAAACCCAGTCGCTATCGATTATTATTGGGAAGGGCGACCTCATCCAATGGCAGGCGAATAGATCTTGATTACAATGAATTATTGATAAATGAAAACGAAACCTATGGAATTGTGGGCGATTGTTTCTCAATCAACAATGCAACGATATGTGAAGAAAAGTCAATAAAAAAGCTGCCTGAGGACGGATGCCTGCCAAGATTAGTTAAGGGCGGAAATGCAAGATGTCATTTTGAGGCTGACGATGGAGCGACGGTAGAGCTGATCAACGACAACACTATTTTTTTAACCAACTTCAAGGGTAGCATTCAAGGAAAAAACCAAACCAGAATTCTCAATGGGACATTCCTAATACAATTAAGCAACGAAACAGTACTTATCGGGAATCAAACCTTTTCAAGCAAAATGGCTAGAAGTCTCCAGGCATTACCATCCGTGCTCACTAACGTAACGAATGCTGGCCTGAAGCTGAATTTAGAGTATATCCACGGATTGAGCCTGGAAAATATCAACCGCCTTAGTAGGCTTGGCATAAATTTTCATGTCTCCACTGCCATAGAGACCACAATCATACTTACGATAGCCATTGCCTGTTACATCACTTGGAGGAAGCTGACAACGAACGTTGAAATCCCGACGATCCACAGAGGGCTCTCCATCGAACCAAGCAGTACAAAGGATGTTCTGCGGGACGCAGAGATTTAAAGGGGGGGCAGTTAACACATTTGCCTCGCCACAATTTGCTGACTAAGCGTCTACATATTGCAACATGATCTGCACGCGCATCCGCTGTGAGAACCACGTCATGCAAATTATGCGAGTTGATGGGAAGCGCAGACTCAGCAGTTTTAGGTCACTAAGTAGGTTAAGACTTAAGTAATTATAAAATAATAAATCACTTCAACTTTGGAGACCAACGATAGTGGTAACAAACCTGTTTTATTATAACTTGAAAGTTTAATTTATTTGCAGGTAAAACAAGGAGGAGCCAGTGGCCGGCTCCCATCTTTAATTTTTTTGGTGCACCCTAACCGGTGCACCTTTACTTGCATATAAGCCAATACAAAATATAATGATATGAAAACGTTTGGTAAAAGATGGGCAGGATTGTAAAATTGTTAATCATTCTATACAAAATGTTGGATCGTAAATATGATAAGAAAAACTTAACTCAATGTCACGACCGTACATGAAAATAATTTACTTATTATTAAAAGTTGCAAAACAAACAAACAAAACGATAAATTTACAAAATACTTTTAGTACTTAAACATTCGTCGAGAAAACAAAATGAAACAAAAACAATTATAAGCCACTACTCCTTTAAAAAAAATGTTATTCATGACCGCTATTGAATCAAAATATAAATATTTAAATAATAAAATAAATAATATAAACTAATGATATTCAAAGAAAACTAAATTTATAAAATAATATAAAATAAATGGAATATTTATTGCACTGTCAATTAGGCAGTCTTCTTAAATTCATTAGATTTATTTCACAAAATTTTTTTAAAATTAAAAACAGACTTTGATTAACAACAGAAAGAAATTTACGTATGAGCATACATACATATGTACAAATGTATGTATGTCATTATTTTTTTTTTAAATTTTACTTGCACACAATGTCGACGCGTATAAGATAAGTCAAAAAAAATCGCCGTCAATTTGCTTAATTCATAAATAACTCAATTTTTTCCAAACTCAAAAGCTTCAATTTCGACCTCAAAAAGCTCAAAAACAAAAAACTACACTGAACTATGAACTCGGTATGAGGATATGTTCCTCGATATATACTTTTTTGAAATCTAATATAGTACCCACAAATATATGTCATGCTTACCAAATGGTTGGACCAAATACTTTTGCACTTCTTACCTGGAAAAAAAGAAGAGAAATAGTATAACATCAGTAAAAATATACATATATACATACATTAGAGTGAACTTCAAGTGTCGTTATCAGAATTTAAGGACCACCGTCGTTCAAAAGTGTTTTGGTGAAAGAAAGCTGTCCACAAAAATTTTCGTCGTTAAGGAATAATGTTTGTAAAACCAATCCGAAAACTTTTGTAACTAAGAAATAATCAAAACCAATAACACAATTCGAGAAATTCAAAGTTCTGTAAATTGTTACATGTACATTTTGCTCATTACCTACTGATAAAGCAAAACAAAAGTCCAAAAAAAGCATTGCATTTTTCATTGTCATTTAACCCCGCATCATTTTTTGTGTAATTGAAGTTAAAATATGGGTCATAATCAATATAAGCGTCAGTCGCCAGAATTGTGGTGGGGCTGGTTGTGAGAGACCGAAAAAAAAATGTCTCTCTATAACTAGGAGAGTAAGCCACAAGTAAAAAAATATATTTAGATCAATGTTGTAGAGAAGATAAAAACACATCGAGTTTATGCCCGAAAAACCTCTGAATTAAAGAGCTGCCCCACTTTTCATATTTCTAAAATTGTTAACCCTAACCGTCCTGACAACATTTATATACGTAGACTCCTGATGAGGGTACCCGGGTACCCGTGAGTATTTTATATGGAAACGTAGAGAGTCATGTGTTAGACAAGCATGTGCTCGCTTCTGTTTAGGCCTAGCGTGATAAATAGACAATGAAAGGCGGTGAGTTTAATGCTTTCATTGAAACTTTGCTGGTTATAAGTTTAAATGGTGTTGGCGATAATCCTCCTTCAACTCTCTTGTGCATTCGCAGTCATCTATTTTACAATTCATTGTTGAGTCGTGATATATTTCAACAAATACTTCAAGTAAATAAACAGAAAAGCCGCTTCTATTTACGATATTTAGTATGCCGATGAAGAACATAAAAACAAATTTTTATTCGGATCAAAACGTTGCAGTGAATGAGCATTTATTCTCATATATTGGGCGAACCAGTTTTACCCAATACATTTTGTCGAAACCAGCAAAATATTATGGTTGTGTAACACAGCAAATAGCTATCTTCTGCTCGGAATAATGTACACAAGCAAACCACCTGATGGTCAGCGACAAGTAAACGTTGAAAAAAAAAAACCCTTTTTTTGGTTCTGGTTGATTTCTAGAAACAATCTGGTCAGAATGAGCAAGAAGTAGAGCAATGAGTCTCTTTGGTACCCTTTGACAAAATAAAGCTTATATTCCAAGAGAGCGACAGCCAAGTTCCACAGAAGATATATGTCTACCCCGATATGCATTCAACAAAAATGGAAATCTTTTATCTGCCGTGATAAACAAGAAGAAAACCAGACTATAACTACGATGTAAGCCAGCAAAATGGAAAAGAGGAGATACATACATATATGATTTTACAACAAAATCACAGGTAAAGTAGATGTAATGTACCAGATTATATCTAAGCATAGCACCAAATGCAAAAGAAATAGACGTCCACCAGCCATTTTTTTCAAAGTTATCGACGTGGCTACGTTCGGTGGATTTTGTATCCATTCCAACCTCCATGCAAGCACCAAAAAAGACGAAGCTTTCGTCGGGGCTTATTGTTATCACTTGGCGTGTATTGGCGATATAAATCATGAATGAAAGGGCAAATAACACGAAACACTATGGTTTGAGCTGCTCTTGATCTTATGATCAACAAAAACTTCTCTGAGCCAGTTGGCTCGACCCCTGCAGGCCCATCGGGAACAACTAAGCAAAATAAAACATGTCAGTTACCATCAAACGGTCGTAGCTATCCTTGCGTAGCTATAGATCTTATGTCCAACCAAAAGTCACGTAAGAAATGCGATGGCAGTCAATGTGCAACAATCACAACAAAATTTTATCACCAAGCTGCATAAGCTGCTGAATTGTCTTTTTTTTTTGTTTTTTAATTATTTCTAGTAATGCGAGGTTTGTTGTAAATCAATCAATAAAACATAACAAACCAAAAACAAGCCAAAAATTGCTTATTACCTCACATTCTTCATACAAAATGTACGAAAAGATTTACGGGTACCCGGGTACCCTTATCAGGAGGGTACGGAGTATTCGACTTTGGATCGGCTCCACAGCCAACACCAAGATTCTAGAAAGCTAAAATATGCGAAAAACGGTAGAAAACGACTATTTTTAAGATGTCACGGAACCTCAAAGTTGCAAGTTTTTCGGTTTGAAAAATATTTAACTTCAAAGTCCGTTCCGGTACCCAGGTACCCGTGTCAGGTGGGTTAGGGTTAATAACCATCGCCATTTTAATTGAAAATGAAACAATATCAAATTTGGGTAGTTTTACTTAAACCCTATAATTCTATCAATAAATAAAATAAATAAAAAAATATTCAAAGTTATGGAGGTGGAATTTTACATATTCTAATTCAACATTTGAAGCTTATATGCAAATGTACCGCTAATGGGAATCGCATTATTTTGCATCTAAGTGCGTATTGCATTATTTTAAGTTCCAAACACGTCTAATTGATGGTGATTATTAAGAGTTTTAATTCAACTACATAATATTTCGAATATAAATGTCGAAATTTTAAAGTGTAAGTCATAATAACACATTACTCGTATCCAAAAATTTGACTTTTATTGAAGACATATAAACAGCAACAATGAAAAATCATTAAAGTAATATATAATTACTACAACAATGATAGTAAGTACAAGTATATTACATTTGCAATTCATTGCTCATAAATAAAAGCGGAAATCAACAAAAGGGACGAACGAACATGATTTCATTTGCCACACATATGCATCAAGGCATTTCAATCTAAATGTGAAAAATAAATGAATGAATGAATGAATACATGAAACAGCGGAAAATGAGCTAATGAAGTGAGTGAGAAAATTTTGCAACTAATCGCCTTCTAATGGCTTAGTAATTATCAAAACGTTGCATACATTTAGGCTATTAGTTTTGCATTTGCGGTCAAAGCTGAGGTTAAGTTGAACTGAATTGAAGCTTTGCACCAGCCGTAGCGAAACTGTAAAATTTGAAGTAAACTTAAAAAGGAAATGGCCTGTAATACAGATGAACACAAACACGGTACTACATGGCCGCCTCATACTGACACATGCAATTTCATATAAGCAATAAATGTATATGCGTGTATTTGTGATCTACACTTGGTTGCCTCGGTCGAATATTTTATTATTGTAAACTAGAGTTAGCAGTGTTGCCAACGAAAGTCAAACAGCGATATTGCCGAAAGCAAGAAAGCAATTATTATGTTTCGGTTTCGGCCCATACTGCTCACATTCAAAGCAAATTTACACATGAAGCAGAAAAACAAACATAGACATAAGGCTGGATCGCTTAGCTATGTATGTATGTATATGAGTAGAGTAGCATAACATCCCCATACAATGTCACTGGCTAAGTTTATTTAAAGAGGGTGGCAAGGGGTGGGTGTTATTGAATAATATTCAATTAAATATTGGAAACCGCTACATAAATCAGTGTCTTTGTTTATAGTATGGGGGTTTGTTTTGGTTCGTTGGTTGTGGTACAGATTTTCTAGGATGCGGGAGCTACTTCGATTGGGTTTTGTGTGAGTGTTAGCTCTTTCTCTCTATGTGTGTATGCCGCCACAAATGATAATGAGCGCTTGGTTGCATGCTTGTTAGTTTCTGTTGCGGTTCCATGGTCTTTTAGCCAATGGAGTGTAAGTGTGCATCAAAGGACAATTGCTGGTTTTACTGCTATTTGCATTTGCTTCCGTTTATTTTAAAACAAATAATTGGGTTAAATTACAACTTCAAAAGGCACATGCAATATGAATAGTTTATTTTAGGTTTTCAAGGTTTTTCAATTTATTGCAATTAAAAGTATGGTGAAATATTTTGACTTGCAGCCGAAAGGTTGCATTAGTAGACTCCTTGAAACGTTGCCTGATTTACAGGCTTAGACTGAAAGTTCTTGGAGTGACTTTAGTTATGCTTAGCAATCAACTGCATTAAAATAATGTCTTTTCCAAAGAGCCGAATCTTAAAAGAAATGTAATCTCCTGAAATAAGGCTCTCACAACTGAAAACAAAATTGGAACACTTCAAAATTTCTACAAAGCAAGCAAAGGAAGAAAATAAGCCACAACATATACGAATTTTCTGAAAATACTTATTTTTCACATTCGTATTTTTACTACTTTTAGGGCTGAAAGTAACTATGTTCCTTCTTAATATATAATATACACTACTGGATAGCACCTTTAAAGAATGATATCATGGATATCGTGGACTAGATCAAGAGTAAGGTTTTTCGGAAGCGTCGCAACAATACTGCCGCCAGGAATAAGACCGAAGAAACTACTTATTAGTTTTTGTTTTAGATTTTCAACAACATCGAAGCAGTTGTGTACCCAGGGGGGCCAAGGGGGTGGCAAAATGGCCATCGTATATATCATATTGTTACGAAATTTCTGTCTCTTTGACGATAATTTCGATCTCTCACACTTTTCTGAGTTCGATCACTGGATTGTGTAACAATTAAAAACACACAAACTTATTTAGTTATAAAATGGTTTATTTTATTAACGTTCAAATTCTAATATTAATTTAACACTGTATAGAAAACTGTTTTGTTCTACTACGGATTACACTGTATTCACTTTATTGCTTACTGCTTCGCTGGTTTAATTCTACTGTGTCTTCAGCTCAGATGACAACCCTTTTTATACTGCAGTCATCACTCTCTCGAATAATCCAGTACCTTCTAAGTGGCGTATATTCTACCATTATCTACAACCCACCAGTGCTACTTTGTAGCGTGCATTCTACTACTATCCACAATTCACCACGTTGACGTTGAGCTAGCTATTATGCTAGATGTTAGATGGCGTTGTACGTTGTACGACGGCGATAATTTCTCTCGGTTGTTGACTTTTTATTGTTTACTGCAGCGTCTGTTCGGTTTATTGTTTTTAGCATTTTGCGCTAGATGGTGCTAATATCGTTTAGTTTCTTTCGTTGGTATTTATTTCAAGATTCTTCTAGCATAAACCAAATTTCGCTACACTGCCCTCCGCTTAAACTTGTTCGTCCCGAACAAGAGTCTCTCCGTCCCTAGTATAAGGTGCCAGCCTTTCGATGTGGACTACCTTTAATTTACTTTTGTTCCCGGGGTATTTTTGAATTCGATACACAACATCATTAATCCTTGTGACGATCCGGTAAGGTCCATCCCAGTGAGTCCGAAACTTAGGAGACAAGCCTCGTCTCCGTTGTGGGTTGTGTAGCAGCACTAGTTGACCTTTCTTGAACCTTTCAGTATTTGCTCGCAGGTCACACCGAGCTTTCATCTTGTCGCGATCTTTATCACGCTCTTTCTCACGTTCCTTTTTACGCGATTTAGAACGACGTCTAGAAGATTTCTCCCGACTTCGAGAACGTTCTCGGCGTGACTGCTCTCGTTCTCGCTCTTTCTCATGTTCGCGTTCCCTTTCTCTTCTTCTGCGCTCACGATCTTTATCTGGCCGTTCTGGATCCTTCTTTTCAACTTTGTCTCTTTCAGCGCGCTCTCTAACCTCCTCTCGTTCACGTTCTCTTTCACGTTCCCGCTTTCGTTCTCTGTCACGTTCTTCACGCCGTTCGCGATCACGCTCGCGATCTCTTTCACGTTCTCTCGCCCGCTCTCGTTCGCGTTCCATTTCACGCTCTCGTTCACGATCACCACGATCCCGATCACTGCGCTGGTCCCATCTTACCTCCTCTTCAGGCAAAACGTTCAAACGGCGCACATCAATTGTTCCAGCTTTATTTTCCGTTCGTGAACATTCAATTTTACATAGACGACGGAAAAATGCATCCGCATTTTCATGCTGACTTTCTTTGCGATGTGGTAGTCGTTTCTCAGGCTCCCTCTCCGGAATCGAACCCTGATTCCACGTACGCGCTTGCTGCTCGCTACCATTTTCGCCATCGTCCACCCTATTTTCAATTCTTCTTTTTGGTGAATGTGATGCAGATCGTTTACGACGTGATTCGCAGTCACGTGCCATGTGTCCGTGCTTACCACAGTTGTAGCATTTTCCGCTGAAGCTACTGCTGGCGAACGATGAACTTTTCTTTTTAAAATCCACCTCCATCCGATTTTCAATTTTTCTTCTTGGTGAACGTGATGCAGATCGTGATTTGCAGTCACGTGCCATGTGTCCCTTCTTACCACAGTTGAAGCATTTTCTGCTGAAGCTACCGCTGGCGAACGATGAATTTTTCTTTTTAGCCTCCACCTCTATCCGACGAGTTTTCAGTGATGGGCGGCATGTCAACGCAATCATCTCTTCAGTGAGGGCAACCATTACTGTTTCGTTAAATGTTGTCTTCGGGCTCCGCATTGTTTCGCGTTTTGTATCTAAGTCACGTATGCCGTCAATAAACGCCTCTATTTTGAATTTTTCAGCTACGACACTTAACTCGTCAGGATAGGAAAGGTGTGCCAATCGCTCAATATCCGCAGCATACTCCTGCAAGGACTCACCAGATTTCTGGATACGACTTTTCAACTCCAATCTGTGAATTTGCTTCATGTGGTCACTGCCATATTTTCGCTGTAAGGCATCCATCACCGCCTTGTAATTTTTCTGCTCCGCCACTGGAACCGTTTGCAAAACTTCTGCAGCTGCGCCTTTTAATGCCACAATTAGCGCTGCAGCTGCGCTTTCGTTATCCCAACGATTGTGACCAGATGTTGTTTCGAACTGGAGCTTGAAAACACTGAATGGCGTTGTTCCATCGAATGAGGGTGCCTTAAGCCTCTCTGCGCTGATTTCTCTTATAACTTGAGTGGTTGGTTCGCTTATTTCCAACTGCTGAATCCTTTTAGTAACGTCCTCAAAATTATTTTGAACTTTTTCAAGATTATTTTGAACTTTTTCAAGGTTATTTTGAACTTCTTCCTTGAATGATTCAACGTCATCTCGTAACTCAGTCATTTTTGCGTCGAAGCCATTTACCATTTTGGCAACCTCCGTTCGAACAGCCTCGTGGATCTGCGTCGCATTCTGACTTAAGCTCTGATCAATTTCTTCCCGAACCGTCTGGATCTGCACCGCGTTCTGACTTAACTTCTGGTCCATTTGCAGTGCATTTTGACTTAACTTCTCGTCCATTTGCAGTGCATTTTGACTTAACTTCTCGTCCATTTGCAGTGCATTTTGACTTAAGCTCTGACCAATTTCTTCCCGAACGGCCTGGATATTGCTTGTCATCGCCATTAACATTTTCTCGAACTTTGACATATCTACAACTTCACCACTTGCCGCTGGTCCAGAAGTTTCTTCCACTTTCGCTGCTGATTCTGATACATCACTATAAAATTCATGCTCTTCCAGGTTTACACCTTGAGCCTCAAGAGCCTGTCGTAAGTGTTTCTGTAACTCCACCTTTCCGCCAGTAGATTGCAGACTCAGCTGCTGCAACTCCTTCTTCAGTTGATCCACTTTTAGTTCGTCAAACTTAACCATTTTTATTTATTTTTTTTTTTCTTTTTTTTTTTTAAATTGATTGTTAATTCTTTTACACAATCCCACTTCTGACACCAATTGTTACGAAATTTCTGTCTCTTTGACGATAATTTCGATCTCTCACACTTTTCTGAGTTCGATCACTGGATTGTGTAACAATTAAAAACACACAAACTTATTTAGTTATAAAATGGTTTATTTTATTAACGTTCAAATTCTAATATTAATTTAACACTGTATAGAAAACTGTTTTGTTCTACTACGGATTACACTGTATTCACTTTATTGCTTACTGCTTCGCTGGTTTAATTCTACTGTGTCTTCAGCTCAGATGACAACCCTTTTTATACTGCAGTCATCACTCTCTCGAATAATCCAGTACCTTCTAAGTGGCGTATATTCTACCATTATCTACAACCCACCAGTGCTACTTTGTAGCGTGCATTCTACTACTATCCACAATTCACCACGTTGACGTTGAGCTAGCTATTATGCTAGATGTTAGATGGCGTTGTACGTTGTACGACGGCGATAATTTCTCTCGGTTGTTGACTTTTTATTGTTTACTGCAGCGTCTGTTCGGTTTATTGTTTTTAGCATTTTGCGCTAGATGGTGCTAATATCGTTTAGATTCTTTCGTTGGTATTTATTTCAAGATTCTTCTAGCATAAACCAAATTTCGCTACAATATTTTGCTAGGTTTTTTGTTGAACTAAAACTGATGACCTTCATTTTTTTTTTAGTATATTATAAATAATTGAAGAGTATGTTTGATGATTTCGGAATTCAATTGTGGAATATATTTAATTTTGCAAAAATGATTACCTCAATAAAAATGTTTTCTTCAAATTATAAAAAAAAAGTTGTATGTCAGGCGGCAACTCAACTATTTGCACCGGGTGCCAAACATGCACGGTATGCCACTGCCTCCAGGATCTAATGGCATATAACAAATAAAATAATGGAGATTTACTTCTTGGGGATGTAAAAATAATGTTAGAAGCGCATTTTTACTGTGATTTTATTTCAAAAGCTTAATGAGAAGAGTGGTATTAATATCTTAACTGGAATGGCATGACAAATGTACATTATTCAACTCATAAAGTTGACATCATTTGAACTTAAAAGCGTCAAATTTCAAGTGTGTAGTCGAAAAGCATGTGATGTTAGAGTGCTTGCTCCAGGGAAAGTTTTTTGACTGCATCAACATACGCAATGGGACTTCTATTTGATTTTGAGTGTTTTTAGTAATTAAGCTTGTATAATTCTACATGTTCTTTAACCAGAAAATGAGAGACATCGCAAACGTTGGATACACAACATTTGATTGGGATGATAACGTCAGTGTGTAGGTTGAAATGTTCTGAATACTTTTAATTAAGTAATCAATTTATAAAATGTTAAATCTGGAAATACCGAAAAATGTTCAGAGTGTTGGAGAGATAAAAGCTTGTCGTCAGTGATTTCTGTGCAGTAACAGTGATATTGTGTTAAAATATTTTTCTTCGATTGCATAGTAGGGCCAAGTTTTTTCAGCTATTTAATTTTAAAAGCAAGCAATTATGTTCAATTGGTATTAAGGATTCTTGATGAAATTAATTGCTGCGTGCAAAATGTTATAGCATATTCATAGGTGCAAAGAATAATGCAACATCAAACGCTGCATAGCACAACATATTAATTTTGTAACAGCATTTGCGTTGCAAAATTAATTTGCTTATTGGTTGTTGCGGTCATTGTGGTAGTAGTGGTCGTAGTGTTGGTAACGTTGTTATTGTTTTTACTCTCGTTGCTACTGCTTCACAAGGTGCAAATGACATTTAATTTATATGCAGTGCTTAGATTTCACACAGTTGGGTTTAAGCAAATAAACGCTGCACACATACTCACTCGGGCGAACACAAACAATCGCATTGCATACCATGCAAGAATTGGTGCATATATCAATGTTTATGTGCGGCCACATATGGCAAACTTTGGTTATGCTGTGATTACGTCCGTAGGACAAGGTGCGCGTATATGTGTAAAGTGTAATTTTATTGTCAAAATGTAATTAAAAACATATTGAAACAATTAGATGATAAAAATTCTAATAATTTTCATTAGAAAGATTTTAAAACTAAAATATGTTTGCATAATTTTCAGCGTATTTTAACAATATACGTTATTTGTAAGCTATAAAATTACATACATACCTATCTCAGCATTAAAGTCATTAAATCTATTAGCTTCATCATCTTAAAATATGCTATAACTTTTTTGTTGCCATGCTATTTATATATTTAGGTAACTTCCCACAATGTGCTTAATTCTGATTGACTCATCGTAATGAAATAATTCAATTTAATTAATTTATGCACATTAATCATGCTTCACCGCCAACACCCAGCTCTGTGCGATGGAATTTTCTCTTATAGAACTCATCATACAGCGGTGAATTCTTCAACGTCATCAGTAAAAGCAATGAACAAAGGAAAAAAATAAAACAAAACAGCACACAGTGCAAAAGGATTTCATTAAATCGTTTCGATATCCTGCGCTTTGTTGTGCGCTCTCACTTATATTTTTTTTTTGCTCTTCCTGCTGCCGCTGTCGGCTTGAACTAATTACGACCATATTAATTCGATTACGCTGGTAAAAGAAATGCCTGGCTGTTTTCTAAATCCATGTGTTTGTGTATGCTTTCGTTTAATTCACTCGCTCGAACTTCTCTGCAGATTTTGTTTTCTGCTTTTCTTCAATGTGTGGTTTTATTAAATTTTTGTAGAAGTTTTGCCTCAATTTATGTGCTTTCATAGATTTCAGAGTTGTTTTCGCAAAAAGTATTTGAGTTGAAATATCATTTGATGACTTCGATTGGTTCATGTAGGGAGTTTGTGCCGTCTTAAGGTAAAGTCAATAAAAAAAAAAAAAACAAAATGCAAATATCTTACGTAAATTTGAAGCACATTAGTCTTGGCGAGTTCTTTTGCTCTCTTATTTTTTTTTAATGCTTTTAAAATAACCTGTATTGGCCCATGCCTGTGTTCAAACACTGGCATTCTATGCTTATTCAAGTATGGTTTATATCCAGAATTGTAACTTCAGCCACAGATCGATGCATATGACACGAGTCCACTGATGGTTAGTTCAGCTTTTTTAAATGTGGGCATTGAATAGCAGTATTTTAGTAGACTTACGCCAATACCGGTAAGGTAGGATACAGAAAGAATAATGAAGACTTAAGCGCACTACATCAGTCCATCTGCACAGCCTTGCAGACAGTATCCAATGTTCGTAGCCGAAGATATGAACTAACGAATGCTGACACAAGTATGGACTCATTTTCAGTATGGGAATGCTCTAATTAGAATTTTTTTGAAATGCTGCGAGAGGACTGAACCGTTTCTTATTTTTGTTTAAAAAAGTGTTGCTGTAATATATAAAGAAAGATCGTTTATCAATGCTAATTGAATTTTTCCAAAAATTTCTTCTGGAAAATTCAAAATATATAATAGCGGTATTCACGATTTGTAGCATTTGCTCTTGTATTGTGTATTTTTGGTATATTTTATATTTGTAGAAAATTTGATATCTTAACAAAAAACAACATTTACTTTTTTCAAATACTCTACATATCAAAAAAACAATGACAAAACCCTATTGTAACCTTTGTATAGTACATATTTGTACATTTGTTGAATAAAGTTTTTAAAACAACAAAAAAACATTTAAGAGCGCTCAGAATGTGCTGCAAAAATTGTAAATATTTGCACAAGATACTAAAAATAACACAGATCGTGAATCCAGTTAAGGTTTTAAGGTTTTTTTTTTTGTTTTATAAATTTAAAAATTTTCTATCAACTGAGCAAAGGTTATTTTTTGTAATTTTCAGATATATTTACCGCCTTTTTTTGCTTGTTAACTTAACAAGGAATTGTAAAAATACTCCTGTTTGTCTAATTTTTATGTATTGTAAATTTTGGTATTCTTAAAAACCATTAACAATATAAAGCTTTTTAATTCGCCACACAAAAGCTTTCGTGGTAAGATTGTCAAATTTTGGCTTTTTAATTTTAAATTAATAAAATAACAAAAGGAGTAATAAAAACTGGAAAATACCATGTAGCGCGGTGAAGTGGTTAGAACTGTAAACTCATGGCAAACAGTGTGTGGGTTCGATTCTCGCCAGTAAAAATGCTTTTTTTTCTAAAAACATATATACGTTACTAGCTGTCCCGGCAGACGTTGTTCTGCCTTTTCGATGTGTGGCGCGATGTTGTATGAACGCATGCGATGGAATGTAAAAGCGAAACAGCCCATTTTCCCAGTGGAACTAACTTTTGTCCCTATTTTTTTACAAATATGTACATATATAGCAGGCCTGGCAGACGTTGTTATGTTGGGCGATAATTTTTTCCTTTGAAACTTACTTTTGCCCGTACCTTTTATATACATCTTTATATACCAAGTCCTATTCTTCTGTGTTCAATAGTTGGTGATATATGATGAATATGATTTTGAAGGGCGTTTCGCCGTCCATTTTTCAAACCAAACTTTGTAAAACCTTCCATAGGCCACAATTATGAAATTTTCATGTAAATTCTATTTAAAAAGTTATTTTGTATAAGGACCACCCAAAGTATGCACCCTAAATAATATGTGTACGGCCTTAGTTGTGCCTTTTAATATAAAAGCCATGTGGTGTAAGTTCCGTGAGAATCAAATAAGTGGTCTTAGCGAAAATAATATTTTAAAAATGTTTTTGTATTAGGGCCAACCTAAATATGCACCCTTAATTAAAGTCTTATAGCCTACTTATGCCTCTTAAGAAAAAAGACACGTGCTGTAAATTCCATGTGGTGTAAATTCGGTGTGAGTCGATTTACCGAACTTAGTGGAAATTCTATTTTAAAAATATTTTTGCTTGTGGGCCACCCTTAATAAAAGTCTTATATTCTATGACACCCGCGTGATCGATACTAACATACTGTAAGATTTTCATCAAAATCGGCCGGATAGTTTCCGCGTCCATAAAAAAAACAGATAGACGGACAGGCAAAAACTATATTTTATAAAAATCAACAAATTGCAGTTTAACTGTAAAAAGCAATTAACATCGTACTCTCTCATCAAAAGTAAAAAAAAACTCAAGGAGAGTTGTTCTTTGAACTTCGAAGCCAAATACAAACGGTACAAATGAAAACAAAAATAACAACACAGAATTCAAGAAGCAGCATAAGCATAAGCAACGACAAATCGAATGACAATTATTGTGTGAGGTTTTGCAAAAAACTTAATACTGAAAAATAGCATTTTTAACTTTAAAAAATCATAGAAATAAGTTTACAATAACCTTTTTTAGTGCAAATATGTTGTTTTAAGACATAAATTATTAAAATCGGTTCAGTATATTTTGCGGTTTGGCGTTACAAACCATTTCCATATAAGCAATTTTATATAAATAGTATAATATATATATATGTAGATATATATTTTTAACACGCCAAATAAAAACAATTTTCTTCAGTTTTTCTAAGATGTCTTAATTGTTTATAATTACATTTTATTTTCGCAACAATACTGAAATATCACACGTTGTTAACATACTTTCTGACATTAACAAAATAGTAAAGAAAAGAGCTTTTAAATTTTCGTCAAAATACGGAACATTAACAACTTGTTAATATTAAATATTTTGTTAATGTGGTGAGCTTTGTTAAGCTGACAGAATAGGGTTGTTAATCTCTAATTTATTTTTTTGGATAGTCTTTTACATGAAAAATGCGGTATTTATCACTTATTACAAATTGCATATACATTTCAGAGATTTTGACAATACTAACTCTCTCAGTTTCACCTTAAATTTTTGAGAGAAAATACTATACATTTTTATATATTTATTTTCAATTTTTGTCAACTATTATTGAATACGCAAGGGTCTACTATTCTTTAATACTTATACTTTATAAAGTCACTTAGTTTGTTTTACTTTCGTAGCTGTAAAGTTTTTACTGTTGCAAGCTCGCAGTTTGCCAAGTTTACAACAAGTTTGCTGCTGACATCGTTTTTGTTGTTGTGATCTTCTGTTTCATATTGCAGTGCGCCACAATGCGCGCGAATGTACGCTGCAGCGTGTAACTAAAGCGGTATAAGTTGAAAAAAAGGAGTAAAGAATTTTAAAGAAAAACAAAAAAGCATGAAAAGAAATAAAAAGAAAATATAACAAATTCTGATGAAAACTTTTGAAAGCTGCTGGGAACAATTTGAGAGTAATTTAGTTTGGCAGCTTAAAAAATTTTAAGTTTGCTTTTCTACAACTTACAACGCAAACTCTACAAAGTTGAAAAAATAAGAAAATGTTGTTTTTTTCTTAAAAATAAACACAAAAATTATATCTTGATTTATATGAAAACACCTTAATAGAAAAATGGCATAATTTTTTTGGAATACGAGAAAAATTTGCTTCTATTCCGAATAATTTAAAGGTGACACTATACACATTCTTAATTGGCCAATGAAGAACTCCAAAAAGCAAGGAAAAGTATAAGGGTATTATCTACTGCATAGCAAGAACTTAAATACTCTACATGCAGTAGTAAGACAGCGAGTGACTATTAATTTTTTGGGGTTCTCTGTTCTTATATACGCTAAGGCATCCTGTTGTTGTATCAAATTTGATAAAATTTACATCAACAGTTCTCTACACATATTTCCTCTATTTACAACTAGTAACACCATCAAGATAGTTTATAGGAAATATGATAGCATTACCTTGCTACTGTCTCAAAACAGCCGATAAGAAACTAAAGCATTTTCATTCATGCATGACTGGCAACTTCGAACCCGATTTATGCAAAGATTTATGAGCGTTACTTTCATTTATGCCTCAGCATAAATTTAACGCTTCTCAGTCAAAGATCATCGAGCTCAGAAAGCTTAGTATTTGCCTAATATCTTAAGTTTGTGTCACTGTTGCCTCAAAACAATTTTTTCCCAACAGCCTAAGAGCAACACATTTTCCAAAGATATGCTCAGATAACTCCTCGTCTTCACATAGTATTGCCATCAATTACAACTTCTTACTTTGTGTAGGTGGTCGTTCCATTTGCAAATTTCATAAAAAGAATAGTTTAAGAATAAATAAAAATAATTTATTGAATTACATAAACTTTTTTAATTAATTTGCCTTTAATTTCTGCAGAACCACTTTTTTCTGAAGAATATTTTTTATATTTTTTTATCAATAATTTCATTTCGCCCACATAAGTCATTTGTTCCGTGTTAAAATTTTCCATTAATTTTGCATAAACTGCATTAAATGGGATTACTGATAACTGTATGCGAGCAAATGACTATTTTGAAAGTCTTAGAAATTTATTTTTATCCGACGTCTAATAGCACGAACGTGATCATTCTTGACAACGCTTCATTTAAAATGGATTTATTTCGCAATGACTTAATTTAAGCATAACTTGCGTAACATTTAAATAAATGCCAATGTCAATGTGTGGGCAGGTACATGTGCTACAGCAGTAGTAGTAGTACTGAGAACGTTTAGCTGTGTACGTGTTTATTTGCTAATCTGAAGCCAAGCAATAGGCAACTAACAACCAACACGACAAAAATACTATTATAAGAAAGATGTAGGCAGATGTAAAAGCAGTCACTTGAACTTTATATTATCATAGAAATACAAAGATTTAAAACTAAACTTATCATTTCTAGCTGTTTTCATTAAGGTAGTATTCATATGTACATTGTGGAATCGACACAACACTAATAGACTGCGTAAAATAAAAAATTTCCTTTTCATATATTCGATTTTTTTCGTAAGTATTCTTTCGAATAACTTCTTAAGTAAAACTTAATATAAAAATGTGTATACCATAAACTTTTATAGTGAACATCAAAAATAGTATAACATGCATAATTAAATTTATTTTTATGTACTTTTTTTTAAAAAATTCTATTATCATACGATTTAAGAAAGAAAGAAATTTCAAATGTTGTCCGTAACTGCGGCTAACGAGTTTCATTCTGAAATTCCCACTTATAATAACGCGTTCATTAATTTCGAATGGTATTTTACGAATGATGCGAGTAACATTAACTTCCGATTCCTCAATCGCAGCCAGATTATCCAGATTTACATGGCTTCTAAGGAATAAGTTTAGTAGTGTGATATCGCATGATAGGTGGGCAATTCACATCACAGTTTCAAAAAATCATGTGAACTTAAAGTTCAATTTTAAGTACGTTTAGTAAATTTTCAAAATTTTCAAGCGATGCTCTGATATTAAATATTCCATGATGATTTTGCAGACTGTACTGAGCAAGAATACCGTAACATTATTGAATGTTTAATCTAACCACTGCAAGCGCAATAACACATATGCATAAGCGAGAAGCTGTGCAGTGCAGTAAATTATTTGCAACAAATGTTTACAATTTAGTTCAATGCTAAAATTAAAACAAAGCATCATCAACAGCAGCCACATGAACAACATTATCATCATCATCAACATTTATCTCCTAATATAAAAGTAATCAGTTTTAGTGTACGTAATCATTATCATTGTAAGTAGTGTCAATGTTGACTCTTATGTCTATGTTTCTCAGCCTTTGTTTGTCATGACCTCATTAGAAAAGTCTGAAACGTGACTTGTCGTCATATAGTCGTCTATAAACCAACAACCAACAATACTTAAGACAATAGGAATTTGGTTAGATTCTTAGCTCAGGCACTTTTCTATTATTCGTTGATGTTTATGTTGTTGTTGCTATCGTTTGCATGTTGCTTATCGTGAAGTGTTTCCTAGGGAAATATACTCGTACCTACTTTAAGTATATGTATGTATACATTTAGGTGCACACACGAAAATTAATTAAGTGTTCTCATGAAAAATTATAATTAGTTTTACGTTATTTTGAAGGTAATATAAATATATAGTTTGACATGCCATTCAAGGTTTCTTGTGAACATAAAAAGCAACATGAAATGCGCTCAAAGATAACGTGCTACGGAGCGCTCGTTAGGAATAAAGGAATTTAATAATTTTCAGTGTTGAAATTTTATGCTGAAAAATAGCATTTTTCTGGTTTTTTCTTAAACTATTATCGTCTTATTGTTCACTACGATGAAGGAAAAGTGTATTTATCTCATTTTTCTTCACAATAACAAGTTAGCAACCCTCCAGTGTAGTAATAATGTTATAAAATAAAGCTCAAATAAGTAAAATTAATTAATTTATATATTCGATATGGTCACACGGATGTCCATATGTTGGACACATCTACACTTGATAATACTCTTAACAAAATATTAATAAAATTTTGTACAACCGAAGGAGGTTGAACCTTTTGATATCCAACATTACTGAAATCATTTTTTTTTTTTTTTTTTTTTGTGGAGAGCATTTGATTATTCAATGATGTACCGGAAACCAATAATCATAACTCGAACCATTGCAGAGTGGTTCCAAATCGAGTTTTTTTCACAAATGGCTAGAGCGTTAGTCTTGTTGGATATGATCAACTTTTTTTTTTTTGAATTAAAGCTTCAGTTAGAAGTCGCAACAAGTTCACGGAGAAAAAAAATTTCTTTTGTTAATTGTTTGCTGAAAAGCAAAAAAAAATTATTTTTAAATATTTTTGTAAGATATTACAAAAACAAAATGTAAAATATAGCCAGAAGATATTTGTTATGCTTTGAATACATAGCTTGGAAAAAACTTTAAGTTTTTGTGTTAGTGATAAAACAGTTTTGGTCAAAATTTCCTTTTATCACTTACTTTTCCTAAACTATCAATTTTCAGTAAAAATCGCAACCAAATGTTTAGAGAAATATTTTTTTTTTCTATGTCGTTATGATTTTATTTTATCAATAATGTCAATTAAACACAACTTAAATATATTTCTTCTATTATTTTACAAACTTATTGGTTAGTAGAAATTTTGAGTTAAGTTTAGAAACTCAAATTTTGGCATTGTTTGATTATTTCAATTTTACATAAAAAAGGATTAAGATATGTATCAAAACAACATCATTACAAATTAACAAAAACTTACACCACAATGAATGGCGATAACATTTTCTATAGTGAAATTTTTCGTAGAATCCGAATAACCTAATGACTTTTTTCGATTGGCCCCAATTTTTCATATACATAAATGGCAAAACTCTGGCCAAAATGCACTGTTGAGAGCACATTCTTCATGTGCCATTATTAGTCAATCAATTTTAAATTTTTCTATAGTGTAGAGGAGAGTCCTACACAAATTTTAAGGTACAAAATGTGCCAAAAATATTAATGCTATGGCTGATATGATCGAAAATAGATAAGAAAATAGGTAACAAATTAAAACTTTGAAGCCCTCTATCCGGAATTACTTATGTGGGTTACAAGAAGTTAGTCCTCTTATCTGAAAGAAAATTTTATCTTAAAAATTTTAAAAATACATATGTTTATAGAAAATTCATATCTAGAGCATTTTATTAACATTAATGCAAAACAATTTTTCTTATAAATGAACTTAGTTTTTGACTAGACTCCACATCAATGTCATCAATTTGCTATTTCAGGTATCATTCTATGATCAATTTTAAGGGACTCATATTTTTTTTATTTTGCTGAAAAGCTAAATTTTTCGGCGATTTCACGAATGACCATTTTCACGAATGACCATTTTCACGAATGATCATTTTCACGAATGACCATTTTCACGAACGACTATGTTCACGAAAATTATTTATCAGTTGTTGGTTTATTTTTCTGTTGTACAACATTAAATACATATAACAGTTTACAGTACAATATTGGTTTATTTTTCTATTGTAAAGCATGAACTGACAATAAAAATACAACAGATGGCGCTAGAAATGCATAGAAATGTGCACTTTGTACATGTCATTCAGCAGAACCTCCATGGCTCAGTGGTATGAGCGGCTGTCCACATATAATTCATGAAATAGTCGGGGGTTCGAATCACATTACAAATTAACCAAAAACTGGTCTGATGAGGCTATGTATATACATATGAATATGTGTATATATGTGGTAATGGCCGAAACATATGTCACCAATTACCAGGTTAAATTGTTCCATTTGTTGTCTTTGTCATGTTTGCTTATAAAGCATTAACCGATTTGTGAAACTTCACATGAATATTGGTTACTGCACTTGACTGTAAATTCAATTAAAATTCAATTAAGTAAAGCATTAAATATTGCATGAAATCATCCGGAAAAAGTCCAAGATTTTATCTTGCTCTTTGTAAGTGTAGTAACTAGCCACTACAGACCATTCGTGAAATCGCTTTCGTGAAAATGGTTATTCGTGAAAGTGACAATTCGTGAAAACGGTAATTCGTGAAAATGACCATTCGTGAAATCGCTTTCGTGAAAATGGTCATTCGTGAAAATGACCATTCGTGAAAACGGTCATTCGTGAAAATGGTCATTCGTGAAAATGACCATTCGTGTAATCACTGTCGTGAAAATGACATGGAATCACATTTTTCAAAGTTATTATCATTTTGTAACTTTGTATGTCAAAATAACATATGTATATGAAAAAAAAAAATTCTGAAAGGACTTTTTTTTGGGTTTTGGTTTCTTCTACAAAGCTAGGGTTGCCTTATACATTAAGCCCTCTGACTCATGTCATAAACCACTGCTTCAAAAGTTCTTGCTACCCTAAATTGTGGAGAATGGCAACTGTTATTCCCGTAGCCAAGACATCCACTGTTAGTGAGCCAGGTGATTATCGGCCAATTAGTTTACTTTCATCGCTTTCCAAGGTGTGTAAGTTGCTAATGGCTGAACAAATTTCCACTCATGTTAAAAGACTTATGCTTCTTCTCCACTTCAATCTGGCTTCCGCCCGGTACACAGCTGTTCTACTTCAGTTCTGAAAATTATTGACGATATCAGAGCATCATTCGACAAAGACCATATAACTTTGTTATGTCTGTTGGACTTTTCGATCGCGTTCGATAACGTAAATCACACCTTACTGTGTAGGAAGCTTGAACAGATTTTTGGATTTTCCGAATATACTGTTCAACTTTTGAAAAGCTACTTAGATGGCAGGACGCAATGGGTACGAGTAGGAAACAGACATTCAAAGTTTATGACTTTAAGGTGAGGAGTATCTCAAGGCTCTGTTCTTGAACCTTTACTATTTACCTTGTTTATTAATGATATTTATAGTGCATGTGAAAATGTTTCAATGGATGGGTATGTTGATGACCTTCAATTGTATTTGTCTCGGCCAATTGGTCTGATCGAGGACCCTTTGCAGTAGGGTAAATATTGATCTCCAAAATATAAGCAAGTGGGTAATTAAAAATAAACTAAACTTGAATGCATCGAAGTCACTTGTGTTGCCAATTTCAAAAACGTGCAACCCCTGTGTTGAGTTGCCGTTTATTCAATTAAATGGAACTGTACTGAAATTTGTAAGTAAGGTTAAGAACCTAGGAGATTTTTTGAACTACACTTTGACCTGTGAAGATCATATTAATTCAGTGGTAAGTAAAATTTACTTTACACTGCGCAAATTTAAGGATGACTGCTTCTTTTGTACCAGTTGAGACTGGAAACGCCTTGTTCAACAGTTGACTATCCCATTTATAACTTAATCTGAAATCGTTTACTCCAAGCTGGATTCCCGATCATTCCATAAACTTCAGATTGCCTTCAATAATACAACGCGCTATGTGTTCGGCCTTTTCGATTTGATCACATTTTATCATTTAGTAAACGTCTACTTAACTGTAATTTAGCTGATTACCTTGATTTAAGAAACATTTTATTTTTACACACGCTCATATTCACCAAGACTCCCAATTATTTGTATGAAAAATTAGAATTTTGTCAACAAACCAGAATTTTAAACCTCATTATCCCTACTTTTAAGTATTTAAGCTCTTCTAGAATGTTTTTCGTGAGCACTATTCGTCTATGGAATTCCCTACCACGTCACTTAAAATGTGTGTCGAGTTTTGAAAAGCTTAAGCAGTTACTCTTTCTTCACTTTTCTTAATACTCCTAACTCTTTTCTATTTATTTTTATATCTCTTGCTATCTTTAGTGATCTTCCTAATTTGTATTGTAAATTTCTAATCATATTATTAAGTTAATTAAGTCATATTTATTAATATTTATATCTAGTTTTAGTTTAACTCTATGATTCTGTATTAAAAATTTTATGATTGCATTTAAAAGAAATATGTATCTTACATGCTTATATTTGCAACGAATAAATGAAAATGAAATAAAATTTATTTTGCACAAAGTCGTCGCTTTTTCATAAAACCCAAGCTCTTGAAAATTTTTGGTTTTTTCATTAAGTTGTACGACTTAGTTCTCGCCTACTATATTATTTATTGTTAGTCTATTGGCATGCATTTTGCATTACTAAAATATGTCAATAAGTTTTTTTTAGTCTCTTTATTAGAAATAATTTATGTAAGAATTATTTACACATAAGTTTATTTTCGAAGAAATGATAACAAAAATTAAAAAGACTATACCATTTCTAACTATATTATGTCTTAATAAATTCTTTCGTAGAGTTTATATTTAAATTAACATTCATAAATTGTGCCATCAACTAGAAAATATTTCTCAAAAATAAATCAGCAAAATTGGAGTGCCCGATATGAATAGTGTTCTCAAAATAATTTTCTTCAAATTTTTAAATGCATCCCAGTCACATACACAAAGTATAAATCCTGAAAATGTGAAACTTTGGAAGATTTAAAATATCACAATTCTCTACTAAAATTCACATATTTCTTATGAAATTTAGCCATTTCAACACATCTGCGCTACGCCTTATTAGCAACGTCTAAACGTTGAATTCGTAAATAAATTATGAAACTAACTAAAGTTACATAGCAGCAAAAACTTTTATATTTTTTTAAGTCAAACAGAACTAACTTTTCCAATTGACAAATTAACATTTTCACTTGGGCAAATAAATTCGAAGAAAATAACAGATACAACAGCAACAAACACAGCAGCAACACCAGTTAACAACATCCGCAATGCGACAAATTATTGCTAAGAAATGATGATGAAAACTTCTACAAATTGAGTTTGAGGTCTAACTACGATGATGGCAATACAACTTTCTTATGTCAGCAGGATTTGCAAGCCTTGAGAAAACGAAGCCACCGACACACCAGAGAAAAACAAAGTTGGAAAAAGAAAATAAATTCTACGAAGTGAAAAACTGTAGAAAACACTTAACCTTTCCAACATAACCTAGAATTTGAGGCGAGTATCAGTTATGATGAAAAATCAAACAATAAGTTCGAGTCTCAAGGGTGAAAAAGAGACAGCGAAATTGCAGAAGTAAACATGGTGCCGTGTACAAAGGAAAGTGATGAGTTCAAATAGAGATACGGTAAAAAACTAGCCAAAATTTGTAGAAACGCAGGAAAATGAAAAACTTTGAGGCAGAAAAAGTTTTTCAAGTTGTTGTTGTGTGCGGAAATGTAGAGGAGGAAATGTTTTTGTTTTTTGCTGTAGTTCCTGTTTTTCTTACTTAAGCTTGTGCTAATTATCATTACTTCCTTAACAGAAATAGTTACATGGGATATAACATTGAAAGGATGTTAAGTCGAATGATTTTTTGAACAACTTTAGCACTTTGATTATTTCTAAAAAAGCACTAATAGGCATTTACGTCTTTGTACTAAAGCAACTTTTGAGAATATTTAATGTCAATATATTAAGCTTTTTTCCACAAAGATCGGTGAAGGTATGGAATCTTTGAATACCAATTAGAGGTTACAAAGTTAATGCCGAAATTCAAATATTTCTATTATAAAAATAATAGGCCTTTTATAAATTTCTTATGTTTAATCAAATCGTATTCTCAGTTAACGTCTATGTTTAAAATTTAATGTATGTTTAGTAAAGCAAACTTCAAAAAATATTCAAATTTCGGGATATTTGACGTTCTTAGCATATTTGAACAATTCAAGTGAATACTGTCGGCGTAATCATTAACCAATGCACACCCTGTAAATATCTTCAATACGATCATAGGAACCAGGGAACACTTGCGATACAAGCACAATTTCGCCTTATTGGAAAGTAAATTAATTTCAGGGTTCTACAAAATATTTTTGAATAGCAGTTTTTACTATAAAAGAGCATTATCATTTCATTTTAGTCAGAGCTATGCATCTACAAATACGATATTTTATATGATATTTATTTCAACTACATTAAGCGACCTTAAGAAATCCGATTTCAGAAAATTTGGTTTTGGAGAAGTAATTTTTTTTATTCATTTCGTGTATCGCAGGTCTAGACGATTTCATTGGCTAGCACAAGTTCCTTAATATAAAGTCTGAAGACATTTTCAAAAGCAATATACAATCTTTAAGCCAAACATTCTCTCCACAAAAAAAAAAATCTTTCTTATAAAAATCAATCAAATTAGAGCACATCAAGTGTAGTAATTTTGATTACCTCCTGGCAAAAGCACGATGAAATTACTATGATAATATAATAAGGATGATCAAAGGTACAATAAATTTAGCCGCCATAACTTGATAACCTTTCCTTTTGCAGTACAATTACGCAACTTGTAGAACTATTTTGTTTAAGGAGAGATTTTTGGTTGAAACTTAACTTAAGGAACTTTTGCACTGTTATATGTGTTACCCTAGTATAATGAAAAGAAAAATTTTTGAAACTATTTTTTTTTTATAATTGTCAGCATCTATAATTTCATCAAATGTAGAATTGAGACTGTTATGTTTCAAAACAGTATATTTTCAGATAACAAATAAAACCATCTTTATCCTGTCATATAAGAGACCAAGTAGTCACAATTGTCAAACAAAAAGTTCCCTATTTTGGCTTATATGTATACTATTCTAAATAAGACCGCTAAGGGATCAAAAGATGATACGCTTAAACCAAAGTGCTGACACAAGCAATAAGACCACAGTAACAACAACCGCAACAACTAGCAATAAAACAACGAGAACAACGAAGACAAAAAGTTTGTCTTGCATTAAGCAAAGACATTTTCTGAAGTTAGGCAAAAACATAGAACAGAAACTTTCTCCACTTAAAAAACTATCTACCTTAATGCAATATGATGAATATGTTATTAATTTTATTTTTTTTTTTTAACTTACTGAAATAATTAACATGTAAGCGGGCAATGTTTTGAAAAGAATGCTAATATTTCTTGTTATATCTGTGTTTTTTTTTTTTAATTTTAGATTAATGTATTTCTTTTCATGTAACATTCTGCATACATATATCTTCTTCCGAATATTCTTTGTACAAAAAACTCTGCAAAGAAGTTGACAACCAGCACATTAAGTTTTTGCCAAAATAACTTTTTGTTTTGTGTATATTTTGGCATATGAAAACTTAATCCTGCCGAAAAACTTCATTGCTTGTTTTCAGCTTTTGGTTTATCCAACGTCTTGTTTCTTGTTTTTGAGAAAATTAACTTTTACCAATTAATAAATAACCCTACTCAGAGCGAGAAAATATGTCACTATGTGCTCCCAAAAGAACCCTACTTAAGAAAAGTTCAATATGGTAATAAAACTATTCACACTTTTTGCTTTGTGATTGATGTTATACGTAGTTTGCTAGCTGACTTTGAAAGTGAGAGTTGGAAGTGTTCTGGGTGCAACAGACAATGCTGTGAGGATTGTTTCTATTGATTGACTTTTATAGGAAGAAAATTGAAATTAAGAAAAAAAATAAAATTAAGTTCTAATTACAAAAAATATGTTTTTAATAAATTTCAACTAGTAATGCTGTTTAAAAATAATAATCTAGTAATGGTAAAACGTAAGCTGCATATCATTTTCTTATTGCAAACCCGAGATATCTGCATTTTTTCAAATTGAACTGCCATAATTTGAACTATTCTATAGATTTTTCTTAAATATTCAAAAATTCAAATTATGTCAGTTCTGTTAATTTAGAAAAATGCAGACATCTCTGGTTCGAAATAAGAAAATGACATGCGGTTTACGGCATTCTGTTAAGCAAATAACAGTACATTAAAAATGATGTAACACGGGATCGGCAGCAATATAATATGGGGTGATTTTGCAACTTTAAAGTACAATATCGGAATTTTTTCATTTCTTTCCGGTCAATTTTCAATTTTTTTGTAAGAAAAAAAGAAGAAGAAGAAAAACTAATCATGGATTCGAATTCCCCGATTGATGGTTACTGTTTGAAATAAAACAAAAAATGAATCACCTTAATATGCAAATTTGTCGACCACGATTCGAAAAAATCAGATCTGCTAATTTAGAAACATGCAGATATCTTTGTTTTGAAATAAGATAATGATATGCGGTTTCGGCATTCATTTAAGGGAATATCAGTTCATTAAAAATGATGTACCATGGGATCGGCGGTAACATAATATTTGAGGTGTTGGAGCTAGAAAGTGGAAAATCGGTACTTTTTTACTTTTGTCCGGTCAATTGTCAATTTGTTTGTAAGAAAGGAAGAAGAAGAAGAAAAACCAATCACGGATTTGAATTCCCCGATCGAAAGTTTCCCGAAAACCATACCCACTTTGTTGAAAAATTTTATAACCTCTACAACTTGAAGCATTTTTTAAATCAAGATTTTTGAAAATGGGTTGTTTACTTAAAACAGAGGGTGCTAATCCAGTTTTCAATATTAACCTTAATCCTAGTATCCGCTGACACATCGTGAAAAAATCAAAAAGTTTTTTTTTTGAACCGCTCTAGTGAAGCCGTCAGCAGCCGTCAATACCGTAATAGCTGATGCAAATTCTTTAAACAACAACGAACTAGTCGGTCAAAATATAAAGTTTTTATGGATCAGAGTTTTCTTGAAATTTTTTTTTTTTTTTTTTTGACCAATTACACTGTGAGACAAAACAAATTAAGGTTTTTGCTGAATCTAAATTTTTGACCATATCAAGAAGTCTTACTTAATATCACCATTATGGAGTTTAACTTCAAATATGTGAATTTCCTGTCTCAAATTTAAAAGTCTATATTTGCAACAGATGCAAATAAGTGCAAAAGTCATTTTCGTTGCTTTTGAAGCATAAGCTTTAAGAAATTTTATGATTGCGCCTTAGAGAAGGTATATATAGTATGGATCAATATAATGAAAAAAACGTTAAAAAAATTACAGCAATTTGACACTTATAATGAGACACTTTTGTTTTTTCGTCAAGTATTTTTAAAAGGCAAGAAATTTTACTTTACTAAAATCAAAATAAAATTCCACGAGTCATCATCATTCTGGTGAACATGGAAAAGTTGTAAGAAATAAAACGGGTGTTATACGAAAGTAAATAAATAAACCACGAAATATTCTCATAAGTAGCACAGTATAATAAACAAGTGTTTTTTAATGAAAGCCAATAAAACCGTTTATGTAGATTCTATGACCTCCGCAGCAGGAAGTGAAGAGCTGGTCATTAATATAGACAAAATTGCACAAGCATAAAGGGGGAGGTCCAAACCAATTCGGAATTTAATTTTTAAAGAAATGTGTAACTCTTTAATTTTTTCGATTTTTTATGGTCATAACAAACGAAAAAAAAGAAGAAAGTGCGGAGGGCAGTTTAGGTACTCTACCTTTTCCACTTTGTCTGTTTTCTTTGGGGTAGGAGGAGAATATCGTAACGTCCAAGTGCAAAACCACTTATCATGAATTCAAGTGTGCTGATCTTTTTTTACACTTTCACCTTGAGAAAATTTTTATTAGACTAAAAGTAGCAAAACGCCTCAGTAGTTACTCAGGCTATTCGTATTGAATTTGGTTGTAAGATTTGAATCCATATATTTGGTGTCGCAGAGTGTTAAACAATTGAGTTTTTTTGGAAATTCTAATTTGTTGCAATTCTTACATCGAAAATTCTTGTGTTCAAATATAATTTTAAGTTATTTTTTTTATTTTGAATTTGCATCCAAATACATCAGAAGCTATATACGATTCAATTAATGCTCCGTTTCGAACCTTCAGCCCACAAAGTGCTTAGCCACTTTTATCAGGATACAATGTATGCCGCAATTTCAAGTCATTAATTGTAAGTAATTTGTTAAAACACAATTAATGGCACAAAAATGTCAGTCATGTAGCCACCCTTATTATTCACAGCTTAAACCCACATAAATTATGTTAAAGCTGAAAAAGCAAAAAAACGCCTAAATTAAACTGTAAGCCTACATTTAAGCGCTTCTTTTATTACTATGTATATTCGCTTTTTTGTGCTTCAACATTTTGACCTCTACTGTAACCACTTACTACCAATTTATGGTAAAGAATTTAACTTTCTTTCTGTCTTCCTATTCGGTGTCTCTGTAAGCATTTGTTGTTGTGCTTTTAATTTTTTGACAACTTTATGGAAACAAAGTGGTACAGAGTCCAACAACAACAACTACAGTAAAAAAAACGAACTTTTGCAACCCTTGCAAAATGGTTGTAAACTAGATTGTCGTTATGCGTTGGAATTTAGTAGCATTTTCTAAGCCCGAGCTAAACTAGGAGCAGGAAGCAGAATAACAAAATTAGTATGCCAAATGCGTGTAAATTTAACTTTTCATATATTGCGAAGGTCTTGCCAGTAAAAAAAAGGACTCTAAAAGTGTCAAAATTTCTCGATTTATTAAATTTTCATGAATTAAGCCTGCAAATAAAAAATTACGAGAAAAAGGATCGAGGTCAACTGAAAGTTCCAAAAGCAACAAAAGGACATGCAAATTTTTGTATTCGAAAAGGCGCAATGAAAAGGGTGGTTTTTTGTAGTCCAGTTTATGCTTAACTGCAAAATGGGATCATTGTATTAAAATAACAAAAAGTTAAATGTTTAAATGGATTTACCGTGACAACGTGTCATGGATATATATTTTCAGGAAAATTAAAAAAAAGAACAATATGCGTTGTACTGTTTGTAAATGTTTTTTTTTTTTCAAAACATATCAGAAAATTCAATAGAATTTTGTATACGTACGCACGGCAGTAACTATCAAGCACATGCATAATTTACGTCATATTTTAAGTTATGGCACTTTTTCATCTTTGTTCTAGAATATCGTTAACCTTCTACAGCACAGTCATCAGCATGAATATGAAAATGATGAAGCTAATGATTATGGTGATGATCATCACAACTGTCAACCATCATTGCATTCATGCATAACTAACTGCGTTCAACCACACTTCAATTTATGTCATTCACAATGTTGCTGCCATTGCTCCTGCTGTTGCTCAATTCTTCGACTATTTTTTGACTTCAATTTTTAACCTTTTCCTCCTCATCCATACAATCGGCTGCCTATTTCTGTCAGAGCGACCTGCTTTACTATCACCAACAATTACGTGACTTGCTTGATAAAATACCAAAGCAAAAAAAGACAAGAAGAAAAAATCCACAGATATTCAGCAGCTACCAAATTGCCAGATTAAGCTTAACAAAGAAAAATAAATTTATGGAAAAAGAACTTTTGTTAAATTTAAGAAAAAGTTTATAAATAAAAAAGCAAAGAAAGGAACAAATATGTGAACCCTATTTTCATTATCATATGATTAGTTTTCGCCTAAGTCAGCAAATGCTCGGAACTCACTGCTAAACGCACTTTTTATAAATCGATGTTTGCAAAAATGACGAAGAAAATGTGTCTTGCGACAAACTAGAGTGGGCCGAAGTAAAAAATAAAAAACAATTTCCGAAACATATATTGACACAAGTTCTGAGTAAAGTTCAGGAATGTTGATTTGACTTGAACCTTAAATGATATTCAACTATGGAAACTATGAAATGGAGCTGACATGCCAAGACTCACAGAAAAAATGATTTTTTGATGTTCAATTCAAAAAACTGAGTTGTACTTATTTCTCATAAGACAATTTCAAAATTCCACCAGTCAAATGTTAATACCTCAAAACTTATTTCGTCTTAATTTGCATGTCTTGTAACAACGTGTACAATATCATTAAAAATCCAATTTATGCTAAGAATCCAGAAATGTTTCACTTAAGAATAATACTGATCGAGTTGATTGTAAAATAGGGCTCTGAACTATGAAAAATACGGATAATAAGATGAGCTGCTGCCAAACCAGCTGAGATTGTCATATCAATGAAATCATGTTCCATAAATAGTCGAAAAGAAATGAAAAAAAATTTAGAATGTTTCAATGTGATAAGTTTAAGTGTTGGTTTTACTTTTTCATTTCAGCCCTTAGAGCCAGCAATATATAGTAACATTTCAAATTTTGCACATGTACACAATAAGGGTTCTACTAAATTACCCTTAGTTTTCAATGGTTCAAATATAAAGTGCAATTTAACCATTTCATAAGTCACGAATTTTAGGAGAGTACTTTCGATGGCATTCTTTGTCTATTACAAACTATCAGAAAAACATTTCCGCCCGACCTAAGTGTTGTCAAAACATGATAAATAGTGTTTTGGTCTAAGTCTCAACTTTTATCACCATTTCTTTATCCCAAACTTTAAATTTTTAGAAAAAATTGCACTGAGTAAAAAGTACTAAGAATGGGTCAAAGTGTTCAGAAAAATATATTTTTTTTTTATATAAATATTTTTTCTTTCTTTCATATGAAATCATACATTTTTTTTTTTTCGTCTAAGAGTAATTTTTATAAAAAATTCCTACCTTGTTCTTAGAATTTGTCAAATAACTTTTTTTCGACCATTTTTCCATGAAAAATGGTAAGTAACACAAAAAAAAATGTTGCACAAGTTAATAAGTTTCATCGTTTACAGCGACTCAAGCATCAGAGATAATAAACGTTTTTAAGAACATTTTTTAATGAAACTATGGACCTCTAAATCTTAATAGAATAATCGGAAATCTTACTTTACGTAAGGTATTATGATAAAATTGTTTTAACAAAGAGCCCGCAAACGCTTAAAGTACTCTATTTTTCTTGTCGCCTTAATATTGATGCAACGTTTCGTACCTTTCTTGTCAAAATAAAATAATTTCTGTAGAGTGAAAACTTGTTTACAAAACTGACAACTCGAGAAATGCTAAACACCCTAAAATACATAAGTACACACACGTAAATCCAAATACCAACACAGAGCAGAAACGTAAGTTGGAGTGGTAAAGAAATTCAAAGAATTTTTACTGTCATTGACAGCTGCAGCTAATTTAGTAGAAGCAGAGTAGTTCTTTCGTTCTTTTCTTGAGTGAAAAAAATGTTTATATATATTATATGTGTATGTATGTATGGATGTGAGAATGTTTTTTGGCGAGTGGTTGACAATAAGCTTTACCATTTTATTGCATTTGTCGCGATTGAAATCTTTTTTGGTATTTGGATCTGTGCGTTTCATTTATGCTTTCTTTCGTTCTCTTATTGTGTTTGCCTTTTATTGTTGCTGAATTTCTTCGCACATACTTTTAGGCGCAATAAAACTAAAGTGTATTTTATTAGCTGAGCCAAACAAAAGTGCAAAAATGCTGAGCGTGTGTTAATAATAAAAATTGCGCTATTTTTACGAATGGTAAGAAAGAAGTGAATAAATAAAAGAGACAAAGAGCATAGACTAAATGTGCGAAAGAATTTTATTCAAACAAAGGAATTTTATTTGAAACATAAGCTCAAAATTGGGTTATTGAATAGAAGTAGCTTTCAATCAAATCATATCCATTTCTAACAAATATATTTTAAGATCAAACTGATATTTCTTAAAATAATGCACAATGTCGAAAATCGGTAATTTTTTATAAAAAAGTTCTCCTTTGTTTGTTACTTTTCGATATCAAGTGTGATAAGTTTTTTAAAAACTTTTCATAGCAATGTGTATCGTAGTTTTTGCATGTATGGTGAGTGCCAAGTCCATTATTCTTATCTCACCCACTTCTATGCAAAATTATCTTAAACTTAGTTACTTAATACCACGCTGGCTTCAATTTTTAAAATTTTGCTCCATTGCTCTTGAGCTATAAATGAAGCTGTTCACGAAACTCCATTAATATATTTTTCTTTATTTCGATCAAGAATGTATGCAGTATTTGCTATAACTGGCTTAACAAAATGAAAACACCCTATGTGTTTCATATAAGAAAGATTTCGCTGTGCAACAAATTCCTAAATACTACAATAGCAAAGCAATAAGTTATTTCCATAGCATTTTACCCACTCCCATCAAGAAGTTGTTGAATCGCCGAATCCCACAACAAAACAATGAATTTTCATTGAATTTGGCTTTGTTAATCGCACACACACACACACAAAAACGCTTTCCCTAAGCAACGATGCGTTCAAAATTTCTTATGCAAAGTGAAGCAACAAATAAGCAAAAAGTATACCGAACACCCGCATTGCATAGCAAGTAGCTGAAAATACCAGAAATAGCACCAGCATAGAGAGGGTTGTCAACAAAGAAATGATTGCTTGTGCTCAAGAGGCAGCAATAGCACAACTAGTTCCAGTAGTTAAGTGCGGTTTAATTGCTGTTACCCACATCCTGTAGCAGAAGAGATATGCACACAAGTATAGTAGGTACATCCACACAATAAGTACGTCGCGCACATCCTCGTGTAGATTTTAAATTGCGGAAGAATCTTATCCCAATCACCGAGATGATGATTTCGATCGCCAGTGAACTCATATTCAGCAATAGTTTGTTTGGCAGTTACTGTTCGTCAGTAGTAACTCTCCAAATGGAAGGAAATGTTTCAAGCGATTGTTGTTGAAAGCGATATTAAAATCATCGGACTTATCGGAATTAATGTTTCAGTTTTTAGTGTGAACGCGTTTTATAATTTATATTTAAAAATTTTATCACAAAACTAAGCTTAAATAACATCAGAAGAGATGATCAGTTTAGCAACATAGACACCGTTCTTTACTTTTGACAAAATATTCCCTTAAAACTTCGTAATTATATGTTTAATGGAAATAACAAAGAAGTATTGTCGAATCATAATAAATTAAATTGCATTAAATTTCAGAGGAATACAAAAAACAAATTAAACTTTTCTTAAAGAGCTATTATATCGCCTGGAAGATAGAAAATTCAACAGTTTTCGAAATGTTGGCTGGGTTTTATTATTTTAGTATTGCAAATACTAACAAATATTTGTATTACTATGTATTTGCTAATGTATTTATTTGTATTTAAAAAATGTTGTCCGTGCTTCTCTGCATTTTGCAAATACTTAAGCCCAGCAAACATTTGAGAAATTTCTAAGTCATCTATATATAGGGCGATAACACTAGGCTACACCAAAAATGTTCAATGTCATTTCTTAATTTTTTATGATGTAATTAGGTGCCCTAAGTTCAAAAAAATTTTTGATAGATTTTTCTCACGGTTAGTTTTTTTTTTAAACTTTTTTTAGTGTATTTTCAGTTCATATCTCATCCAAATATGAACCGATTTTGTTCAAAGAAATTTAAAAAAAAGGTAATAAAATTTCCCACAACTCTTGCAAAAAAAAGTTTTGGCTTTAATGTAAGGATTACGAGATAAAAGCTGACACATTTGAAAAAATTGATTTTTTTAAAATTTGTATCCAATTAAAAATAAAATATAAATATTTCAAAATAAATCAATTTAGATCTTTAATTACAAAGAAGAAACTCTTCAAAAGGAAATAATACCAAGTTTTTGAAAATCCGTTCATAAATGCCAAAGTTATAGCCAATTCAGTATAAATTGTCATAATTTAATTTCACCAATTTTTCAGTTTTTTCTTATTTACATATATATTAGTCCAGTAGAATTGGTCGTGAAAATGAGAAAAAAAAATAATTCGTTGCAGCACTCTGACAGCTGAACATTGTTGAACAAGCTCTTGTAAAAGAGGACAAAATAAATCGAACCGACAGCAGGTATCCGGGGTGGAATGGGGTGCATTTTTAAAGGTCGAACACAGATTTTGACGATTTCTGGCTAAATTGTGAATCCTATCAAAAAAAATTTTAGATAAAAGTTTTAGGAAATAAAAAGATCTACAAAAAATGGTTGAAAACCAGTTTTTTGGCTCTTGTTTTTGACAGAAAAGTTTCTATGAAGCTGAAACTTGGGCAAAATATACTTTTTAGTGTTACACAAAGGCAGTAATTTTTTCAGACGGAAATATTAAGAAGTTGTTGTTAAATTTAATTTTGAAACCAAAAACCGAAATTTTCAACTGCGATTCCTCTAAAAACTACACCTCTGAAGGAATTCTGTTTTAGCTCACTTACTTGCCGTTATGTCTTCTTTCGATAAATGGTAAAAAAAGTTAGAAAATATTGTCCCGCGATCAAAAGAATGAAGTATTAATCAACCGCGATTAAAAATGTTTGCTGGGAAAAAGCATCAACATCTTCTGAGAGTAAGCTATATTGTGGTTGTGGTTTTCCGGTGACAACGAAATGTAGTGGCTTTTGGCGTAAAATTCTAAATTTTATTTTCTGTATTTGAAATAACAAGAAGTGGGCGTAAAACCTCCTATACAAACAAATTTTTTTATACGTTAAAAAAACCATTAAGAATAGTTTTAGAAATTTTGCAATGGAAGCATATGACAGCACATAGAACCACTTAACTTGTGGGCGTGGAACCTCAAATATAAGCACAAACTTTTGAACACTAAGCTAAGAAAAGTATTCATATAAACTTTACAAAATTCGGTAATAACGGGTGTTTTTTTTAGAGGTTTGTTTTTCGAATAGAGATAAAACTGGCATTTTATGGTCAAATCTGGCAACTCTAATGTCATTTATGTTCAGTTTGGTTTGACATTTCATCATGAACAGGTTGACAAAAGAACAACGCTTGCAAATCATGCAAATTTATTTTGAAAATAATGGTTCAGTTCGCGAAGTTTACCGCAAGCTCCGTCCATTTTATGGTCGACATAATCGTCCATCAGAGCAATTAATTCGGTTAACCATGGGTCGTTTTCACACTACGTTTACTCTATGTGATAATACGCATCCGCAAAGATGTTGAACAGTGCGCACCGAAGAAACAATTGCCGCTGTAGAGCAAAATGTTAAAGAGGACCCGAATGAATCGATTCGCCACCGTGCACAGCAATTGGAGCTTTGTCCATCAACTTTATGGAAGATTTTGCGCAAAGATCTTGGCTTGCGACCTTACAAGATCCAGCTTGTGCAAGAATTAAAGCCGCGAGACCATGCAATGCGTCGTGATTTTGGTGTATGGGCCGAAAATGAGATTGATCTCGATGCTGATTTTCATCGCAAAATTTTGTTCAGTGATGAGGCTCATTTTTGGTTGAATGGCTACGTCAACAAGCAAAATTGCCGCATTTGGAGTGAAGAGAATCCACATGAGACCCTTGAGACGCCATTACATCCACAAAAACTGACTGTTTCGTGTGCTCTATGGGCTGGTGGAGTCATTGGGCCATACTTCTTCCGAAATAATGCTGGAGAGTCAGTTACCGTTAATGGAGACCGGTATAGAGCCATGATAACCGACTATTTTGTTCCCGAATTGGATGGCACTACATGCCACACAGCGCACGTCACAATCAATTTATTGAAGGAAACATTCGATGAGCGCATAATTTCGCGGAATGGACCTGCCAATTGGCCACCAAGATCGTGTGATTTGACACCATTGGATTATTTTCTTTGGGGATATGTGAAGTCGCTCGTCTACGCCAACAAACCAGAAACGTTAGGGGACTTGGAAGCCAACATTCGTGGCGTTATTGCCGACATACGGCCCCATATGCTCGAAAAAGTGGTTCAAAATTGAACCTGTAGAATTGGCTTTATTCGAGCCAGCCGCGGCGGCCACATGCCCGAAATCATATTTAAACATTAATGGCATAAAATTATCCTTCCAATAAAGCTAAATTGATGGACATTAAAACGATTTTCTTGTGTTTTATTTCAATTCGAAGCTCTATACCTCTAAAAAAAACACCCTATATTTGGTGATATAAGAAAGCACTGAACATAGAGTGAGCGACGTTGCAAAAGCTTCAAGATGATACGTTATGAAAAACGTTGGCTACAGACACAAGCCAGCAGTATAAACCATAATGAAAGGGTTAAGCAAATGGTCGTGATGCTGCTTGCGTAATGAAAAACTCAAGAGGAAGTTCACTAACCCAAAAATATTGCAAAAAAGTTTGTATTTTTGATAAAAGTTCTCGAAAATTTTCAAAGTCGGTGTTTTTGAACTTAATTATCCCGAAAATCGGTCGCGATAGGAAAAAATCAATATCACATTAGGATTCAGTATCAGAAATTATATTGAAAAGTTTATTTGAATTTATACGTGCCAATGTCAAGATTTTTAGAACCACTGATGCTCAATCTGAACTGATTCCTAAAGTATTTTTAACAAAAATTGCTACTTTGCAACGTAGAGCAATTTGATTTAGACGCTTTGAAAAAGCTAGAAATTATCTAAGACCGACCACCAATCATATAAGCCTGTAATCTTATATTATAAATTTGGCTCTATTTTTCGTATTTCAAATGAAAATGGTGAGATATTTTCACCGACCTCAATATTCGAAATGAGAAAGTTCCACGGGGTTTTATATTATTTTATATATAAGCTGTAATCCGTTTCCAAAATTGATACTACACACATAGGAAATTTGATAATCTCTCTCTGACTTAACCAATATAATGCTATCTCAGCAAATATACACACACAGATGCACATACTCAAAAGAACATAGTGCAAACATTTCATAAAAATATGTGTCATACTGTGACCCAAAACTGTTTGCATTTTAATCATGAGTTTGCTTTGCAGCTAACTTACAAATGCACAGGCACAGGCATAATCAAGCACATACGCATGCACATAAAATTTTCCAAATACTATGCATGTCACAACATACACACACACATATATGCTTTAGCAACTATTTATCCTTCTCATGGTCAATGTAAAAAACCACTGCATAATGCGCTGTATGACATATCCGTAACAGTTTCAGTTGAGTTTCTCAGAAACCGAAAAATCTAGATTTCACCAATACTATCCCTGTTGGAATATATACTATACATATATGTGTATATACGTACATATGTATGTGAGTAGTAGTATATCACTAAAAAGTGTGTATTTTTGTACAAAATTTTACCAGCATGAAACATAAATGCCTACGGTTTTTTTTTTTTAATGATGATTGTGCGTTGCATTACGTACTATATACATATATGTACATATATTTATATGACTGTATGGTGCAAAAGTTGCAGATATATCAACTGGAATGGCAAAAACTTTTAAAGTATTCTGAACGACCGCCAATTTAAAGCTTACGTACAGAACAGCATAAAACCAATAGTTTTTTCAACGGATTGATATTTTTAATGGTAAACAGTACTAAAATAACAACCATAAAAGTTCCAGTAAAATTTTCAACAATTTGGTCAGAAGAGGCAAATCATTGCGCTCATTGTGGTATTATGAATTGGGGCTAGCAACTACGAAAAAGTGCTGAAAGTACACCATGCGTTATATTCCAATAAAACTGATTTGCAAATTTCAACTTTCAGTCCGCTAATGAAAAGTGACTAGTAGATTTTCGACGGCTGGAAAATAAGGGCTGAAACCTACACAAAAATCTTTTTTGGCAATTTTTCAATAATCGTGGGTGCTAAGTCCGGAGTTTTAAAACCTTTCAAAATGTCTTAAATCAAAACTTGTCATTTCTCCTTTCGACCCCAATAAATCAAATACCAATTGCATTTAACCTTAACTACCTGTTGCGAACTCGTGAGAATTTCTATTTCAAAATTTGTGCTTCTAGCGCAGTTTTGTAACGTGGTTATACATTTATTTATTTCAGAAATAATCATATAAAAAAGTATTCATTCATATCATAATGTGCCTTATCTTAAGTCCACACTGTTTTTTAGTTACAAATTCTGTACATCCTGTCCCACTGTGCATTATTGAAAATTGTGAGAAATTCTTTTTTTATTTTTAATTTAAAATTTTTGTTACACTTCTCAGTTTTCGTACACTTTGCAACTTCAGCCAGAGCCAAATTCAGCAATTCGGTCACCAATGACGGAACATCATGGTCGTGGCTTTCGTTGCCGCCATCGTCACTAAAGGCTTTGAACCGTAAAATAGTTCTGCTCTAGTGAACGGTTCAACGGCGCGTCATTATTGTTGTAGTTGTGTATATTTTTTTAGTGTTGTTGTATCTGTTATTGTTGTTGTCATCGTTGACTGCTGTTACTGTTAATGTTGGTAGCCTGCAACGCGACAAACGACCAACCAACGAAGCATCCACATTTGGTGCCAACAATAAAATGCATTGAAGTTAATCGTCAGTCAGTCAGCAAGCAAGCAAGTAAGCTACAATCACGACGACGACAACGGCGACTGACGGCAGATTTGGCCAACGACTATTGGAGAAGTAAAATTTGAAATTAGGATAAAGTAGACACTGGAACAGCAGCAACAGTATCATCATCCAGTAAGGTTTTATTATTTGTAGATGTCATGCTGCAATATATGTATATATATGGATGTTTTAGGCACAGTAGAGCAAAATTTATTACGCCTGTAGTTGATTGAGGATAAAGCTTCATTTTTTCTTACAATATAGTACATAGAAACAGAGATCCATCAGGCTAATAGCGAAATCGCCAAAAAAGGGGCAACTTGATTCTAAGCTTTGGGCTATTATAGAATTTCAAATTAAAACAAGCAGCGCATGAAAGAATGATTTGCCGAGAAAAATCTAAAAAGTTCAAGTTCAACATTGAAAAATATTTAAGAGTTGTAAAAGCCGATAAAAAGATATTACTATTAAAAATTCGCTTCGAATAGAATTAAAAAAATATCGAAAAATTCACTTCAATCCGAAATGTTTCGTTTAGTATCGGATAGTATCGATAATATAAAGCGCTAGTAGAGAAAATCAAAAAATATATGAAAAGTTCCGAAAAGCGCCAAAGGAGTTCGAAAAATTCAGTAGAACTTACATAACTACAAAAGAAACTATATTCGAAAAATTAACGAATACTTATTTTCAAAAAAATTTAAATATTCTTACTAATTCTAAATATATCGAATAAAATTGGAAACAAATCGAATACTAAAAAGCTAAAATTTATTTACAGAGGCTATATTCAAAAATATCCAATTATATTGAAAAAGTTGAAAAAAAGTTTAATGTAGTCGGAAATATATAAAAATATGTGTGTTAAGTCCGATGGTATTGCGAAATAATCGATATAAAACTAATAGTATTGAAAACATTCGATCGTATCGTTAAAGTCCCAAAGAATTTAAGAGAAAGAGAAAACATTGAAAAGGCTATCCTTGAAAGAAATTTCATTGAAACGCTATGTGAAGTTGATGCCAGAAATATCGGCAAAAAAAAATTTATTTTATTTCACTACCAGTGAAAAATTTTCAAGTTCTTTAAATCACCGCTTTAGTTTCTGTAGTCAAACAAAATTGCTTGGTATTTGCTTATACCAACTCAGTAATTGATTTCTTTCAAGATCCCTGTGAATTGACAAATTGACTTTGCTACTGTCGTAGTCTTCACTAACCACAGTGCTTTTGCATTAAAATGTCATTGCACATCTTTAGGCTTAAGCCAACTAGTTTGGCCTAAAAACTAGTTTGGCCGGTAACATAAGTATATACTTATTCCAGTTCTTTACATACAACCCTTTAAATATTTCTGGAAAATTGCAACTCAATTAAAAAAAAAAATAAATCTCACTTTTTTCGCGTTCACATTTTTGCTCTAAAGCGATCTTTTCCAAAAAAAAATTAAAACCTATCTTTCAGAACATAGAAAATGCTTAAATTGTATAGCGAAGACGGAATCTTAAATCAAAAAAAAATTCATAATTTCTTTTGAAAACTTTTATTTAATCGAACTAGATGAATAATTTTTTTGTGTGCGCTTGTGATCGACTTGAACTAATTCCATTTTCTCTGATGTTTGCGATATGAGTTAATAATCTATGAAATTAGAAAAAGGTTTTTTTTTTTGCTTTTAAAAAAGCGTTATGTTCTATAACTTCTGAAAAATCAATATTTTGAACCATATCTTTCTCATTTCATTCGAATGTCCTTAGCTTATAGAAAATCGCAAATACGTTTTTTAATTTTAAAATTTTAGCATTCTCCTTTTCCCACTTTGCGCACAAACTGTAGTCTTAAGTAAAATCCTTATAGAAAATCCTTAGATAAATTCAAACGTTAGGGAAAAGATCTTATATCCAGTTTTATCTGATGAAGTTCAAAGCATCTAAAACGATTCGATCGTTTTTATATACATACTTCGTTATATTAGTTACTCGAAATATCAACTGCTAAATATTAGATGTTTCTTTGGAAGTCAGGGTTTTTTAAAGTCAATAATTTTTTAAACTTTCTCCCAATGCAGATCCTCGATTTTGTAGAGAAATCCGCATTTACTTCACGTTTCTGGCACGTTCTATGCATTCCGTTCGTCTTGAGTTTCATAATCAAATTGTTGTTCAACTTATCTTATCCAATTAATTTTTTGAAGATGAGATTCTTGTGTGTACAAATAATCATCTTTTCTCAGAAAATAACATCTTTTCCTTATATTTGTTGTGCTTGAAAAATAATTTAAGTCGGTTTAAATTTTAGAAAGTTATATGAAAAATTTGTCGGGAGTAGTATTCGATACTACCTAATGTATTGCCATAGTATTTGATTGTTTTCGATACCTTGATTTTTGCTCATTATTGCCAATTTTGCGCATTTTCTTTTAAATGCATTTTTAGCTAATTTTTGTGCATTCCCGTAAATGTTTGCATATTTTCAATAGTTTCCATATTTTTTAGCATACTTTCATGCGCTTCCGTGCACCAATGCGAATTTTCACATTTTTGCATATATTGGCACGTTATCGGATGTTTTTTTGTATGTTTCAAGCGTGTTTTTCGATTGCACTCTTTCAGTGGCCTTAATGCGTACTTTTCACGCGTTTTCAAGCACTTCCAAGTTATTATGGGCCAGATTATATATTTTATTTATTTCTTATGTTTTCATTCTTGATTTCAATTTCAATTAGGAAGTCAATACAATTTTAGTTTATAAGAGAAAACATACCTCTAAGCTTCACCAATAATAAAAAAACAAGTGACATTTTCAGGGTTCAAAAGATTGAACATTACCACTGTATGACAATATTTTTAAGAGATACGTTCTGTCCACCATAGCCAGGTTTTTTTTACTATTTTTATTTTCTTTTCAAATGTCCGCCTATCTATCTGTCTTTGTTACTCTATCTGTCATCTCGTTTGTTATGTTCATTCGCTATGTCATGTGTCAGTGTCTAGTTCGTTTGGTCCTTAGTCCAGCTGCTGCCGCTGGTAGCACTGCTGCATGCAAATAAATGGATAACTTCATTGTCATATTCATCATTTGGTTTTGTAGCTGCTGCCGCTGCTACAACTGCCTTAGTGATATTGCTGTTGAATGGAAATGTCCGCTGTACTGTTTGCACTGCAAGTTGGCTGCAGGATAGTTAAAATTTTTGTTTGTAGGAGTTATTGTGAGAAACAAAAAAGTTGGAAATATAAGAATTCCCATAGGCATAAATCATTTCAAATATTAGAAAGCATGAAACAATAAAATAAAAAATCACAATCAAAAATTGTAGACTTTTTTATGTGACAATGGCTGTGAATTTGATAGTTTCATTGGGAACATGCTAAATAATAAGAAAAAAATTTACATTTTTTCATTATCATTAAAATATACTGCAAAAATAAGAAAATTAAAATTTTTTTTCTTATTGCTTGAAAAGGTTTACTTAAGCTCATAAGCTTTTTACTAACATACATACATAAACGAGTACATATGAACATATTTATTATGCGGCAAGCAACAAAAAAAAAATTAGGTTAAACTTCTTAAGGTTAATCCTTCTTCTTATTGCGTAACTTATTGTTTGTTACTTAATTGTTATGTCAAAATTGTGCGCTCAACTTGACGTCTAACAAATGAGTTATGATGCATCGAGGAAAAAAAACTTTTCACATTTTTCCTTCGCTTGATTGTGAAATATTCTCACAGCATAAACAATATTGACATATACTTAGAAAGTGAGTTATGTGCAAGTTGGAGAATAAGGTTTATGAGAGAATTTCTCTTACTTACATGCAAAGAAGAAATAATGAAAAAAAAAAAACTGTTTCATTGCATACATGTTTCTTTTTTTCTACATTTTAACCCTTCGGTGAACATTTTGCGTGATTTTGTAAAAATTTTGAAGAAATAATCATTGATAAGTAGTTTACCAAACTTATTCTGGGACTCATTATATATATCGGTCATTCTTTTGATAAGTGCACACTTCGTTTTTTTTTGACGTCTTTGAACATTTTTTGAAACAAAATATCTCAAAAACTATAGTAGATGGGATAAAAAATCATTTAATCATATTTGTAAAGAAAGACTATAAATTTATAAAAAAAGTTAAGAAAATTTAAAGAAATTTGATAAAATACTAAGTTTTTTAATTAAAAAAATTTTTCTCAAAATATTTTCAATACAACATATTTTTATTCTTTTGATTTTTTTATATTTTATTTCTCAATCAATCTTAAGAATGCATGTGCATTCGACACTCCATCCATAACCTTGGAAACAACGAACTTTTTACTGATGACTTGCACCATGTTTTTTCAACACTTGATAAAGTTAAAGTTTTTTGACACTTGGAGTAAGTATCGAGGTTGAAAAATATTGTCTTTGATAATTTATGAGTGTATAATAGAATTAAGGATTATGAATAATTTTGAAAAGAGTTGTAAACATTTTTGAAAGTGAATAAAGCAGATATTGGCAAACTATTTAAAAGCTGAGTGGCCATGGGTCAATAGAATGTAAAGTAAGACATTTATATATAATTTAACATTTTTCAGTCAGGCAAAGATCAATAATTGTGATAACTCACACAAATTTAGTAATTTCTTAGTATTTATTTATTAATTGTACAATTAGAAGTGCTAGGAAGTGAATTGATCTAAAAGTATTTGCCCTAAGTCTTTTTGAGGAAAACTCTATCAAATACGTCAAAAACCTTAAAAAACGTTGGTGCAAAAATATGGCAAAGACTGCCTAGAACATAATATACTGCCTAGAAATTTGTTACATTAAAATAATTCCAATTTGATGATAGAAATTTTCCCAACTTGATTCATTCTCAAGATTTTACTCATTATGTATTTCGCACAATACTTGTCGCAGAATTGTATGTTGTTTGTTGTTGGATTCTATCGTTTTATTATTTATTCCACTACTTCCTGAATGAAGTTATATGACGGTAAAACGTTCATTCCATAAATAAATAAACACTTCTTTGGCTTTTTTCTCGGATATTTTTTCATTTTTATATATTTCTTATTACTTACATCTAAAGGTGAATTTTGAAGACATTTAAACATCAAAAAAAATATTTTCAAAAATGCTATGAGCTTTCATAAAATTTGTGCAAAAGTTTTTTGGAACGGAATATCACAAAAAGTGTGGGGAATAGAACACAAATCACAATATCAGTTTTGTTTAAAAATGCTTAAATTTTATAAAAAAAATAAATTTTCTTAAGCAAATTTGTTTGAAAATGAATTTTATAATTTATAAAAATGTTTCTCAAAATATCTTCGACACAATATTTATATAATACAGGGTGTTTTTTTTTAGAGGTATAGAGCTTCGAATTGAAATAAAACACAAGAAAATCGTTTTAATGTCCATCAATTTGGCTTTATTGGAAGGATAATTTTATGCCATTAATGTTTAAATATGATTTCGGGCATGTGGCCGCCGCGGCTGGCTCGAATAAAGCCAATTCTACAGGTTCAATTTTGAACCACTTTTTCGAGCATATGGGGCCGTATGTCGGCAATAACGCCACGAATGTTGGCTTCCAAGTCCCCTAACGTTTCTGGTTTGTTGGCGTAGACGAGCGACTTCACATATCCCCAAAGAAAATAATCCAATGGTGTCAAATCACACGATCTTGGTGGCCAATTGACAGGTTCATTCCGCGAAATTATGCGCTCATCGAATGTTTCCTTCAATAAATTGATTGTGACGTGCGCTGTGTGGCATGTAGCGCCGTCTTGTTGGAACCACAACTCATCCACATTCATGCCATCGAATTCGGGAACAAAATAGTCGGCTATCATGGCTCTATACCAGTCTCCATTAACGGTAACTGACTCTCCAGCATTATTTCGGAAGAAGTATGGCCCAATGACTCCACCAGCCCATAGAGCACACCAAACAGTCAGTTTTTGTGGATGTAATGGCGTCTCAAGGGTCTCATGTGGATTCTCTTCACTCCAAATGCGGCAATTTTGCTTGTTGACGTAGCCATTCAACCAAAAATGAGCCTCATCACTGAACAAAATTTTGCGATGAAAATCAGCATCGAGATCAATCTCATTTTCGGCCCATGCACCAAAATCACGACGCATTGCATGGTCTCGCGGCTTTAATTCTTGCACAAGCTGGATCTTGTAAGGTCGCAAGCCAAGATCTTTGCGCAAAATCTTCCATAAAGTTGATGGACAAAGCTCCAATTGCTGTGCACGGTGGTGAATCGATTCATTCGGGTCCTCTTTAACATTTTGCTCTACAGCGGCAATTGTTTCTTCGGTGCGCACTGTTCAACATCTTTGCGGATGCGTATTATCACATAGAGTAAACGTAGTGCGAAAACGACCCATGGTTAACCGAATTAATTGCTCTGATGGACGATTATGTCGACCATAAAATGGACGGAGCTTGCGGTAAACTAAACTGAACATAAATGACATTAGAGTTGCCAGATTTGACCATAAAATGCCAGTTTTATCTCTATTCGAAAAACAAACCTCTAAGAAAACACCCAGTATATGTATAGTGCAGCTTACATATATTATGAAAGAAGAATGCAACTAGATAGTCATTTTGTTCATACCAAGTAAATCAAGTTCTTACACGCGAGTCATATTGTGTTTCTTTCGTACGACCCATGCCTATGTTCTTGGAAACATTTATTTTTTAACAACGATATTTATTAGAAAAATGTGAAAGGATAAACAACGATTTCATCTGTCTTGCTCTGCGTTCATGACAATGACACCTTCATGAAAATAGAAGTCCATAAATATATTTTGAAGAAGGCACGTACACATCAGCGGTAAAAAAATATGATGCCCTCAAGGACGCATAATTGCTTTCTTCAAATGAAATGCAACATGACAAAGCACATGCTGTTTCATTTTTATTATCTAAATACAACCACTAGTGCATGCTCACTACAGAAATTTTCTAACCGAAAAATAGCAATGAGTGGTGAAAACGAGTCATATTATTAAGATGTTCTCTGCTTTATTTTAAATTTAAGTAAATAAATTCCTAAAAACTTTAATTATTTTCCTATTTATTTTATTGTTATATTAAATAATTAATATATTATTAATTAAAATATTCAATTAACGCAATGCAATTTGGGTTTATGTATATATTCAATTATTTTCCAACATGGAATTTTAAAGAAAATTCTATTGACTAAAAATATAATGACGTTTCTTAAAAAACGTTTTTCAAAATATTTACACAAAAAACTATTTATTACAGACTAGCTACACACCACAATTGTTGAAGGGTTAAATATTCTAATAATTCACAACTTTTTCCTTGATTTGTTGATTATTATAAATTATAATTTCTTTCCTGTCCATAAAGTTTTTTTCTGTTACTGATGTCAAATATATCGCGTGATTTAAACTAATCTAACATTTCTTTTTTAAGACCGACAACGACAATAAACGTAAGTCACGGGGGTAAACTTATGTACCCTCCAAAAGTAGTAACACGAATCTACTAGAAACGTGAAGTGGTGGATGAATTACCCCAACAGTAACCACAAAATACCATCAACGTAACAACAAATACACACATGCAAGATACTTGAGACACGTCACGTGAGTGAAGCAATGAATGAATGTACAATTGTATGAGTACCTAAGGAGTGTATGACTGACTGACTGGCTGTTAGATATAGTGTATGACTGAGTGACAGTAATCTTAACAAATGAAAAGTAGATGAAATATTATGCCAACAACAACAACAACACGAAAAGGAATAAAAGTAAAAGCAATAAGTTACAATGGGTAGTTACCATACACTGACACTGACTACTCCTATGAGACTAACAAGGGTTAAGAGTACTAAGTAATGAATGTAAACATCATAGAGCAGGTAAAAAAATTTGAATTTTAATTGTGGACAACGTTCTCAGCAATTTTTAAGGTTGTAGAGGATCAATAAAAGTTGCTGATATAAAAAAAAAATATTTCCCTATCGGCACACTGGAGATATGGCATAGGTAAATTTTTACCCAACAGCTCTCTGAGAGACAAAAAAACTATCGGCCAACCATTATGATCTTTGAATTTGTTTCTCGCTTTTTCTTTAAATTTTCAAATTTTCCTGCATCGATTTTCCACCAAAATTTCGGAAAATATATGTATAACCTAAAATCTACCTCACAAAAATACAGGTTAATCAAAGAAGTTCAGAAAAATTAAATTATTCATTTCAGATCCTTCCTCTACCCAAAAAAGCTTTAAAAACCCAACCCCTCTTACCTGTCGCTTGGTAGGATTTTTTAAAATGTACTCTCCTTTTGGGTAAAAATTTACCTACTAGACCTGTCCGATCCAGTTTTTTGGTTCAAAAATGGCGATAAAGCGCAAATCTTATCAGAAATTAACAATTTTTTTTTAAATTAGAGCTTACAGAAATTCCAACAAATTCTAAAACTTGAACTTAAAAAAAAATCATTTTTTATTATTAAAGTTAAAGAAATAGTTTTGTTTTTAAGCCTTTAATAAATTTTTTTTTTATTTTATTTATTTTTTTTTTAAATTCGATCTCCGAGGGCTAAAATTTCGGTAAGCTTTACTTTAAAAAAAAAAAATTGTTCACTTCCAAAATGATTTGTGTTTTCGCCATTTTTGAAGTAAAAAAAAAAACAATTCAGGATTTTCAATTTGTGTTTTCGCCATTTTTGAAGTAAAAAAAAAAAACAATTCAGGATTTTGAATTTGTAGTTGTTAGTTAACTTTATTGCTATGATTTTTTTTTTTTTTTTTTGAGATGTCGCAAAATTCAGACGGATGCTGAGTTGATAAGTGCATCACCTACAAATTGTAAATTGCGAATTCATATCCAGCTGGCAAGGCGTTTGCTGTTTAATTTCAAGTTTCTTATTGTATTTATGCATTTTTTTCAACATACTCGTATTTGCAATTCCTTATATGCTACCATGTTCTTTTACTTTAATAAATTTTACTGTCTTTATTGACAGCTTACACATATAAACATCATCTCTCCATCCCTCCCTCTTTGTATTTTATCATCTCTCTGTCAGTCAGTCATTTATGATTTTCCGTCCCATGGTGTAAGGATAAATATTATCTACTCGCTTTTATAAATGACGACTTGAGGTTTTGACGTTTAGATTTGAGCTTTGAAGATTGGTGTAGCTGAACCTTGAACAATCGTCCTAGAGTTTATAGATAAAGAAGTAAATGTCTGTTGCGTGGATTTGCTAAATGTAAATTATCTTGAGTCGAGGAGAAGCCAAAAGCAGTGAAGCTCTGAGACCAGTTCAGTGATTTTCTTTACTCTCACTACAAGAAGGTTTCTTTTTCATGCTCTCTTTATGCAGAAATATTTTACTTAGTTTTTTTGTTTGGTGACCAATAGAAGTAAAGGTATTTTTTATGTTGAAACCATGTTGCTCCCTTAATAAGACTTTTGCCTAATGAATGCTTTAGTTTGTATATTATTTATTCTCTATGAAAACTCTTTTAAAGTTCAAAAAAAAATTAAAATAAGTAAACATTTTTATACGAACATCATATATTAAATGTAATGTAAAAACAGTTTGCAAAAAGTTTATAAACTAAGACTGTTAGACTCTTGAAACATTGGCCTTGTATACCGAAATTTGATGTTTTATTTATGACGATTGTGTTTAATAAAACATTGCCTTGTTAGTATATATCCCAACGTAGTTTTTCCTACCAGGTGCGTTCAAAGTATGTACGTAAACCTTCTGACTTTACACTCACGCATATGTTACATTTCTATTCTTGAGTTATAGAAACTATTTATATTAAAGTGTACAAAGAAATTTACCACTGACACGCGATCAGAGTTGTTTTAAGTTGGAAAAAGATTGACCACAAAAATTATTAAAATTCTAGGTCAATGAACAAGTAACTTCTCACCTCTAATTTAAAATTGAAGAAGTTTCTCATATCTGGCCGAATTTTTATGAAAAAAAACTCTTCTTTTCATACTGGCGTACCAGCATTTTGAAATCTCCGTAAAATTTTATGGCACACATTTATAAGAAAACATAAGTTCTTTTGACTTAGTTTTTTAAATTTTTTAGGAAATATTATTTGGAGTCATTTAGATTAAGCTTAAAAAAAAATTTTGACTTAATCAGGAATTGAAGCTGTGACAACTAGCGGCTGTTAATAGTACTGAGATATTTACAAGAATTTTTGTAGGCTTCCGTGATATATCACACATAAAACCTTTGAACTTAAAATTTTCGTACTTGCAAAGTAGAGACAAAATGAATATTTCCTATTGGGACTTTTTGAAAACTCCACGTCGGTTCGATGTGCGTATGCGTGAGTTATTTCAATGGTATTTGTATGGCTGATTGTAATGTGAGCTTAAGTAACGTTTTTATAATAAAGGAATTATTTTTTTTTTATTAAATAATTTATGCATTACGCAAAAGTTTTATGAACCACCTCATTTTTAATGTGGTTTCCTTAACAGAGCTTTTTATTCACTGATTTTTTATTTTCAGTCAGCTTTATAATATTTAATTTTTTCCCTACGCATTTTGAAAAATATTTCACTAAGGTGCGTTGGCGTTAGTGTAATTGTTATCGTCATAACGGCAAGGAGCGTCTAATTTGCATTAATCAAGGTTCCTTTTTTCTGTGTAAGTGTGTTAATTAAAGATTATGCTGTATGAGCTAATGTTTTTTTCATGAGTTTTCAGGATTTGATAATTGAATAATCAAATGGGAATATATGGTATTAATATGCTTTGTTATTTTAATGAATTTTTTTTATTTTTAGAAATATGTAAAAATGTGCGATAGATATGTATGTACTTAAACAATTCCCCACGATTTAAATTTAAAGAGTTGTGAGCTTTTAATATTGTGTGTGCGCTTCTTGAAGTCAGTTGTTTTATATTTTATTAATATTATGTCAAAAAATTATGAAGAACTTGTGTTGTTCGAGAGAAATTCGTTGTATTTTATTTCTAAATTTTTTTTTTTTATTTTTGACCAAAAATTTTACATTCTAAGTAATAATTATTCTAAGCTTAGCAAAAATTTACTATTAAGAAAAAAGAATTATAGGATTTGTTTATGATTTTCGGTTGGATTGTGGCATAAAAGTTCAAGTCACAAGAAGTCATTTTTTTGCTGAAAAAAGTTCAATATTTGATGTAACATTAAGCATTATTTCTGCATAATAACGAATTTGAAAGAAAACATTGTTACATGGAACTGGCTGAACCACAGCAAATGATTGAGTACAAATCGAAAAATAATTTCGACTCCACTCCTCACTGCAATGGAAATTAACTTAATTTATATATCTTAATAAAATTGAAGAACGTGAGCGGTTGTATAACAATCATTTCCTGTTGCTTAGATAATACAAACAACCATGTTTTTCTTTTGAAATTATTATTATGATTATAAAAATTGATATTGTATGTATATGGTTATTTATTTAGTAAATTTGTGTATTGCTGATGCAGAAAATAAGCATTTCTGGCATAAACTTTTATGTATTTTTCAAATTCAGCCTATGAAATATCCTTAGAGATATCTTTAGTATGGTACTTGTATGTAGCTCTCAGTCGGATTATTAATATTTAAGCTTTTTAAGTGTAAATTTTATCGCATTCCAGCTAGAACCATCTAATTTGCAATAATAAAGTTTCATTTTTTCTATGATAGTTTGTTAGTTAGAGATTGTGCTGTATGCGCTGAAGTTTTTCATGAGTTTTTTCATAAATTTTATAATTTAATAATCAAAGAGGTGTATTTAAGCATGCTTTTATTTTTCAAAAAAAAAATTTTAAGTGTGAGATAAAATTATATTTCGAAAGATGTGTATTCTTGTAATGAGTTTTAAGAAATCTCTCTTAACCAATTTCGCATAGTTTAAACTTAAGGAGTTGCAGACTTTTTATTATTTTCTAAAAACGAAAATTTATGTTTACATTGCTTAATTCGAAAGTTACACGCAGATTTTTTTTTGGTCATACCACTGTAGTTGAAAGTTAACATTGGTTACACCAACCAGTTTTGGCTATCAACGAAAAACAAAAACATTCATTTCATTTTACTATATATAGATAAGTTGGATTTATATGAAGCCTTCCATAGATATATCGTTGCTAAGTCAATTTGAGAAATAGATCAAGTATGTGCTCGCCAATGCAGGCTATAAGGTACTAAACTTAAAACTCCAAGTTTTGTAAAAATAATGAAAAATTAATAAATTTTGCATTGTTTATAAAAAATTATTATTTCCAAAAATAAATTACAATCAAAGATGACCAAAATATCAAGCTAAAGTCATTGAGACTTCGCTAAAATTTCTCTTAAGCACTAAGTAAACAGAAACTTGTTTAAGGTGTCTTTTGATTTTTTATCTCAAATATAAAACAAACTTAATATAAATAAAGTGTACACCAACCCCTCTAATGGGTGCAACAAAATAATTAATTAGTTCGTAGTAATACGAAGTTATTTTTTCGTTTTTTCCGAGTTATTCAAACTCTTTCAACTGTTTCAACAGTTTTCAACCTTTTTCAACTTTTCTCATCATTTTCCAAATTTTTTTGACTTTTTCAACTCCATTCAATTTCGAGTTTCTCAACCTCTTTCAACTTTTTTCGAGTTATTTAACCTTTTTCAACTTTTTTCAACATTTTCCATATTTTTTTGAATTTTTCAACCTTATTCAACGTTTTTGGAGTTATTCAACCTCTTTCAATATTTCTCAACAAATTCCATATTTTTTCAACTTTTTCACGTCACTCAACTTTTTTCGAGTTTTTCAACCACTTTCAACTGTTTCAACATTTTTCAACCTCTTTCAACTTTTCTCAACATTTTCCATATTTTTTCGAGTTTTTCGACCTTATTCAACTTTTTTCTAGTTATTCAAACTCTTTCAACTTTTTTCGAGTTATTCAACTTCTCTCAACTGTTTCAACTTCTCTTAACATATTCCAAGCTTTTTCGGCAGCTTCAATTTCATTAAACTTTTTCCGAGATTTTCAACCTCTTTCAATATTTCTCAATATTTTTCATTTTTTTTGCGATTTTTCAATCTCATTCGACTTTTTTCGAATTTTTTAACATTCAAGCTTTTTTGAGATTTTCAACTTTTTTCGAAATTTTAAACTTTTTTGAGTTTTTCAATCTCTTTCAAAATTTGCAACACATTTCATATATTATCGACTTTATTAGTCTTTTTCAACCTCCCTCAATTTTTTTCAACATTCTCGATATTTTATCGACTTTTTCAACCTCTTTCAATTTATTTCGACGTTTTCAAGCTCATTCAACTTTATTCGCGTTTTTTCAACATTTTCCATGTTATTTCGACTCTTTCAGCCTCTTCAGCTGTTTCAACATTGTTCGAAGTTTAGTCAATCCCTTCCATATTTTCCGACTTTTCGAACATTTTTCAGCTTTTTTAACCTCTTTTGCCGTTTTACTACATTTTCCATATTTTATCAAGGTCTTTCATCTTTTTAAGTACTTTTCAATTTTTTTTTGACATATGTAATTTAACCTCATTTCACTTTTTCAACATATTCCATATTTTTTCAACTTTCTAAGCCTCAAAACGAAAAACCGAACTAGGGTCGGTCTCCAGGTACTCTAAACATTATAAAAAACGCCGCATGATATATTTCCTTGTTCAGTGAATTTTAAATGAAGCTTTTACTTCACAACAATAAACATAAATACCTACATATATTAAATGTATATATAATAAAGGTTATATATTTTGAAGGTATTTTCTAATATTAAAAAATCTTTACTACAAGAGTATGTTTTTGAAGTTATGCTCTTATGATCAAATACTGTTGACGTTATTTAATATTTCATGCATATGTCACCAATATCAACAAAAATTTCAGCAAATTGCATGCCCACATGAATATATTCTCTCTACAATTGTATAATAATGTTTTTTTTTTCTTATTATGTATTCTACTGCACACGACGAGCAAAAGATGTTGCAGCAAATAATAAATAAACAACACTTGCAAATTCAAGTGCAAAACTAACACCAACAACAATTATAATAAAAACAACAATGACAACAACTAAAACAATAACACTTGTCTTTACGAAGAGCAGAAAGGAAAATAAAGAAGAAACAGAAAGTATAAAGCAAAGAAACTGCAGCAAAAGTCCTTAAGAATACGATATAACAACAAAATGTGTGTTGATTCTGATGTTGCTCGTCGCAAGTGTGATATTTGCAAAGCTGCTGTTCTTGATATCCTAAAGTGTCAAAATACTTGCATATTGGGGTGTATCTTTTAAAAGAAGATACATTGGGTGGTTACATTGCAATACAGATTTGATTAAATTTTTTCTTTAAAGAATTTAATTAATTTGTTTGTTGCAATATAAAATATATAATATATTTAAATTAGATTATGCTGAGATGAAAATTAACATTTCAAACATTTTTATGAATACTGAGCTTTTAATTGATGCGCTTAGATGTAAATAGATGTGAGTAACATTTTATTATAGTACAAATATTAATTTAAGAAAAAAAGCTTATTTGTATATATCGGTCACTCTTTTAAAAGCAAAAAGTATAATATGCATTTTATTTTCAGATCTTATAACTTTTATATTCGTAAATAGTACAGTATTTTAGGATTCTGAACTCAAGGTAAGATTTTGTTATACATATTTTCAACGATGTAATTTACTAAGTAACATAGTAAATTTTATCAGTATTTTATTCAAAATATACTTTTTGTTTAAGTTATGCTTAATACCAATTGCTTTTTAAAACCTTCTTTCCTTCTAAAGGTTTTAACGTAAGTGCCACCCATGCACATATGCAAATGTGTTGCAAAAGAAAAAAAAACTTTTCCTCTTCAGTCATTTTTTTCTTTAACCACTTGACTCCTCAATGGTGATCACTTTACGTTGTTTATATATATTTTTTATTTGCTTTTTATATTGCGACAGTTTCAATGTTCGGTTGTAAATGTCTTTTGTTACATTGAACCAACTGTTGTACACAGTTTGAATGCTAGAAAATATACACACGGTTTGGTTGGAGGAGAAAAAACTCAAAAACACAGCTGATTATATATTTTATTTCAGCTAAGGAATACTTGAGAATAGTTTCAGCTAAAAAAATATTACATTTTCCATAGAACGCAATTGTAGAATTAAGTCAAAAGAACTAAATGCAATCCATACCAATGATGTCATTTTCAGTACATACAAATGTATATACTTCTTCAGTATATTCGAGCTGTGAAAAATATGCAAGTACAATGGACTCATTTTTAGTTCATTTGATACTAATATTATCATATATATTGTCAGCTTTTAAATTTTCTGGTTCTCCATCATATAAAATTCATTTTTTGTCTGTCTGTCCTTTATGGACGAGGAAACTATCCAGCCGATCTGGATGAAATTCTTACAGTATATTAGTATCGATCAGGCGGGTGTATAGGCTATAAATCTTTTATTTGGGGTGCATTTTTAGGGTGGCCACCTAAATATTTTAAAAATAGCGGTTTCTCAAAGGCAGACAAATCGATTCTCATGGAATTTACACAGTATGGCTTTCATATTAGGGGCAGAGATTAGATTGTAAAAATTTTATTAAGGGTACATACTAGGGGTGGCAATCCCGGAGCTTTTTTGAGTTTCGGGATTTTCGGGATCGAAGTTTCCAATCCCGGGATCAATCCCGGGATCAATCCCGGGATTGTTAGTTTTCGTAAATGCATACAAAACTACAAAAAAAACGAGAAGTTTATACTATTGTATACGATATAAAATTAAAATTGCCTTATTTCACAGAACAAGAACGCAAAATAATAGAAAAAATAATAGCTTAAAAATTGACTTAGAACACTTCGAGTGGTAATACATCTAAATCACATTTACGTAGTTTGACTAGTAGACGATAGTCAATATTAAAAGGAGATGATAGAGAATAATCAAGCATCCGAAAATCCCGGGATTGCCTCTTTGTAATCCCGGGATTACTTTAGCCTATATTTAGAGCAAATCCCGGGATCCTTGGATTGCCACCCCTAGTACATACCAAGAGTGACCCTCATACAAAAATATTTTTAAAAATACCACGTAGCTCTTATGTTAAGAAGCATTGCTTAGGCTACAAAACTTTTATTAAGGGTGGCCCTCATACAAAAATATTTCTTAAATATCATTTTCTCAAAGACTGCTTAATCGATTCTCATGGAATTTACACTACGTGGCTTTAATATTTAGAGGCACAGATAAGGTCGTATAAATTTTACTAAAGGTGCATACTTAGGATGGCTCTGATACAAAAATATTTTAACATACAGACAAGTTAGTCGATTCACACCGAATTTACACCTAGTAGCTGCTATGTAAGAGGAAAGCTTAGCCTACAAATCCTTTATTTAGGGTGCATACTTATGGTGGCCCTCATACAAAAATATTTTTTAAATGTTATTTTTTTAAAGACCGCTTAATCGATTCCCAAGGAACTTATGTACACCACATGGCTTTTATATTAAGAGGTACAGATGATGTCGTAAAAATTTTATTTTCGGTGCATACAAAAGTATTTTTTAAATAAGGGATACCAGATAAACTGCCTACAAAAGTATTTCACCTGAAAAATTTGAAATTTTTGTAAAAAAAAAAAACAAGACCTTGATAACTTTTCCCATTTGAAATATTTTTTGAGCAAAAAAAAAAAAATAATAAAAAAAAGTTCCTCAGTTTCTCTGCACAAAAAATATTTTTGAATGCAAAATTCAAAAGTATTACATTTCATCCAAAAGTAGTCCATTTCATGTGAAAAGTAGTATTTTTGCCTGGCAGTAGTAGCCCATTTACTACTAAAGTATAACATTTGGTAACTCTATTTTAAATAGAATTTTAACAAAGACCGCACAGTAAATCTACACCACGTGGTCCACATATTAAGAGGCATAGCTTTCGCAAGATTTGTCCTTACATTGTATTTTTTTTCTTGCGTAAAATTTTTAAAATAACCCCAAGACTATTAACTAAATTGCACGATTGACAACACTGCATTGGAATTGATACATTTCAATACTTTTTCTAAGGACAGTCTCAAATGTTTTATTTTATTGAAATAAAAAAAAAATTAAACGAAATTTTCTATTTACGGTGGCGCGAAGCTCGCAGGGTAATACTAGTATGACATTAAATAGATTCCGACTCTAAGTTCAGTACATTCTCAAATTCCCATACATACCGAATTCAAGAAAGTTATCAATTTCAATACAGGATTTTAGTACTGAGGAAACTGGAAAAAAAATATTTTTTTACTGGATTCTTTGATATACACGCGGCATTGTTTGATAAGCAACGATATTTATGATTTTTATATATTGTTCAGTGTAAAGTAAATTTTGAATAGACTTAATTATTAAAAAATTTATTTTTTTTAAACTTACGAGTATTTCAAATCTTATAATAAAAATAGTTTGCTTTAAATAAAGTTGTTTAAACATTCATTTATTTATTAATAAAATTTTTTCTCAAAATATCTGCGACATGACTAATGTTTTTTTTTTGCTTTTGATTTTCTTTTTTCTGTTACTAAATCGAAATTCTTAAAATAACTTCGAAAAATACAAATTTTTTATGAAGGCTCGTATGAGTTCAATTATATTATATTTTCCAATGAAAAATATTATATATATAATAAAATATTTTCCATAAAAAAAAAACAAAATAAAAAGAAGATGTTGTATCGAAAATATTTATAGAGACATTTTTATAAATAAAAAAATCAATGTCTAAACAAATTTACGTAACTCATTTTATTTTTTTAAAAAACTAAAGCATTCTAAACAAAAATTACTTAATATTTTTTAATATATTCCTTATAGTTTTTGAGATATTTCGTCACAAAAATTGTGTAAAACCGTCAAGTGTGTAGTTATTTAAAGAATGAATCTTATTCGTTAACCAGAAAACGAATATATTCTTTACTTAAATTGATTTTATGATATAAGCCATTTTATTATGTCATCAAGTTTCATGTAATCCCACATTTATTTCCAAAATTTATGTCTTACAATTCCTTTAAATTGTCTTCAATTTATTACTTTCTAATTTTTGGCTTAATTTTGTTATCCAGTTTTGCTAATTAAAAGTTTATACCCAAAAGGCAACTATTTTACTTGGCTAACTGAATCAACCAGCAGGCCACATTTCCCACTGGATAAAACAAAACTTTTCAATTTCGTTGTTTTGTGCAAACATTTCTTTCTTATTTGTTGTTACTTTTTTCCTATAGTTTTGTTTTTTTGTGAATGATGGTGAATTTTAATTTAAAGTTTTGTCTAAGCATAACAAAGTTTTTTGTGTTTTTGTTTGCAAATTTCTTATACAATTAATGTTTTGATATGATTTTTAAAAGCATTTCACAAGTTGCTTAGTTATCTTTTTTTTTTTTTTTTTTTTTGAAGAAATAACTAGGGCTTTTGCAGCTGGAATCAGCCATCCAATATGATAAAAAAATTTAAATACCTAATTGATTCAATTATATGTATAGCTAAGTCACAAGTAATGAATTTGCAGTAAGTAAATTTTAGTATTCGTGTGTGAAATATATCTTGCTTTAAATTTTCTTCCCCTCAAAAATTAATTTACATATTTTTTGATTTAATTTCTGCAACAGTTTCATATAACATTGCCTTGCACTTGAACTAAATGTTTAATTTTAGTCACAACGTAAAGGAGAATTACTTGACACATCAACTACGCATAGCATGGGTAGAAGTGTGTCTCAATAAGCTGTTGAGGGTACGTTGACTGCGTCAGAGCTGCTGATAAGGAAATGTTAATTAAGAGAAAAACTCAGCAATAAGGGAATTTTCGTATTTATTTTGTATATTGGGAGTTGTACAAAATCATTTATTATTATTATAATATTTTAAAATGTTCTTTGCAGAAGCATGGAAAGTCTTAATAAGACATATATAAGACAAAAAGGGCTCTGGCTAGTCGAGACGTTACCAATACCTCTTTTAGAAGTCCATATATTGCATCTTAAGAGCTACTACTACTAATGGTTCTTTTTTTGCGACAGTGACAATAGGAATATCTATCGTTGTTGAAGAATTTTTTGGTCTTCCACGGGTTTCAACCACTTGTTTAGCTTTTAAAGCGTTTTGGATGAAAAAGTTGACTAAACCATGGCTTCGGCATTAGTACGAAGACTTTGGCCGTAATTTCTGAGTGCCTCTCCTCGGCAGTACAATGTTGATTTCTTCCCATCTATGAAAATTTTTTCTTTTTATTTTGATATAACTAAATATGAAAATAAACGAAATTAACGAACTTGAACGAAAAAGCCGATCAGATTGTTGCAAAATTAAAGAAATGATTAATGTACTTATTATTTTGTCCAAGTGAAATAAGCCCTATAAATGAAAACATACGCGTATAGAAAAATTCGGGGAAAGCCCTTCTTCTTTTTCACTTTTAAAGGCATTGCCATATTGAAATTATCAAAATAAAAAACAATTTCCATATATATTTTCAGTAAAACAAAAAATAATTGAGAACTAATAAGTGTACTTATTATTTTGACCATATGTGTACATATCAGTAATAGCAATTGTGTTTTGTCGAAATGTACTGGATGGAGACTTAAATTGTCATTTTAAAACGCCGAATGTACATTTTCGACATGAAGATGGTAAAGTTACCCAAAACTACTAAAATTCAGCAATTTTTTTAAAAAAAAAATATCTGCAAAGTTTACTCTAGGCATATTTCGCTGTCGTTTTGCTAAAAAAGGTAATTTTATAAATGGACGAAATGTTCTGAAAATGCGCATAATGTACTGAAAATGGGCCTTATGTACCGAATGTACTATAACCTTGTCAAGTGTATGTACAGACGACGATTTTCACGACGCAAATGTACTGAAAAAAGTACAAATGAGAAAAAGTCATCACTGATGCATATTAATATTTTTGAAGCAAAGGAATTAGTTTGGAAAAATTATATTTTTGGTAAAAATTAAAGAAACAAAGGACTTGTCTCATTTTAGTTTTCGTTCTTATTGCTACTTTATCAAATAACACATAAAATATAAGTAAGGCTTCTTAAGAGTTGAGGATTTTAGTTTGTTTCAAATTTTTTTTTAGTTTTTGCAAAAACTCAGCAGATCACATGATCTAAGGCAAATATGTACTAACAAAAAGTTTGCCCTGTCGGATGTGATGCCTGCGGGAATAGCCAACTAATGTGCTACCGCACTTTCTTATGAAGTGTGAATTTCTCCCAACGGCAGTTTTTCTTTACATTTGAAAATAAATTTTTTTTACAAAATGCAAGCCCAGGATAACCCCCATTCATGTTGTAAAAAACTCTTGGCTTCTAAAAAAGTCAATTATCTCGAATCTTATTCGCAATCTTTAATGTGGAAATAGAAAACATATCAGTGACAGAGATATACAAATTTGGTTAAGGATAGGTATCTTCATAAAAAACGTGTTTGTGTGCAGCGTTCCTTAGTATATATCAAGTGAGTGGAAATTGTGAATGTTAGTAATAAAATAACATCAAAACAAAAACGGCGATAACGTCATAGAGAAAGAAAAAGCCAGAAACAAAAACAAGTGCAACTGCAATAGTGCTGGGGCACAAAAGCATCACAACCCAGTAGGCAAAGGCAGGAGCTAACAGTGCTTCTGGAAGGCCTTCCATGGTAAGTAAAAGGCCTTCCACCCTCTTTTCAAACGTACTTTCTTTTTTATATGAAATGTCTCAAGAAAACAGGCCTTTCCTAAGTAGGCTTTTTAAGACCGCTTACCGTGGTTAGAAGTACTTGACAAAAATTAAATATTAATACATCGTAAAGACTCTTGATATTAATTGTTTTTTTATCCGCGCCATAAAACATTACAATACATGAAATAAGAATAGAAACAGAAAAGCTTTAAAGAAAATGGGGTCCTTCTTCTTTTGCCTTCTAATATCATGCCTGATAGCACGTCTGTTGTGGGAAGGCATATTATGCCTTTTGTGATTGCATTTTTATTTGAATGAAAATCTAGTTTTAAGAAGTCCTTATATAATCGCAGCAGTGCTAGCAGGCCTTCTCCGAGGCAGGCCTTGCTCATTTGCCTGCAGGGAACTTTCTCGAACAAATGGGCATTGATGGTCCTGAAAACATTACATATTTTAATGTCGAAACTTTTGGTATTAATCGGCAAATATCTGGGATTAACTCGGTGAAAACCACAAATCATAAAAAATCGGTAAATTTTACCATTTATCAATCCTTCGAAATATATGGAGACGTAATCGATATCGCTGCTCTAATCTACGATGCAGTATTGTCGCTGCAATGGATGACTCCATATGAAATTTCATGCTCTTGCTCTTGCGATTTTTTATAAAAAGAATTTGTCAGGTTCTTTATAATTTATTCTTTTCTTGCAACGCCACTGATTTTATGCAAAAAGTTGTTTTCATTAAAACTCTGTCCAATGATCTTAATTTTATTTAAAATCTTTGAAACTATACCAACTGCACTCATTTTTAATAGAAACTTATACTTTGTTTTGTTTACAAAATAGTTGTCATTGAAATTCTATTTATTTAAAATTTTTTATTTTTTGGTTTTGAAACAAAAAAGGATCCCAATATTGAATCATTTCTATTCGGAAAAATCCGGGATTGACAAAATCTTTCGGGATTGCATTCCCCAGTGTGTATACTCATACGGTACTTAGCCATGTAGTTGTTATAATACGTGTGCTTTTGTTTATGAATGTCTCCTGCCTGAGTGTTCGTAGGCAAATTGCGAGCTCAAGACACTTCAAAGCCGTAATAAAAAACAAATATACAAAATAACTTATAACTTGCATTACAAACGGCGTTAAGGTATCTCTTTAAGGGTTTCGTATTTCAAAAGTTATACCATTGAGTGCTTAACATTTTTAATCCTAGTAATTTTTGAACTTTTTAAACTGAGAACAAGCTTTTTATTTGATATCTCAATTAAAATATTTTGCAGCAGTTTTCATAACCGGGATCTTTAAGTTTTCACCTCACCTCACCTCACCTCACCTCACCTCACCTCACCTCACCTCACCTCACCTCACCTCACCTCACCTCACCTCACCTCACCTCACCTCACCTCACCTCACCTCACCTCACCTCACCTCACCTCACCTCACCTCACCTCACCTCACCTCACCTCACCTCACCTCACCTCACCTCACCTCACCTCACCTCACCTCACCTCACCTCACCTCACCTCACCTCACCTCACCTCACCTCACCTCACCTCACCTCACCTCACCTCACCTCACCTCACCTCACCTCACCTCACCTCACCTCACCTCACCTCACCTCACCTCACCTCACCTCACCTCACCTCACCTCACCTCACCTCACCTCACCTCACCTCACCTCACCTCACCTCACCTCACCTCACCTCACCTCACCTCACCTCACCTCACCTCACCTCACCTCACCTCACCTCACCTCACCTCACCTCACCTCACCTCACCTCACCTCACCTCACCTCACCTCACCTCACCTCACCTCACCTCACCTCACCTCACCTCACCTCACCTCACCTCACCTCACCTCACCTCACCTCACCTCACCTCACCTCACCTCACCTCACCACACCTCACCTTTGGAATTACATTTAATTTACATTTGAGCGCAAACAACATTCTATTAGTGCTACATAATTTCTATTACGTGGTCTATTTGATTTTGACTCATAAATTGACCCTTATCCCTTTACCGTTCAGTCCGACCCGATATCGTTCTTATGCATGGCACAACACAACTATATTTTTCGTTTATTTTTAAACAAAAATAAGTTAAATCGCAACTGTAACTCAAAATAAATCAGTTCAACTTCGATTATCCGTGATGGTTGGGACCGAGAGCATCCCGGATAATGGAATCACTATTTTATTTTATTTCTTATAAATTTTCAAAGTTGTAAGTACATAATATGTATGCGCAATTAATGGACGGCCCTTTATAGCACCGATTTACAAAAGTATTTAGTTATAATACTCATTTAATGAAGATCAGCTAGCTCTAGTTATAAAGATATTTTCTAATGATGCGAGCATAAAAGTAACAAAAAATTCTTTTCAGTATTAAAAAACTAAACTGGAAAGAGCTATTTTTGTATCATGTTGTTTATCTCTACCTCTTACTCTTACTTAGTGTGCAATCTATCTCCATATCGAATTTCACTAAAATCGGTCCATTAGTTTAGCTGTGAAAACATATTTTCCTATTGGGAGCGTGGCACCGTCCATTTCAGACCGAATAACTTTTCTCAAGATTCAATCTACCTCTGTACCAAATTCCATAAAAATCGGTCCATTAGCTTAACAATAAAAACAATTTTTCTGTTCGGAGCTGTACCACGCCCACCAAAAGAACATAGAATTTTCAGAAATGTTTTTCAGGGTTCAATCTATATCCAAACTAAATTTCATCACAATCGGTCCATTAGTTTAGCCGTGGAGACGATTTTTCTTGTTAAGAGCGTGGCACCACCCACTCTAAACAAATACCTTTACTCAAGGTTCAATCTATCTCCATGTCAAATTTCATAAAAGTCGGTGAGGCAGACAGACAGACAGACAGACAGACAGACAGACAGACAGACAGACAGACAGACAGACAGACAGACAGACAGACAGACATCGCTTAATCGACTAAGGTGGTGACACTGATCAAGAATATATACAATACTTTTCCATACCTGCCACGCCCCCTTCGATGTGTTACAAACAGAGAGACATAAGAAACTTTAAGACCTTACTTGCTATAATTTTTTAATATGGTACACCCTAAGATATTTTGTATGCTAACACCTTGAATAAGTAAGCTTCAATATATTCCATTGTTTTTGTTGTTGTAATGTCACTTCAAAAACTCACATGTACATATACATATATGAACACCTGGCAACATCCTTCGACTTGGGTGGTAATATTTTATTTATTGTTGTCGTTCGTTGTTTGTTGCCTGCTGTTGTTTTTGTTTTGTTTTGTTTATGTTATTTTATGTTTTCTGTGTTTTTATTCTGTAATTGTGTTGTTTTTAATGTATTTGTTATTGTTGTTACTTTTTTGTTGTACAGCTATTGTATTGTTTGAATTTTTCATTAAAAATGCTAACAGCAAACAAATTTTTGTGTAAACAAGGACTACCTGGTGCGCTGTTGTGCGATTCAACTAAATATTTACATTGAATGTGTGTGTGTCTGCAAGTATGTAGAAGTGCAGCTATGCATCTGCATAAATTTGCACTATTTGCGTGCATGAGTTTTTAAGGATGACACATTTTTTGTAGTGGCACTCATGCGACGCGCTTATGTCATTAAATTGCATATCAATTTTTATAATTGCGCATTTTTGCGTTATATTTCTTTTAATCTTTTTAATACCGTTGTTTACAAATACTCCAATTAAAAAACAGTAAAATGTAAGAAAAACTGACAAAAAATTAGTAATAAAAAAATGTTACTTTTTATGAGAAACATAAATAAACTCACGAATTCTACTTATTAAAATTGATAAATGGGAAAAATCGGTCGGTCGTTTCGTACATTCAAATCTTATGTTAACGGAAAATCAATTATAATTTTAATGATTTAAGGAATCATTAAGTAAAATTGATAGATTTTAATGATTTTTTTTTTAAAGTGTTAAGGAGTAATAGACTTCAGTTATATTTCAGAGATCTGGTTACTTCAACTATAAATTTGAAATACCATGAAAAATGGAAATGCATGTATGGGGAGCACAGGAACATTTGAATTACTGCATCCGGCACTTACCGCAGACTCAAATCGTCAATATGCCACTTCACGCTATAGTTTCTTGGTGACTTTTTCCAAGAATAAAAACAAATAGTTCTTTTTTTTAACAGTCGGGGTTGATCAAATCTCTTTAATAGAATTAGGGCAAATTATTACGATTGCATTTAATCAAAAAAAAAAAGGTCACCAAGCGGCCATAATTGTTAATAAAATTTTTAGCCTCCGAATTTTCCTGACATTTTTGATACTTACTGCTAAATAATCGCATTACTCTTCATAAAAATAGTGGTTTATGAGTTCTAGTTGACTTTCTCCGGTGATTTTGCATCGTGAATTCCGAAAATGATCACCATATTTTCTTATCTGCTCCAAATTTTTAGGTATTTTAAAGTATGGGTTTTCAAAACCATGTAGTAGATGGAAAAAATAATTTTAAAAACTATTATAGTGGAATCGAAAATAGAATAGCAAATTCCAAAAGTCAATTATCTAATTGTACTGGTTATGTAGGTTAGTATATTTTTGGGTGACGGCCGCAAAGCATCACATAGACTACAGGGCTCCATAGTGTTACCACAAACTCTCTGCTTCAGTCTTATGAGCAAATTATGAACGTTTCATTTTAGTGCTCCTCCAATATGAAGTTATATTGAATGTTTTGATTTGACTTTAGTGGACTTCTGTTTGTTCCTTCCAAAAATAAGAAAAATAGCTCCTTGAAGTATTTTAATATATTTCTTTCCAAGGCAAGACAAAAGCAAAGAAGGTGTTCCATGGTTTCCCCTTCTTCAGGTTCATTGCAATTTCTATACCAGTCATTGGCCACTATGTCCAACCTAAGAGCATGATGCCTAATAAGGCAGTGGCCAGTCAAAACCTTGGTCAACAAGTTGCAATCACTTAGAGTTTAATATAATACTTAAATATTTTGCATCCATTTCATGGAAATTAGGCCAACGATTTTTTTTTTTAATACTGCTAGTGGAAGAGCAATCCTATCTATTCTGGTAGATTTACATTTTTATTTCTAATAATTTTGCAATGCTCAATAGAAACCTGCACCTACTCATTCAATAATTTTGTAGCCATCTGTATAGATGTTTTTTGCGTCTTTTGGATCCTCGCCCCTTGATTTTCAGATTTCTCTTGACGGAAACTGAACCAAAAATTTCCTGTTTATGAATAAAGTTGAGATTATGAAGTCAGTGGTAACATTAAGGATAGCATCTATGTTACTGTGTCATATATGGTCGGCATCTGAAACACCACAATACTGTAAGCTTAAGTATAGTTTCATAAACTACTCCTTTTGCAAAAAACAAAATCAATAGGTAACAAATGTAGTATTACGTTTAAATATTCTGCGGGGGTCGTACTCAGCGCTTCTGTTATTCCAATACACAGGAGACACTGTTATTGTTCCAATTTATTCAGTGTTGATTTTATTTTAACCCTTCTGTGCGTAACAAAAAAAACACCTTTCCATGCGTGACAGGGTACCTGTGTACCCCAATACAATTTGTATGATGATTTTAAACTTTTAAATAACGACATTAAGCTAAAATTTTGTTTTGAAATGTCTCGTAATGTCCTTATATGAATTCGGGGATTCTCCTTTATTATACAACATTTTATGATGAATGATACAAATTCATTATTAAATTAACTACCACAGTGACACTTGCACTAAAAGAATTTATATAGAATTCACTTTAGCTGAAATACCCGAAATTATTACATACCATAATAAAACTAAAGGACGAGATGATAATGTGGACAAGCTACTGGGAGAATATACGACCAAACGCACGCCAAATCGGTATCCGATAGCATTATTTTTTAATGTTATTGATATAGCAGCATTAGCAGCCTATATTATATATGAACACATTCCACAATGCTCTTCAACAAACCGTCGCAGAAATTTTTGAAAGATCTACATAGGTACTACATAGGTAGTTGCTTCAATACTGTTTTTAGTGATCACACTACTAATCGTCCCATGTGCGCTACTTGTATGCAAGCCATTCACTAAATCTTCATTTCATTATCGGTCTTTTATTCGCATATGTGCAAATCCGCCAAATTTGGCCTTTTAGCTGGCCTCGTTTTTTTTTTTTTTTGGAATACATCGTTCAGCCATAGTTTTTCTTGAAGCTAAGGCTATCTTGAACTCATAATAAAGGTTGTTCAATTGAAATTCAGATAGCTATTTTTTTATTTAATTTATATGTAACATTTCATGTTGTTTTTAACTAAAATCCAATTTTAACTATGTCTCGCTTTGAATTTTAATTGTTCCTCCTTGAATATTAATTAAAGATAGTCTAAACTTCGAGAAAAACCATGTTTGAAGAGTCTGCTCAAAAAAAAAAAAAATAAAAAAAAATCGAAATTGTCATCTTACCTCGACCATGGCTTCGATTTTTTTTTTTTTTTTTGAGCAGACTCTTCAAATATCTTTTTTCTTGAAGTTAAGACTATATTTAATTAATATTCAAGGAGGAACAATTAAAATTCAAAGGGAGACATAGTTAAAATTGCATTTAAGTTAAAAAAAACATGAAAAGTTACATATAAAATTAAAAAAAAATAGCTATCTGAATTTCAATTGAACAACCTTTATTATGAGTTCAAGATAGCCTTAGCTTCAAGAAAAACTATGGCTGAACGATGTACTCCAAAAAAAAAAAAAAAAAAAAAAAAAAAAAGAATCCAGCTAAAAGGCCAAATTTGGCGGATTTGCACATATATTCTTTTACTATATGAAACTATGGAGAAATTTTTATATCATGTATGTAAATTCTTACACATAGCCTACAACTAAAACTTATGAATTCAGTTACATAAAATAATATTTTTGAAAATGTTTGATTCCAACAAGAACTACTTATGTACGTTATTTTACGTTTATAGCTCAATAAAGTTTTTTTTTTTGTCAAACAAAAACAAAAATTTCGTGCTCTCCATATAAAGTGTATAGGGGGTACCCGGGTACCCTGTCACTAACTTAAAGGTGTAAAAAGAAAATTGGTATGCCAGGCTTCCTACAATTGATCAGATGAAACCAATCATATGAAAATACAATTTTAACATAATATCAGGAGTTCTCGTGAAGTTTTTGAATTATAGAGCATGTGCAACTATAAAAAATTTTGAATTGAAAATGAAATGGGTACCCGGGTACCCTGTCACGCATAGAAGGGTTAAGTGCTGCCCACTAGACATGAACTTCGCAAAGCAAAATGGATCCTACTAACGCAGTATAATTCCAGAGGGTGATTTTGGGGTCGAAACCCAAAGTTGCTCCGTAGAATCTTATACTTGCAAAGAAAGCATTGTATACCTTTTTAAGGCAACATTATATTGCCAATTAATCACTTACTTGTTATTTAGATATGATTGATTTGAAAACGATAAAATTTTGAATTTGAACCGCGCCCACGAAAACAAAACAAAAATACATTGCGACCACTTGTTGCAATATAAAACTATGGGTGAGCCTCAGATACCGTCTCAGATAGAATATTTAGACGTGATTGGGAGTATATCATCAGCCCTTGAATAGTTTTTGGTGCTTGAATCTTTTGTAAAAAAATTAATTTAGATTTTGTTATATACTTGGTTTCATAAAATAATTTTTTATCAAAAGTTGTTGCTTGGTCCACTTCTGATGAGCTTCAGATCGGAAGTCGAACTTTATAAATCAAAAAGTTTTTTGTAATTTTCGTTAAGAGTTGTGCCACGAATGTTTCATTCTTAAGAAAAAATCAGTGCTCTCATTGAACATATATAAAAACTTCTACAACTTTAATTAAAATTTTAGAAAAAAAAAATCGCTTTCAACAACAGTTAAGAAACAGAAAAGAAGAAAAAAACTTACCTGGATCATCATCATCGTCCCAATCGATTTGACCGGTTGTTAAGTTGGCGAAGAACAACAAAACTGTTGCAAGGCCAAACAGGATCTGCAGCAGTGATGTTCCAAATTTAAACAAATCCATTGTGTAAGCACTATAATTGATGTTGTTGTTGTTGTCGTTATTTTTTGTGCCGCTGTGAACACAAATAAAGAAACGGAGCAATTGCTGGTTGGTTGTTGTTTTTGTCGTAAATTCCTTTTAATGTCGTTGCACACAATTTTTTAAAAATAAAATTAAAATCAACAACTTAAACAAAAACAATAACAAAAATGCACAGTTGTAGAAAAAATTTCAATGTTTCCGGCTGTCGGAAGTTGCAATTTAAATTTGCAATGAAAAGAAAAGTAGTAGGAAACTTTAAAAAAAAAACACTAATAGAAAACTGCAGTGCTATACAATGCGAAAAAAAAAACACAAATGCACTCACTAATGAAGCAGCAAAAAAACTTCTTGATAAAATTTCGCTGTGCTTTTTTTTCCTTCAATTTGCTTTATTTGGAAAATTTTCTTTATTTCAGATTTTCGTTTTTTTTTTTTTTTTGTTTTTTGCCTCGGACTTTGCCTTAATTAACTTGTTTTTACTTTTATACAAATTTTGTATTTTGTTTTTTATATTCACTTCTGCTTGTTGTATACAATATTTTTTTCGTAACATGCACTTTTTTCGCCTTCCCTGCTTTCTTTCTTGCGATTACAATCTTATATGTTGGAATGTTGCTGTTCGGAATTAATTTTTTACGCTTTTACAGCACTTTGCATAGTACAGCACTTTGCCACAGTGCATAGTATTTCATTTGTACAAGTATTTGTGTTCATTTGTATATATTCGCATATTTTGTATATCTGTAACGGTACGCGAGTGTAAATGATTTGTGCATACTTTTGTTGGGAATATTATCTGTAATGGAAGAGATAAACAAAACAAAAAAAATTAGCATTGTAATGTTTCAGCAGGAAGAGACTAAAGTCTGTAGAAAGAAATTAAAATGTTAAGTAAGATCTTTAAATGAGAATGTTTTTTATTTGCTTATTCAAACGTTATTCTTTGCCGGTCTAACGACCATTGCTATTCTTTTTTCTTTGATTTAAAGATCTTCCAACAAAACACTTACAGCCGTATTAATCAACGCGCATAACTTTGATCAGTCTTACAACGGCTGACTAAGTAAAAGGATAATAAATCAATACTGAATAGCATTGTATGACGACTAGCGAGTACACAAAATATTTATACGAACTCCGTAAGTTGATTTATGAGTGACTAGAGTGTTAGATCAATGGTTCTGTGAAAAAAATGTAGCCAAGCTTGACATACAAAAAATATCAACTTCGACATTTTTGAAGCAAATTTATTGTTACATTTCATTTTAATTGCATTTTTTAAAAAAAAAATTGGTTTTGAGGACCATAGTTCCAAGTTCATGTCATCTTAAAATTGCTTTAACTTTGTGAGAAAACATCACAGATGACCATTTGAAAGCTCATTTCAAAAAGTTTGAAGACAAAAAATCTCTAGTTCAAGCCATGGGCATAGGGCTACCAGATGGCATACTTTAGTAGCAAAAGTGCTACTTTTGCAAGGCTTTGCTACTTTTCACTCGAAATGTACTACTTTCGGATGGTTTTGCTACTTTACTTATTCTTTTAATTTGCTGGGGTTTCGAATTTTTTGATATGTGCTACTTTTGTAGGCAGGCCATCTGGTAGCCCTACATGGGCAACAATTTCTTGGAATTATTTAGAGTCACTCTACGATGCAATGCATAACCGTATTTTTGAACGGATTTTTAAAAAAAAAGCCTCCACACACTAGTGATAGTTTGAATTTTTTAAATATAAACAAATTTTCAAAAAACAACATCAGATAACATTTTTTTCTAGTGGCGCAAATAAAAACGCATTTTTTTTTTACCTCATAATAACAAAGTAAAAAAAACAGCTGACGGTACTCTACGAGGTACACTTTTTTTTCTATGAATTAGTAAACGATATACATATTTACGAAATTAGAATAAAAAAAATATGTTCAAAGCAACTACAAGAAGAAAAATCAGAAGAAATCCAATAAAAAATATGTGGCCCTATTCAAGTGGCGCGCAGTGTATGAGTAGTTGTTCGAAATTCTTTTTTTTATTAAAAAGTTATTTTTTTATAAATAATAAATAACATTTTTATAAAAACTTTGCTTCATATAAATTGTAAAATATTTCTTGTTCTTACACGAAAATTTCATTAACTTTTTCCCAATATTTACTGAGGAATCGCAGTTTAAAAAAACACGCACTTAAGAATTCACTTTTTCATAACTTTTTATAAAATCAAAATTTTGCAAAAATAAATTTAAGGCCTTAATATTGATCGATAAATCTTATGCAAATAAAATTTTAAGTTTAGTAAGTTCATTTTTGCTGTGCCCACTTGAGAAAACTTTACTCATAACTAAGTGAAAAAGAAGAAAAATAAATTTTTTTATAATGTAGAAACATTGTATTTTTCGAAAATATGATACATGAGTGCATTTTGCTTCAAACAATTCAACTAGTGTGCTCTATCTAACAATTCCTTACATAAAAAGTTCTCTAGAACATTTTTGATGTTCAAAGTTTAACTTTGAGCCCACTGTGTCACTAAACTCAAAAAAAACAATAAGAACTTTTAAAGTTTGTTTTCCTTCCCTAAGTAAAAAAAAAAAAACTATAAAGTTTCTAATTGAATCTGACGATTGTCGTCAACATTTTTTAAATCACTAGCACTTTAATTTAAAAGGCAAATGATATTTGAGATAAGCTTGAAAGTTGGCCAAGCCCATGTATTATTATTTTTAATTTTTTGCTTGTTTTGAAATTTGTTCAAAAAACACTAACTAATATATCAAAATTAAAAAAAAAACTACTGTAAAATTAGTAATACCAAAATTTTCGTTTCAGCAAATTTTTAAGTTAAATTCAATAACTTCCATACAGAAAACAGAAATTGAAAAAATTACTTTTGACATGATAGACGAGTTTTTGACATTTTATGATGTATTATTTGAAATTTTCGTATAGTTGATATTTAGAAAGATAAAGAACATTTTAAAAATCAATCCAAAAATTTTTCATAAATTTAAAATTTGTTGTGCAAAAATCCTTCGACATACGGCGGAATGACTTATGGCTTATCAGCTACAAGTCCAATAGATCCATGTCCTCTTGTTTTAGCTTAGAACGCACCGCCTATCCTTTGATATTTAATACTTAACCTCTTTAAAAACAAAATCAGAACACTTAGCCTGGAAAACTGCGTAAACTTTATCTATTTTATATGGAAGCTGCCGCACCCACATATAGATTGCATCTCACTTATCGAACGGTTCTTCTTTGTATCACCAAAAGCTTCTGCACTAGATTTGGTGTGATGAGCTCAAATGACAGATCGTTTTATCTTAATTACCTCTTATTTTATCGAAATAAAAAAAACCTTCAACAATCGGTGCTCTAAGTAAGTGATAAAAATACCACTTGAACAAGTCAATGCAGAAAATCAGTTGAATTTTTTGGATATCAGTATACTTTTATAAATACATTTAAGTTTGCTATATTTATTGACGAGAATACCTTAATTGGCGAAGTACTACTAACGTTCAGATTTACGAAAAAAACATCGATTCAATATTTTTTTTTAATATTCTAACTTTTTTTAAAACCAAAGGTTAATTTGTAGATTTATCCAAGTGCATAGGGCACTAATTACTAAGATATTGACAAAATATTTTTGTGGTACTATATAATATAATCCAAAGAAAATACTTATATTTCTTGCTCATTCATCATTCATTCGAAATGCAAACAAGTGTTGGCTATAACTCCCCTAATACCCCCTCAAATTGTATTACTTTTAAAATTTGGAAAATATGTACAACGCATGCTTTAGAAAACTCCAACAACATGCCACCACGTACCTGCATTGAAATCGAGAAACACATTCATACATTTTTCCATACAAGCCTGAGCTCACACATGCACCTGTATAGAACGCAAAGTCACAGCGACAAAAAAAAAACGAAATTCAACAAAACTTTGCTGAATATTTTCGACAAAGAGACCAGTGCGATAAGCTTTGTTAACACAAAAAATAAAACTATAACGAAAAGCTGCTGTCTGACCAAAGTTAGCTCAGTTGGAATAGTGAGCACAATTGGACTAAGTTAAATATAATATCTTTTATTTTGCAAACATACATATACTTCATTGCCTAAGATTATACGTTTTATCAGCAATCTTAGCCTTGGAATCTTAAAAAAGATCAAAGATAGTACATACACAAAAACTCAGAATAAATCGCAACATAATTTTTCTATTTGTGTTTTTGGAACAAAATTTCATAATAATATTTTTGTACAGAGCTTCTTGTAATTTTGTTCCACTGTATGTTATAGAGCAACATACCTTTTGACAAACTAATTAAAAACCTTCCAAATAAACTTCAAAAGAACTGAACTTCATTTTGGATGTGCCCACTTGTAAAGAAAGAAAATCTTCACCTGGTTGGTGGAGATTTTTTTTTTCCTTCTTCTAAAGCTTAAGCTTTCGCGTGGATTCAAAAACCACACAAACGTTTTTATTCGTTGGTACACTTAAGTTTTTTTGAATGGGTATTTCAGAGTGTCCGTATATGCATATAGGTGCATCTCGCAAATATGAGCATCTCAATCGTCACAAAAACTCAGAATTGAAATTACCGATTGTATTAAGGCAAAAATATGTGAGATTAATATTATATACATAGAAATGAATTAGACTTTTCTTAAATTTAACAATATTTGTTTAACCCGTTTCAAGGGTATTTGATAAATACTAAGATTTTTCCTATAAAAAACTAGCTATCCGTATTTATGGCATTAAACTTAGGGAATACCAAGATTCACGCGCGATGACAACACCAGAGTATAAAAGGGATTCGCTAAAATTTATATTTTAGTTTTTCATAATCAGAACCGCTAGCTTTCTTTAAATTTTAACATTCGTGGAACTAAACTTTACGACAAGTGTGATACGAGTCCTTTCTCCTTTATCTGATAAATGATTCTAAGTATTGTTTGAGTTATTTAATAATGACTTCTTAATATTGTGAGGGAGTTTTGGCTTATATAGCCAACATTCATCATTTTGACTAATATCAGTCAGATATTCACTTATCTCGCCATCAAGCTACGTGTACTCTTAAACCATTTCAGTCATTGCCGAAAGTTTGCTTATGGTTCGTCATTTTAACGAATGGTAATATTTGTGAAAAGTTTTTGTTATACTGTTCTTTCTATATTAATTTTAGTTTTAATGATTTAAGTTTAATAAATGTCAAAAAATAGAATAAAAAAGTGTTTTTTGCGCTAAAAAAATTAAGTATTTCTAAGTTGTTGCTTGGATATAAGCTTATCTGAATACTAAAAAAAATGTTCCATTATTTTCTAAAACTTTAAATAAATCATTATTTATTACTTATATAATATAAGATACCAGTAGATATAAAAACATTTAACATAAAAAAGCATATCACTCCACACTTAAAGCAACATAAATTTATGTGTTCGGCTTTTAAGGAGTATTATATAAGATTACCTATTAAGAGTAAAGTGGGTGTGACAAAAACCCCACCGAAAGGGTCACATATGCTACGACTAATTCTTATCGTCAATTTACTAAGCGTTTACATCGGAAGTACCCTCAGCAGAGCGCTATAAGGTGTTCGCTTATTTGGGAGTGTCAACTACTATTTGCATAAACAAGCTGACTTTTCAAGCTGATTATTACACTGAACGACAGTTTTCGCTCTCCAAGATAGAAAATCTTTTGACGCAGGTCACATCATATTGAATGATATTTCCATACGGGAGTATACTAGAGTATGGCTATAGCCATTCACATTTCTATTCATGTCTAGGCTTCTGTCTCCACATATTGCTGCGGAATCGAAAATATTTATTTGATTAGTACCTCTAGTTCAAGCGGCATTTGAAATGGAACAATTATATTTGTGCATACAAATAAGGTTATGAACTACATATATGATCTTCAATCATATGGAATTCAAAAATTTAGGGAAACTGACTATATTAAATAATGATAGGAATATTATAAGTAGCACTTTCCTTTCTAAAAAAAAAATTATCCTAGATTTTAATATTACTTTTACAGTAGATTCTGTTTCTTGCTAATTTTTTTTTTTTTTTTTCTTCTTTGGAAAAATCACCCAAAAACCTACTTAAATGAAAAAATTACAAAAAACAAATAAAATTTTTGAATGCTGCCTTAAAGTTCTTTATTGTTAATATTAGTTAATGCCAACATTTTTATGAAGGTTTTTTGGCGGTTGTAGTGTGATAGATTTCGCGCAAAATGCCGGAACCACAACTCTTAAGCTAAAATTATCTTAAGTTAACAATTCTTGTAGGAATCATTTTCTGATACTCTGTTTTCTGATGTGTTCATGTGAGATTTGATTTTGTACTTTAGAGCAATTTCTTCCAAAATTTTGTTTGAAATCTCGTTTTTGCGAAATTCATTTATAATTATATTACTCTTCGCAATTTTCGTTGCAATTTCAAATTACTTAAGCGATTTTGCACGCACCTTTCAATGCAAAGAGCTGCTTGAGTAAAATGCATTTTAATACACAGTACACTCTGGCACATACCATACACAACGGAGTCTGACAGGCAACATGTGTATTCAAGCATTTATTGGTCACTCGATAGTACAAAAATCGTTAGTGGTATAGAAGCGATTGTTTGAAAGTAAATGTTTTTTTTTTCCTTTACATTGTTAGAGTAAGCCGCGTATGTGAGTCAGTATATGTGCATAAGCTCGTGTGTCTGTATGGTTACTAGTGGGTGCTATGAAATCACATCGCTTTGGGAATATTTAAGTGAACTGTGAGCAGCAGTCGCTGCACGTGCTGTAGTTAAAAGCGCGCCACACGTCGACATTGTGTAACATGAAGTCGCCATAGCATTGCTTGCCATAAACTCGTACGCAACCAGCGCACGTTTCATGAAGTGTAGTTAAGGTAACATACTTCATATTTACGGATACCTTTTGCAAGACATAGTAGCTAACCGACTTTGCTGTATTTTTGGGATGAGGTTTATGCATTTTTTAGTTTGTTTTCACTCGTATTTACAGCAGAGTTGTCTAAAGTTTTATCTGGGTAAAACTTAAGATGGTTGTTGAATTAATATAGGTCTTTAAGATTCCACAGTAATTTTGTAAAAACAAAGATGGCGAAGTTCCCATTAAAACGACATTTTGATTTTTTTTTTTTCTTTAATTTATTTTCATTTTATATCAAAAATATCAGCCATTTGACCAAATTTGAGTTTTATTTGTAACAAGCAAATCCGCACTTGCAAACAACTGTTCCAATTCCCTATTCAGCGTTAAGCTCAACAAATTGTCCTTCAAATCAGCAGCAAAACACAAAAATAATAAGACAACAGCAAAAAACGCAAACATTGACTACGTCCGTGTCATTTTATGTGTCATCCCATATGACCTGTCATAATTTCACATTGACTAAATTTAATTCGTTTACTTTTTTTCTTCATCCTGCTCAGTATGATTTTCAACTCAACGAAATTCCCATAAGTTAAATCCCAAAAGTAGCTTTTGTTTAGTTTATCATTCGAGTCTGTTGTGTGTTACGTAGCATTGTGCAGTGTAGTTCACAATGTTGTCACTAGATAGCGCTCTTGCTATACTTGTACATATATCCTTCTCAACCCCCAACTCAAGCAATGGAAATAGAGCGGTCTTATTGTTGAGCTGTATGTTGGTGTATAAGCATAACAACACTAAAAAGGATATATGTCCCTTGAAAAAAAAATAAAAAAAAAATAATTATGGCAGTGGTTTTACGTTTTATTTTCATAAAGTTATTTATGAAAACTATGCAAATTGAAGTAACTAAAAATAATTAATAATGCTTAGGTCACACTCAAAATTTCTATTAAAAAGTTTAGTAATTTGAACAGAATAACACATATTTCTCTACTTGATAACCACTTGATTACTAAATTGTCTACTGAATGTTTTCATCTTGACATTTCCAACATTTCCAAATTTCTTGTTGATTACAGTCACGTGGTCAATATATTTAAATTAAATTAAATCTGCCAACGAGCAAAAACAAACAAAACGTTTTGACATTATGTGAAGTTGAATCCCCTACACAAAGAGATGAAGGAACAAACGACCCCGTGGTGCTCAAAAATTGTTTGATTCAGAGTGCACAGCTTCCTGACGAACATTGCCCACAATGGGTGGCTATGTAGTTAAGTTCTCAACAAAACTAACTGTAATAGTTGGCTCGTAGAATGTACATAGCCTTATGAATAAGGGTGATTGGTTTACCCATTTTTCCCGAATTTATCATGAATACAAAAACTAAAACAATATCTTAGAACTTGAAGACCATTGTGGATTTATTAAAAAGTTTAACAAAAGGTATACTATAGCTCTCTCATTATTTTCTTTTAATGCAGTCATCATCATTAGACCGTTTGCACGATGGGCTCAGGGGAGCATGTTACCCCCACTGGTGTGTATCCTTAGCTTGATTTCTTTTACATTAAGGGCATTGGCTTTCTCTTGAATAGGCAAGCATTACAAACGCTCATAGTATGACAGCAAACTTTTTTACAGAATTAATCAAGCAATCAATTAATCTCCAGTGGAATAATGATAGCAATAATACAAGAAAACTCACTAACAATAGTTCGACAAAAATTATTTTCATGTCAGAAAAATTCTACTCAATTATACATAAAAGCCTGCAACACCACTGTGGAATTTCGCACCAAAAAAAAAAAACTGATAGAATCAACGACAACACTCTTCATTTAATCGATAAGAGTTGCAAAGCTTAAATCCAGAGTAAGATAACAGCGGAACTCGACGAACTAGGCACTAGAAAAATCGCAGAAGACTATTAAACGCAGTTACAGAGGAGATATAAATGTTTGGTTTACAAAGCTATCAGCTCGTAATTTACAACTTAAGCGATCACTACAGCATTACTTTAAAGTTTCCAGAAAACTCTGAAAAACCCACCAAAATTTAGAATGGCATACTACCATCATACATACAAATCTGTCGGTATATAGTACGAAAACTTTGCCAACTCGATGTTGTAATAAGCAAATTTAAATATTTTTTTATAGTTTGCGAACACCTTTATTTTGTTAATTGCATAAACAAATGTAATGAATATTGGCAATTCTTTTGTGCTGAATTTCTTTATAATTTATTTCTGAACAGTCCCTAAACTAAACCGAGGTTAACTTTTTCGAAAGACAAGATCTTACTTCCTTTTTCCTACGAGCTGCCAACACCTCAGGTTGTTATACGATTCTGTAGAAACTCAAAAATAAATCAAGTAAGTAAAAATGGAATCATATGACTTGATGTCAAGATATATACAAAGTTTTGTACCAATTTCGGTATTTTAATTGCTTAACGCAGTATTTTAATGATTGTTTCATCAATTTTTCAGTTTGCTGTAAGCTAACATTGTCCAAAAATCGTGCAGCTTGGCGCATGAAAAAGAAAATTTTTCAATTGGTTAAAAAGCCATAAAACGGCAGACGTAATAGCAAAATTCTTTGCAAAATATTTCATATTAATACAAACAGGTAGATATTTCGTTCAGCTAATAAAATCAGGTAAATAGCATAATTCGTAAAATCTTTAGACGCATGTACCCTATGGGACAATTGGTGACCCAAGCCTCTGCATCATTCTAAAATCGTTTTCTGCAAAAATTGAGAGCAACCCGTTCTAATGTTCAGCCTGACAACATGAAGAGTTGGCGTGGGTGATCGATGTCGTTGCCGTTATCAAGCTGGCAGTCATCGCGAACTACTGGTATTAATGTATCATTAAATCATCATATCAAAAACTAAAATGTGAAGAATCAGTAAAATGTGTGCTGAAAAACTATAAAAACCTAAAATTTGGAAACTTCATAATAGTGCGCTGCAAAAGAATAATTAGAAAAAATATTTAAAAATCTATTAAAAAATGCATAAAATCACGTTCTGTTCAAAGCATTAAAAGAAAAAGAAAAAAAAAAGCACATGAAAAAAAATTTGCAAACGGTACACGTTTAAAAAGTGATTAGTTTCTCCTAAAACAATTTAATTTACTTGCTTTAATTGCTTAAAATTACTTTAAATTGGTAAAAGTTCTTAAAAACAATTAATATATATATATTTACTTAAGATAAATTATTAGTGCAGAGTTATTTGATAAAAATTGAAATAAACATTTAAGTTCTAATCGAGAATCAAGTAAAAATAATATAAGTATAGGGTAAAAAGTGTTTCTTTGATCAAACCAATTAATTGAGATCAATTAATCAAGCTTGATTTTGATTCGCGCACGCATACATCCATAAATATGATTAAAACTGAGTTATCTATAATAAGATAATTGCAGAGAAATTTACTCATAATTTTTAAAGACTTAAACAGCTCATCGGTTCAACGTCGACGAAGGCCTTCAACGATGGATGTTCGCAGAATCGAGAGAGTGAGTGAGTGAAATAACTACTTTATATTTTTTTTAATACGTTATAGATTAATATTGGTTGATCAAAACAAGAAGAGATAATTTTTTTGCGAAAGCTATTAGAGGCAAATTGCAGCAACAAGCATGTAAATGCGAATTAATTGAAGTCTCTTTCTCACTTTGCAGAAGTGGAGACTTTTTTTTTGCCGTCTACCAGAAAAAGTGTAGAGACCTTGTCGCTCTATTTTTACATGTTTGCTGCAGCTATGAGTTCTTTGATACATTTTTTTTTATTATCAGTTCTTGAATAAGCTTTTATTTTCATAATGCATTTTTTTTTGTTTGATTGATTGAATTCCTTTAACGAGATAATTACAATCAAAATGAAAATAAGTAATTCTTGGTAACTTAGTTTTGGTAATTTAAACGGTAGTAAGTGGCAAAATAGAAAATAGAAGTAGAGCAAAACTATGTTATTTACTACTTTTGTACTACTTTTTCTGCCTTTTGGTACTATTTTGGTCTAAGAAACACTTATTTTTGTTTTTACTTTACGGCATCAAATTTATTTTTTTCTATATCAAACATTTTGCAATTTTTTTATTGTAAGTAGGATTAAATGCTACCTAGAGTTAAGCGTATACATGCGTTTTAGTAAGAATATGCAAAAGGTATACATATCTAAAATTTAACTGTATCTTGAATGATTATAAATTGAATTTCATTTAATGTGATAAGAATGATTGTAGAATCATTTGAGTTTTATAATGAATTTTGAAATAAATAACATAATAATGTCGGACTAAATTCAAAGAGTTTTCCTAAGGTAATGTGAGGGGTACGGTGAATAAGGTTTGTTTTGGGGTCTTGCATTAAAGATTGGTGCATCGCAAGACCAATGGTAGGGTGGGTCAAGAGCACTATTATTGACAATGATTGATACCCACATTTTTTTTGTCTTACATAAAATTTATGATCGTTTTTTTTGGGGATTTTTTTTTTTTACGAACGATCATTCCGGCTCGTTTTTTTTTATCAATTTTTAGGGAGTCTAAAAAAAATTTAGTATGTACGTATCTTTGGTAGGTTGAATTTGTCACGTACCCCACCCAACGACTGAAAGCTAGCGGCTTTAATGGCTCCCGCCTTTGACTTCTTCAGCCTAGAGAACACCTCACGGCTTCAGTATACAATTGTGTACAGCTGTTGTGAAATGGCTTTTTAAGCATAACATTAAGTACATTACAATGTATTGTGAAAATAGAGCTATCGAAAATGCCACAACATCACATACTTAATATATCTATTAAAAAGATAAAACTGGCCATCAGACAACTTAAGCTAAGTGAAGAATAAGAAGTCAATTTAAAGCTTTAAAAGACAATCTAATCCATCCGTTCTTTTAATCGATTTGGAAAGAAACAGTGTCTTTGTTGTTTGAATGGCTTGAAGTTTTGCATTGTGTTAATTATGATGGAATCATTATTCTAAGCTCATACTATAATGTACTTACTAAAATAATCTCCAGCCGATTTCCGGCTTATGAAGTAAAGTACTTCTTTTTGGCCCCTCTGTGCATTCAGCAATGACATTTTTAGTATGAAAGAGCCATCCTATAAAACTATTTATTAATAAAAACTTATTCATCACTAATATAAAATACCTTCACAAGGTTTGTCATATCTTTCTTAAAAGTTTCTTAAGCTATAGGTGACTTGTGTTTTCCTAGTATTTCTATTGTGGTATGTAACATAATATTAAGGATAATATTATATTCGTGAAAAAATTTGTAAACTTTAAGAAATTCTTGAAATTAGAAAAAAAAGTCTCTCCGGGGTAGATACGGCATTTTGTAGTGGGAAGGGCTATATTTCAGCCAAATACAGTAATAAATGCAATAAGTTTTTCTGTCTTTTTTAAGCTTAATGCACAAACGAGGTGCGATTGAAAAGGAGTAATTTTTCCTTGTGAAGTTCAACAACATGGAATGTTTTTTTTTATTAATATTAAATTTAGTAAAAGTGTAATGTAACTTAACAAAAATGGTTTAAAAAGCTGGAAGCTGTTGGATCCAAAGAGACTTTTGGAGTTTTCTTGGAGAATTTCTTTGTAAGTGTCAGATACTGAAAAAAATCTAGAACTTTGTAGTTATAAATGCTAGGAACGAAGCATGAGAAAAATCAGAGTGAACCGAAATATGAACATAACTTATGTTTTAGTTAAATGCCATTATTAAAGTTAAAGGACATTATAAGTTATTACCTGCAATGCAATTGGAAAACTGAAAAAGTTGAAGAGCAAATTTTATGTAATTTTCTTAATTTAAGGTCTTATCATCAACGTACATAGCACTGTGCAACAGTAGCACAGCATCACCATTACAAATGATGGAATGATTATGTAAGACCGCAGAAAAGTTAAATTCGAGCTGAATAGGTTTTTTGGTTGCCAAACTAATACTTCACGTGTAACGCTTGTGCAGCTCTTAACGTCATGTTAAACAAGCGACTCACGTTTAATGCTGTTGTTCCTACTACTTCTATAGCTGTTGTTGCGCGATGCTTAAATTAAATTGTTTCACGTTGTTCTGCCTGAGTTCTGTTTTGCTCGAATAGCAAAATGAAAAAAAAAAGAAAATAAAATTTTCAGATTAAAAAAAAAAACTTTCACGCTCATATCGTACAGGAATAACAAAAGAAATGCAGTGCTTTGCCTTCAATTTATGACAGTTGAAATGGCAGCAACAACGTCCCAGAGTAGCAGCAGTTGTGTGGCATACTTAAACAAACACACACACACACACATTTGTGTGTACGGTATGTGCCAGCATGTGAAATTCATGTTAAAATTGTGTCATGTGTATCCTTACAGTTTTAAGCGTCTTATTTTTGTTGTTGCTGTTGTTTGCTGCTTTTATTTTGGGATTTGTTACCAAAAAGAAGTAAGAACAAGCAAACAATTAAATTGCTCCAAAATGGTTTGAGATTTACTTAAGTCAAAGCCAAATTTTATCCAGCAAGCGTAGCCAGCAACTGCTGTAGTAACTGACGTATGAGTAATTTTAATTAAGTTGTTATTGTTGCTGTTGCTGTCATTTATTTTAATAACATTAAAATTAGCAAGAAATTTTAACGTCTGAAAGTGATACTTCAAGGCAATTTGTTGCAGTGTTACGTAGCACGTGTGTGTAAGCAAAATAAATACAAGCCGTATGAGTGATACTAATTATTTAAGCAAAATTTATGGCCGTTTGTTGAGAGTTTTCTTTTTTTTTTCTTTTTTGAAACAAAACAAATTTTTGCACCAGAAGTAATCCATAAAGAATTAAAAGTAGAAAGCACAAAATCATTTATTTAAAAATGTTGCCACACTTCCTTTTAAATTTCATTGCTATTTTTACGCCAAAAGGCGACATAAATTGACAGCATTTCTAACAAACAAAAAAAAAATTAAAAAAACGAAATGCTACTAAAATTTAATTGCAATAGAAAAGTGCTAAAGCGCAGAACTTCCTCCAGCTCCTTATTGGTATTAAAAAGCCAAGACCGTAAGTAAAATCACAATGCACAAACACAACCACAGTGATATTAAAAAACTATGCAATTCATTGACATTGCTGCCATTTGGAAATTTATTGCTGCTTCCTCGACTTGCAGCAACATATAAAGAGCAAAGTAAAATACGAAAACTCAATGCAGCAGCAGCAACAGTAGACGTTGAAGCAAAAGTGAATTGTGCAAATGCAACTTTAAACCGAAGTTAAAATTCGCATCCTGTCGACACATAGACAAAACAATATACACTAACTCATACAAGCGTATATGTGTGTACACATGTATGTGTTCATGTTTATAAAGACTTCCTGCTATAAAATTCATTTCGACATGTTACCGCATGCTGGCTGCTATTTCTGTTGAATAAAATGCTGCATAAAACTCGCTGCGCTTATGTCGAAATTACTCCATATCCTTAATATGCTGGCAGGATACACCGACTGCTGGCTGGCTGCTTGACTGACTGACTGACTGACTGAATGTTTGCAGAAGCATCAGTGTAATAGCAGTAACAAAAACATCCACAACCGCAAACAAATAAAATGCAAAACAAAATAAAAAAAAAAGGAAGCAAGACTCTATGGAGTCACAAGAAGAAACTAAAGAACAGTCGAGTCGTCAACTCCACTCAACTGTCAGTGCGTCATTGCAATTCACTTGAATTTTGACGTCTCTGCCTGTTCCAATTTTATTCTATTATTTTGCTTCCTTACTGCTAACGCTACTGCTGCTGTTGCTTGTGTTGCCAACATGAACAGCAGCATCAGTTTATGTGCAACTTCATGTATTCAAAGCGTAATTGCTGCTGGTTTTATAAGTTTTAAGGTAGTGCGAAAAACTAAAATTAAAAAAATTGCATAAGCTTAACCAACCGTCTAGCACAAGATGAAATGGAAGATGTTTGAGCTGTCGCCGCAGATCACAACGGAGTCAAATGTGTAAGCGCTGGCAGTTCAACAGAGATTGCTGACAAATCAAAGGAACAAACTTTAAAAATAACAAAACACATACTACTTCCTTTTATCTTTACCCTATGTATGTATTTTTTGTACTTATAATAAAATTATTTAAAAAATCTCCATTTTATAATGAATTTGTTTTAATGCATTCAAATTATGACTTATATACAAAATGTAATTATGTACTTAATTGCAACTTTTTTCTAAATATATGGTACCCTATATATTCATAAGAAACTATCAAAACTCTGGCCAAAAATTATAAAATATGTATGTAGTCTGAAGTTTCGCCATTTTAGAGGAAATCCAGGAATCTGACGTTGCTTTTATTTTTGCACAAATCATACTCACTTTTTCTGCACTAAATTTGATTAATTTGTCGGTGCTATAGCACTTTATACAAAAAAAAATTTTATTGTTTTGAGTATACTCGTATCCATAGGTTTAATTTTCCAAATTTTTAATTATGAATTTTTCATTAATTCCAAAGAAATTAACTAAATTTCATGTTTTTTTTTTGCACGTCTTTATTTACAATTAGAAAATGTACAACTGATCTGCGGTAAACACATTTTAGCATAGCATTAGACTTTTTTTATCTGGTATAAGATCAGCCTGGAATTAAGATCGAATGATTTTCAACGCAAATTAAATAAGAAACATTAACCTTGTGTTGATTGGGAACTTTTTGAAATGTTGCAAATCAATGAAAATTAGATTTATTTAAAACTTATTACTATGAGTGTTTTGAAATAATTCACTAAAATTATGCTTTCTAATGCAAATTGATCGCTTTACAACATTGGAAGGACTCGCCCCAGAACGTAGAGTTGAAGTACGACCATATCTGAAATAGAATGGAATATAGGCTGCGCGAAGGTTCTCGTAAAAAGGTTCCCTTAAAAAGAACCAAGAGAAGCAAAATACTCAGTACAACACATTAGAAAAGTGGAACAAAAAGAAAGCTCCTTTTATGACGATTTCCTGCGTGAGATAAACAACCGTTATGTGAAAAAGTACCAAGGATTTATTACATCCAAAAAAAAATTCAGTATAGTGATAATACTGAAGTCCTTATCGAACTATTTTATACGGATTTTGAACTCATAAAGTACCTAAACGAAAACAATCACAATTACTTATCAAATTCATTCAGAAAAACATTAAAATTATAATGAAATCGATATCATTCTGAAGCTGAAGAAGTATTGCTGTAATAGGTTTTCAGTATTGTTTTGCTCAGTTAATCAGTTTCATATAGTTTCATATTTTTCAGTGCAATGATTCGATATTACTTTTTTGTTACTTACATTGTACATATACGATATCAAATGTATATACATAAGTGTTTAGAAGCAAAAAACGATGACGATGTTGGCAAGTTTGTAGTGCTATGTTATGTTAAGTTTTAAGAGTAGTGTTTGTATAATTATTTTCAGCTTACAATTGTATATAAAAAGATGTCACTTAACAAAAAATAAACAGATGTTAAAATGAAACTGAAATTCTCCCTGATGACGTTTGAAATATTGTAAAAAATTTTTATTTTTTCTGAGAGTATAATTTTAACACTGAATCAGAAGCAAATTAATACGACGATTAATATGGACGACTTTTATGTGTAAAAAAGATCATTTTAATACGGAAAAATAATAGTTTTTTTTTTAGTGTATATAAAAACAAAAATATATTCACGGTACCATCAGCCGCGATTTGTCAGTCAGTGACTCGAACTCAGAGTTTTTATAATAGAAAAACCTCAAGCTTCCACGGACCCAACCTTCATAAGACGCATACAAACTGCCTACGATACAAATGTTTACTATATACATATATGCAAACTAGTCTTCGGAATTGCGCTTCAAAATGAACCGAAGCAAAAAACCGTGTCAAGCTCCTAAGTTTTTTGAATGAGCTAAAGGCTACTGCTTTAAATATAATCTTACTATGATCTTACTATGACCTACTTTAAAGGCGATAAAATAAATTGTTTTGTTTTGTAGTTTGAGTAAATAATTTTGCATCTTTTTATTTAACAATTCCATATCGTTTTACATATCAAAAACTCTAAGGAAAGCATTCGAAAACGAGGTGTTTGTCTGAACTTCAACTAACTACATCATTTTTATTTGCTTAGGCATTGACGAATTGATTATTATAGAGAATTTTTACGATGCACTAAGAGTGCCAATCAGGTAAGTAGTGGAAAGTCACACAAATATTTCCATCTTCAGAAAAACAAATCGCTACTATGAAAACAAATCGCTACTATGAAAACAAATCGCTACTATGAAAACAAATCGCTACTATGATATTGAAATTTCATTAAAACAAGAAAAGCTAGAGATCAACAGAAAAACTAAGTTGAGATATTTTCTCTAGTTATAGGTACGGAATGACAAGACACGAACCAGAAGCAAATTTTAGCAAGAAAGATCAAAGTACAGGGTATATAAAGAGACTGCTTTAAGGCCGATCTTGCTATTTAGCGAGCAGCTTATGAGATACTTGAAAAAAATGTGAAATAAAATCTAAATAATGTTTTTACAGAGTTAAGAGGTCACCAATCATTTGCAACTGGAAGTGAATTTAGTTGAAGTGACATCGGAAGAATAACTCATGATTTTCGATCTAAAGATTGGTAGTAATTGGGTTATTGAAAGTTATAACGCTCTCGAGAGATAATTCGAATATCCAAGAGTCAATATAATAATGAGAACAACAGACAAAGTTTAAGAATCTGTTGGTTGTTTTTTTTTTCTAAAAGTGGTGTAGATTCAAATTTCAATAAACACAAAAAAACTGTACCAAAACACCTTAATTTTGACTTTATTTGGTAGATTACGCACTACCCCGAATACAATGAAGACCGTAGTCAATCATTTTTGAACACTTTTCGATAATTTTCAAGCCTACTTCTAAAATTAACATACCATACTAACAAGTGCTTCAAAGTTATAACTAATGAGGGTGTAACTTAGAATGTCCAGAGAAGTTGGAGTCATATATAGTTTTTTATTATGCCATACGAAAGCGCAAAAAAAAATGAAAAATCATCGGCTAAGCATCAAAGTTTTCTTAATATAAAAGAGTTATTTTTTCTTACCACCCTACTACATCTATTTATTTGTTACACTGTTTCGTGAAAGGATGTTAAAAATAAAAATGTCATATTTTGTATAATTGCATTTAAAAGTGGTTAACCGGAAACGTGTGGCGTTTGAGAAGTCGGTGCAAAATAATGGCACACGATAGAAGGGGGATTTGGTAAAAAATTGCTTGCCAGAATAATAACGCTGCTAAATTGCTATGGTTGGCATTTATTGAAGCAGTTCTTCTGCTACCGCTACGGTATTATGATAAAATTTCTGCACTTTGGTATTTCTTTTTCCACCTACTCTACACATACATACATACAGCACTTTATTTTTCTATTGTTATACGTTGTATTCTCTTCAATTTTCACATTATCCTGACATTTTGCATATCGTTTCTAGTTTTCTCGACGTTTTCAATTTGAGTGCTTTAGTCTGTTTCTGTGCAAATTAAATTTGCTTATGGAGAGTCATTTGCTGACATTGCTCCTTTAGCTATTTTTGCTGTTAGTTTGCCACCATTATCCTACTACCAACGTTGCTTGTTGTTGTCAAATGACTTCAAGTATCGCTGATTCTCTAGTGTTTCTCGTTTACTATCTCTGGAGTCTGTAGTGTTCCAATTACTTAGCATTGATGTTGTTGCTGATACAGATGCTGTTGCTTGTTTGTTTATCAGCAATGCTATGGGAATAAGAACTGTTGTTATTGTATATATTTTTTATGAAAATATATAGTTCATTTTGTTGACTTTCCTTGTCAACAAGAAGTTTAAATTTTACTTGTGCTTAACTAAAGTAAATATATTTAAGTATTTTGAAATTGTATGCTTGATTTTTCTATTGAATTGCAAGAAATAGCTAAGACAAAATTCAGACATCATGAGATTTCTAACATACGTGCAAATAGTTTTTAAAAATTCAAAATTAACATCTTTAATCTATTACACTGGCAAGTAGATACTCTTTTTTTCAATTAATTTAGAACGCTCTTCAGTTTTTGTTCAACGCTAAACAACACTTAGCGTAGATACCAAGAAACTCACTACCTTTCCTACTGCACTTTATCATTTTAGCAGTATTTTATTTTTCGTCACATGTTCTTTTTTTTTGTTGCCATGCATAAGGTATGTATGTTTGCTGCCTCGAAGCTACTGATGGCGCCACTAACTCCGTTGCTCATCAATTTTCATTTAGGAATGAAATAAGACAGGAAAAAAAACGAAACAAAAACCAACAAGAAGCCAACAACCTGGCTTCCAACTAAAAATCAAGCAAAAATTTTACATCTAAAAAACACCTTTATTGTCGTGAGATGGAGATTTGTGATTGAAACCAGTATAGAAAACGGGATAACTGAGAGATTTGTAACCAGCCAAGCGACTAACATTAGCCAATAAATAAAAGGAATAAAAAAGGGTTGTTGTATGGGTATCTTTATAGGTGTATCCGTGTCTGAGTTAATTTCTTTATTTTTAGCTTAAATTGCTGAAAAATGTAGAACTGCCTACATATTTGTAAACATTTTACGTACGTGCACACCCTTTGACAACTTGGCAAACATACGCTTCTACCTTTATGTTTGTTGTGTGTGTTTATTGAAATATCCTTTTACTACCCAGCAGGCAAATGAGCAAGGCCTTACTCGGAGAAGGCCTGCTAGCACTGCTGCGATTATGTAAGGACTTTTCAAAACTAGATTTTCATGCAAATAAAAATACAATCTCAGAAGGCATAATATGCCTTGCCACAACAGACGTGCTATCAGGCCTGATATTAGAAGGCAAAGAAGAAGGACTCCATTTACTTTAGCGCTTTTCTGTTTCTTTTTTATTTCATGTATTGCAATGTTTTATGATTCGGCATAACTTTTTTGTCATATGCTTTGTACATATACGACATGAAAAGTATATTCATGGTTAGAAATTAAGAGAGGTGTGCAGGCTAGTCTTCTGTTGTTTCATGTTATGTAAAGGAGGTAGAGTTTTGTGTATTCTTTGTCAAATTGTAAAGTCATTAAAAAAATATCAACGCAAGTGAGATGGCGCGGATGAAAACAAAACACAATTAATATTTAGAGTCTTTAAATTTATTAAAATTAAGTTTTGGAAAGTACTTCTGAGAGTCCTTCTACGGTAAAGCGGTCTTAGAAAGCCTGCTTAGGAAGGCCTGTTTTCTGCGGCCGTTTCATATAAAAAAGAAAGTAAGTTTGAATGGAGGAAGGCCATATACTTACCAACGAAGGCCTTCTAGAAGCACTGTTAGCTCCTGCCCTTGCCTACTGGGTACTTATGCTCAACAACATGCATATATAGGTGATGTTACAGGTTTAATGACAAAATAATTAGAAAACTTTGTTGTTGATAAGTGAGAGAACAAGTCAGAGCTGCATATTTTGACAGGAGGAAAATGTTTACATAGGAAAAAAATAGGCAAAAAAATATTTATCTATAGGCTATTGACTATGTATTCGAATAAAGAACTTATTCGTTGAAAGTATTTTATTATCTTATATGTTCAATTGTACCCTAAAAATTATGTAGCCAAAAGTGCGATAAAATTAAGGTTTGGACTTTTGAGCACGGTGCAAATTTGTTCACTTTTTATTTTTTAACCATTTCTCAAAAACAATATATTTTTAGCACTAACACGTTATCAGAATTATTGTATAGAATAAAATTTACTAACGATATGACACTTTATAAAGCCAAAGAACTTATTTTTTCATCAAAATAAGTTAAAAAGCTATTTAAAAAAAACCAAAAAATTTCAATATTTTGAACTTTTATTCATTTTTGGGTAAAATTTTTTTCAGAGAAGACCTAGGAATTTTTCTGGTTGACATAAAATAAAGGTGATGTAGTTTCCGTCAAAATGAAGACCCATGAAAGTATTTTTAATGAAAATTGACTGAGATACAATCATTCAAAATTCTCTACTTTTGTATGATTTAACCAATTTTTACCTGTACATATGTGGCATTAAAGTTACTCTAGTGCATCTCCAGTAGTATAAGGGGAAATTTTCAAGACAAAAATTCATCTAACAGTCTTTGTATAAGTTTGGTATAGTGATTATAAAGATAATTTTTTATTGTAGCGAAATTTTGTTTTAATAGTATGTTGCTAGAACAAGATATAAATCGAAATATCTTGCTATAGCAATATGAAACCATAATAAAGAGAAAATTTATAATATGCATTCTTAACCCACATAATAGGCTGATTATGAATATATTAGGTAGTATGTCTCGTAAGTATCATTATACTGTACAATATAAGCCTATAATGTAGAAATAAAAGTCACTTGAAAGATATGTCTCATGTTTTCATAGAATTTTTTTGAGCCTTATCATGAATGAGCATTCTCATAAACTAGTCTCCTAGTTGGCCATAGTAAACGATTTTTTGGGAATGAGAGAAAATTCAGTGAAAAGTAGATTTATCTGCAATATTTTAGGGAGGGATTATTTTTACAAATGTTGTAACAATTATCCTCCAATTTTTAAACAGGGAATTTCAAGCGAGAATAAATAATTTTAGTATAAAATGGTATTTTTATTTGAAAAAAAAAATTTCTTAAAACATTATGATCCTTTCCAATTATATTTTGATAAGCACCTTTTGCTCGAAAATACTTGTTGGTGAAAACTAAAAAAAAAATTTCCACCAAAGGTTGGGAACTGATTTTTTTGGACTCCATAAGAAACCATTTTGGACGATGTGGAAAGGTCAAATCTTCTATGACATACCGATATTCAAGGTCAACGGTAACAAGAAACAGGTTATCGATATTATCTCGATTCCTATTAATCGGACGAAAATTCACTCTGAACAAAAGTTAAAAAAAACTTATTTTTTTTCTTCAAAGATAATAAGAAAAAGGGAACATGACTTTATATTTTGTACGTCAAATTGCTCTTATAAGCCCCTAGTAAGAATTTATATGTATAAAATGTTGTCTTTCTAATTGTTTTGAAATGGCCTTTTAAAGAAGCTATAGAACCTATTTTTCCTACTAGGAATCTTTATTATGGTTTAAGAAAGTTGATTTTTGCGACTGGTTATTTTTATTATAATTAAACATTATGAACTTACAGTCATTTTAGCAAAGACCAATATTGTAAATTTTACTTATTGATCAATGCTATTTTTTATTCAACAAACATGACAAAGATAACAACTGGAACAATTTAACCTGGTAATTGGTGACATATGTTTCGGCTATTACCACATAGCCTCATCAGACCAGTTTTTTGGTTAATGTTGTACATGGAGTCGAACCCCTGACCGTACATGCATTTCAATTGCATATCTGTCGACGGCCGCTCTAACAACTGAGCTACTGAGGAACTGACCTTGAACTGTACAAATTGCGTATATCCATTTATTATCTCTTGTCACTTTCTCGCTTGTTGTCACAGCTGCTAAGCCATTGGCTTAGAGACTTGCTATGATTTTTATTTTTCGAAAATTGTGGTGTTGCCAGCCACATATTTCTTTTTTTTGAAATTGGCGTGTTCTCCATATGGTTTAAGAAAGTTGATTTTTGCGACTGATTATTTTTATTATAATTAAACATTATGAACTTACAGTCATTTTAGCAAAGACCAATATTGTAAATTTTACTTATTGATCAATGCTATTTTTTATTCAACAAACATGACAAAGATAACAAATGGAACAATTTAACCTGGTAATTGGTGACATATGTTTCGGCTATTACCACATAGCCTCATCCGACCAGTTTTTTGGTTAATGTTGTACATGGAGTCGAACCCCTGACCGTACATGCATTTCAATTGCATATCTGTCGACGGCCGCTCTAACAACTGAGCTACTGAGGAACTGACCTTGAACTGTACAAATTGCGTATATCCATTTATTATCTCTTGTCACTTTCTCGGTTGTTGTCACAGCTGCTAAGCCATTGGCTTAGAGACTTGCTATGATTTTTATTTTTCGAAAATTGTGGTGTTGCCAGCCACAGTAGCTCAGTTGTTAGAGCGGCCGTCGACAGATATGCAATTGAAATGCATGTACGGTCAGGGGTTCGACTCCATGTACAACATTAACCAAAAAACTGGTCTGATGAGGCTATGTGGTAATAGCCGAAACATATGTCACCAATTACCAGGTTAAATTGTTCCATTTGTTATCTTTGTCATGTTTGTTGAATAAAAAATAGCATTGATCAATAAGTAAAATTTACAATATTGGTCTTTGCTAAAATGACTGTAAGTTCATAATGTTTAATTATAATCTTTATTATGTTAATAAGTTTTAAGCGAGCAGCGCTGTTCCAGAGCATTTCAAATTGATTTTTTATATTGGGAAAATTAGCTAAGCGTTTGTTTGTACTCTAATCTTGCTAAAATTTTGAAAATTCATAGTTCTAATAGAGATTGATTAAATTCTTGCAGGATTTTGCACCAACGATATTAGTTTCCACAATACTGCGGTGTAAATTTGGTAATTTTCGTTCTTTTTCTACGAATTTCTTGTTCAGAATGACATTTGCGTCGTGAAATTTCGTCGTCAGTACATTCGACAATTTTATAGTAAATTCGATACATTTCGTGTACTTTCAGTACATTTGACTCATTTTCAGTACTTTTTCGGTACATTTTCAGTACCTTTATACTATTTCTAAAAATTAACATTTTTATGTAAAATTTTTACAAGTTGATACAATGCTTTATGTATTAAACAAACTTTGATAAACAAAGGGAAAAAAACAACAACAACTCTAGAATATAGACATATGTTTCGATTCTTAAAATCTCATCAGTATATTTTTGGTTGATGTCTACGTCAGCACTCAAATTGCACTCGCCATATTAATGAAAATCAATCGAAAAGGTAATTTTTAATTTCAAGCAAAAATATATTTCATTTTTTGAAATTTTAATTAACTTTTTAATGATCATGACGAAAAAGTACATTTGAAGCCTTGATTCAGTACATTTACACAAATCCCAAATGACATCACTGGTCTTGTGTTGAAAATTCAGTAATTGGATTTCATTCTAAAATTCAGGAATTTTAATGAATGATTTCAATAAATTTTTTCCAGATTCTTACGAAAAACATTTTAATATATGAAAGTTTGATTTATTAGCTTTCAGAATATTAAAAACTAAGAATGGGCTTGCAATGAGTCTTGCGAGTTTTTGAACGTTGAAAGAGTTCTGCCCAGATACTTAACTATTGTACCCGGAAAGCGTTGAGTTGTTGGGTTTATTTTAAAACCATTTTTTGCCTCTGTATAAACTAGAGACTCTACCCCATCTTCCACTATAATATTTTGTTGATGTGCCCAACACTGTCGTTGCAGTAGAACAAAAAGTTCAATTACGTTTTAGCCGAGCATTGAAATTCACGGCTAGTATTATTATTTTTATTATTTCTAGTATTACTAAGGTACCATTCAGGTGCTCAAAAATTGAACGATTAGATTAGGCTATTTTTTAACCAGTCTTGGCGTGCTTATGGTTTTTAATCATATTCAAATGCTAAATCTCAAAATTTTTTTACCAAATTATGTCAAAACTTATGTCATTTTAATTAGATTTTTCTCAAGATAATGAAGATTTGATTGAAGTTGGCCTAAAAATCGGTCAAAAGATCCTTTCAAGAGTTAAATTTTTGCATAGCAATTATTAAAAATTGGCTGATATTATTTGAGTTTAAGAATACTTGTCTTGCAAATATAGGAAAATTAGCGATTTGACGAATTTCCTGGAATTAACAATAGTAGTGACTTTCCAAATTCAAATAAAAATGATTTTCATTCACTCTTGAAAAGTATTCCAATATATTTCTCATCCAATTCAGCCTCTCCTATCATAATGATTAAGAAAAAACTATTTCTTATTGTGTTGTTTCGAAATGAGTTAAGCATTTCAAACGTGTTACATTAATGTCTCCAAGCTATCAAACAGCAAGTAATTTTTTTTATATTTTTTCCATTTAAAATTCAATTGCTGTTAAAATATTTCTGCTGCTGATAAGTTCTAGCTTTCAATTAAGTTACGGACTTTTCAAAAACTTTTCTAATTTGAATGCAGCGTTTAACTTTAAGCTAAGACAACACATAAAATGCAAACATACAAAGTTAACTTAACATCGTCAGCTTAAAAGTCAACCCTAAAATTTTTAATACGCTTACCTTTGGCATGCCAGCAGCTAAAGTTAAGCAAAGCATCTCATGGATAAAACAAAAATGATCCAAAGCAGAAAGTATTCCAATAATTGGATTTTCAGCCATTCCAAATTTTAGCTTTGTACGTTCGCATTTCTGCTTTTCGTAGATTATTGAAACTTAAACGAAGAGTTAACATTTCGATTTCTGAAATTTGCTCTTATACTTTAAAGAAACAGTCAAACCAAATTTTTGTGATAAAGGCCAAAGTTCAATATATACAGTTATGCTTTATGGATGTTATTTTATTTTGATTTTTCTTGCTTAAATGGATGATAGCTTTCATAGTTGATTATCCAAGATTGAGGATTACTGACAATATATTTTTTGAGAGAATTCAAACCAAATCTGTTATTAAAAATAAATAACACCTAGTAATTATGTGTATCAGTAAAAGTAGTATTAATTAAAATTTTAATTTAAAATGAGCTGATGTAAGTTTTCAAAATCTCAACTTTAATGAGTTTCAACAAAAAAAAAAAAAAAACCAAAATCAGCGAAATGTAAAACCATAAACGAAACCAAGTGAAATTTGTGCAAATTAAATAAAAACGAAAACAAAACAAATTTTTTTATCAATTATAATGAATAATAAATTGAAATTGATAATGCAAAAACACATTTCAAATGTAATAAGCAGACAGCTCCTGTTTCATGTTGATGCATGTTTTTGTGTTTGTAATTTCATTTAACTAAATTCATTTATGATTAATGATGCACAACTACATACGTACGAGTAGACGAATGAAGGAAGGTAAATGCAATAATTATGTGCAAAATGCTGCTGCACACATTATGTGTCGCTACAGTAACCCAGCAGTAAACATTTAAAGGATGTTAACAATACAGATGAACAAAGTAGTAACAATTCTTTTCTATAAATAAAGCTGACTGACTGATAGTACAGTGGCACGAAATTTATATTTTTTTCCCACATGGAAAGTTTCTAAGGTTTGAATTTTTTAAATCCATATTTTGGACACATTTCAATTTTACAATAAGAGATAGAGAATTGATCAAGAGAATCGGTTAGTACCGGAATTTTTAATGTGTGAAAACCCTGGTTTGACCGTAAGCAAAGCAGAAGAAATAACAAAATATTTTGGTAATAGGTTTTAAGGACCTGTTGTCTGTTGCACGAAGAATATTGATTGTTCACTAAGCTTTGACTTTAAGGAATTATGTGGATATTTAAATAAAAAATCAAATTTTGGGAACTAATTTTTTCAATTATTCACGTAATGCACCAAGTGACGATACCATTAGAAAATGGATTCAGAAGCTTAAAAATACCTGTTCAATAGTGAAAACTACAATCATAGGTCGAGAAACGATCGAAAAGTAAGAGATTCAGTTTAACAAACCCCATCTCTACCAATTTGCAAATGAAGTCAAGAACTCAACATAAAAAAATCGCGTTTGTAGTAAATATTGAAAAAAAACTTGCATATCAAAGCCTATAAAACTCATTTAGTTCAAGATGTAAAAAATACTGACTATGCTATTAGCAAAGTGAGTCCTCGTAGAGGCACCATTTACGAGCCTCCCGGAGCCTCAGCCTTAGTTCACTCGACTATTTTTTATGAGGATACCTCAAAAGTAAGGTATACGAAAACAAGCAAACATCAAAATGCCGGAAATTTCCTGAAAAATGCATCAAGGCGTTGTTATTAATCTTTGTTCGAGGGTAGAGGAGTGCCAGCAATCGACATTTTATCAACATAATCTTCTATAAATAATTTTCTAGATCTGGGTATATAAGAAGGAAATAAAAAACCCTGTTTATTATCTTTATTTTTTGATTTACTCAACTATCAAACAACCGATATTATTTTTGGGCACCTTGCATTTATACCTATTTTTCTCTTGTGTCCTTTATCTACTCAAAGAGCGTAGAGCCTCCATAAGACTTTTCCAATATAAACGATCAGTAGAAAGCATTTTGCCGATACGTATTTCTAGCAGGGACCCAAAATACGAGTAACTATTATTTGCTTTTTTGTGATTGAAAAAATTGCCCAATTCGAAGAATTATTTTAAAAAACTATTTTTTGATTATTATTGATAAGAAATATTATATTAATTGTTGATAATTATTATTTTTCAATAGATATTTCTTACGTTGATTCATATATTTTATGCATATGAAATTGTTTATCCATTGCCAATAACATAAGTATTATTTTGGGAAAAAAAATATTTCTAACGTTGTTTTGAAAAAATGTTCATTCATACATTTTTTTGCACCAATCGATGAGAAGACGTGGTTTCTATGATATCACGAGAGGTGGTCCTCGATTCCAAAAAGTGCACGATTTTGATCTATTTCTAAAATTCTTTTTTTTGCACCAATCAATAAAAAGAGGTATAAAATGGATTTTGGCCTTCACCAAAAGTGCCCGTTTTTGATCCATTTTCGAAATTTTTTTTGCATCAATGGATGGAAAGAGGTCGATAATGTGCTTAAGCCATCCCCAGAGGTGGTCCCGAACAACAAAAGTGGCCAATTTTTGTCCATTTAAAAAAAAAATCTTTTAAGCAAATTGATGTAATGACGTCGCTAATAGATTTTTGCCATCACCAACATTTTGTTTTCCACCAATCAACGATATCGGTTAATTTTTGATAACCGTGCTTTTTTATAAGCCCTTATGCACAGAGCCTTATGGTCTTAAGAATAAGTTTGGTGATAAGCAGTAGTGCCCTGCATACTTTATGGACCAAAATCAAGCACTTTTTGGACCACCTCTGGCCAAAATCCATTTTCAACCTCTTTCCGTCGATTGGTGCAAACAAGAATTCAGAAATGGACAAACACCGGGCACTATTTTCAACCTCTTAATATTAATTGGTACACACATTGTGCCTCAAAATGGAACGAAACTGGACACTTTTAAGACTCGGGACCACTTCTAGTGATGGTCAAAATCGATTTTAGACCTCTTCATTGATTGGTACAAAAAAATATTTATTTGAACAACATAAAATATATAATTTACTTATTATTTCAAAATCTCTATATATACAAATAAGCCGATTTCTCTCTGAATAAAAATATATAAATCTAATTTTTTTTTTTTCGTTTTCAAGCATAAAAGGCTTTTTATTACAAATATAATGATAATAAAATTAACAAAAGCACCTTGCATTGGTCACCAATAACATTTGCTCTAGTTTTCCATACGGGTGGGTGCTTTTGTATGCAAGTGTAAGTATTGCCACCGCAATGCTGTGTGATAGTAATGCAATTAAAATTGTGCCACATAGTGCAAGGCCAAAACCTACTGGTTGACTAAGAGTAACTGACCAAAATTGAACTGCCCTAGGATGTGGGCGCACAACATTTGCTACTGCTGATGTTGTTGCATGTAAACATCTTGTTAATTTATTAAATTCAATTAAGCGAACCTGTTGTACGACAACATTTCGAGAGATAAAATGTTAATTTAATCATTGCACGACAACAAAAGCAACAACAGCATTGACAACAACAAATGAGCATATTTGTACTAGCAATACTACTTCAAAACAAACTGATGCCTATCACTACACTAAGAAAAATGGATTAAAATATTTTGAGATAAAATTTAATATATTCAAAAATGAAAAGATCAGATCAGATTGTGTAATTTTCCATATCGTCAGCATAAAATAAGTTAGTGAAACTTTTAACACTTTGTTTAAAATATGAATATTGAATTCAATTTACACATATTTTTTTCCATGTATTACCGCTACAACTAGTGTTTCATACTTGTGTTACAATTACATTGACATTTGTGTAATAAATTAATTTTGATTTTTTCATTACTGTTTTATGTAGTAGTTGTCAGGTTTTTGTATTTTTTTTCGGTTTTTTATTTGCTGTTGTTTTTATTAAGACACTAAAGGCAGCAACAGCATAACTGACAAATTTAACAATGCCAGCAGCAACAAAATCGTATCGCACGCATTTAATCAAATCAATTATTATTGGCATGTCAGCATGTTCTTTAAATGCTATAAACAATGCCTATATATAAGGGAAGGGAGGTGTGGGAAAAGTTGACAAGACAGAGGGACTTTGTTTTCGTTGTTTCTATTTTAGTACCAGCAATTTTTTAACACTAGTGTTTTGTTGTCTAAGTCTTTCAGCATAATAAAATTCCTTTGCATCGCGTGTTGTCGCATCATTCGCTCGGGTCGCGACACAATGCGACGCGACACAACACAAATGTAATCAGGCACAAATAATGACGCTTACAAAAACACAGCAACAACTACATCGAAAAGAGTAAAAGTGTTGAAGATATTCATTTTAGTCAATGCTATCACTTAACCATTTCTCGTAGGAATTGTGAAACTAAAGGGCAATTCCATATGTTACTTGCGCCATATATAGGAAAAATTTATAGGTACAAATTTTTTCATTCCACAAATAGTTACTCTTTAGCAGCATTATTTTTAAAATGAAGTTTCTTTAAGCAAAAGAACAATTGAGGGTACCTCCAGCTATCAGATTTGTCTACGAAGTATTATATCTATTGAAACTTTCCACTTTTTAATCTGCAACTTAAGGTCAGCTTTCGCTTTAAAATAATTTTTCTAAGCGTTTGAATTCTGTCTTATGGAAAAAGAACCAAAAATTTTACGATTTTTTTGATTAAATGCATGTTATTTAATAAGTTTAATTAATTTGATGGGAATTAGAGAGCTAAGGATATAACAAGATATATTGATGCCAATCTGCATCTAAGCACGTGAAACTTACCCCCTTTGGTACTACGACGAAGAATGTGTTTACATAAACGAGTTTTTAACTTCAGTGCAATTTAAACCAAGATTTGTCTAAAAATGACCAAGCTCCAGCCCAAATTGTGCAGAGAAGTCTACGAAGATTATTTAAAAAGTATTTAGTCTTACAGATGGCCTTGTGACAAAATTTAAATTATGTCTTAATTGGACAAAATTGCAAGGCCTGAACAACATAATTAACCTTTAAATTTTTAAAACTCTTTATTTTAAGAGCGATTTCTAACTTAGACAAAAATTGTATAACCCTGTAGTACAGATTGATTACCTGCGATAAAATTTGGATTATATGAAAATAATTAAAATTCAATTAAATCATGAGTCGAAAATTTAACAAAATCATTTCGAAAAATCGCATGAGATAAAAATATCATATGACTGATATTCAAGTGATTTTCCTTCTGTTGAAACTTTTCATATGATCTCGCGAAAATAAATATTTTGAGACTTTGGAGAAAAATTTAATTGAAATAGAAATGACACAAAAGAAAAGTTTCATCGCCCTAGGATAAAATATACACGTAAGTATGTATATCATGAGTTTAAAGCTTACGTCAATTTCTAATAAAAATAATTTTTTGGAATAGTTATATTATAATCATATATGATATATTAATTATGATAAGGTTATATGGAAAAAAATTGACAATGACGAAAAATTATTACCGTAAACTTTTAATTGACAGAGATGCATTGAAAAAAAAAATATTGAATTGATTAAGTTTTCTAAGCAATATTTATGTCTATCAAGCTGTATCTTTTTTAAATCCACTCATATATATTCGGATTTCTAGCTTATGAATGTTTGTTTGTTTGTTAAAAGCTTAAAATGAAAGAAAATCTTATAAGGTAAGCTTAAGTGCAATGCATAAGACTCTTGAAATATCCCATTTTAATCTGCACTTCACTTTGCTCTCTTATGTTTAGTTTTTGTGATATCCGGATATCGAATTTAATAAACATATGAAGAGCTGAGATGCAAAACCCGCCAATTTCAAAAAAATGAAAATGTGAGATATTGCAGGAGGGAACAGAAAAAATGTTTGTTTACAAGCCTCCATACTCTAAATTTGAAAAAAAAAATTTTTCCCTCACAAACTTTTGATTGCAATAATTTCTGACAAATTCTTTTTATCAAAGCCCACCAAGTCCACATTTTTGTAAATCAAAACCCGCCAAGTCCAATTTTTCATTATAAAAGATTTGGCTTTCATAAATACAAATAGTTTTATGTTATTTTAACATGGAAATTACATTGTGTAATTAAAATTTCAGTCTACCTCTATTCAAATGTTTTGAAATTAGTTTAAACTTAGCCATTTTTAAAAAATGATTTCGAAACCTTTTACTATCAATATTTTTTCAAAACCCGCCAAGTCCCGAGGTTTCACTTTCAAAACCAGCCAAGTCCATGTTTTCAATTTCAAAACCCGCCAAGTCCACAGTTTTTGTTTCAAAACCCGCCAAGTCCAAAAGTTTTTTTATTGTAGTTCTTATAGATTAGGTCATAAAATGTAATGAAAAATCAGGATTTTAATAACTTTTGACAACTATTACAATGGATCAATCTACTTTTTTACTATAGTTAAATTTCAGTGGAAAACAGTTTTTTCGATTTTCCCAAAAACGCAAAATATGGACTTGAAGGGTTTTGCATCTCAGCTCTTCATATAGCTCTTCAAACGAAGTGCTAAATGATAAATAAAACAATCTTTATTATGATAATACGACTTATTGCATTTTGTGATTGTAATTTTTTTGTGTTTTTGCACTTACAGTACTGAACAGCAAGCTCAGAAAAAAATATAAAATTAAATTCTGAAAAGTTCCAAACACGAAAGCAAAAAAATTTTCAAGTTAAATAGCACAGTTTAAGTCAAAAATAAAAATCACGTTATCTAACATAATTCGTAACTTAAGTTCATAAGATTCACATTAACTTTTTCGATTGATTCATGAGGCACAAACTTTGTAACTGCTGAAAAGAAAGCGATATAACTTGACAGACTGCTTATTACGAAATAAATGATGATGATTATTTTTATTTAATTTTGATATTACTGTCTCTGTATAAACCATCATTAATTTTTAATTCCAGGATTTTTTTTTATTTTGATTTTGGTTATAACACATAATAAGGTTAAATTTTATTGTTAAACTTACGACTTACTGAGCACTAACATTTCAATGAAATCGCCCGTAGCACAGTTAAATTGAAAAACTTTTTTTTCTTTGCCATTCAAACTCATCCTTCAATAGCTTTCCTGTATTTTATATCCTTGTGATATTGTTTTGTGAAATTGATGATTGTGATTTCAAATCAATTCCATCGACACGAAAGCGACAGCAACAACAACAACTACAACAGGAGCTAAACAAATGAATACCTTTTGTTTTCATTCCAAGGGTTGTTCTCAAAGTCCTTGCTTTTATGGGTTTGGTCTGGGTATTTTAACATATTTCTGTTGTTTTCGTTGCTTTGGTTGTTTCTGTTATTGTTGTTTTATAGCTATTTGAGTGAATTTACTTACATTTTATTACTCGTATTATTGTGCACATTAATAAATTTCATATCTGATTGATTGAAAATAATTTCTTATCTTTCAATGATTTGTTTCATTTAATGCAGACACCTTACAACCTGTTTTACATTTTGAATGAGATTTAGCATGGTTTCTGGTTTAATTATAAATGATTAATGCATTTTCTTAATTATCACAATCATAACTGAATTGGTAGCAGCAGATAAAGATAATTGAAAATTACACAAATATTTTTCAAGTAATTTTTGATTGAAATTTTGGAAAATGCAACATAATTAATAATTATATTATATTTTATAAAGTTTTATTAAGAACATAATTTTTTTTTTGTTAGCCCTAAAACCCATTATGATACAAAATCCCATGAGTTCAAAATAATATTTCATAAAAGTGTCTTGTGACAAAAATCTAAAAAAAAAACCATAATTTTGTAAATTTTATTAACCGAATTGTTATTAATGAGGAAGTTTTTTTAAAAACAACTTAATTTTTCTGGAAGCCAAAAACTTAATTAATAAAACTCACAAGAGTTAAAAGTCTTAGATGGTAAAGTTCTTAAGCAACAACAATCGCATGAATTAAAATTTCTATGAGAATGAAACTTTCATTAAAAATTTTGTGAAATAAAGTTTCACTTTTACCTAACCCAAATTTAACTCTCATGATTTAAGATCAGAATATTGCCTTCAATATAAAGATCTTACTATACAAACGTTTAAAGTCACAAAATCGTATCGTTCATTTTAATTGCTAAAACATTGCTCTTCAGAAATATTAGTTCAGTGCTCAAGTCATTTAGTTAAACTTGGTCCCAAATTTAAAACTATACAGTTACTACTGATTATTCCACTAAGAGTCAAACAAATGACCTTTTCAAACATTTCATTAAAATCTTAAAAATGCTCCGAAGTTATTTTCTTTCACTTTGAAGATAATTCATTATCCTCGGTGCAGAAAATCTTCAGCAAATAATAAAAAATGTTCAATGAAAAGTGACATAATATCAGTTAAAATTTATCTCAATAATTTTACTAGGTACGTTCAAATTTAAATCATTAAAAAGATTCAGCAAAAATTAAAAAACTTACGTTGCTCTCATGTCATATTCCATTTTTATCCTTTCTAGATGCTACTACACTTACACTAACACCACTCTAATGCAATAAAATCAAAATCATTTTCCGTCATCATAATCGCATCTAATGTGATTGTGACAATTTTGTGTCCTTTTCAATTGTGTGCGCACAGCGCAGTAACATCAGTATGCTGCACATGATGGGGCGCTGAAGTCTTACCGATTGTCCTTAGTACTCGCTGCTGTCGTTTCTCGTTGGTGTCGACATAAAACTCGCAAAGAGAGTATTGAAGGGAAAAGGGTAGCGTAAGAGGATAAAAAATATTCTTGATAGTAGAGAAAACTATTAACGCTAATGGACGCTGGTGGCTGTCAGTGTAGTTGCTAGGTTAGATACCTGACTGAAGTTTTGACGCCGGCAGCCAGACGATGCAATGATTTCAGCAATGGTGGAAACAATCTGCATCGTATCGCATAGCAGCTGGACGTAGTCAAGCGTAAGCCCACGACGGAAATGCTGAATAAAGCAGTTACCGGATGAAAGTTGTTGCTATAGAATGGGCTAAAAAAATAGTTTACATTTTTTGTATACATTTGAGAGTAAAGTAAATAATAAAAAAAAGCAGCAAGTATTCTCGGCCATTTAAAGGTCAGTAACAGCAAACAGATTCAGATTTTATTCAGTTCGCTTGGTCTGGTAGGGGTTATTCTTCTGATACTCATGCCTAAGACTTACTAACCATTAGGTAAGCAGAAATAATAATGCTGCTGTTGTGCTAACTGTTGTTGCTATCTAAAAATGGAATTGAAACATGAAATGCAGTTTTGGTTGAAGTTGTAACGTACTTTCGGTTTTGAGTGTTGAATTTAATTACATTTTTAAGAAATATTGGCTTTAACTACTGATATCCCCTTCACTAGCATCCTCTTCTTGAAGATATATTTTAGTCAGTGATTTGATTTTAAGTTTATGTTGCTTGAGTATGTTTTTTTTACACGCATTACGACTTGATGATTGGAATCTCCTACAAGTGACTTAGTTACCGCTATGCAATATGTTGAACTCCCGCGCTACTTTTTTACGATTTTCATAATGTACATGTTTGCAGATAATGCCATTTATATAAGAAAAAAAATTTGAGTAATTTTTAAGGAAGCTCATCAGTTCAAAATAACCCACCGAGATTTATATATTTTACTGAGTCAATAAAACCTTTATTAAAAATGGTCTATAGTGAAATTATGTTCAACTCACACAAATGTAAATAGAGGTTTATTTTATTATTCAGATCTGTTTTGATTTCGTACCGGATATGCTTCGGAAACGAAATTTAAATAAAAAGTTTATTTCAGGATTATACAAAATTTCCGACCATTTAATTAAGAGCACATATTGACATTCACTTTCAGACTTAAATGTCACTGATAATACAATTTTCTACATTTTTTTTAAGCATTAATGGTTACTATTGCGATTTTTGATCTTGTGCCTTATCTGTGTATTTAAAGCAATATTTTGTACAATAAGACATTAACTGATGCCATTATGCTTTAGCTTTCTTGCCTAAAGCAACGATAATCACGACTTTCAAAATGATAAAAAATACTAGAAACAAACTGCATAGTCCATACTAAGGACTGTCCCAGAAAAAACTTTTGGTCTTATTTTGTTTAATTATACTCTACCTGATAATCTTATAGGTCTACAATATTTGGTCTTTATAAAGTGACATTTAATATGATGTATAACACTTGGTTATAGCACTTTTAACGATAAAGATGTCGAGCAAGTAACAAAAAGTCCGCAAACTCATTTTGTACACATACCTGCACAATCCATAGTTAAAATATTCAGCTATAGCAAAAATAGTTGATGCATCAGGAAGAACTGTTTTGACGGCTTTTTCTAATTATAATTTCCCGAAAAAAAGATTCTGGCAGAAAACCAGAATTTTCTAACTCAAGGTTAGTGGCGAAAGTGAAGGGTCTCTTTAAGCAGAGTCCCACCACCTCAGTGCGAGATATGGCGGCTAGAGCAGGAATATCAAAATCTACTGTACAAAGTATAAGGAAAAAAAATAAGCTGAAGATATATAGAGCTCAAAAAGTTCTATACCGTTCTGATGAAAACCAGTTGATGACTCAGATACGAGCCCGAAAATTGTATGAAAGGTACCTGACTAAATTTGATTGCTGCGTTATGAACGACGGAAGTTGCGTCAAAGCAGATTTTATGCCCCTACCTGGGCACAAATAATATGTGTTACCGAAGATGGAGCATATGCCTAGTAAATTTAAAGAGAAAAAATTTCGAAACTTTCTAAGCAATATATGGTTTGGCAGGTCATATGTACCTGTGACCTCAAAAGAAACGTCTTTGTTACGCATGGCACAATCACGTCAAAAGTTTATATAGATGAGTGCCTCGAAAAACGTTTTCTACTATTTATTCGTGCACATGAAGGTACAGTGATGTTCTGGTCCAATTTAGCAACCTCTCATTGTTCTAAAGCTATGATGGAATGGTATCAAAGTAAAAAGATCAATTTTGTACCAAAAATCGCAAATCCGCTCAACTGTCCAGAGCTTCGCCCAATTGAGAGATATTGGGCTCTAATAAAAAGAGACCTTCGAAAGAGCGAAAGCACTACAAAAAATTTACAAGACTTCAGACTTAGGTGGAAAATATCGTTCCGTACTGTCGATGAAACAACTGTACAAAATTTAATGAAGGGCCTTAATAAAAAAGTTAGAAATTTTAAGGAAAAAAAAAACATTGTTTTTAGATATTTATATTCTTAACACTAGCCATTATTAATAAAAAAAGAAAAAAGACCAACAACTTTATTGGGTATATTTTTATAAACCGAAAAATTTTGCTGGGACAGTCCTTATTATATACATATAGGCTGTGTGTTAGTACATCGATGGAATAAGCAAAAATTGGATTCATTTTAAACATTATTTCACCATTTTAAAGCTTTTTGAACTCCAAGTGCTATAAGGTATATATAATATTTTCCTTTTAATCAAATACACAACTTAAATCGTTTCACTGTGTGAATTACTTAAGCAATTTCAACCAAACTTTAGTAAGATAACTTTGGTGACAAAAGTAGTAGGTGACGAAAGTTGGGTGCGTGACATCACTACGCTAGGAAAAGTATTAAAGCAAATTCTATCAAACCTTATACGAGAATAATTAGTAATACTGAAAAATTGTTGGAGTGATTTGACGAGCGGAGTTAGTAGCTCCCATACAAACAAAAACTTTAAGACGCTATCACCAGAAAAATATTCAAATAGATTTTACCACCCTTGGTACGAAAATGTTAAGTGAAACATGCAACTACTAGATAAAATGTAAGCATGTTTTAACAAGTGGGGTGTGCCATCTCCTATAAGCAAATACATACTTTGAAAGTATTTGATACGAACTACATATAAGTAAAGTCACCAGATTTAGTATGGAGACTTTTCATGAGATAGAGTTAGAATTGTCAACGATTTTTAAGGTGCCAGTTTGAAAAAAGAAATGTTTTCGCATACTTGAACGCTTTATCCAGAATTCACCTATTGGCTTTTCAAAAATTTGGTCGACTTAGCCAACTAACTACTTACAAAGTGAACACAGTTCACCATCTGACGTCTGAAAAGAAACGAAAGTTTTAGAAATGTGAAGTTAAAGACCAAACTAAAAGAGCCACTAAAGTCTTCAGAGTGAATCAATTAATATCTTATTATGGTAACTACAGTTTCTTCATTAAGTCTTAAGGAACAAGACTATGCAACATTTTTCTGTAATGATACACGGTTAGATATCTTGGAATAAATTTTAATACAAACGAAGTATTACACAGATTTTTAATACAATTTTGATTAAATTTAATACTTTTGAATATATTACAAAATTTTGTATTAAATTCTAATACAGTTCAAACATTAAAACGATATTTTATAACATTTGATGCTATCGCAAGTATTACATTTAGCCAACGAAAATATGATTCTACGTTGGCTGATGTCGTTAAAATGTTCATGCAACCCTTGTATTGAAAGGGAACCTGGTTCGAATCCCAGTGGATACGACATATTTTTTTTTTAAATTTTAATAAAAACGAGTATTAAATTTTAATACAAATTTGTATTAAAAATGAATTTTAATATCTAGGCAGTATTGAATTTTAATACAATTCTGGTGTAGTCATATATGTAAGCCCAAAAGTATTAACATTTATTCCAAAATTTCTAACCGTGTAGCTTTAGGCATTTTTGACAAAATAAATGAATTTGTTTATCTTTCATACGAATTGTTTAGTTTTTAAAAAGCTTTTCCAAACTAATATAGCTTAACATACTTGATTTTTTGTACTGAGGTCTTCCATTTTAAATCTCATAACACAAATACCACAAATAAGTTGGCAACTATCTTAGGAATTTAATTTTATATACTAAACTTTTTAGTTGTGACATAAAAATTAAATTTTGAAATTAACGTTTCATATTTTGTCAAAAGCTGCACCAAGCCATAAACAGCAAAAATTTTAGGCTTTGAAGTTTTATTAACCTGCGAATTTTATGGTTCAGAATATGCTACAAGTAAAATGCAAATTTTATGAAGGCTCACAATTTTGTTGATTCTAAAGATTTTGCCTGTTGGCATAGTTTTATTGCTTGACTTACTTTACTCATTTGACATATGACCTTAAGCAAAATTACAATCTACAAATAGTTATATATAGATATGTATATACATTCAAGTATACATGTATGTGTATGTTAGTATATTTATGTGCTTCTTGTACATTTTAATCAAATAGACGAAACTGACTTCACTTGCTGAAGATGAAGACATTGAAATTGTTAGTTTATGCAAAATGTTTACCATGTTTTCCTTAGTGTTCAAGTGTGTGTGTGAGTATATGTGTGGTTTCTGTATGATAGTGTAAATATGCCTATGTCTGTTAGTTTGTCAATGCGTTGTCTATCAGTTACAGCGGCTTCTTGTGTATGTATCCTTCTGTGTGTGTGTGTATGCTTGTTTGTTATAACCATATTAAGGCTGTCGTGTCTGAAGTTTAATGAAGGGAGATTAATTTCATTTGCATAAGCTACAGCAAATTTTCTTTTTCGATGATATGCACAAAGTACATTGTAAAAATTTAGTGAAAAGTCAAAAATTAAAGGCACTTTTATTTAAAACTGTTGGTAGTCTTAGTATAATTTATAGTAATTATATAATTTTTTTTTGACCCCTACCCACCAGTTAAGATATAACAGCATACAAAATATATCCTCGCCACTAAACGTCTTACGGACTCAATGTACAGCCCAGTGATAGCATTTGGGTTTTGTGAAAATATACTCAATGGTGAAATGAAATGTACTTTTGTCGACATGGACATCAAAATAATTATTTTAAATTGCCAAATTCATGAAAATTTAAATTATTTTACTAAAATAAAAACATGGTCAACAAAATTTACTTCAAGCATTATTCGCAATAAATTTACTAAAAAAGTGCTTATGTTTAGAAATATACAGAATGTACTGAAAATTAACCAATTTTACTAAAAATGCACCAAATTTACCGATTTTACTTAAACTTCTCACGACGTAAATAAACTGAAAAAAGTACAAATGTACCAAAAATGCCATAACTAATACAGCCTCTAGCATTATTCATACGAAATTCAAAGTTAATCATACGACATGTTATACTAAACGTGTCTTAAGATATTTTCGCACCGAAAACTTCGCACAGTGTACTTGCTTCTTTTTGTCAAAAATCTTTGAACCGAGAACATTTTACATTAAATATCAATTTGTCAATATAATGAAAAAAAAAATGAACTGCAAGACCATAACTGCAGTTTTTGAGTTGTACAGAAGTTAAACTGAGTTGTACGTTTTGTAAGTCACTGCTTAAGTAAGTGTGACTGTCTTTGTATGTGTATGCGTATGTTTAATGAAGCGTTAACCTAAATGTGGCCAAAAAAAATGTATAATAAATTGAGCTACTAAGCTAACAACTTGGAAGGGAGGGTGTTGACGGAAATTGAAAAAAAAAGTTTACTTACAAAGTCATAAACTTTTTGTAAAGAAAATATAGCATATTTTCGAAGCACAAAACAAACATTAAGTGTAGAAAATATTGACTAATCATCGATATACATTATTTATACCATATGTTCTGGTAAGACTACAATATCAAACTAATTTATGCCTGATGATTCGAAAATATGTTATACAGAATATTCATTTACAAAATATGTATTAATGAAATTAATTGCTATGGTGATGGTATGTGAGTTCACTAAGTGAAATGTGAAGTCGCCTCGAGGTCGAAAATTGTCAAAAATGATACGAGTTATCATTTTTGAGTTTTAAGATCTCTTCAGGTGATAAATCAATAAATATTTCCAATTTAATTAATGTATTGACTTTAATTATGTGTTTGAAGTACAGTGGAGTATAACATTAGACGCGGAACACAATTTCGTTGAAATTGGAATCTTTTCTGTAATTTCCGCACATTTTGTTCCATACTTCTACCGTAACCTCACCATTTTTATATTTTACTTAGATACTGTAGCTCTTCTATTTTCCCATCAAAGGCATATTTTCTTCGGTAACCGGACAAATATTGTCTATCAATGTCAAATTTCATAAACTTACTGGCCATTTCACAACATCAAATTTAACATCATTAATGTACTATTTCCGTAATAGTGCTGTTGTAGCCATCCGCACTCTATCTTAGGCATTTATCAGAAGTAAAACGGTTTATATTGCTTAATTGTATAGAAAAAAGTATACCCTATATTTCTACCAACTGTAAACTAAGCCGCATTGTCTAGTCGTAAAAGTCACATTATTGATATAGATGACCCTTGATTTAATAATTTTTAATATTTTGTTTTTTGCCAAAATATATATAGAAATCAGAATAAATAAAAAGTTTTCATGTGGATTTTCCACTCAGTACCAGAATGTAAAATTTGAAAACGTCAAGTAATAACTTAGTGATAGTCACTGCCACTACTAGAATTCTGGAACTGAAATCTGTCCTGAACAGTGCTTCTAAGAATTTTAAATTCAAGGGTTTTTATTTCATGCTGTGCTTTTGTTTGTTTGGTTTCATTTTTGTCATGAAAAAATTGTTTTAATCAAGACCACTTAGCTACGCAGGCATACTTTTCAAAAAAATTGACATATCTTATGCTGTTATTTATAATAATTACATCATTTTTAAACTAAACAAAGAAACAGAGGCACTTAAGTTTGACAACCGATTTGAATTCGGGACTCGAATTCCCTATCAAGAAAAGCTTTACCTTACCTTTATGACAGAAATATACATTCAATTATCCAATTTATCAGACCAAAACCTCCCATTACAAATAGAATTTATAGTAAAACTTTCGAGAATATGTTGTCGGTAATTTTACCTAAAACTGTTTATATACACAAAGCAAAGAAAGCTACACACGGTTAGAAATCTTAAAATAAATTTTAATACAAGCGAAGTATTACAAAGATTTTTAATACAATTTTGATTAAATTTAATACTTTTGAATATATAACAAAATTTTGTAATACATTTTGTATTAAATTCTAATACAGTTCAAACATTAAAACGATATTGTATAACATTTGGAATCAATTTGATGCTATCGCAAGTATTACATTTAGCCAACGAAATTATGATACTACGTTGGCTGATGTCGTTAAAATGTTCATGCGACCCTTGTATTGAAAGGGAACCAGGTTCGAATCCCAGTAGATACGACATATTTTTTTTTTAAATTTTATTAAAAACGAGTATTAAATTTCAATACAAATTTGTATTTAAAATTAATTTTAATATCTAGACAGTATTGAATTTTAATACAATTCCGGTGTAGTCATATATGTGGAAATCCATCAGATTTGGCTTCTTAGCTGGCCTCGTTTTTTTTTTTGGAGTACATCATTCAGCCATAGTTTTTCTTGAAGCTAAGGCTGTCTTGAATTAATATTCAAGGTTGTTCAATTAAAATTCAGATAGCTATTTTTTTTATTTAACTTTCTATGTAACTTTTCATGTTTTTTTTAACTTAAATGCAATTTTAACTATGTCTCCCTTTGAATTTTAATTGTTCCTCCTTGAATATTAATTAAAGATAGTCTTAACTTCAAGAAAATTTATGTTTGAAGAGTCTGCTCCAAAAAAAAAAAAATAAAAAAAAATCGAAGTAAGATGACAATTTTCGATTTTTTTTTTTTTTTTTTTTTTTTGAGCAGACTCTTCAAACATGGTTTTTTCTCGAAGTTTAGACTATCTTTAATTAATATTCAAGGAGGAACAATTAAAATTCAAAGGGAGACATAGTTAAAATTGGATTTTAGTTAAAAACAACATGAAATGTTACATATAAAGTTAAATAAAAAAAATAACTATCTGAATTTCAATTGAACAACCTTTAATATGAGTTCAAGACAGCCTTAGCTTCAAAAAAAACTATGGCTGGAAGATGTACTCCAAAAAAAAAAAAAAAAAAAAAAAACGAGGCCAGCTAAAAGGACAAATCTGATGGATATGCACATATATAAGCCCAGAAGTATTAAAATTTATTCCAAAATTTCTAACCGTGTATAGACTCATTGCAGTCATTTCTTCTTTATAAACAATTTTTGATGCACACATTTTTCCACAATAAATTATATTTACCAGAATATACATAAACGCTTCCTTCTGATAACAATACAAGGGAAATAATTCAACAAGACAAAATTAGAGTTGAGCTGTCAAATTGTAAACGATTGACGAAGATGATTATTTCTATTGTCATTTGTTGATATGTTAATTATACAATTTGTGAATGTAGTAGCTGTTAACAACGATGTTACAGTATTGTTGCCGCTGATGTTACAAGCCAAATGTTGTATTACACTAGCAATAACAACAAAAACTATTAAAGTTAATAATTATGGTATTTATATGCTGTTGACAGTTAACACTATGCGCAAACGGTAAATAACACCTACATCTATGGCAGTAGAACAAAGGCGAAGTACAGGGAAAACACGACAAAAGTTTTAAAATGTCACTCATTAATATCTTATAGATTTCATATGAAAGTACTGCAGAAATAACATACTCAAGGATGACTAACGAATGAAACCAATGTTCATCATATCACCTACTTTACTTATGATAAAAAGTCATAAGTTAATAGGGCTTCACTGAGAACCTATAAACATCGTTATCGTTCTCAGTTCCGATAACGATAACGCTGGCGAGGTGTTGTTAAAAAAAAAAATATTACTCGTATGACCGCAGACGAGAACGAGAAAGGCATCTCGTTTTGGGCGATCGTGTAGTGCTTATAGTTCTATAATCAAAACAAAACAATGATACGTACGATAAACACTAGACTAACGCCGAACACGAGATATCCGGCCGACGTACCGAGATATAGGCCGAAAGAGCACAAAAACACCTAAAATGCAATATCTTGGTGCTTATACCGGTAGTAGGCGTTTCGAAATATTGCTCTTCACGAAATCTAGATGGGGTAAGACAACAGGGCTCAGCATTTTTATATAAAAAAAAAAAAGAGTTTAAAACGGTATGTCACAATATATGGCAGCTACAGTTATGAAACTTGACAAATTGCTTGTGCAACGCAAATGTTTATAGTGAAAATGAAAGACATTTAGTGTTCTTTAGTTTTAGGCTCAAAAGGGATTTTTTGTATAAATTCAGCATGTTACACTTAATGCAGATTTAAAAAGTTTTTTTCCAGGTTTTCCTGTAAAAGTGTAAAACAAATATAACTGTGGTGTTGAAAATATCGGGTTTTCACTGTAAATGTCAATAATAATAAAAACAATTTTTAATGAAAATAAAAGTCCAAGGGTGTTGCATTTGACAAGTCATTCATTAAAAAAATTAAATAGAAAACACACATCGTATCGACCGAATTAATACCGAAATTTTTTGGTTTATATTTTTTTTTTTTTAGTTTTGTTTATGTCAAAATCATCAGCATAAATTCAAGGGCAAAAGGCAACAGCACGTGTTGCTGCAGTTTCTTTGTATTATAAAACAAATAATTATTTTTTTTGTTATTGCCGTAATTAGTATTTCGTAATTAGTAGCCCATATGCGTCATTTTAATTAATGACTTAATGTAACGCTTATTAGTAATTATGACAATATGCCCACACATTGAAGTTTATAAATAAATATATTACTGGCGCAATCAAACCCAAACTATCGTACATAAAGTTAAAGGTCTGAACAATAAGTTTGATTTAGTTTCTATATGAAAATATTGTTCTTATCAAATATGGGAATTTGGTCAATTACACTGGTCGCCACTTGAATAGGGCCACATATTTTTTATTGGATTTCTTCTGATTTTTCTTCTTGTAGATGTTTTGAACATATATTTTTATTATAATTTCGTAAATATGTACATCGTTTACGATTTCATAGAAAAAAAAGTGTACCTCGTAGAGTACCGTTAGCTGTTATTTTTACTTTGTTGTTATGGGGTACAAAAAAATGCGTTTTTATTTGCGCCACTTGAATAGGGCCACTTAAGAAAATATAGAAAAAAAATGTTATCTGATGTCTTTTTTTTGAAAATGTGTTTATATTTAAGAAATTCAAACTATCAGTAGTGTGTGGAGCCTCTTTTTTTAAAAATCCGTTCAAAAATACGGTTATGCATTGCATCGTAGAGTGACTCTAAATAATTCCAAGAAATTGTTGCCCATGGCTTGAACTAGTGATTTGTTGTCTTCAAACTGCCTTCCGTTTTCATAAACTATTCTAACCAACTATCCCCAGACGTTTACCATGATGTTCATATCGCGCAAATACGGCGGCCATGCCAAAACTTGAATATTTTGGTGTTGAATCCAGGCTTTAACGGTTTTTGCTGTATGTATCGGAGCATTATATTGCTAATAAGTCAATGGAATTTGTTCAAATATTCTTTGAAATTGTGGGAATGCTCTTTCCAGAATGGATTTGTCGCAGTTTACTGTCATTTTTGAGTTTAAAAACACCAAATCTATTGTTGCATAATATGAAATAGCCCCCATGCTATTACGCCACTTTCTTGCTATGATGTCTACCCATGTTATGATGAATTAAACTATTGAATATTTATGTCTTCATAGTGATTGTATTTATTAAAACATCACTTACCAAACAAATAGCCCGTTTTTTTTTTTAATTAAATAACGATATAATAAGAATGAACAAAACCGCACATTTCTTTTAGTCATAAGAAAAAATAATTCACAATGAGTCTTTTACAGCTCGTAATACGTATGTTGTGCAAAACTGTTTTGGAATTTTAAGCGTTCTCCAAGAATTATATGACATTAAGTAATTTTGAACAAGTTTTTTGATCACCTATGTGAAGTCGTTCTTACTCAAGATCAAGAGTGACAGTCAGCATATTTTTATGGAACGCTTTCAGTTATTTGTAATTTTTAGTAGTTCGAGAATAGCTTCCTAAATGAATTTAAGCATATTTTTCCTAAATTCATACATATATGTTTAACAGCTTCAATAACTTCATAATAGTATTAACTAAACTATTTCCACAATAAAGCTCAGTAGAATGTTTCAGACATTTTAAAACTCAAATAAAGTTCGTAATAACCTTGTTAAAAAGAAACCAAAAATATAAGCTTTGATAAACTTATTTGCTATAACAAGAAATTTAATCTTAAAATAAATCTGAGTAGAATAAAAATGTTAAAGACTTTAGCAGAAAAAATGGAAACTTGATGATAGCAAATAATTTAAATAACACAGAAAATAAAAAATAAGAATAAAGGTAAGTTTTCATCTGGACAGAAACAATGACAGAATGAACGAGAAAATCAATGTGGCAGCATAAAACTTCAATGACAATGAAAATTGAGCGGAAACTGAAAACACAGAAAATCTGCATTCCTTACAATGATGGAAAGAAGAAAAAGTAGGACAAAAATGTTTTACAGAAGATGGATGCATTTAACAGAAATTATGTTTGTTATAGAAAAAGCAACAGAGAAAAGTATTTTCTTATTTTATAATGAAGTCAGTTTTATAATTGAAAGGTCAAACATAAGTTTTGAAAAAAAAAAACAAATTATAAGGTACAACGGCAAATGTATTTTATCGGTAGAAGTATTCAAAAGTACTAAGAGTAATCGAATCTTCTTAGTCAAACTGTAGGCTATTTTCGCAAAATATCGTCAACAAAATGTGAAATTTTGTAGAAAATTTTATACAAAAATATAAGGGGCTGAATTGAAATAGGAGGAAAATCTGGAATTGAGGTGATGACGAAAAGTTGAAAATGAATGTAGCCATATTACTATTATTTTAAATTTTCAAGAAAAAAACATTGCAAATTTGTTGTTCGATCAGTTGCGCCTTATGATATTTTATCACTTTTATAAAAACTGAAGTGTACATTATTTCGTAATATTTAAACAACTCAAATGTTATTATGATTTAATTTCACACAAATAATCAAAAGAACAAAAACTTTACAAAACACTATTAAAAAGTAATAAATCAAGTAACCAAGATATCATCAAATGAAAAAGAACTCTTACAACCACCCTGAAATAAAATAAAAATATTTTTTATTTATATTGCATACCATTCAAAAAATATTTGAAGCAAAACAAATAATCAAGAGAATTCTAACGCAAATAAACAACAAAGCAAATAGGAAAAGGATTTCATTATTATTCAGCTGTGAATTTTACACAAGCGTGTGTTGTCACACGCTCATACCCACACATGTAATGATACACCTATATTCCCAGCAAACGCTTGGAAGATTTTTGAAAATTTCAGTTTTAATGCGATGAATTTACATCGTCTCCTAGAAAATGTAGATTAAAATTAATCTTTTTATTGCATGCTTTAAGGCATTTCCCAAACTAACTACTTTTTCATTTAAATTTTTATTTGCAATTTATCATGTGAAAATAAATAAATAAATCAACAATTGCAATATATAACAGAAATTGTTGAGCCCCAGTGAGCACAACAATATAAAGAAACGTTCAAGTTATGGAAAAAATAATTAAGACTAATATTGGGTTATAGAACATTTTAATAAGTAAATAATTAAGCACTTCATTTCACCAAGATCTACACGGCAAATCTATGATGTAAAATCGCTTCAGACTTCTGCTTTCTAATAGTGTCATCCAATAAAGAGCTTTATATTGCTAAAACGTTAGTTTCGTAAGTTAGTCTTTGGAGGTACATATGTATTTCTCGATTATTTTTATTTGCATTTTAATTATGAGAATGCGAAGGTCCATTTCAATCGTCTGAAACTTAAATTATTTGATTTCTAGATGATCTGAATTATAAATATCTGAATTATCTAAATAACTATATATAATATGAAATTTCATTGAGTTGTTCAGCTCTCAAGCTTTTCTTCTTAGTGTTTGCTGGGCTCATATGTGTTAGTAGTTGACTCTATTTTTTTCTCTATATTTTGCATGTTTTGCTTTGTGTTAAGTTCTGTTCTAGTTTTTTGTTGCAATTTTTGCTATTTGTGGTTGTTTTTGTTGTTTGCTTTGACCCAGTTGTTAAATTTATTTGCATACAAATTAAACAAAAGCAAGAAAAACAATAAAAAAATGCAAGAAATACAGCAATAAAAAAACCATATAAAACAAACAAAAATGCAATTCCACTTTGGCAAACAGTAAATTTATGTTTGTATGCACCAATATGTAGCATAAACGAATACAGCAACAACATCAGCGAGGATTCATTTTGTCAGCAAGGATTTATTTTGTGGTTTCATTTTGAATTAACTTTATTTGTTTTCTGTGTGTGTGTATGTTCTTTAAGAGTCTTTTATGCTTTGCATACTTTACAAATCATTTTTTTTTTTTTTTTTTGACAGGTCTTGCATAAATGTCGCAGAGTTACATATATTTGATACAAAAAGCAGACTTATTTTTTTTTTATTTGGGTTGAAAAAAAAAATGGTTTTGGTTTGAATTCAATTCATTCAAGTTTCTATGAGCGTTGCTAGTAAGTTCAACAAGTAACTAGCTTTTTTTCTAGTTTCAGCCTGAGATTAGATGGGATACCATTTGGGTCAACCAAATTTTCCCGCCTGAATAACAAGATATTTTTCAGAACTTATGTAAATATGACTATAATTCGTTCCAGAATCAACAAATACACTCTTGAAATGCACGAACGATGTTTTTTATTAATTAATTAAATGATAAATATATACAAAATATCTGCATTGCAATATGAAAACACAAAGGCCAAACAGATTTAGTTTCAGTACGACAGTGGCTACCGTCTCAACCTATCAATAGGACTAACTGTGTTCTTGGCTTTATAAAACGATGGCATAGATATTTTTATGATCCTTATATTAATAAAACACTGTTCATACCTTCAGTAAGACAAAGTTTAAAAAAACACATCCAAAACTTCATGCTCAACAATACGTGTGCAACATAAGTTGTTTAGAGTCTGTGCAAAAATAGTTCTTAAATTTATATCTGCGTAGGATCAGACTGTCCCACATCAAAGAAGACTAATCAACCTTTGGTCTTATTTAACTCATTTTCGGCCACTGGTCGATTTTTCGACCACTAAATTTTAGTCTCAGAAATTATTTTTTTTCAAAAAAAGGAAATGCTATCTTCCTCTTTCTTTTTTATTGAAATAAACTTTCGGGAAAATGTTATTTCATGATTACTATGTTATTTTATACACTGAAAAAAATATATTTAATAAGTCCTTTTTTTAGACACTTTTTAGAACTTTTTTTTTATATATAAATAGTTTCAAAATGAAAAAATTTAAATGCAGTTCTGTTCACAAAAGTTCTTTCTTAATAAATCAGTTTAATTTCACTAATTGATCTGAAGTTAGTTACACTGAATTTTGATGAGAAATCAAGTGGTCGAAAAATCGACCAATGGCAATTATGAATATCAAAATAGCAAGATGCATATCATGTTTATTTTTTTCAAGTAAGGTTAGATGCAAATTTTGAGAGTGGATTACACGCTTCGTACTCAGAGGGATATCCACATTATATTTGCAACGCGTAAATGAGGGCGTGGCAGGTATAGAAAATTGTATATATTCTTGATCAGCGTTACCACTTGAGTCGATTAAGCAATATCCGTCTGTCTGTCTGTGGAAATCACGATTTGTAACACACGCCACACCTTCAAACAAGCTTCTTGGGATTGTAAATGGGCGAAATCGGTTCACGGATACGATTACGATGCATAGAAGTAAAACTATTGAACTCTGTATTGAGAGAGTTATTTAATGTAGTGAAACCAAATTTTTAAAAAATACTAGGAAAAACTTAGACAAGCTCTGAACCAAAAATTGACGAATTTCGACGAGAAGGCTGGCACATTCCATGGAAGCGAAAACTTCACTTCGCTACAATGAAATAATTGTTTCTGGCTGTAAAACGAAATTTCGAACAAATGCAAAAAATAGTTCGGCTTAGTATCAGACAAATTGACGAATTTCGTCAAAACGCTATACCCACTGAGAGAATTATGTAATTGATTATAGATTTGGCAAGAGAAATTAAGATTTTCTAATTAGATAGTCGGACTACGCAGATGTTATTTTAGCTACAAATTTTGAAACTGTGACCCCAATTCAAACAGTTAGCCGTTGCGACTGCTAGACAAAACACACATAACTGTGTACTAGTAACTTAATCGCATTTAATCAACACACATAATTAATACATGTGTAGCATTGATCTACACGATAACGCTGCAGCTAACTTCAGAATTTCTATATGCGGCAAGAAATGGTGGTGACCACACTTCATCCATTCTCGACTACCGCTCTTGTAAACTCCAAGAAAATATACCATATTTCCTTATAGCTTAACACAAATCCATAAAAGTTATGTGAAAGCTTGAATTTCGAAGTGAAGTTACATATTACTTGCTGACTCAAGAAGTTACTTCGAATAACGACTCTGAATACGGTCACCCTTAAGAAAGGCAACATGAGAATGGACATTTAGTACAACAAGACCGCACGGAAAACATTGTCACTGCAAGCATTGCTATAAGCACACGGTTACTATGTAGAATCGAATTTTCATCTATTTTTTGTATTGCGTCCATAAAAAATTAGAACTGTACTTTTAATGATGTAACTCATTTTAAAAAATTAGCAAAAAAGTTTTTTTTTAACTACAAAATTAATTCCAATTTTTTCCTTTTTTGTTACCGGTAACAGCCATTGGTCGATTTTTCGACCACCTCCTACAGGATAATGGACGAAAGATATTTTTATTTTTTTTTTACTTTAAACAGTTCTATAGGATCATAATAGACAGTCAATGAAAGGAATTGCATTTTCGATAAAAAAAATTTTTCTCGGTCGAAAATGAGTTAAAATGCTTTAATTTTTTTAAACATCTTTATGGAGGAATACAAAGCGATTTCTTATTAAGTAAGGTATATGTGAATATACTCCGACGACCATTGAATCGATTTGAATTGCTGTACTTGAATATTTTTAGAACGAATTATCTGCTTGTTCATTGTTTTAGCAAGAGTTTTGTGGAAACGAACTTCAAGGAATCCCATTAAACATTGAAAAAAAAGTCTTAATCGTTAATCTTCTAAGCTACTGATCTAACTCTACACATACTACGTATGCTAGTGACTATCTATATTCAAGTATTATTAGCTCCTCGTTTGTTTGGGCCCTTCTTTCCATGACTAGATCTATGTTCCGTAGGCGACTTTTTTCCACTATTTAAATAGAACTATGCTGGTTAGCATCTTTCCAGATGAATTTTGTCAGCCACCATCACAAAATTTATTTCTTCATTGCTAAATGATCCGGAATATATTTCTCGAATATTTAATAAGATTAACGTGACATGCCTCAAATATTCACGCTGGTAGATATATTTTCGTTTAGATATAGTCGGATATTAATGCGGAAAAAAGCTCTCAATGTGTTTCTGCTATATAATTGCTCGAATATCGTTTTTAAAATGTGTTAAAGTCTTATAAACGGAACGAAGTTGTAATAATTTATCCGATAATTTTTTTAGAATGGGGTGAAAACTCACCTGATTTTCGATAAATTAAAGTTCTGAGTTTAATTTTTTCAACAAAAAGCCAAATAAATCAAAGTAAAGCAATTCAAATTCAATTGGCCAGTGATTATAATAGATATTTTTCTTGAAAAAAAAGAAGACTTTAATAAAATTATACAACAAGATTATTAAATATTTTTATTTGCAAGTGTCTATGGGAAAATGGACCTAAACTTCTTCTCGAAACTAAGCTTATAAAATAATGAGAAAAATCAATTAAATGAGATACGGTGGTTTTAGAGTTTTTCTAGCTCGTTTCGCTGCAGAATTGTAATGTTTGAAATGTTTGCAAAATGTGATACTAATCCTCTTTTAAAGGTGTTCGATTAATGTTTGATAATTAACGTTCAGCTAGCTATAAACTGCATTAAATTACATAAGACAATAAAAATTTGCAAATGCAAACTCTAAAAAGTTTTTTTTGATTTTTGGCTTTCTTGAAAACTTTTACATGATTTTAAGATTAGATCTGAAAAAACTAAATTTGGAAACTTCATACAGAAAAACTTAATTTGAAATTAAACTTTGAATATCTAAATTAGTGTGAGTTATTTAAGGGTAATTCGAATTGGTCTGAGCTATTCAGCATCTTATGATTATTCTCATATTGAACCCACCGTTTAGCGTTGTGGTCTGTCAGACCATTTTGAAACTTTTTGTGTCATAACTTTTTTGAAAATATTTCGCCAAACTTTTAAACTCGATGCAGCGAGTCAACCTCGATTTATTTTAGGATATTAAGATTCGTGGAACAAAAATTGAGTTCAAATAGATTTTGAACGTTGTTCAACGATGTAGTTTGTTAGACCACAGCAATAAAATCGATTAATTTTCGATTTTAGAAATCAGGGCCAAAGATATATTTAAAAAGTCCTTTGGAACAGGGCGAACAATATATGAGGACAATTTCTTTTCGTCATTTGAATTAGCGTCCAAGTGAATTGATGTCCAAGAACCTGGCTTACGTCGAAACAGTTCGTAAGAACAAAAAAATTGTTCCGCCACAATTGTTGGCATCCTCTACATGCCCACACGACAAAAAAAAAAATCTCGATTCCATTGCCTGAGATGTAAAGCTCCAATTTGCGACACGCACTCAAGAACTATGTGCTATACATAGTACATGTGTGGCCGCAATCTAAATAATATATGTACTCGTATACAGTATGTGTGAACGTATGTCAATTAATATTTAATTTATAAAATAATAAAAAAGATAAATTCAACCACTATGGTACAAAATCTGTCTTTTGGTCATCTGCTTCTTCCGCTTTATCAAATAAAGGTAAAAGCTTACGGATACATTTATGCACTTAAACGGGTAGACCACACCGCGATTTGATAGTTTATACCTGCAAAATAGATTATTTGGTCTGTCAGACCACAACGTATGGTTTACCATCTTTTGGGTTACCGCTAAACGGAGGGTTAAACAATCTAACAATCGCTTTTTAATCAAATTTACTTTTGAATGGCCTGGCTTATAAAAAATTCTTCTTCTTTGAGATTTCACAGTAAGATACAAGTACAAATGCTTCAAAGGAATGGAACCTATAAATAAAACTTTGCATCCTAACAAAATTTTTTTTTTTTCAGGATTTGTCAAAAACCGTTCTTCAATTTTCATTGCAAAACAGAGCACAGATTTTCCATATTTCCTTTAACTTAGTAAAAAACTGACGTCATTGAATGGCTTCAGGCGTCAATTATGCAGGGTTAACTAGAGAACTAGGAAACATTTGAAAAAAATTATTTTAACTTGAGTTTTACACACAAATCAAAATTATGTCTCTATGAAATGGAACTATGATCTTTCGAATTGTTGTAAAAATTTGCCTCAATATTGAATTTTGTTTATTGAAACTTCCACCACTATTTTTTAAATTTTTTGAAAATATTTAAAATTTTATATGAAAAAATGTTGCAAGAATCTTTTATTAAGAAATATATATAGTTTTTGAAACGCTAAAAACTCTTCCCAATTAAAGTGGACGAATTGCTGTGAACAATGCAAAGAGTATTTCAATGGGAACTTTTTATGAAACGAGAACTATAAAAGTAACATTGAAATGTTGAAAAAGTAGAGAATAACTACGACAATAGCGATAAAAAATTTTACAAAAATTTGCAATAACAATGTGGTCAACAATTGGGAAGGACATTCTTTATTGTTATTTTAATAATGTAAACCTTAGGCTACAGCTGCAATAGCAGCAACAGTAGCATTTGTGTTGATATTATTATTTTGTTTTTCGACAATGCAATGCAATAACAACAAAGAGTTGAATGCTTTATGAATTTCGGGATATTTTTAAAGTCATGAATGTTTGTGCGACAGTGTGTTAGTGTATTATTTGTGCTTCAACTCTTTTGCATAGCATGACATTGTCATAGCATGATGCATTTTGATCCGGTCTCAACATTAAATTTCAACTAAAATGTAAATATTTCAAATGTAAAATGCATATGAAATGTTTCACACATTGAAATTAAGCACACAATACGTATTATAAGCTGTACAAGTGTGTATTGTAAGCTTATGTGGCAAGCTCTTAGTATAACTGTGTAGGTGTTCAAATGATGTTTTATGTAATGTGGCATTGCATAAATTATAGGACTCTGTTTAGTTCATTAGGCACTGAAATGTGGGCTTGACAAAACGTTTATGCCAGATTTAACAAGGGCACTGACGCAAGTCTGTACCCATTTATTTTTTTCCACATGGGTTTTTTGATGTAATTTAACTTTTAAAAAATATCTTATGTGGGTTGAAAAACGGTAGTGATGATATTTATATTTTGTGTTTTTTCACTACAAAGGTTTGATTTTTAGTACATTTAGAGAAGTTTTGGCTAATTTGTTTGTGTAATTTAATTAAAAACTAAGCTCGAAAAATTATAGTGCATATAAAAAAAAACTCGTTAACGACGAAACAAAAATAAGCCACTTTGAGAGCGATCGCATTATATAAATAAAAATAACTACTTAAGTATTTCTACTATCCCATAACTCCGTTAAGAGCCAAGGGCCTGAATAAAGTTGAAATACATACATATATAACTACTTTGACGCCGGCTCATTTATTTAAGCTGTGGGAGCTTTTACCGTTCAGAGTCTTCTTCTGCAATGGCCTTCATCCAATTACATCCAGTTTCGTATATAATGACATTTCTAGAAACATCTACAATGGCTCACAGCTTATTGTACGCAATGCATCCTTTAACTTCAGCGCTCTTTAACTCCTAAACTAAATAGAATATTAAAAAAATTTTGATGTCATTTGAAAGAGAAAATATTGAAGCTTAAAAAATAATAATTTTTATTGTTAAAAAATGTTATCTGAAATTTACCAGGATTGAACTATTGAACTCTGTATTTTGGATCTTTATATTGGTAAAACCTGAAGACACATACTCGTAATATTTTCCATAAAAGCCATATTTCCGTTACCATCAGCTGACATGCGAATATTACTGAATTCCAGTACTCAGGGTTATTTGGCGAAAATCATTTTTGATATATAAGTGCTCGCATATGATGGCACCGCCAGCATAGTCGCCAGATCTAAGTGTGACTGTAAATTTATGGACGGTTTTAAAAAAAAAAATTCCGAAAATACAATATTTCAAACAAAAAAAGGCCTAAATTGAATGGTGTAATATCCCGCCAGATACTACTAAAAAACTTACTGTTTCAATGCCAAACCACTTTTTAGCCGTAGTTGACCGAAAAAGCTAACACACTGAATACAAAAAATTACAAAATCATTGTTTTTGACAATGTTTTTACAGTTTATACATATCAGCGTATAATAAGCTGTGACATGAAATTTAATAGTATCTTTTGATTTTCTATGATTATAATTTCAGATAATATTTTTTAACAATAAAAAATATTTTTTTTAAAATAATTTAATTCTTTCGGCAGGCCCCGTTTATATAAAAAATATTGTTTTTTAAGCTTCAATATTTTCGCTTTCAAATGAAAGCAAAACTTTTTTGAAATTCAATTTAGTTTTGGAATTAAAGAGCGCTGAAGTTTAAGGATGCACTGCATACAATAAGCGGTGAGCCACTGTACATGCAATAAATTTTTGCTATCAAACTCTATATAAGGTAAGAGAGCTAACTTTATGCCATCATGCTATTCATTTCATATAAAGCGCTTTAAAATTGAAATTTATTCAAAAAAACAACACGAAAAAAAAGTGATTTTTTCTTACCTTCTTATTTTCCATCATAACAGCTTAAGTACTATTGGAACATATTGTATCTCAAAATTTAAGCATTTGTTGTTCCAATTCTCTTCCACATTATACAAAAAATTCGAAATTATTGGCTGACAATTTAAATTTTGAATACCATTTATATGAAATATATGCTCTCAACAAAGCGCTTTTTTTTCTTTTTCTAATTTTGCAATTTATATGGAAAATTGTGACCAATCGAAAAAACTTACTTACTTACTTGGGTGGCCATAACAACCCGTTACCGGGTTACGGCCGACCTCAAAAGCTCTCTCCAGGCGCCTCTGCTTTGCGCACGCCTTCTCCAATCATTCACACCAAGCGTGGATAGGGTTTCCTCGGCTTGGTCTTTCCATCGGAGGCATGGTCTTCCTCTTCGTCGTCGCCCAGCGGCTTCCGCATCAAACACCTTTTTCGCCGGAGCTTCTTCGTCCATACGCACAACATGTCCCAGCCAGCGCAGACGTTGAATAGTGATGCGCTTGACTATGTCAATGTCAGCGTAGAGCTCGTACAGTTCGTGGTTCATTCGAATACGGTAGTCGTCGCCGACGTGAACAGGACCGAAGATTTTGCGAAGAATTTTTCTCTCAAACACCCCAAGCGTGGCTGCATCAGTCTGCGACACAACCCATGCTTCTGCGCCGTAAAGTAGCACGGGTAAGATGAGCGTCTTGTAGAGTATCAGTTTTGTCGGGCGAGAGAGGTCTCTACTACTCAATTGCTTACTGAGACCATAGTAACACCTATTAGCAAGAGTTAGTCTTCGCTTTATCTCCAGGCTGACATCGTTTTGAGTGTTCACAGCGGTGCCAAGATAAGTGAATTCCTTGACAACTTCGAAAGTATAGTTGTTCGCAGTAACAAAGGATCCAATACGCCGCGTCTCCCTGTTTGTGGACAGCATATACTTTGTTCGAAAAAATCATTATGATATTCGAAGTCTGCGGAAAACTTTATTGCATAGAATTATATCACCATTTGTTGTGAAAAGTTTTGTTGAGTAGGTGCAACCTTTGAGAAGATTTTTATTTTATTTCTTAATTGCCTTATAAACTTTGAAGCGCAAAGCTGAAATAAACTTAACGTCCTAACCAAAAAATCTTAAATATTGATAGCAAAGGGGTAAGTCAATCAATGCACAGTTGTAAAAGGTGTGTGCATATTTTTGACGACACGAAAGTGCAAACATATTCTTATATCTATCGAATAATTCAGGGATTTTTCTCACCAATGTTAACTATAGTGTTTTTATCTCTTAGTTTCCCGCAGGGTATACTCTTTTCTTGTTTTTATTATATATTTTTTTCTGTCCCACATACTTTCAAGGTTTTTTTAATCTTCATATTTTTCTTATTTTAATATCCTTGCATGCGTAAAGCCGCAATTTTGTCAACGTTTATGTTTACTTTTTTCGTAAAGTTCACTCTACAATTTTTCAACATTATTTTTTACAAAGCCGTAGCAGAGTAATGCTATATTTGTATAAAGAATTGTATGTTTATACCTTTCTCAACGCAGACACTTACAATTTTTCGGTGTCATACATAACTATGTCTCGTTTGTACACGGAGAAAAATCAAGTTCAGTTGGACAAAACGATATTTGCAAAAGCCTTAACTCTTAAGAAAAGTGTATTAAATATTGCATTTAGTAACGACGTTTAAGAGATACTGCAACTGTGGTTAAAACAAATTAATAAAAATGGCAGTGAAGATTGTTTTCCGGCTTCTTATGAGCTGTTGCCTCTTTTTCCAAAACTCACTAAATGGCTTGCAAACCAATTTGCGGAGAAAAGAGCCTAAAAAGGTACATCAGAACTTTGAGTCATTGTAAATTTAAATATTTCAACTTAAGCGCTGTTACAAAATACTTAACCTGTAAGTGTACCACAAAGTGATACAGTCTTCAAACTCATGCTCTAAGTGAATGTCAGTTTAAGAGACAAAGTTCAAATTAAATATTCTACGGTAATATTTTTGCTTTATTCTATAGTAAAACTCCACTTTCTCGGTACTTATTTATTCCAACAGATATTTACTAAATATTAAATAGTCAATTTCTACTCACTCGTAAGAGATTTACCCTATCCAGCGCCGGTTTCTACGGAGTTTAGGGTAAGAACTGACGACGAGACAACAAGCTTAGTGAAAATCAAAAACACCATTACAGCTTCTACTGCACTGAGTGAATATTGTAAACACTTAAGTAAAACCAGTAAATTCTACAGGCAATTTTTTCTGCGTGTAGTTGAATGCATAAAATCGCATTTAGTTAGCAAATGTGTTTGTGCGGATGTAGAAGTTATACTTTTGTTAAAAATACACACACAAATGTATATTTCTCTAAACTTTACACACAAACCTCATAGTAAATTGTTTGAATTTGTTTTTATTTTATTTTATTTTTTATTTTCATATTTTTTTATCAAAATGTGTAGGTATTTTATAAAAACAGCTTTAAGTCATGAGGCTGCTTTTTGAATGCAATGTTCATTTTAATGTGGTAGTTTTTCTCCAGCGCATATTTTTATTACAAATTACAAAATTAAATACTTTCATCAATTTAGTCTTAAGCTTACTATAATTTAACCTCAGTTGGCTTAAAAATAAGTGATTTTAATCTGTCTTTAAAAAGTTGACACTCTGAAAAATTTCTACTACTTTAGAAAATGCTCCAATTAATATATGCATTTTGTAGCTTAATTACCACCTGCACTGATATGGAGCAAACTAAAAGTATAATACTTGAATTTTTATTTCACGCAACAAAAGTTTAAAAAAAAACTCATAAAAAAGGACTTCAAACATTTTTACCTAAATACCAAATAACCCTAAGAGCTTTTGTTTAAAGCATTGCATGCACAACAAATACAATAAAACCAACCATCGACATCATTATCGGCAAAAACGCCAACGTCGTAATGAAGTGTTGAGAAGTAAGCGAGTGAGCACAGTTAACAAACAAAACCACTTTCAATCGGCTCAATTAAACTTGGCAACTCTGGCTGGTGTTTATTTTATCCATTTTATGACCAACTGAATGGCATGGCATACACTACATCAAATGAATATCATTCACACGCATACACAATACGAGACGCTAAAAGGTGGGCCTGAGTTAGTGTGGATGTATGCGTGTTGCCATGCGTTTATGTGCATGTCTCGATTGAATGCGTTTTTGATTAATCACTGCAACTGCGTTTTAAACGAAGAGTACAATGGCACACATATCAGGCTATATTGCAATGGAATCGTTTCACAAGGACACAGTATTCAGTTCCAAAGACACATAAGCAAAAACATAGTAACTAAATACATTAGAAAAGAAAGTCTCAACACTTTTTTTAGACAATATCATGTGGATAAAGTTATAGTGACGTATTCTATTATTTGTTGCCACCAGCGATGCGTGTATTTAACACACTTAGGCTTAGTCACAAAAAAGAGTTGTTTTATTTCTTTTATGTTCTTGTTTCTTAAAAGGCTGTTTTCAAGCTTAATTTTCTTGCGTCTCACATTTTAATGGTCGGCTCCTACTATTCGTCGCCACAATGTGCTGGGTCCTCTTCTGCACTAATCACCCCAGTAGTGGAGTTTTTCTATCATCTTTCCTGATCATATGGTCTTTCCATACCCATCCCTTATTTCAGTCGAGACATAATTATGACTTGTAACCGAATTTGAGAAATCTTTGATATTCGTCTGAATTAGTAGCTTACAACAATTTGCATTCATTGTGACAGTGCGCTTGTATTGGACCATAATTTACAAACTTAAGGGCCAACAGTGTGTTATTTTGCCAATCTAGCAGTACTAAACTAATATCTCAAAAACTATAGCAGCTAGGTCAATGAAATTTTTCACACGGTTTGGGTTCACACGGTTTAGATATAGCTCCCATATAACCGATTTTAACACCTTGGTGTTTTAAAAAGCGACCTAAATAAAAAAATTTTAAGACTTGAGTTTATAGTAGATTATTATTTTTTAGTGTCTGACGAACATTTTGCAATGAAAATAAATAGTTCATCACGTGATTTTTCATTGAACGGTTATTGAAATTAAAATTTAACATAACTTTTAGCTTGCTTGAGATACAAAAATTTGACATTTAAGATAACTGTAGAATATAAGAAAGTGAATTTTTCAGCGTTTCTTTTATATATAAATAGTTTCAGTTTTTGAAGTTATAATGATTTTAGCTGAGATTTGGACGCGAATTTGGAAAATAATTACGAAATGAATAACAAATTATATAATAGAACCAAAGATATGAACTCATATATAAAAGATTATTTGCTTTTTTTCGTTTATTTCAAAAAAAAAAAATTTTCTTTACAATTTTTATATGTTCTTCAATTCAGGGATGCTGCTCTCAAACTTGGGGCCATTACATATGTAGGTACGAGGTCTTTATGACTAGATTCATCATAAGTATATCTGTGAAGTTGATACATAAAAAATTAATCAACAAAACATTGTCATGAAAAGGATAAATATTAAAAATGCTTACAGTGTAATTTCTAAAATTTACTCCAAGGAAAATGAGTCTCGAATCAGAAGTGTCATCGTCTTTTGAAGCAATGTTATCGTGTCCGGACTTAGGTCTCTACAACGCCGGACATCCTTATTACGTGCTTCGTGTACTTCCTCTGATATTTGGCCAATAGGTAAGTATAATGCAGGTTTTTAATACACTGCTTCCATGGTAAGGCACTTTGTGCACTGTTGGTGGCATATAGTACCAAGGATATAACTCTAAATATAGGTACAGTGTATCCTGCAGCATTTTTAGAAAGCATCCACATTTATTGGAAGGCCAGAGTTTAAGCACTGAAGCAAGGTACGGAAACGAACGATTAGTTTCAAATTTATACCAGTTGTTTCAGCTGTTAGTGCCTTGATTTTCGTTCAACTCTTTTCTCTTCTCTGGCTTTTTTATTTTTAGTGCTTTCGGTGCATTCTTCAAATTCATTATTTGGTCTCCCACCACAAAATTTTTTCGGTGTAGTGCACAAAAATAAATACAATTCGATGTTACCTCCGAGCCAATATTTATTTAATGAAATAAATCGATCTTTCTTCTGAAAAGCATTCGCCCACCGGGAATTCAGTTGCGACAACAAGTTCTTGGCATGTCGCTTAACCTAATCAATATCAGCAGTACTTTGCGATCCACTAGCAATATTTCCGGATAAGAAGAAAATCATCCTCTCTTATCGTTTGTTTACTGCAGTTTCAAGCAATATTTGGGATCTAGAAATTTCAGAGGTCATCTTTGAAAATTGAAAATAGTTGCATGGGTGCCGCAGCTAGGCGCAGAATTTTTTTGTTGATTCTATTAGTATATATATCAAGCTTAACTATAATCATAGTCAGAACTCTAAACTATTCTAAACAATTTTTTTATGGTCCACAAAAGTTTTTTTTTTTAATACTCACAGTTAAAGTAGGTTTATTCAGTGTATACAAAATTTTGTTGCTATCAATAACTCTGCTTAAATTTTATGTTATTTCTACCAAAAAAACTTTGAAATTAATTTTAAAAAAAAAATAAATACTTTCACTTTTTCACAATGGATTTACAAGACTTTAAAGTTTGCGCGCAAAATTCAGCGAACTTTGAAGTTTTCTTTATACTTAATTTCAAGGTACCGTTATTTTAAGTATTGTCCTATATTCCAAAAAATGTTTAAGGTCTTAACCTAATTGGGGAATTTTCAATACATTTGCATTTAAATTCTATTAAAAAAATCAACTTTTTTTTTGAGTTTAGTAGCGCTAGATTGCCAAAATAATACACTGTGGGGCCTCCGGGAGTTTTTTTAAAAAAATAAAAAGAAAAGTAATGTGCCATGAAAGACCTCAAAATTTGCGATGAACAAGATATCTGAAGGCTGGTTCATCCGAAAAAAAAAAAAAATTAATTTTGATCGTTAATTTTTAAAAAACATTAATTTTTGACAAAATGGCGGGCATAGAAAAAAAATTTTCTTGAATTTAAAAATTGTAGGCTTTTCAGGTCAGTATATTTTGAAATACAAATAAAACAGATTTAGTTAATTTTTTCTGTCCGACGTTTCGGACAGCGTTTATTCAGGGACAACTTTTAATTAAAAAAAAAAAAAACACAGGAGAACAAAATCGTGTGACACTTTTTGTAGACTTAAATCTTAAACAAATGTTAACTTACAAAAATTTTTTGTTTCTTTGATTTTAAATTAACATTACTGCAACTTGCACAAATATTTATACGAAAAATATAAAAATTGCACAAGAATTGTTTATGAAAATAAATAGTTATAATTTAATAATATAAAAAAGTTTTGGTCCAAAATGAAACGCAGCTCCAAAAAAAAATTTTACAAAAAGCGTCTTTTTTATTTTCGAAAAACTCCCGGAGGTCCTTAAGGCAGACTGACTGAGAATTTGACTTACATGTTCTTAGTTTGGTTTATACTGAAATTTTGTTCGATATCCAGATATTATGGAAGTGAGAAAATAAGGTAGCTACTTTGTTTATTCAAGTCGAGTCGTCTTTTGTGATGACGCCTTTCGAAGTGAGAATGCTGCAAAGGCAGCAAAACGGTGTACTGATGCTTTTTGGTATTACTTCAGATTTCATATTCTTCATACAAAGTCCATCATTATAACAGTTGCTTAATCGCTATATCTCCAAGGTAGATTTTTTTATATTGTCGCACTAGCCCCATTGGATCCCATGGTTGCCATGGAATAAGCACAACGCCTAGCGCTATTGGAAGTAACAGGAGTCCAACAAGCAACCCCGTTTGTCCCTATTGTTTGGTTCAATTCAAGGTGAGAGATTGTTGTTGTAGACGATAAGGCAGTGATATCTGTCGTAGTACATCATAATAATGTCAAAAAGTTCAATAGTAACATGACTTGTTTCCAGTGTGGACCAAATCGCGCATCTCGATTTATTTTAAGTCTAGTCGTTTTTGTTCAATTTTCTTGTATCAAAAATTTATAATGAGTACATATTACAGCTAATGTCAAAAAAAAAGGAGTTAGCTAACGTCAAACGAAAAAGACTCAGTCAAAGCTGATTTTAGTCAAAATCAGGCAATATCAAATAAGACAAGTAGCTTCATACCGAAAGCTAATGTCAGCAAAATCGTGATAAAGACAGTGTGAAAGCAATTTTTTAAATATAAGTAGATAAATTAAAATCGTACTTATTTCGATGCCTATGTGAATCGTCTTTAACAATATACTTTTTGCACCAGTTTTATAAAAACTATACAAAGAGGAGTAAACGCACGTTAATTATGTCATTAAGTAGTTTTAAAAATCTCTCCACCTAGAATGGTTCGAGATATGTACAACAAAAAATTATTTTCCAAAACAAAAATTTGTTTATGTCCTTTTGTAACCATTTTTGTTTTTTTCATATAAAAATTTGTGGGGAAAAATTTATTAGTAAAAAACCAATATTTTTAATCTGCTTAGGATCATTGAAAAGTCAGAATCTTCTCTTCTTCTTTTCAAATTTTTTGACCAGCATCGTTTTTTAGAAAATTGTTTTTATTTTTTTTTTTAAATTTATTTGCAAGACTGTGAAAATGGAATCATTTGAACAAAGATTAGAAAATTCCAGCTTTTCAATGATTTTAAGACAATTAAAATAATTGATTAATAGATTATTAAATAAATTTTTCGCCAAGATACAGCTGTTGGAAGAACTTGTTTTTCATGTTTAAAAAAAAAATATTGGATTCAATTAAAATGTACACCAGCCAAAAAGAGAAATGGATCTGAAAAATTATCTTATATGTATAACTAAGACACGCAGAATACGATAGTACTTATTATAATTAGTTTTTCTCCTTCAAGCTAAAAATTTCATATAAGATTCATCAGAAGAGTGTGCTAAATAAAATTTTATAATCAGTGTTATTCCATAATTTCACGATCTACTTCAAAATAATTACAAAAATGCATACCTATGTACATAAAAAATTGTATATAACTCCCTTAAAGAGATTTTTCGCTGGACACTTCCGCAATGAACTGGCCTAAAACTTGTGGTCGAAAGCGAATTTCACGATTTCCCGAATTCAAATAAAAAAATGTTTGATTTTCAGGATTTTTCCAATTTTCAATTTCAGAAGAGTTGGTCACGATAATGTTGGACACATTTTAGAATTTTGATGTCGCTGAACAAACATTTTTCTCCCAATATAACCCCTTATGAAAAACGCTTATCGAAGAAAACTCTATTTCGATTACTTTTTGCTCAGTGTAGTTTTTCAAAATATGATACAAAATCAAAGAAAGGTTAAGTTCATCTAAATAAAGTTTGAAATTATTACCGAATCTTGCGCCAAAAGCTTAAAATTTTTTATAGATTATTTAAATTTTGTCAATCTATGCGTCTGGCGGCTTGGACATAAAAAAAAAAAATTAGATCAGTTTTTTACAACATTACTGCTACAGCACATAACAATTTCAAAATCAAAAGTTTTTTTTTTTAAAAGTTCACTGTGACAATACTATCACTTGATACGAACTTAAGGATATGAAAATTAAAGTTGGTAAAACTTAAAAAATTCTAAGTTTTAGCTCAAGTTCCTAACACATAAACGTAATTTTTCTTGCAGCGAATTTCTATGAAATTTCATTACAAAAATTTTCTGTTTGATGAACCATAAAAATTTTGCGTCGTTCTACTTGACAAATTGCCGAAGTAACAAGTAATTGATTAAGGGCAATTGTGTAAGGGAATTAGCATTGTGCTTTTTGTGTCCATTATTATATCGAAAACTTATTATTCTTCGAATAATTTGCAAATTGCATGAATTTTTAATTTTTAATGATTAAATTTTGAAACTTTTTTTACTTCGTTTTGTTTAGCTAATCAAAAGGAAGTGAATGAAAACTCAACTTAACTGCAAGCTACTGAATTTTCTATAAAAAATAAAGCATTCAGCTTAAAAAATGCGACAATTTGCAGACATTTCTCTATTAAACTTTGAGTAAATATTCAAGAAATATTCAGCAACACTATCTTAAAACTGATATTTTAGTTTCTATGAGGTAAGTCAACATATTCTGGATATTTTACGGCAATAGTAAAACAATGTTTATTAGAAATAAAAAAAATTTCAATTAAATGCTACAATATTTACAAAACAAAAGAATAATTGAAAGAAAGGTACAAGAAACCTTTTTTGCTTAAAAAAAACTCACGTTATTTTAACGCAAATGCTACTTAGAAAAATAAAATAAAAAAACAGTATAAAAAACTCACTTGTTATTTCATTTTGTTTTTTTTTTTTTTTTAACAAAATGCAAACACAGCAATCAAGACCAAGACAGCCTCAAAGATGTCAAGGATATGCCTTTACCCCTTGTTATGTTGTACTTTTTTCTGAAACATCAGTGCAAGGGCAAATTTTATAAGCGAAAGAACGAGCGCCAACAACGTGAACAAGTTATTTTATTAAGTTATAAATATTTTGCACATATCATGTGTGATGGTTTGTAAGCCATTGTATAACCCAAAAGGATATACGCAATTTATTTGTGCGTACACCTACATATGTAGGTAGATATTTGTGTGTTTATGTATGGAAATTTTTGCGCCTTTAACAAACATTAATTAAATTAAAAGGGCTTTTCATAATAACAATTTTGAATTCATTACACTTTAAAACGCCACGACACGCGTTATACATCTCGCTCTCCCTTAACTTTTTATCCTTACGGCTAGTTATCGTTTCGGTTTAAAATTTTAAATACAAAAACCGCACGGATTAACTTTTTCTGTTGTTCTTTCCTTTGATGGTATGTTTGCTTTGGATGTTTTTTTTATCTTTTATAATAACGCGATAAGTTACACTGTCAGGACACACACGAATTTACTAAATGTAATAACGATTGCCAGTCGCGTTGCTTCGAGTGCAGTAGCGGTATAACGAACAAGAACGTGATGAACACATAAACGAATAGAGGATATGTAATTTTGGGATATAATGAAGCATGCTGCTTTTGATATGAATTTAATTATTTTGCGGCTTTAAGATTTGTAAAAGATATGTGCTACACCTTAGCGCTAATTTTTTCAGTTGCCCCAATTCATGCTAAGTTAAATGTTCGTGTTTGTATTTTCTGCATTATCATCGCATAAATATTTGACGTTTAAAACAATCGATCTGAGCACATTTTTCTTTTTGTGAATTTTATTTATAAATCACCTCAACCACTTCTCTTTAAAATTCTTAATGACACACAAATATTTGCATGAGAAGTAGCCAGTAAATGGGTGAAGAAAAAGCACAACACTTTAACTCACACAACGCAATTCCGCCGTATCCTTGAAAACAACGAAACGTTACGTTCCGATACGAATATGAAACTGAGTGTAGCAATGCGAATATTTTATCATCGCACATAACGGTACAATACGAGCAATACGAACGTAGCGCGGTAACGAAGGATATTTTTAGTCGGTCGATGAATTGTCGTAAAAAATACATGCAAAAAGGATATTCTTAAATTCTCTCTTCGTTATTTCAGTTTGTAATCATATGAGTGAAAGTAAATTTGTGTGCTTGAAACATCCTAAGGTGGGAAGTTTTTCTTAATTCATTATAACATGAAACACTTTGTACACAGGACTACCCCAAGAAAGCGTAATTTGCAAATTTTTGCGTAGCCTGAAATTGTAAATACCATTAAATTAAATTGAAATTTTTCTATTATATCAGGCAACATTTTTTGATTATAATTGATAATTGATAAATATATTTTTCTGCTAAAAATTATTCATACCGAAGATATACGAATTCTATCATATAATAATATTATAAAATTTAAGCCCTAATCCGATTTTTGCCAGAGCAAAACGCGGTATGGGAAATTTTTACTCACAACATACTCTCTCTTAAATATGGTATATTCAGACTAATCTAGCGCATGCTCCAATAAACGCTTACATGACCATTAGTTTGTATAAGAGTAATTAAATTCAGCTCTCATAATTCAGCAATGGAAAGAAATTTCCCTTGTCACGAATTCCCAAATGTATTTTTACTCTTAAAAGTAACACTTCTCTTAAAAATTTCATGAATGTTTCAGCGAAGTTGATATATTCTTTTTTTTAAGTGATAATTGTGTATGGTTATTTTTTTGATATTTAGTTTATAAGCATTTTCGTACTCAGCTTTTTTAACGAGTTGAATTTTGACTTTGGACTTATGACCTCTTGTCTTATTTTGATTTAATTCTACCACTAATATCCTGTAACTGCATTAGCTGTATTATTCTGTCGGTCACTGGATCTTTATTTTATAGTCTGCCAATTTGAATTTTGGTTAAAATATTTGATTGAGCGCAGAAAATGAATTGGATTAAAAACCAGACTCACACTGCAGTTTAGCAACTATTCTAGTCCGAAAAGCTGCTTATTTTTAGTACATTTTTCGTGCAACTTCTTCTCTAACGGTGTAGCTCATTAAAAACATATTAAGGGGTTATATCTTCCTTAGCCATAAAAAACAAGGCTGTTTTAATTATTTTTTTTAAAGAACATTTGAGATTAAAGGTATACAAATAATATAACATTGGATTAAGCAACTCTTGAAGAAGGGAAACAAATTTTTATTGTTATTTTTTTTTTACAAAATGGCGGCTGTGTAGTTATTACCGTAAACCGCTTTTTCAAAAAAGTCTTCCGCGGCGGGCAGTAGAAGTCTCGTCCAACTCCACCTATAACAAAAAAAACTGTTTTCATTATCTACATGAGTTTTGCTGTTGAAGTACACATGATTATATTTTTAGAATTTTTTCTCGCGGTATGACAAATGATTTAACAAAAAATCGTGTTTTCGACAAAAAATCGACTTAAATTGCTTATGACTTTTTTTCTTGCTACAGATAATCAAACAATGAAGCTACTGTTTAAATTTCAAGTCAATCGGATGAAAAATTTTTGAGTTCTACTGCCCGCCGATTTTGAAAACATGGTTTCGAGAAAAACGCGTTTGAAGTTTCAAAATGTTATACATCTCCATCAAAGTTTCTTGGAAAAAATTGATTTAAAAAAAATTTTGAGCTTAAATCGGTACTTGGGTGCTATAGATTTTGATTCTAGGATTTTTTTGACATGATTTAAGCCAGTAAAAAAAAAATTGAAAAGTAAAAAATATTAGGGAGATATAACCCCTTAACAGATATTTAAAAAATGTCGGTAATTTCAAATCCAATTTGGAATTCAATACTATTTTTATTTTTTTACTTTAAATGTTCAGATCATATACACATCGGTCATTCTTTTAATAACTAAAAACACACTTTGTTTTTTTGACGATTTTGAACATCTTTTGAAACAAAACATCTCAAAAACTATAGTAGATAGGATAAAAAATAATTTGATCATATTTGTTAAGAAGGTCTATAACTTTATAAACAAAGTTAATAAAAATTTAAATAATTTTGTTAAAACACTAATTTTTTTAATTAAAATGTTCTTAAAATATTTTCAATATAACATATTTTTTTGTTTTGATTTTTTTATACACATGTTGTTTCAAATATGATTAAATGATTTTTTATCATATCTACTATAGTTTTTAAGATATTTTGTTTCAAAAAATCCTCAAAAACGTCAAAAAAAAAAAAACAAAGTGTGCAGTTATTAAAAGAATGACCGACATATATAATTTTCACAGCTGAATTACAAATGTCATGCAAATGACATAGATTACACTGAGCTCGAAACAGTCATCAGTTTTTGACCTCTACGTCAGCGGTTTGAGATAACAGTAAATTAACCGGTAGTTAACACGACTACGAATGCTTTTTTAAGACATTTTTTATCTAAAGTCTCAGAGGTTTGTTGCCTTAGGCAACATTGTTTCTCATGGAAAGCCATTAAGATATCGACTACTGTGTGAAATAAAATGCCCGATCGATAAAATACTACATGATACATTCGAATCAATGAATTAATTCTCAAATTTTGGGGAGTTTTCTGATTTATTATTTTCACACATACATATTTCACATCATACTGAGTCCGTAAAAAACTATAACTACCCCGATGTTGATATTTTTTCTATGCAAAAGCAATAATACTATAAAATTGACTCAAAAATACGCAAAATTCAGAAATCAATTCTACCCACTTATGCATATTTCCATAGTCCGATTCTTGCCTCAAAAGTCTCAGAAGCTTAAGATATATTTTTGCACGACTGTGCACCGAAATATAGAGTGCAATTAACTTTCCAATACGGGTTGAACCAATCCACCGTGCAGCAATGGTATTCGCCTCCAAGTTAGGCTTACAAAGCACCTATCCAATCATGCTGATCAAAACCATCTCAAGCTTTGAATTAATCTAGCAAGTTCCTCTATTGGTGTAATATTGGATCTTTTGTCACCGAAGTACCAACAATGAATCGTCTGGAGTATAGGAGATTAAAAAAAGAGGTGCTGCACCAATTATTTTATTTTATTTTTATCCATAAATCGTAATAACTTTCTGAAAGTTTACTCCATGGATGGAATACAAAGTTGAAGAGAACAAACCGAACATATATTTTGCATTCAGTTTTAGATATAGGGGTATGCCTTAATGCTTTATTTGAATAATTTTTCTAAACAAACAGCATAAGGTACAGGATATGCACAAAAGCTATGAGTCAGTATTTTCTATTGATGATATTAAACAACTTATGGCTATCTAAGGACTTTAGACGGCGCTTAATTCTTTAATGCTAATTTTTTTCCTATTAAAATAATGCGGGCTTAGTGGGTAGTTTTAAAACATTACTAGATGTACTGTCTGAAAATCCAAGTTTATATACAATTTACTATTATTTGTTAATTCATTATATGTAAATAGTTACATCGAAGGTTTTGAAATTTTAAAAATTTATTCGGTCTTAAAAATATATTAAAAAACTTGAGAAAATGCTCTCAAAGATATACTTCGAAATTTTTTTGCTCGAAAATTGAAATTGAATTTAGTACTTATATCAGGGATGGCATTTAAATATACTGACTGGAGAGTTAAAATGTACTTGTACCAAAAATTCAAACAAAATTTTAACTTTTCTTTACATGAAAAAAACTAAAAATAAAAAAGTTTAACAAAGTTTACGCCAGGCGTTATTCGCGATGAATTAACTAAAAAAATGGTAACTTTTAAAAAATGTACTGAAAATATACTAAAAATGCGCCAAATTCAGTTGTAGTAAAACTTAAACTGCAGTACAACTAAAAAATTTAATGCAGAGGATTGTCTCTAACACTCAAAATTTTGTTGAAAATTATATTATGTTTAATAAAAATTTTTATTTTGAGAAAACTTTTTGAATATTTTAGAGCAAAGAATTGGATACAATTTTAAAAATTTTGTGAAAGTCGAACAAATTTGTAATAACTTTAAAAAATGTCATTAAAGAAAACTATCAATTAAGTTCTCCATTTAATATTTTTAGTACTTGTTAAAAGTATCATCACTTATTTTTTTAATGTAAGTAAAATTTTGATTCCAGTACCTATAAATATTTAGTTATAATAGAATTTGAGTTCCATTGTGATTAAATGTTTTTATTTAATTTTTTCAATATAATAACACAGGATGAATTTTTTTTTATGAAAATTTCATCTCAGTTCATCACATCACAGTTGTCCTTGAACATCTAATAAGACAATTTTATTCTACTACTTTTTTATCCTTTTATCGTTTCGATAAAATTTTGGATCGCATCATAGGGCTAATTATTTTACAACAACAATTTTTTTTTCAGTAAAGTGCCTTTAATTTAAAATGAACAATATTTCTTAGAATAAAAAGGCTTTAAATGAGCTTACAATCAATTATATCTGTGTATGAAAAACAAACCGAAAGCAGTGAAATGACAACTTTGCCATCTTTTGCCCTCAATCGCCACGGCAATTGAAAAAAATCCACGGCACACGCAACACACTGACACAAAACAAAATCGGCTTAGTTCAAAAGACACCGCAGACACACACCCTTGTTCAAGGAAGCAAACAACAAAAAACACCAAGTGAAATAAAGGGAAATAAAGTGATTTAAAAGGACATTCGCGAGCGTTTATTTACAGCAAACATATAACGCTCGGTTGGCTTTTAAAAGAAAGTGAACAACATTTGGCATGCGGCATAATGGTTATTTCTTTCTTTTATTTCCGCTCTTTTTGTATAAGTATGGTTAAGTGTACATATGGGTGGATGTGTTTATTCATATGGTTTTGTTTTTTCCTTTTCTAAGAAACAAAACGAAGCGAAGTTGGTGGAAGGACAGACATATGGACTTGCGGGCAATGATTGCGGCGCACATAAGAAATATGCAAATTAGAAAGAATGTTTGTCATAAAATGTGCGCGATGTGACTATAGAGGGGTGGTACAAAAAACCGGTGAAGGCAATAGCGGAATGTATGAGTGTGAGAAAAAAAAATAAGAAAGTGTGGGAGGAATTCAAAATTAGAATATTGAGCACAACCTCAATAGGACAGCATAGTGTATGGAATCAGAACAAAAACAAAAAAATGTCATTCCGCAATTTTTGCTGAAGTTTATAATTTCGTAAAAATTATGCAAATGTTTTTTGTGCACACAGCCACAGCATGTGCGAATTTTTGCGCAAATGTGCGAATTTTTACGCGATTTGAAATTTTGACAAATCACATAAATTTTTCAAGTGCCAACATTAAATTTTATTTGCTGATTTGATAATTCAATATGATTTCGAAATCAACAATTTTTGGTCGTACGAGTAGGTGCCCATTTTATTGAAGTAAACAATTCTAATATAAAATCACATTGTAAGTTTACAGTTTTTCGAGAAAAATACTCTTTGAAATAAATCGCATTTTGATGCTTTAGTTTACTGAATTCAAAATCATAGATGTAAGATTTTTAATATATTTTTTAAAATATATTGGCTTGTCTTTTATCGCTAAGCAATAATTAGTTTTGCAATCACTTTGATTTTACGTTGTGCGTTCAAGTCCTTCAAATCTTACTTCAATGAAATAAAAATTTCAAATCAATAACTATGGGGTAGCTTTAAATTTAGATCTGGCATCAGAAAAAATGGAGCAAATGCCAAAAACTCCCAGAATCGAGCAAAATAATGCATACTCTAATCCAAAAAAAAAAATTAACTTAGACCGATGCTTTAATTACTTCATTTAACAATATAACTTAATCTTCCAAGGTTAACTAACCTGAAAACGTCATCCCAGTTGAAAATAATCCACTAATAGCATAACTTGCATATCTGTTGAAAAGCTACAATATGCAGAAAATTAACTTACAAAGTGAATGAACCATGGGTGGTGCATAAGCCAAACATATTTCGACAATATTTAAGGTTTATTTGATCGAACGCCAGGCCGAAGCTCACATACCCTACACTGCACTGAAAGTCCCTTTTAAATAAATTTAAAAAAACGTTGAGGAGGTTGAATAAGTCAAAAAAAATGTGAAATGTAAAAAAGGTTAAAAGAAAATGTTGAAACAGTTGTAAAAGACTCAAAAAGTCGAAAATATATGGAAACCATTGAAGAAAGTTGAAAGAAATTCAAAATGTCGAAAAAATATGAAAAATGTTGAAAAAAGCTTAAAAATGTCGAGATAATATGAAAGGAGTTAAGAAATGATGAAACAATTCAAAATCGCTGAAAAAGTCTTTAAAATAAAGAAAATAATGAAAGAGGTTGAAACAAATACATATAGGATATATTGGAAAATTTGAAGGGTTGAAAAATTCGAAAGAATATGGAAAAGGTTGAAAAAATCGAATAGAAATGAAAAATTTTAAATATGACACGGCCATTTCTCCAATTCCGCCCACTTTTGGTTCAATAAACAATTTTTGTGATCGACATCCGCATATCAAATTTTAGCAATAGCTTGCATAGTTTGCGATATATGCCGTAGTTAAATTCAAAATTTAGGGCGGTGACACACCCACTGGTACAATACATTCCGGTTTTGATCCAAAAATAGTTTTCCATAAAAAATCCCTTAAACCAAATTTTAGTATGATTTCTCTCATATTCTCATATTACCGTATTTCATTTGTATAGGAGGTGCCACGCCTACTGGTGCTGTTTCAGCCACTTGATTCAGATATATCCTATAGCAACTGAACCACTTACATTAAATTTCATACCAATTGCTGCAATAGTTCTCTTAAAACAGCGATTACAAATTTATGCTAATAAGGAAGGCGCCACGCCCACTGATGCAATCCCGTCAAAATTCATTTAATTTTAAAGCTTTTAGTAACTGACATCTATCTATATACCAAATTTTATGAAGATTAATCTTATAGCACACTATTTTGTGATAGCGAGATTGAAATTAATGAGAATATTTTTTTTTGTTTTTTTTTTATTTTGGAAGTCTTACTGTTCTTATTAAAATTTCGATTTATTTTAAAGCAGAAATAGTTTCTGAATTACATATATTTCACTTAGTCAAGATCTGAAGTTATTGTTCTTTTTTTAACATCTCTGCAGAAAGTGTTCGTTCAAAAACTGCTTAATCTGCATAGTTAACATTTTAATATGCATATGATATTGCATATCAATATTAATGTTATTGCAGTTCGAACTTCCTCTTTCTTTTGCTGAAGACCAACAAGCGAGATTGATGTGCTTTAGAAGAAAAGTAATAAGTTTGAACAAAGAAAAAAAAATTTAGAATCTTAAATCATCACGCGATAAATGTTAAATTTAACAATATAATTGCTAATTATTATTGCAATTATACAAACAAAATTTGTTGCGTTGTTAATTTCTTTCGTAAGACGAAAAAAAAAATCGCATCAAAAAACATAATTTTGTGTTTTAGCGCATGGTAAGTTCCAAGTGGAAAACACAAAGAAAATGTTTCTTTCTTAATTGTTTTAATTTTTAGCGCAGGCGCAGGCAAAAAAATTTGCGAAATATTCGATGCAGAATCATTGCATTTCATCTTTATAAGGAAATACAAAATAAACCTATATCAGAAACTTTACCTAAATACAAAATAAACCTATATCAGAAACTTTACCTAAATACAAAATAAACCTATATCAGAAACTTCACCTAAAATCCCAAGAAGTCCAGCATTAAAATATGACAGAAAAGTTGCAGACCTCATAGCTTATGAATAAAGAAATAGCGTTGAAATTTAATATTTACAACAGGAATATATGCAAATAGGTTTTTTTTTTCCCTATAATTGTTCGATTATATGAGCAAAAACCTGTTTGCATTTATTTCACCACGCTATAAGGCAGCGCAACGCCAGATATTGTCAGTTCTTAGCGGAGCGCGTTTTTTAGTATACCTACGCAATTACGGGAAAACACAAAATTATAACCAACCTAAGAAAAAAATAATTTAGAAAAAAATATAATATCTACGAAAGAATTGTGACAAAGTTTTAGTTTTTTTCTGCTTTTCCAAACAATTTATTTTGAAAGAACATTCCGTGAATTTTTTCGAGAAAAAAAAAATAAAGTAAAGAGAACAAGAATATATAGATTGATAATTTTTTTTGAAATCATATAAAAGTAAATAATACTGAAGAAAGTTAACGAATTAAAAATAATCTTAAATTAAATTTTAGTGCTTAAACATAAAAGAAAATCAAGATTTAGTGTTAAAATATTAAATTAAATTAAGTCTAATAAGGCATTACATATTTAAAATATTTACATATAAAAAAAAAAGGTTTGAATAATTAAATGGTAAAACAAGACAAAAAAAAAACACAACAAAAATAAGACACATAGAAACTGCATCAAGAGTACCAGCAACGTTAGCGCTAGCGTCGTGGGATCTACATAAATACATAACAAGTAAAAAGTCTATGTACATATAATTTCAAAGTGAGTAATTTTTATGCATTTACTAAACTGAAAAAAAATGATTTACTTATTTAAACCTAAAAAGCATGTGTAATTATTTATGAGCATTAATACTCTTTCATACAAAATGGAAACGTTCATTTAAATAACTACACATTCTTTATTTTTATTCTTTTTATCACTTAATTTTTTTTTGAATTTCCTCTTAATTATACTTAAACTTAAAAATAATGAAAGTTTTAAACATATTACATAAAAAAATCTAAATAAGCGTTCATTTAAATGTATATAACTATAATTAATTTTCACAATGGGTGCAGCTGTGAACGAAATAATTGTTTGTTTACATACTGTTAAAACCTTTCATATATGATACTTTTTTTTTTGCTTTGCTGTTGGAAGCCCTATATATATGGAATATTTGTTTTTGTGAAGCTATTTTGAAATAAATAAGATGAGATAAATACGTAAGTCTTGATCTTGTGAGAGGGGTATGAGTCGGTAGAGGTGAGTATGGTTGGGAGTGGAGATCTGTCTCTCTACTATGGTTGGGTGTGGAAGAGCAGAGAAGCAAATGTCATCTTGGCTTCTCGGTAAATTTTTTTTTGCGATTTTCTTTCCTTGTGTTGTTTTATATTTTCGGCTCTGTTTTGATTTCAACCAATTATGTTCTATTTCAGAGCGTTTCTCGGTCAATAACCTTATATACAGGTTCATTCGGTTATTTAATTATTTATGTGCATGATTTTTTTTTTGTGTTCATTGGCATTGTAGAATTGTGGGGAACAAGAACCACGACCAATCCGACGAGCTTTAGACCAGGTTAAGCTAGCATGCACCCGTTCTGCCACCTACAACAAGCCGCTTTATGACAATCTATAACAATAAACGTTTTTTGCTTATATGGGATGTGCGACGCCCACAGCTACTAATTGGACCAAATTTTTGTAATAAGAGACCTTATAGTAAGTATAGTTACCTCATTAAATTTTTTTTTAGCTTTAAGTCAAACTGATCAGAAAAATCAAGCTTTGTTATCATATGAAAATTTCATAAAATAGGACATAATCTAACTTTCACTCACTATCCATGATCTGTAGCAACCAAATGGACTCATTTATTTGACTTAGGCTCAAAAACTGATGACATTTATGATGTACGCTGTGCCACGCCATCTTTGGCAAAGCAAGACCAATTGCAAGCAGCAGCTTATTGTTGTTTCAGCCATTATTCTTCTTCATTAATGTTTTTTTTTTTTTTTTGCATTGCATTGTTTTCTTATCTTATTTTGACTGTCTGCTTAAAAGAAAAAAATATATTTTTTGACAAATTCAACGGAATTTAAGTACCAACAAGACGAGAAGCACAATAAAGTTCATTATTATCATCATCATATCTACCGCCATCGTCTTCAACATATGGAATTTTTCGCTTTTATTTAAAAATGTTGTCGTTATGGTCGTTTAGTGGCAAACCTGTCAGGAATGAAAGACTGGGTTGGATTGGGTGGACCCAGTGTCGTTGCAACTAGAAGGGCAGGAGACAGGTGTTGGTTCGCGATTTGTCATGCTAAAATTAAATATGATGAAACGCATATAATTTAGCACATTTTTCAAGTAAGGTTTATTAAATGAAATTCCTAGATAATGGCGAGTGCTCTGCTATGAACGCAGCATCAAAAATTGCAGACAAACAATATTTTTTTTTTCTTCTTATTCTATTTACCCCGACTCCACTATGGCTTTGTCACAGTGTTTTGAGTAGCAGCAATATTTTCCAGAACTTGAAGAACTTAAGTCTTTTTGTAGGACAAAGCATTTTATTAATATTTCTGTGAGAGACAACAGTACTAACCAAATAATGATGATGATGATGATTTTTGAAACCCAGGATCTTAAGAATAATGAGCTTAATTTTCTTAGTGTCAAGGCATTTGGCAGACATAAATTTAACAATTTTAAAATTAAAAAAAATGTTGCTTACAATTTTTGTGACTTGGATAATGAAGGACATTTTCAATTGAATTGAAAGTGAAGTCTTAACAAAGTCGGTTGCAAAGCGAGAGCATTTATTGGAAATTTTTATAGAAAAAAAGAGCAACAAACTTCTTAATCAGTCTAAATAAGCAAATTTCATCTTACGCATATTTACGTCATACCCGTGCTTCTCATTATAATGGAGATTTTAAATTTAATTTAAATTTTTACACGTTTCTTGGAATTTGTGTACTCTAAACAAAATGCCAGCTTATTTTGCAATCGCTAGTGTTGATTGAGTTATTTACTTTTTACGGTTGCTTAGATACTACAAGCAGACTTTAAAACTTTTGCTTAATTGACAAAATAAAATCTTATCCTTAGAAAATTATTTAACGATGGCACATGCTGGCACATTTATGTCCCCCTATGCATACGCCTGAAATACACACATACACATATGCATGCAAAAGTACTGTCTTATCATTTTCCTCATTACTTCCGCTTCAATATTTTAATTCCGCCTTACGCCACAACATTTTGTGTAGAAGAATAAAGACATATACGCACGTTTAAAAATTATGACATCAAAATCCGCCTTTCATCCATCCCTCATCATAATCAGCCGCTGTGCACACACAACATACTTTAATTTACCGAATCCACATACCAACGAGTAAAGCTCATTTACACTTTGATTACAAGCGCAGTGACGCAATGGCGCTAAAACTGATCCAATAGCAAGATATTTTTAGCAAAAATTAATTCGGAAATTTACTTGGTGTTCTTGACGTAATTCCATTATTGTGGTAAGGTTTTAAAGATAGAGTTCAGGAAGCCGGAAGATTGTAGTCTTTTGTCATATACTTTTGCAACTACAGCGTTTATGCGGTTAGCTACTCATTCAGAAAAACGCTCGCGAGTACAACTTTTGAAGGACTAGTGGACTATGATATTCTACGGCCAATGTGTGGGAGTGTACAAAACAAAAAATCCCAAGCGAACGAATAAGAAAACAACAATGCGCATATTGAGGACAGCTTCTCTAGTTTCGTTTCATCAGTGTAATATTATTTCTACAATCAGGTTGCTTTTGACTGATTCTCCCATGTATCTTGCCACCCATGGTAGCAGGCGTTTTGAAACTTAGTGATAGGATGTTCATATATTGTCTATGCTAAACACGTGATGAAATTCAGACAGAGTTCTACACAATACATAAGATGTCGATAGACTTTAAAATGTTCTTCATTAAATATTTTAATTCCAAACTTTGATTCCTATAAAGAAATCAACAAAAACATTATTAAATAATGAAATCGACAAAGGAATCATTCCTATTGCCATGGAATAGAAAAATACGATTCCAAATCCGGATTCTGAATTGTAATTTTCAAGGAATTTAATTGATTTTGACTCAATGATATAAATTTTGAGGTCTTTTTAGGTTCTTGCAGTGTGCTTAGTAGATCAAAACTGTTAGAATTATATTTTCAGGTCATCTTCGACCATTTGGCTCTAAAAAAATAACATTTTGTCATACTTGGCTCCATTGTGCAGTTGTAGACGACAATTTGCTTTAATATTACTAGATGTTCTTCAAAGTGAGATAAAAATTAATCGGTCGTGTGGATGATATTATTCAACGTAGCTCTTTTACCCTCAAACTTTCTTTGTGCGCCTGTATACCTTTTAAGTTTTCCAGTTATATTTAATATTTTTTCCGTAGATTCTTTAAAATTTCCTTTCTTCTGTAGGAATACCATCTATCAATACAATAAAGATTTTTATCGACATGGATTTTACTGATGAGACCTGATAAAAATTTTATCAAATCGAAAGTTTTCGAATTTGTACTATAAGTATTATTGCAAAACAATTTTGCTTCAAAAAGTTCCACGGCTTCAGCACGGCTTCAGTTTTGTTTTTGTCTCAAAATACAGTGAGCACACACCCATATGTTTTAACGAGACAAAAACTGTTTTGATACTGTTTTGTCGCAGTGAGTTACAGGCCTTAAACATCGCAAATTAAAACGACAAAGTGCAAGCCAAATTACATACAATTAACTGTGAGTTTGGGAATTGTAATAGACCGGGCAATTAAGCGATCGGTCAAACGATGGTATCAAAGATCAGGTCCAATAAGGATGAAGAAAGATCAATAATTCAAGTAGCTAACTTAAAATATTCTTTCGGCTTAGTCATAAAAAATTTATTTATATTTTTCATTTTTTCACTATCACAATAACAACACAAAATATTATTTATATTGGATATAACAATATATTTCAATCAACCGGCTGTCTGACTTACACGTGCAGACCTTGTAAGGACTAAGAAATCATTTTGCGACTTTTTGTTCATTGTTCATTCAAGCTTAAAACTTAGTTCAATTACTGGAGTGTGTTGGCATTTTTTTCTTAATTATTAAAAAGTGTAAGTCCAACAAATCATTTCAACTGGGTTATTTCTACAGCCCTCTCTGCGACAATATTACATATTTGGATATGCATTTTTACTTTCTTTGAGCAGGAAATACTGTGTTAAAGCGGCTGGTGAAGAAGGTTGTCTTCCATCAAACGTCACTTTGTTTTAATTTTTGTGTAACCCAAAAACTTTGCGAAGCACCCCTTTAACTTTTTGTGCCTCCCTATAGAAACAGCTTTGCTTAGATTGCTTACGTGTGCTCGCGTAAACATACATATTTCCCACCACATAAGTCTGCATACAAATAAACACTTTGATAAACCTTTACGCATACATACATATGTACATTAGGGTGTTTTTGTTTAGAACTTATTTTTTTCTAATATTCAATTAATAAATTTTTTGGTATGTATGATTCACCAACAGGAGAATTTCCGAAGCGCTATGACTTCGATAATAACTGAGTTCAAAAAATTGGTTTCGTGACATTTTTAAAGAACAATTGGCATATTGATAAGAAACCCACCGCAAAAATAATGATACTGCATAAATTTTTATGTGGAAAATCTTAAGCGGCCTTGAGCGGTAAGTTTTCATAAAAATAAACCACCCTTATATTCCTTTAAATACACACACAAATAGCAATAGACATATTCACAAACATTCAAATGCTATTTTCCGTTTATGAAGTTATGGTTCGTTGAATTTTACCGTGATTAATTTATATGCATTTGTGAGATTTGCTACGGATTAGCAAAAAGGTGCTAAAGGAATGCGTGGCTACTGTCGGAATTCATAGTATATGAATGTGTGTTACTTTGTGTTCGCTCGTATTTTCACATTACTTTGTATGCGTAACTTGGTGTGTATTTAATACTTTGAAATTTGTTCATGTTGATATTGTTTTTTGTTGCTTTTCTGTTTATTTTATAGTCGTCACGTGCCACTGCCTCTAAACTTTTTATTTCATTTATAAAAATTGTGTTTAAAACTTTTAATGCATTTTTTAAAGCTATTTTTGCTTTTGACGCTTTCATCATAAATGACTTTACATTGTATTTATGAATGTAATATGGTATACTCCCAGCAAACATTTTTATTGTTAAAGATGACATAAAAATATGTACATATGTATAATGTGATCGGAGGACTTTGAGTTTTTATTTCATTTAATTCACGAAACTTGCTTCATTAATAGACTTTTGTGATATTGTAATTTATATTTGTAAGTTATAACACAATTACACTTAGCATAGGGATCGTTCAAGTATTACGTAACGCAATTTGTAAAACGATACGATGCGGTACAGAAGCGGGAGGAGGTGTCGAACAACGGGTGTTTTGAAATTAGGTGTGCATAATGCAACTGTTTCTAGATTAGCTACAGCAATAAATATTATATTTATTATATAAGTAAATAACAGCGCATTACTTTCAAAGATCTTCAAGAATTGCGTTACGTAATACTTGAACGCTCCCATAACATGAAGTAGACGAAAAGCCTGGTAACACTGACACTGTTATTTGCTTCGTATTTAATATCCACACTTGATGCTGAAAATTTAAAAATACCAAGAAAGCGAATTTAACTCTTCTAGTTATAAACTCTTCGCATGGAAACTAGAAACAAATATCATTAGGAAGGACTTAAAAATCTTTCAGCTGATTGCTTGGCTACTAAAGATAAAACGTTAATCTCTTTTTTGATTCCATATAAAGTACAAGAAAAACATTTTTTTTTTTGGAAATAATTTGTGCAGAAATAAAACCTAGGGTGAATGTGCATTTCGGCATCATTTTGCATATTCATTAATACAATTTGGCCATCACCGAGCGCCTTAAGATAAACTTTGCTATTCTGGGTCTAAATCCATTCAAACATAAGTACAACAACAACAAACATAAACTCAAATTAATTCAATAACAACAACAACTAATAGCAATCGAGTGCCAAAATTATGAATTGCTCTGATAAAATGACAGCAACACAACAACAAGGAAAGGCACGAGCGTGAGAAACTCGAAATGTTACGGGGCAGGAATGATGCTCGAAAATTTTACCAACACGTCAAGCGTCTGACCCAAGGTTTCAAGCCCGGAGCATCAACCTGTAAAGATGAACATGGAAATCTGGTTACGGATACGCAGTGTACACTGAGATTATGGAGGGAACACTTTTCCAAACTGCTTGCTGGTGATGACTCCACCAATCCCGCCTTTGGAGAAATTAACCCGATGCCACCAATCAACGACGATGGTGTGACGTACCACCACATAGCCATGACGCGGTACGAGTTGTGATCCAACGACTTAAGAACAACAAAGCGGCTGGTGCCGATGGCCTGCCTGCTGAATTGTTCAAAACCGGCGGCGATGAGCTGATAGGGTGTATTCATCAACTCATCTGCAAAATATGGCTAGTTGAAAGCATGCTCAGTGTCCTTTGTCCTGTACTGAAGAAAGGTGACCCGACAATCTGCGCTAACTACCGGGGAATCAGTCTTCTTGCCATCTCTTACAAGGTCCTGTCGACTGTACTGTGTGAAAGACTTAAGCCGTTTGCCAACACACTGATTGGGCCTTATCAGTGCGGCTTTAGACCTGATAAGTCCACCATAGACCAGATCTTCACACTACGTCAAATCCTGGAAAAAACCCTCGAAAAACAGATCGATACCCATCATCTCTTTATCGATTTTAAAGCAGCTTTCGATAGCCCGATACGGGATTGCCTGTATGCCACTATGTCTGAGTTCGGTATACCTGCGAAGCTGGTGCGGCTTTGCAGAATGACGTTGAGCAACACAGCCAGCTCCGTCAGAGTAGGAAGGGACCCCTCCGAACCATTTGATACCGAACGAGGTTTCAGACAGGGCGATCCATTATCCTGCAACCTCTTCAACTTTGTGATGGAAGGGGTGTTGCGAAGAGCCAGTGTACATCGTAATGGCACTATTTTCTACAAAAGTGTCCAGCTCCTTGCATATGCCGATGATATTGATATCATTGGACGTTGTAAGCGAGATTTTACTGCTGCGTTCTCTGCTATCGAAAAAGAGTCAGCGAAAGTGGGTTTGACGGTGAACGAGGGCAAAACAAAGTATATGCTGTCCACAAACAGGGAGACGCGGCGTATTGGATCCTTTGTTACTGCGAACAACTATACTTTCGAAGTTGTCAAGGAATTCACCTATCTTGGCACCGCCGTGAACACTCAAAACGATGTCAGCCTGGAGATAAAGCGAAGACTAACTGTTGCTAATAGGTGTTACTATGGTCTCAGTAAGCAATTGAGTAGTAGAGACCTCTCTCGCCCGACAAAACTGACACTCTACAAGACGCTCATCTTACCCGTGCTACTTTACGGCGCAGAAGCATAGGTTGTGTCGCAGACTGATGCAGCCACGCTTGGGGTGTTTGAGAGAAAAATTCTTCGCAAATTCTTCGGTCCTGTTCACGTCGGCGACGACTACCGTATTCGAATGAACCACGAACTGTACGAGCTCTACGCTGACATTGACATAGTCAAGCGCATCACTATACAACGTCTGCGCTGGCTGGGACATGTTGTGCGTATGGACGAAGAAGCTCCGGCGAAAAAGGTGTTTGATGCGGAAGCCGCTGGGCGACGACGAAGAGGAAGACCATGCCTCCGATGGAAAGACCAAGCCGAGGAAACCCTATCCACGCTTGGTGTGAATGATTGGAGAAGGCGCGCGCAAAGTAGAGGCGCCTGGAGAGAGCTTTTGAGGTCGGCCGTAACCCGGTAACGGGTTGTTATGGCCACCCAAGTAAGTAAGTAACACAAACAACAAGTTAAATATTCGCACAAAATCTTATCACTATAGGCTTAAATCAATTCAACTTTGACAACATACGTACAGGTTATTTCACATTAGGGTGAATAGAAAATACTCAATTGTAAATTGTGATAAAAGCGCAAATAGTATTTTAAATTTATTTTTTTTTTTTTTGTCAGTACCCTGGCCCACACAATGTTTCAACTTGAAATAGTAAAATGATATCTCTAATAGATACTCAACATAGGTGGGCAAAATTTTGCAAGCAGGAACTACTTACAGCAAAAGCAGCAACCACAACAATAGAAAAAAATTCTTCAATACACTTTGGTGTTTCGAAAAACAAGGCGAAAATATCATGAATGTAGAAAAAAATTAACACTGATGAAACCAAACGAGAGAAGCTGCCCTCAAAGTGCGCATTATTGTTTCCTTATTCGCTGGCTTCGCTTTTTTTTTCAACAATAATAAAAATCTCGTACGTAGCTCGTATAAAAAAGCCACAACGATAAAAATGTGCGTAGCAGTGGTGAGTGCATACTATTATTGTTATTTTTCTTAAGAAAAATGATGTGTTTGTTGCAAAAACCTTAAATTAGCTCATGCTTCCTACTTCGCTCACCTATATCTGGACAATGATCCAAAATATGTCTCTAAAGCTTTTAAGGGCTGGCTTCAGAGCAATAGGGTAGAAATTTTTGGTTGGCCTGCCTCGACCTGAATCCTCTTGAGATCCTGTGGGATATTGTTAACATGAATATCATCAGAAAAAATTGTGAAACCACGGAAGATCCATTCAGTCCTTAAAAATATCCTGGGGAAGGGTATCGCATGATATGACTAATAATGTAATATCTTCTATGCCTTAAAGACGTGCGCGAGTCGTCAAGAATAAAGGGTTTGCAACTAAGCACTAATTTTAAAAGTTTTTATTTACCATAAAAATGGGGGTGCTTTAGTTTTGTCCGTTAAGTTTCTGGGCTTTAAATGTTCCTTCGACGTAACTTTTTATTTATGAGACACAGATTTTTTTCAATTTTTCCTTGTCAATAATAAAGATATAAACAAATAAAATAAATACGTAATATGTTTTAAAAACGTAGTTTTCATAACAAAATCATGATTTGAAAAAAATGTACTAAGAGGGTGCTTAAGTTTTGGCCAATACTGTATGTATGCTCTAATACCATGATTTCCCCCTATAGAATTCGTATTTTCACTACCGCAGTTATGACATGTGGCTTCCGAGCTCACATAATTTAAGCTTATTTTTTAATTGAACGAACTGATAATTGTGTATACAAAATATTATGCGATAAAAAACTTAAATTCAAAGGTTACCCAATGATACTTAAAACTTTAGTTTATCAGTACTTAGGCAATCGTTACATTTACATATTATCTTAATAACAGACAGCTTTGACGCCAATTTTTCAATTATTTTGGACTTATATACTCATAAACGTATTGATGACCGAATTGTTCGCTGGAAGAAGTGGGCAGGCGAAAAAATAATTTTGATGATTTTGTGTTTTAATACAAGTACATACAATATAACAGTGTGTACATAGTGTAAGACTTTTCAGGAGATCGAAAATATCAGCTTACGACTAAATTACTATTATAACAATAAGAAATGTTTTACTTATGCATTTATTTATTTATTTTTATAGTCATGGCAATATTTTAGCGTTATTCGTTAAGGTTAAGGGCCAACTATAGACATTATTGATGTAAAAAATAAAGCTCCAACCTTAATTTTAGTAGAGTTTTTGCTTTCAAGTAAATCTTACAAACCTTTTTACCAACCACTCTAATACATTCACTAACATGGACAAAATTCAGAGCAAAATTATTTGCTACTGAATGTATAAGATCGCGCTCATAATACAGTGGCAGTAACTTCTACACTGGACACATTTATATACTTACTACTCATACATTAGACACTAAGAGCTAAACTTAAGTATTTACAGTATGATTAATTACATCACACAATTGCTGCTGCCGCTGCTTCGACATGCGGCACTTGCTTCTTGGCATTTTGGAGAAACTTCGAAGTTGCACCACTACTGAAAAGATTTGTAACAACAACAACAGTCAAAGCGGTAACGAGTTGGTCAAATTGCAAACATAGTGTATGACTTGCTTGTGCATGTGTGTATGTAAGCGCAACATTGATTTATTTTTTGTGTTTCTGTTTAAAAGCTTTTATTGTAAATTTGCAATACATATAACATTTTTTCAAAACTTCAAAAGAATGGAAGGCTCTGAGATTAAACTTTGAATTTGATATATTCTTACTCCAGTATTGTGCCTTACATGAGTAAAAAACATTTTTTACTCATATAAGGCATGAATTCTGGAGAGTCTTAAAATATCGCTCGTTTGCTGGAAGACTGTCATAACTTAAAAAACCAAAATTTGGAGAAAAGCGATTTAAAAATTTCAATAAATAAATGTGTCTACATATCGTCTACGGTTAACAAAAAGTTACGATGTACATTTTCATGTTTTCAAGTTATAAATCTCTTTGTATATGATAATAATAAAGAACTTGTTTGAATCAATAAATTTGTTTCGGTCATATTAAATTTTGAATGATAAATGTACATATTTTAAAGACGGCATAGCTCGAAAACATGAAAATATAGATAGTGTATTTTTTCTACTTAGACAATATACCATTCTCACAAGGAAAGTTTATTAGGTACAGGCTTGGCATCTGAAGAGTGACATAAGTCTTCAGAACTTTTGGGTCTAGCGTCTTTTATTCCTTTCTTAACATCCATCTAAAGATACTCTATGGTTAAGGTCCAGCGATTGTACCGGCCATTTCATATCACTCATATTATGGGTCCTTAGCCACTCCTTTGCTTTCTTTGAGGCATGCTCAGATCATCATCTTGCTTAAAAATCCCCCATTCGGCATTTCCATTTCAGCTCAAGGGAACATTACGGCTTCTAGTATATTTTTAACGTAGTAACTGGCATCCATAGTGCCCAATATCATAGTTTGAGGTCAAACGCCATTCCACGTTTGAGGTCTTCATGCTTAACAGTCTTAGTGGTGAACTTTACATTAAATTTTTGCTTAGGAGGACGTTATAAGTATTGCTTTTCTCTACCGTGGTCGAATTGTACAATTTTTGTCTCATCCGTCCCTAATATGTTTCGCCAAATGTTAGGAGTTTTCTTCAAAAATAATCTTTCTAACTGAATTCTCCGTTTCAAATTTACAACTTTCAACAAATGTACCTTTCTTGGGCTTCGGGGTTTCAGATTAGAGGCGATTAATCGTTTCCTTATGGTAGAAGTGTTATTGGAAGTTTCAACTCATTTCTGATTTGCGTAGAGGTTATATATAGACGCTGTTTACCAAACTTTGCGATAAATTTATATTGCCTTTCGCTGGTTTTTAACGTCTACCTCAACTTTTGGCGAATAGTGACTAATTTTTAGCATAAGTTATCATGCCGTATGAAATACCAAGAAGTTCTCTTATGAATACAAAAAATTTGCCTTTGCTGAGTAATTTTTTTAAAAATGTTCTTTCCTTAAGAGAACAATATTGTCTTCATCCCATTCTTATGAGATTTTCTACAATTTTTTGCACACAAAATATTTTAAGATTCATTCAAAATAAACCGTACAAATACACATTATATGCTTGAACCTAAATTTTGGAAATCCTCGCCTTGTGCCAAGCAAAACTGTTGTCTTATTTTTTCGAACAGCTCATTTTGAACTTAATGCAACATTACTACCAGTACAAAAAAATTTAGAAGCATTTGGTCACCATTTTTTTATATTTTAAGACCTTACTATGTGTTAAGTTATTACAATCAAAATCGATTAATCGAAAATATTATTATACAAATTTTATACGACTTATTCGATTTTCATCTAAGTTGTTCTCATTATTTTGAACACGACTGTATGTTTCATACTTTTTCATTGATTTGTAAGCTTTCAAATGGATCCTGACAAAATTAACGTCTTTAAATGTTGGTTCAAATAATGTTTTTGCAAATATCTCTTTAACCAGATTTGTGATGCAGTGTAGTGTATAGCATTTACAGAGCAGATGTTCATGGTCTCGATTCCCGTTTCAGGAATGATATTATACTTTCGATATTGCCTTGTTTGCAATTCCAAAAATTATTTTCATCCTTTCTTCTTAATTTTCTTAAGGAATAACTGAAGTCCTATGAAGTTCAAAAACATTATACTTACTTCAGAACCCTACCTTCTACATCGTTGCAATAGAATAATTAGATATAAAGCATAAAAATACATTACTTCATAGCTCAACTTCATTTCAGCTGCTCTGCTTCCTCATCTGAAGCAAACACACCATACGTCAAATCACATAAAGTGTTAAAAAAAAACAAAAAAAACCACGCAATCATATTGATATAAATTTAAAAAAAATTTGATACTAAACGCATTGTTTGTGTACAATTGTTATTGTTGTTGCCGTCTGGTAAACAAAAGTTGATTAATTGATTGAAATAAATATGAAAATTAGTAGCACAGTGTTTACATGCATGCTACTTGTATTTTACTAAGTGGATACATATGTATGTGTGTTGCCCTTTTGTTTGTAACTTCCTAACATTGGTAATGACTGCAATCATCGACATCATTATACGTATGATATTAGTAAATATAAAACTAGTTGTTGTTGTTGTTATTGCTGTTAATATCACAATTAAAATACAAAGCACAAATTAAATTTTCTCCCAAAATGTACAAAACAATTAACATAAAATTAACATAAATTTTTCAACATCAATTATGCCAACAACATTAAAATTTTCGAATCTTTAAATGTTGTTACGATGAGTATGTAAATTGCAGCCAGTGCTCAGTATTGTTCCAACTCCGATGCCACTGTCGTTTCATATCTTAATGTAACACACTTAAACTAATTGTTGCAATTAGTCTTGCACTTGAGGTTGAATTGGGTAGGAAAATAACTCCAAGCCTTGTACACCAAAACTATACATAAATAACCTTTAATATTTCAGCAGCGGTAGCAACAGCAGCAGCTCATCATTAGTGTAAATTATTCAACTAAATGTTGATTGCTGTTGTTGTTTCTTATTACTTTTGTTGTTGTGGTTACCAGACATATTCATGATATTTAAATTTAATTTCCTCTTCTTTGCGTTAACGAAAAAAGGTGAAATTTCTTAGTTTCCATAAGCAATATAAAGAACATTGCATACCTTAAGGCGTTTACTATGTTTTTGAGTTGAGCACAATTTTTTCTAGACTTTTTTTTTAAATTTTTAATTAAACGTAAACATTTTGCCCTGCATCTGAAAATGTTTAGCTCTTTGTCTTATGTTATGTTGGCGTTGACCTTCAAGCTTTAAAAATGTTGTTTCTCATTTTTGTCTGCAACTTGGTAATTTATTTTAAGATTGAAAAACTAAAGAAATTAAAAATTTTAAACTTTATTTAAAATTTGAAATTTATCACTCAAGCACTAAATGGGCGATTAACACAATTTCTAAAAAAAAACTCCATTAATTTTCCGTTTAAAAAAGACATTAACACCCGCAAGATTTTTCAGTTCCAATGAATGAAAAGAGTCGTTCTATTTCTTACAAAAAAACAAAAATTAATTTAATTCTAGCAAATTATTTACAGCTGATTTTGTTGTAACTTTTGACCGTTTTTTTATGTTTGCTGCCTTTTTTTCGCAATTAATTTTATGTCTTCTTTCTCACAGTTCAGCTTACAAATTCTTTCCTTTTTTTCGTTTTATGCTTGTAACATTTATAAATGAAATTCTAATTACAAACTCCGGCATTAACGCAATGAAGTTATGTCCCATGCTAATAGACATACGCACACAGGCATAAACATATACATATGTGTGCACATCCCCTCACGTTTTAATACTTTTGTCTAGAGCATCCTTTACTTTTTGATGTTGCTATGTTGATGACACACACATCTGACATTACAGTTGTACCATCGCAGCAAATATTCGTATATGATGAAATCATATCCCAATCGCCGAAGCGATTCTTTTATTCGTGCGTCAGCTTATCTTCTTATTTCAAGCGATTTGTGGTTAAATATAAAATATAAATTTACAAAAAAAACGATTTTTTCATCTCCGAACAAGTTTCGAAACTCTTAGCTAAGTGATAAAAAAAAACCTTCGAGAAAGTTTTCACATTGCGATGATAAATTTCTCCTAAGTCTAAAGAAAATTTGTTCCCGACTCTATTTGTCTTATGCCACCTAAAGCTGGTTTTCCCTTTAAGCAACAAATATATTGATATACACCAATTTCTGTTTTTACATGGTTTTGATTTATCACGGTCTAGAAAAAAAAATTAATTCCGTTTTTACACGATTTCTTTCAACTTTGGACCATTAAAAAAAGCTATTTAATTGAAAATTTAAAGAAAAATTTTTTTACTAACCGTAATCTTTAAGAACTTAGTTACAGGATTAAACAATATGGAACCAATCCCCTTTTTTCTATGTATGTACACACATACTTCATGTCTTTTTTTACACGGTTTTATTTGGAACATATCTACCGTGTAAAAACATAACTGGGTGTGAATGAAATTTAAGGTTTGCCTTAAAGTATGCAATATAAAAATGTAATTTCAATTTAACTCTTTCAGGAGAGTTCAAAGTACATTGCCTGAGAGATGGCAGATTCAACAATCTTCCAACTTATGACTGGGATGTTACTCATACGCTAAGCAAATCACTAATGATCAATAAAGCAAATCACAATGAATCTTATGAACACTGAGGACGATAAGATTGAAAATTGAGATTTGTTAATTTCTAATGGTTTTTGATTTGCTGATCAGATGTATCGAGAGCTTAATAAGCAATGTCCAGTGTTTGAGTTTTCAGTAGATAGGAAATATCCTTTCCAACATTATATATGACAGAAAAACATTTTTTAAGATTACCTCAGCAAAATCAATGAAGCAATCCAAAGGAAATTAATTAAAACTTTACAAATATAAATATTATACGTAAAAAGTATGCGGTCTTCTGGAAAAAACGAAACAAATTCCTTATTTTTATCAAAATTTCTTTTGTTGTCTACAACACCGCTCATAATACAATTATACCAGCGCATGATCATGTCCTTCATACATTCTTTGTGGGCGGATTTAGAAATATATTCAGCTTACTTTTATTGTTTCAACTAACTAAAAGCACCTTACTCGAAGCGACAATTTCATCCTCAAGAATAGGAAAAAGTCAGTCGGGACCATATCATATCAAGATGATGTTTGATCGATGAAATTCGTTGAATTTTTGGCTTGGAATTCTTGCAAAATTATGGCTGTATGCATTTGAGTGCATTATCATATATTTTATACAATCGCATACTCAATGATTTTTAATCATGACCTAGAAAGGTTGCTCTTAGAAGGAAGGAAGGTTACAATCTCAATTCAATCGTGAAATTTTCTTACTTTTTCATTCGGTAAAGTTTCAAATGCATCATATTCACACTCTGAAGCTGCTTAAGAATTTTTGCTTATTATTTCTGTATTCAATGTAATATAACATAATATTGGTGGCTGATGCAGTCAAAAATCAGCGTCCATAAATAAAAATAAGTGAAATTAAAAAAAAATGTATTGTAGGATGTTAAAAAGAGAATACTTTCATTTTGTAGAACCCTCTACATGGCTCAATCCAGACCTGGGTATTAGGATTCTAATCTACATACCAACACATAAGCTCTAAAATTCATATAAGGCTTAAATAAAAATATATAAAGTTGATGTCACCATTGCAGGTTTTGCCAAAAATTTACATTAGTGCACCTTAATTTATTTAAAACCTTAAGACTACCACAAACCATTAAGAGAAAAATTCTTGCAGTATTTAACTTCACTTCTTTTATTAACCTTTAGTTTCAGAATTTTCTCCTTCAGTGTGCAATGTTGCCATTGATGACCTTCATCCCTACGGGGCTTATGCTTTCGGACAGACCAAAAGATTTTGTGCATAACTTTACGGAATTTACGCGTCGGTTTTGCTATTATCAGCAATCTATGCTATTCACAGCTATTGCCATCTCTGTCTTGTTTCAATGAATATCATTTTGTGTCCTTTTCTAAAGAAAATGAGCTGCTTGCTGCTCACTTTTTGTGTTTTTACTATGAGTGTTTTTTTCTCTCCTTACGTTATTCTAAAAGAATCGCTGTGCGTCCCTTACACAATTACAAATGCACATAAAAGGCTACAGTTAATTAAACAGAAGCCAAGTTTTTGGCTTTTTTATTGCAATTCTCCTTTTTTTTCCTCAGACTTAGTATTTTGTAGAGTGTGGATTCTCATCCAAATTCCCATCTCATCAAAAGTGTACTGATGGTTTTACATTGTTACATTTCATTAAATGAAAGAGAAAAAAAATATCTTCGACATTCACTTAGTACGAGTAATAATGATTTTCATCTTATGTGTAGCAAAAGTTGGAAAATATTTTTACACAGATTAAAACAAAATTTTAGGCATTTACGAGCTTAAAACAAATTAAAATATAATGAAAAAATAAAAAATAGTTTGTCTTAAAAAGTTTCTCAGGTCACTTTTTTTAAGAATTTTCTTATCTAACTATTTATCTGGGGCATAAGCCGCCCAACATAATAAGCAATGATACTTCCCAACATACTACCAAATTCGGTCAGTAATATACAATGAATGATTAAACTCGAAAAAACTAATTCTCTAAAATATTAAACTTTTAAGCCTTAATATATTGCAATGTCTAGAAAAAAATTGCATAATACACTCGCTAAATCTTAGCCATTTTTAATCATAAAAGTCGAAAATTTAACTGAAGGTAATGTTGTTAAGACGAGCAAAAAACTTTAGAGCCGGGTCATCTTTATAAAAAGAAAAGGTTCAAGCAGAAAATGTTTTTGTTGTTTTTTGCACTAAAAGTACTGAACAAGAAGCTCTGTACAAAAATATTATTATGAAATTTTGTTCCAAAAACACAAATAGAAAAAAAAGAAAAGTTTATCAATCTTCATTTGTAAATCACCTAATACTTAAATCGATAATATTTAAAACGATATTGCCGAATGTACCTCGTTAAGCAATTTGCAAGACATTCAACAACCTCCAAAGTGTAACCGACCAAAAATACATTACTGAACTCAGCTACTAATAGTTTACTGAAATAAGGACAATTTTGAAAGAAAACAACTACTAACGAGCTTCAAGAAATCTTTTTAGAAACCCTCACCTTTGCCGCTCCAAGCAAACTATCAAAATTGAATCTGAGAAATTTAAATATTTGACCATACATATGCCATCTCTGCGATACAATAACTGCCGATATCATAATCTCACCGAAGAGTGTAATGATCCTAAAAATTGCATAAACTGCATAGATAGCGATATCGGGAAGCAAAAACTGACTGAAAAAGTGCAATTTCAAAAGATACAGAGAACGCAAGCAACATAATGATACATCACTTAGTAGCGTCATACGTTGGAGCCTCAATGCCGCTTCGACATTACCATCTCTCACCACAACTTTAACTATACTCCGGCACAACCAACCATCACACACAATGTCACAAGCATTACCATCACCATACCACCGAATATACCCTGCAGAGAGCTAGCTAGTTATGTTAGTATTTTCTCATACTAAGGGACAACCACAAATAAACCAATCGGTACTTAAATTCAACACAAAAAGTTTTACCGAAACCGAAGAAAAAAATCCTTCCGAAGAATCCTTTCTAAAAAATCTAAGCTAAGTCAAAGAAATAAATTTTTTCGAACAACAAAAGAACGATGCAACAAGAAAACCCATACCAAAATGTTAGCAATAACAAAAACCAAAGTGTTTGCAATTAAGCAATTATCCCATTATTCTAATCGTAAGTTAAAACGTCACTAACTATAATCTAATGAAACATTAGAGGTCATATACATAACTATACATAATTAACTCTTTATTCTGATAAGACACTTCAATATCGATTCAAAAATCATATCATCGTTTTACATATAAGTAGTACATATGTATGTACTTTGAACACTTCAACGATTTCTTACGTCGGCGTTTGCTGTTAGTCCACAAATAATAACAACAAAAAACAGACTCAACTCAATAACAATATTGATGCAATAGCTTGCGAAATATAGCCTAAAAAAATAGTCTTTAATATAACATATTATACAATTTACACATTTCTGTCTCATATAAGATTGCTTTTATCCCACCGTGTGAAAGAGCCTAAAAATTTACTGATCACAATAGTTAGGGAACCGGTGGTCTATAATTTTATATGATTTTATTGTGAGGCAGAGGTTGAAAATCATGAAGACTTAAGTAATGTAAATGATACGAACATCCTTTGCCACTGCGTTGTCTCTGCGTTAGTAATTAAAAACTCTTTGAATCTAAAAAAATGGTACCATGCTTAATCTTATCGTATCTGCTTTTAATATTGAAAAATGTGTCCATACACAGAAACAGATAAATGCAAGAGACAAGCGTTTTTGTTGCCGTTTTTGAAAACAATATCATTTTTTTCAAAATTGTTTGATGTTCAGAAACTTAAGTGATTTTATCGTCAAGCAGATTGAGATTTATTATAAAAATTATATCAAACGAAATGAGAGAAGCAACCTCTGCCACATAGTTATTGCTGAATTTAAATATTGTAATATTACAAACTTTTAAAACAAAATTGAGCACTACACCATTTTGTTGTGTCTGCATCTTGGCTGACTAATTTCTTTATTTATTAAAAACATAAATATAGAGAAGAAATATGATTCCAGCAGTTGAGGTGCATATTACTAAGGATATATCTTAATAAGGCTAATGCCGGCCAATTTTGTTTATCTACAACTTACTATTACGTTTCGGTCTTTAATATTGAATATCTTTATTTTTCTGGTTGTGAATCTGAAGAATTCTACGTTGCTTACGCATCTCTGATTTTTGTGTAACTTTGTTTTTTCTTTTAGTAATAGTTGAAACTAGCCTCCATAAAAAAAGATATCGATATAACTTAAAGTTGGTTTTGAAGGGAATAGACTTATCTTTACGACTGTATTATTAATTTTGTTCGAAAAAATATGGTGTCCCTAAAATTAAATAAGAGAAACAACCACAGATATTTTGAAAAAGTAGAGACCTACACATCAGTCTCTTGTACTTTAGCATCTAGGGACGATACTGAAACTTTTAGTTTTTCTAATTTGCATAGATTTTGACTACATTTCATATCAATACGAGCGACGATAAAATCATATAAAGTTGAGCTTCGATTACTCGTGATGGTTGGGACCGAGCTCATCCTGGATAATCGAAAATCCCGGATAATGGAATCACTACTTTATATTATTGTTATCTATTTTTAAAGTCGGAAATATATTATATGTATGTATACATATTATTTTATTGTTTACAGCACCGTTTCACAAAAGTATTTATTTGATCATAAACCATTTGTAAGCCAACACCGTATTTTTGCGACAACAACTTAGGAGATTTTTTTTGCAATAGACTTTAATCAAGTTAATTTTTTCGTTAATTGTAATAATTTTGATTTTCGAGCAAAGACCTTAACTGTTTTTGTGTTATGACCAGCTACAACTAGCAATTACCTCCCATCACAGCTACGTAACCAAAATCTTAGACCAACATTTTACATAAAAATGGTGGTAGTAAAAATTGTAAACTGTTCATATTGTAATGAAACTTTAAGAGGTAGTGCTAATTTGGACGTTAATGCGAACGCAATAATTTGCTTTCATTTTATTATTTTTTAATTTTATGTATATGAGAAGTGTGTGACTGAAATAGATCAGATCACTTGTTCACCTTTTACAGTAGAAGTTAAAAATTAAAAAATTACTTTGATCAAAAAGTTATTTGAAATTAATTTTCTGCTATAAAAATGAATAGAACTTCATGTCGTTTATATGATGGAAGTTCTCGAGATTGTGGACTAAATTAATTGGCAGTGGATTTTTGAGTGTAAATGTTGCTCTTGAGAATTAAAAGTGTTTTCATGTGTAATTCAGTGATTGCATAACTAATCAATCAAAACGAAAAAGTTGCAAAATTGAACTCATATGTAGTTAGTAATATTATTATCATGCAAGTGATGTTAGAAATGAATAATCGATAGTTTTTTTATATATTTACAAAAGTAAGTCTTAAAAAAATGTTGATTATGTTCATACCTTTACTCAAAAAAAAACTACAAATAATGTTATTATTAGGAATAGTCCAAATGTACCGAAAATGTACTGAAAATTTGTCAATTGTACCGAATGTACTAAAAAATTTTAAAATATGGTGACGCATATTTTTCACAACGCAAATGTATTGAAAAAAGTACAACTGTACTGAAAATCCTATCAGTGGTACATGCAATCGCACTTTTACACCAGACTTCGTTGACACTAACAAAAAGGACAAGAAAGTGCAAACAATTTTTAATTTCACCAGGCCATATCTCTTGAACTAAGTAAAATAGTGATAAATGTTGAAGGTATAGCTGGGCATTAACTCGTTAATCCGTTAATCGTTAATATTTCTGCTAACGGATTAAGTTTAAAGTTGACTTTAATAAATGTTAAAAGACTCGTTAATTTCCATTAAATTTTTTCAAGTCCGTTAATCGTTAATCCAGAACCTAATATTTACCAATAAGATAAAAAAAAAAATTTAATCCTTAGAAAATGTCTTTCTTATGTCTTTTTCTAAGTCCTATAACCTTTATTCTTCCTCATACTTTATTCCTAGCACTCCACTTTTGTGTGTCTCTGAATTTAAGAGCCTAGGTGTTGTGTTTGACTCTAATTTGTCCTTTCGTTTCCATCTGGATTTTATTTTTCCAAAAGCGTATTCTATGTTGGCTTTTATTAGGCGTAATAGCAGTTCTTTTAGTGATCCTTATATGCTTAAAATTTTTAAAATTTTATTTTAAAATTATACTCCTTTTCACTTGCATACTGTGCGCACTAACTACGCAGCAAATGCTTCCACTTTAAGAGCTTTAAAGTTGTTTAACGACAACGAGTTTCATTAGATTTTTCTATTTCAAAAAATTCATTGAAGTCTATCTCAAATATTAATTGTTGATATTAAATTATTCTTTTTTTTTTCAAAAACACAAATAAAAATTTAAATAATTAAATTATTCTAGTTTGTAAGAAGTCTGTAAGAAATATTATTCATAGACTCAAATAAATAAATAAAAATAAGAAAAAAAAAAAAAAAACAAATCAAAAAACAACATATCGTTATTATTAATGTGAAAGTAAGGATGTTCCTTTTTCAATCATGTCTTAACGGCTAAAAGAATTTAAATGAAACTTTGTGCATAGTTTATTTTTTACATCAAAACGGGACACCTTATATTTGAGGCGCCCAGTTGCGAAACCGGCAAAGTCTCTTTTCCATACTTTTGGACAAACAACAAAAAACGTTTATATTCATCTGTGTTCATTAAAAAATTAAAAAGTATTTCCCACATAATAGCTTACAGAATTTCTTACTCAAAGCACGTCAGATCAGAAATTTCAAGTTTTATTTGCGTATGTTTCTGAGAAAACAATTTTGGACTTGGCCGGCTTTGATACCAATGTTCTGGACTTGGCCGGTTTTGATTCCAAGGCGTTGGACTGGTATTGAAAGCATGTTCATGGATTGGCCGAGTTTGAAATCTATGGATCAAAAATAAAATAAAAATTGTAATATTTCTGTCAAAAAATATTTTTTTAATTTAACACCATAGTAGAAAGATAAGCATGGTCTAGATTTTGATATAAGAGAATATCTCAAAATTTGATTTATTTGGACTTGGCCGGTTTTGCGCCTCATTTTTTGAACTGGAAAAATAAACTAAAAATGGCATTCTTACTAATTTTTTTATTGACTGTTTAAAATAATTATTGAATCTTTTACAATAATTTTGTAAGAAAAACGCAATCAGTAAAAATAAACTAAGCTCTACATAATAAACTTCAAATCATAAGGCATAGAAATACAATATCCGAAATATAGAAATACTTTCAGATTAAAAAGAAATCAAATAATTTAAGCATATTCCGAACGAATGATGACCTACGCTGCAAATGATAAAAAAATCCAAAGCAAGCTGGTTTCAACCGGTTTCATATATTTTTCGGAAACTCAAATTTTCTTAAAATTTTCGGGTCAACTTTCAATTAGAATACAGTAGAGAGCATGTTTTATTAATATTGTTCTCATAACTAAATTAGCATTTAGAACTGCAACTTCAAGTTATGTTTTATTGCTGGTCCATATTTTATTCAGAACCGAAAACATTCTTTGTACAGGTACATTACTGTACGGTTAACATAAAATGAACTCCAGTGTTACTTTAAAATTTGCCTACGATAGTTAGTGTATGTGAAAATAATGTCGTAATTTTATCCAACGAGTTTTAAGTGTCACAACCTGCTGCATCTCGATTGTTGCTTAAAAATTCCCTCCCAATTAATAAGACTTTCTGGACCTCATTCAACGTAGATATCTTTATTAGATTCACTCAAACAAAACTTTCAAGTTCAGCATTGAACTGACACCCAAATCAAGTATGTTATGTGATTCAAAATAAGTCTTGTCAGAAATAAGGGGAAAAAATAATTAAAGCTTACTGATATCTAACAAATCCTCGGAGCCTGAATATTCAATAAATTTTCCTATTTCAATAATTTACCTAACGACAAAAAAAAAAGGAAAAACAAAGCTAATTCGCTTTACTTTATTTTCTAATTACTTAGCTTTAATTATTCAAAAAACTTCGAGGTAACTATTTCTGTCTGAAAAATGTGAACCCTAGGCAATATGTTATATATGTATGTAGACCATGATAGCTGTAAAGCTGTCCCAAAAATCTCAGTTTGGGACCAATATGCACTGGTCCAAATATTTGTTACATGTTTTTTTTTAAAATGCATGATTGCAGTTTTGATGACATGAACGAGTATCTAACATGTAAACGCGAGACGGTTAGCCACAGTTTACTAAGTCAACTCACCCGTGTTGATTTCAAACACAGAAAAAGAAAAACAATTTATTCCTTTGGTTTACCTCCCTTATGGACCAAAGTCGGGCACATTTTGGTACCTTTTTTTTCGACTTCGACCTCTTTCCAAAGATTGGTGCAAACAAAATTTCGAAAATGGACCAAAATCGGGCACTTTCTGGTACTTTTTTTCGACTTCGACCTCTTTCCAAAGATTGGTACAGAATTTTTTTTTCAAAACAGACCAAAATCGAACACTTTTTAAATTGGGACCAACTTTGGTGATGGCCAAAGCCCATTGTCAACCAAAACAACGTAAAAAAATATATTTTCCAAATTAATAGTTATTGACAACTAATAAAATATCTCTTATGCATAATAGTTATGACTCAACGTAAAAAAGAATCAATTGAAAAATAATAGTTATTGACAACTAATAAAATATTTCTTATTCATAATAATTATAAATCAATTTTTAAAAATAATTATTAAAATTGGTCAATTTTTTCAATCTGAAACAAGAAAATAATAGCTATTTTGGGTCCCTGATAAAAATAAATAAAACAACAAAAAACAGTACTGTACAAAATTTCATAATATATTTCAGATTCTCTTTTATGGATTAATATACTCTACCGAACAGCAGGGAAATTTTCGACAGTACTTTTAGACAGCAAATTAATATTAGCGAATCAGCTTGATGCTCAGCAAACATCAGCATTGTCTGTATAAAATTTGATATTCTCGTAAAACGATATCAAAACCATAATAATTATGCAAAATTGAGTCTCAATTTGTATTATGATTTCTTTTGTCTTTTGGTTTTCCCATTACTTACCGATTTCAAATATGTATAAGGTTTTTTTTGGTTTGATAGCTGCTCGCACCCGCATTATGTGAACAAAACAAACTTACGTCCTTTGTGTATTGTACTCGTAAATATATGGGTATGCAAATTGTAATGGCTTTCATGTTCTATGCAAATCACTTGACAGTTAGACAACCGCTATTTTACACACGCAAACACATACCAGATCCTGTGTACCCATATACCTGATTTAATATGGATGTATGTAAATATTTGTAAGTAAATAAGCACTTGTGCTGCATTTATTATATTTTAAATTGTCTACCAGTTATATTGCCCCAAGAAATTTTATTTACTTTTTTTTACACAAATTGATGTTGTTTGTTGTTGACGCTTTTGTTTCATATTTTCAAAAGCCTACTTTTTATGCAAAACAATAAATTGTAATGCTATTAATTTAAGTTGTCAGTAATAATACGACACTATGTAAGAACTAAAGAATAACTGAAATATAGGATCAAGGAGAAAAGAAAAAAAGCTGATGTTTTAATAATACTTAATACGTTTTCTACCGGTGTTCGATTAATCAAACATCAAATTTGTCTAATTTCAATAATTTTTTACAATATGAAGATAAATGATATTGGCAAAGCAGTTAGTATCAAATTTTACTTTGATTTTTAACTATTCAAGAATAATATTTACCACCCCCTATCCCTACCCATAGTTCTAGAGTGGGATAGTTGAAAAATACCTTACCGAGTAAATTATATTAAAAACATATTATTAAAAAAAAAAAAGTGATGAGATCCAAAAACCCAGTCTATCTTTTGCAGTCAAAAAATCAACACCTGGCATTACCTGAATGGCACAGGTAAAAGGTAAAGTTAGTGCTTGATTAATCGAACGTTGGCGCTTCTTCCATACAATACAAATTAAACATATCGTAATAGAAGTGAATAGACACAATTTATTCAGTAAAAAATAATAGTTTAACGAAATTTTGTAATATTATATAACTTAGAGTAGTGATGCCTATTTCAGCACATATGGGAAAAGAGCACGCATGATTTCAGGTGAGCACGTCGGGGTTTGACGAGCGGAATTTTTGTGTGCAGAGGAAAAGATTATGATGCCTTTAGTGAGTCTTATATGTATGTATGTGTTCGATTTTGAAACGAAACAAATGCCAAACCAGAAAAAAGTATGATAACTTGATCAAATGTGGCTGATCGCCACTTTTAAGTTCACGTTCTCAATTCTTTGCTAGTGTTGTGTAAGTGTACTATGATAGCAGCCTCTCTCAGGTTTTATTTGAAAATACCCCTCGCCATACACTGTTTAGCTCCCAAGTATCATTTTGTGCCGTTGAGCTGGTCATCACTAACTTTGAGAATAGTAATGAGATTGTAAAAAATAATAAGTATTTGCTTAGCAATCGAATAATCGACCTAAATTGACCGGTCCCTGAGACTCCAGGTCAGAATCTTCTTCCATTCCTTCTTCATCATCGGCCAATAGAAGGAGCTTAGTGACAGATAACTTGGATTGTTCCTGGCTCATTGGCTTCTCTTTTTTACATTTGCGTTCAAACGACACACGTTTTTTCCACGGATGTTGACTGAATAATTTTGAATGGCCTAGTCGTATAGATCGAAGCTGTCCATCCACTTGTTATAGCTGCGAAGAATATAATAACAGCCTGATCGACGTTGACAAATGGGCCCTTTCTTAAAAGATTTACTTCCTTTTTTTCTAACGCCAAATAGGGTGGAGTGGCAGAATATGATCGTATTTTATAGCAATGGTGACCTCCTTTTAATCTTGCCAGCGACAACGAGTAATCTGGTATTTAGAGTCACACATATAATAATGTGCACAGAGACTTATATACTTTTCGGTCTTCATATTAGTAGTAACAGCAACTATAGAATTACAGCGAACAGTTTCAGTGGCACAGAATCTCTTTTCTGATAGCAAACACATGAGATGATAACATGTGAAGAAGTTGTCGATAAATACTACGTGACGCATGGGGGCCTCGACGTTGCTGAGAAAATGGAAAACTTCATCACCTCCAAGATCCACTTTTGTGTTGAAAGGGATGAACAAGAACAAATAGCCGGTTGATGAATGGAAGCACTAAAGCTTACATCGATTTTCCCTGATTAAATATTTTGGACTATGACGGCCGAAATAAGCAATAATCTGCTCGTCTATGGACGAAAACCCTGCATAAAACCAAAAAAAAATTAAAGATATGATAAGATCGCATAAAACACCTCTAATCCTGTGAAAACTCAATAGAAATGTGAGAGGCACTGTCACTTCGAGGGAAAATTTGACGTTTCGTATTTGAAAGGGATCTTCTGGTATGGGATAAGCGCCAGCGTTCAATTAATCGAACATTTGATTTTAAACATAACGGGAAAACGGGTTAGAGTAAATTTTTTTTGATGACGGATTTGGAATCAGGGTGCTGTAATTACTGTAGAAATAAACCTTATATCAAAAAATTCAACAAATTTTGCAGTGCGATAGAATATGGGTTAATAAAAAAACAATGCAAATTAACTCTAAATTCAAGATTATAATCAAAAAGCTAAATTTTTCAGAAGAGCACGAGATGAGAAACAATGATTGGTTTAAAAATTATTTTGTATGCAATTTAATTTTACTTCAGTAATAGCTCCATAAGAATAATCGTCATATATTAAAAAATTTAAGCATGCTTAAAAGTTTTTGGAACTATGTATGTATATGAAATTTTTTGGGGTAATTATTCCAGTATGGTTTTTGGGTGATTTCTCTTAAGGAAATCTTGAGCAATACAAGCTGGAAAAAACAACAGCAAGAATTAAAAAAAATCAAAAAAAACATTAAATTCTTGGTGATTTTTTGAATGCATGCCGAATGACATTACATAATTTTATGAAAGTTTGGTGTAAATTTCATATCAGAAAGTTACCCGAATCTAAAGCCAGTTTCGCAAGTGGTCCAAAAGCTAACTAAAACATGTTAGTACATAAAATGCTAGTAAGCCGGATACAAATATGTACAACTTCTTTCTTGACGATTAAAACTTAAAGTTGTTTGTGGTCTGAAAAGATACCTATGCAAAGCACTCAGATCCGATAGAGGAAGCGAAAGTGAATGTACATATATAGAAAGGAACATAACTAAAAGGGAAATTAGAAGAAATATAGTAGATGTAACTCTTCCTCAAACTTCTTCGATTGATTCGATAAGTTAATTGTTGAATATTTGGCAATCCTATTATGTGATAATGAAGAACTAAAGAAGAAAAATTAACAAATACACATAGTGAATATAATACAGTTGCTGTCACATTCTAACTTATTGTAAGAATCAAAAATGTGTATCATAAAAAACTTTGTAATTAGTTTAAGTCAGTCGTTAAAATAAATTTGAACTGAGCAACAAGGGTTATGGGCCCAGGCGAAATGAGTTTGTACCAAATTGAAAAATTAGACCACGACAACTACGATGGTTGGAAAGTCCTGATGAAGTCAGTGTTGATTCATTGTGACCAATGGGGTTATATAAATGGTGACAAAAAACGACCAACTGAAGCGGCAGAGCTGGCCGTTTGGAAAGCAGGCGACGGAAAGGCATTGGCAACTTTAATTTTGTGTGTTAAGCCAAGCCAGTTAGGACACATTAAAAATGCTGTGACTTCAAAGGAGGCATGGACTAAGCTGGTAGCAGTACATTCACCAAGTGGACCTGCCAGGAAAGTAACCATTTTTAAATCTTTGCTAAATTTAAAGATGAGTGAAGACGGCTCCATGTCAGAGCACCTTAACAAATTTTTTGATCTGTTCGAAAAATTATCCGAGATGGATTTGAAATTGCAGGACGAATTATTGGCCATTATGATTCTATTGAGTCTACCAAAGTCCTATGAAAATTACATCATTGCTATTGAGACGAGGGACAAATTGCCTGATACATCTACATTGAAAGCAAAATTGTTGGAGGAAGATAAAAGGAGACAAGGTGACCTTCAAGTTACACAGTCTAGCGGTGTCGCATTCTACGCAGGTAGATTGCAAAGTCAGCGAAATTTACAGCAGCAGCAACAACAACAACAGCAGCAGCAACAACAACAACAGCAGCAGCATCATCGATCACCACCACATCGGCAAAATCGCGTGAAATGCTACAAGTGCAACAAGCGTGGACATTACGCTTCGTCGTGTCGATCCAACAATAACAATACCAGCAGGCAGAGCTTTAACTGTGCATTATTACAGTTTTCTCATTACCAACAACACTTAAATGAAAAGGTTTGGGTTTTAGACAGTGGAGCAACAAGTCACATGTGTTGTGATAAAAAGGTATTTACTGAGCTAAAAGATTATAAAGAAAAGGTGGAATTAGCTGGAGACAAATTTATTTTTTCTGAAGGTATTGGTATTGTGCGGTTAGAAACAGAGAGTAGTAACATTTTTTTACATAATGTGCTTTATGTACCGAACTTAAAAGCAAATTTTTTATCGGTAAATAAATTAACGGAAAATAAATGCAAAGTAGAATTCGAAAAAAATTTCGCTAAAATAAAAACGTTGAACGGTTATGAAATCATGCACGTAATGAAAACTAGTGATTTGTTCACTTATAATACTTCCAAAATTGAATTATTCGCGGCAACAACTACTATTTGTGAACATTTAACTGAATGGCATCGTAGATATGGACATTTGAATACGGAAAGTATTAAAACTTTGTTTAAAAATGATATGGTTCGCGGTATGAAAATTAAAAATTTTGACAATTTTGATTGTGAAGTTTGCTTGAAGGGAAAGATTAGTGCCCTACCATTTCCTAAAAGTTCAATTAAACTGAGCAAAGACGTTTTAGAGATTATTCATAGCGACGTGTGCGGGCCTATGAGTGTACAATCGATAAACGGCGCGAAGTACTTTGTATCGTTTGTAGATGATTACAGCCGGAAAACATGTATTTATTTCATAAAACAAAAGTGCGAAGTTTTCGAAAAATTTAAGCTATTTAAAGCATTGGTAGAACGCGAGACCGGGAAGACGATTAAAATTTTTCATTCGGACAATGGTTGCGAATACGTAAACGGTGATTTCAATAATTTTCTAAACAAAGAGGGGATCAAGCGACAGCTCACAGTAACCTATACGCCTCAGCAAAACGGTATCGCGGAACGCTTGAACCGAACTTTAACGGAAATGAGTCGGTGTATGCTAATTGATTCGAACTTGCCAGAGTTTCTATGGGCTGAAGCAATACAGACCGCGGTATACTTACGCAATCGCTCGCCTACAAAAATATTAGGAAATGTCACTCCGTATGAAGCATGGTTCAGAAGAAAACCAAGTGTTGCGCATTTAGAAGTTTTTGGCAGAAAGGGTGTAGTATTAGATAAAACGCCTAGAAGATCGAAATTTTCCACTAAAGGCAGAGAATGTTTTATGGTAGGCTACGCAACCGAAGCAAAAGGCTATAGGCTCTATGATCCAGATAAAAAAACGGTGATAATAGCACGCGATGTTCGATTTTTAAAAAATAATCCAGTTGTTAATGTCCAAACAGATTGTAATGTAATTAGTAGCAATGTTAGTTTACCTTTAATTAAAAAAGAAGAATCTGACACACGAAATTCGCATATTGATAAAGAAGAGACTACTGTTAGTACAAGAAATGTAGAGATTGAAGGCGAATATGGCATCGACGATAATAAAGATCCAGAGGATAACGTGATTGAAGACAACGAGGTTTTTGCTGAAAATATTCCTAGAAACCAAGAGAATGGAGTAGAGACGATTGCTTCTAGAGATACAGGAACATCTGATATACGAAGAATTTTAAGACCCAGAAAACAATCCAATAAGAATTATATGAGCGTAAATAAGCATTCAGATATAGCTATCCCAAAAAATGTATCAGAGGCTCTAACAGGGGATCACTCTCAAAGCTGGAGAGATTCGATGAACTCGGAATATCGAGCACTTTTAAAAAATAAGACGTGGGAGCTAACTGATCTACCAAAAGGGCAGAAGGCAATAGCTTGTAAGTGGGTTTTCGGAGTCAAGCGTGACAAAGATGGCGAAATTGAGCGGTTCAAATCGCGATTAGTTGCTAAAGGATGTAGTCAGCAGTATGGTGTTAACTACACCGATACTTTTTCACCCGTTTGTCGTCTAGCAACAGTTCGTATGATTTTTGCAGTCGCAGTTGAATGGGAGATGTATCTACATCAAATGGATGTCTGTACCGCATATTTAAATAGTGACTTGTCTGAGGAAGTGTACATGAGGCAACCAGAAAGATGCGTGGATGAGCAGTACCCAGAACGTGTACTTAAGCTAAAAAAGGCAATCTACGGCCTAAAACAATCCGGAAGAGAATGGAATGCAAAGCTGGACAGTATACTTCGGCAAATAGGATTTGTACCCTGTCAAAATGAACCGTGCTTATATTGGCAAAATAGAAATGGTAATATTTGTCTTATTGTTACTTATGTCGATGATCTACTTATAGCAAGCCGTGAAAAAAGTGACCTGTTAGATATAAAATCCAGCATTTCTGGCCAACTTGATTGTGTGGACAAAGGTTCAGTCCAACATTTTTTGGGGATGAGAATCCAGCGCGAAGGTGACTGTGGAGCGATCACTGTCGACCAAGAGCAATATATAAAAGATCTTCTTCGAAATCGAAAAATGGAAAATTGTCGACCAGCGACCACTCCATTAGATGCTGGTTTTAAAATTGCGTGTACAAATTCAAGCTGTACAACAATAGACACTACGAGCTACCAATCAGCGATCGGGGAGTTGATGTATGTGGCCCTGTGTACCAGACCTGACATTATTCATTCTGTATCCAAGTTATCGCAGCGAAATAAAAATCCACATTCAGAACATGCAGCTGCAATAAAGCATATTCTACGATATTTGTCTTCAACGATAGAAAAGAAATTGCACTATCGCGCTTCAGGTAAAGCAGTGGTGGGCTACGCAGACGCAGATTGGGGCGGTAACACGATTGACCGCAAGTCGTATACAGGTTGCGCATTTTTCTTAGGATCATGTATTTTTTGTTGGGAGTCCAAAAAGCAGGATGTTGTTGCTTTAAGTACTACAGAGGCCGAGTACATGGCTCTCACAGCCGCTGCAAAGGAGGCGATATATCTTCAAAATCTATTGAAGGAGATTAAGTTTATCAAAGGCGACGACGGAATCGTAATATACGGTGACAACCTAAGCGCACAACAGCTTGCAAAAAATCCTGTATATCATAATAGAAGCAAGCATATAGATATAAGGTATCATTTTATTAGAAATACAGTCAAAAATAACCAAGTTATATTAAAATATGTTGCAACTGATCAAATGTTAGCTGATATTTTTACAAAAAATTTGGCAAAGAATAAGCACACAATACTTGTAAAATCATTAGGATTGAAATAATGAATCAAATGAATATGAAGTATTAATGAAGTAAGCAATTAACAATTATTGTGTTAAGATATTTTACAATTCAAAACTTAGTACATGAAATATTTGAAATAATTTTTTTTTATATGAACTTTAAGCTTGTATCATATTTAATTTTTTTTTGCATAATAGTTTTGAGAAAGGGTGTTGAATATTTGGCAATCCTATTATGTGATAATGAAGAACTAAAGAAGAAAAATTAACAAATACACATAGTGAATATAATACAGTTGCTGTCACATTCTAACTTATTGTAAGAATCAAAAATGTGTATCATAAAAAACTTTGTAATTAGTTTAAGTCAGTCGTTAAAATAAATTTGAACTGCCAACATTAATTTTCGCCAAAAAATGTCTACAACAATGGGGCTGGTTGGTAGCTTCCTATAAATTTTCAAATAATTTTTTTTTTTAGCCGAAAGTTGAACCCAAATTAAATTTTCTGAAACCGGCTTTTAGGGTTTTTTTTCTTATACACATTGTTAAGCACTTTGCATAAGTTTTTTTATTTTAATTAGCTATGAGTCATTTAAATTTTGCTCCCTGAGGACCATTCCATTGGTAATCGAAGTGTACTAAAGAAGATTTAGATTAGTACAAGAAATGCAAACATTTCAACAAATTACAACTAAGTATGTACGTTATAGCCAATAATATTAATAAAGTATATTTCTAATAAAACTTTACAAAACTGCCACTAAACGTGGCATATTTTTGTCAAAAGTGGCATGGTGAAAAAAAAACCCTTATTGTAGTAAGCATTAATGCAATAAATAACGTAACAAACAAACTTTGGGCAAATTTCAAAAGCAACAACTACAATTAGAACGTTACCAACATTAGAATGATAGCAATAAATAACAGTGTGGTACACACACGACATTAGCATCCTGATGGAAGGAACATGCACCAATATATTGTAAGCATTCAACCGGTATAATAATCTGGCTGCTTTCACTTTATTAACCTTTTAGCTTGGCCCAAAGGCAAGATATTCTGTGCGTAACACACACATGCACAAATAAGAATACACAGACAGATTGTTGGAGTCGAAGTCACGACTCAGTGTCAATGTTTTAGTCACAGTTCCAGTTATGCAGAGTCGACGATAACTCGAATAAAAATAAACTTTGTGTACTATTTTTGAATCAAAACTAAAATTTATTTTTAGTGGTCGCTGATGTTATTTTGTAATCGTTGTTGATTTGCTTATTGTTATTTTTGTTGAAAAACTCATTGTTGTTCAACGGAGCCGCAATGGAAAATTATCCAACATACATTGACTGCATCTCTAACAGACATTAGCCAGCAGCAATTTGTACACAAAAATAATTATTTATTGAAATTAATTGAGATCGTGAAATTATTATTAGCATAAATATAGCATATGCCTCTTAAGTTTATGGAACCAGAGAGTTAACGAAAATAAAAAAAAAACTGTCAATAATATAGAAAGCATAGAGAGAGTTTATTTTGAACTAAAACATTGTATGACCCAATCCAAGGACACTTCGTAAGCTATAGACATATGAACATTTTCTAACTGATTTTTAGACCTATAAAACATTTTTTTAACCCCCTTAACATATTGTCTTACAGTTTTTGCTTGTATGAGAAATGTAACGCTCTTTTATCACAATGCGCTTATTTTATATATCATTATATATATTATCATTACCTTTGAATTTGTGGAATCATGGGCTTATGAAATATCTTGTTGCTAGAAGAAGCTTTGTAGAATAATATATAGGAAAGTCAGCTGAAATGAGGATGTAATCTCAAGCTTGGAAAAGCTTAAGATTTTATATTAAAAAAAAATGAAAATTGGTTTGGATTAGAAGCGGATCTTAGTTTAATTTTGCATATTAGGAATCTTACCGTAGAATACGAATACTAACGCTTAGTGCCTTAACATTGCCTGAGTATCGTTAGCACAGTGTTCGTGAAATCACCTGGGTCAAATTGTAGTCAAAATTAAAAGAAGATTTAGCACCTGAAGGCGAGTGGCGCAATATTTTCAGATGAAGAAATTAGTGTTTCCATCTGGCATAAGCAACCTTAATTAACTCTCTCGACATAGGGTTCTTAAGTTTTTTTTTTACACAAGATAACGTTTTTAATTTTGACTTGTTTGCGAGGTACCACGCCCTTTGGTAGAAATCTCCACTTTCTTTCTAGCGCATTTTTGAACCATTTCGTGTATTTTCGTTAAGTTTGGTTACATTACATTAAGTAACCTTCTGATTAGCGTGTTGTTTCATTTATTTGTATGGATGGCAGACGTATTCATATTCGATGTAGCCCATTTTCGATCTTACTAGCAATAATTTAAAGTGTAGACTGTTGACTAAATTCTATTAAACTATTTTGGTAATCGATATTTCTCAAGGAAAAAAAATAGGCAGACATGGCTGAATCGACTCAAGAATTGACGCTGAGAAGGATTATTTAAGTTTTCTATACCTGTCAAACCCTTCCTATGCGTTACAAGCAGAATTACAAAATGAATAAAACCCAAGTCTAAGTTAAAGGAACTAAGCTTGCAGATGACTTGGTGAGCCCTCATATCATTAGAATCAAGCTATCAGAAAATTGGTACAAATTGATTTATTTAAAGAAAACAGTCGAAAAATCAAAACGTGAGCCATACTAAGGCTCTAATGTTTCGAAGCAAATCAAAATTTTAATACATATGCGTTATGCACTTTTTTTAAGGATTTCGTTTATCGTTTATTGTATAACTATAGTATTATTGCAATTTTCTATTAGTTTAATTACTAATAGAACTTGATATGATAGACAAAAATTATTAGTATAATAATGCAATATCTCTTTAGCCTATGAAGAAAAGAATGTTCCCAAAAAATTGGTTTTTTGTTTTAAGATTGTATTTCCTCCGAAAAAAAAATGGTTCAGGCTGAAAACCTGAATTTTCAAACCCGAAGTTAGTGACGAAAGTGAAACAACTCTTCAAGCAGAATCCTAACAAATCAGTTCGAGACATGTCGGTTAGAGCAGATACCTCGAAATCTACTGCACACCGAATAAAAGAGAAAAAACTTGAAGATCTACAAAGTTCAAAAAGTGCCAGATCGTTCTGATTAAAAGCGAGCCCGAAAGTTAAATGATAGCTACCTAACTAAATTTGACAGTTGCGTTTTGAACGACGAAACATATGTATATTAAATTAAAATGGCACACATCTATGTGGGCATTAATTTTATACATCTACGAAGAAGGGCCAGGTATAGATTAAATTTAAAGATAAGAAAATCACTTTCTCAAGCAATATATGATTTTTCCAGCCGTATGCACTCTTGGGTTGAGGAGCAGATTTTTGTTTACACAATGTCATTTATTTGTGCACATGAGGGTACTATGATGTACTGACCCAATTTAACAACATCTTTTCATTCAAAAGTCACCAACGAGTAGTACAAAAGCAAAAAGCCCAATTTTGTACCAAAAACATTTTGTACCGAATTCATCTAACTGCCCAGAGCTTCGACCAATTGAGAGGTATTGGGCTCTAATGATAAGAGGTCTTCGCAAGACTGATAGGACTGCAAAAACAATCACAAACTTTAAGGAATAAATGGAGAATATTGCACGGTAATATCGACAAAACAACTAATCAAAACCTAATGCAGGGAATCAAGAAAAAATTTTATACAAAATAAACATTTGTTAAAAATTTGTAGGTTATTTATATTATGTATACTAGTCACCAGCAAAACCTTTTCGTTACAAAATAAAAAATAACATTCTAGTCAAAATATGTAAATCCCTAAGTCTACTACAGTGGGCTTATCCCAAATCGGGGTTTAGTAGTAGTCAATTCCTCTTATTAAAGTATAACTCTGATAATGGTGTAGTAAGTAGAACATAGATCCATATCAGATCCCTGACCGGCACATGCAATTGTTTCAATTTTTTGAAAGAGTATCCAATTAAGTAATATTTTATTCATAAGTCGCCCTTTTTCACTGCAATGTTCCAATTTTCATCCAACTTTTTAGTAAATAATATTTTCCATGTATATCAAGGAAAGAGTGGACATTTGCATATATGTAGCTATGTAAACGTAACAGTGTTCATTTGTTGTTGTTGCTTTTTATGAAACGGCATTGAACGCGCGCTTTAGTAAAGTTTTTTTTTTTTTTTTTAATTTTTCTGTTGTGTTTAAGTTCAGCGAAGCGTTAAAAAGCCCTTTCAGTTCGGCATTCACAATGGCTTTTGACATTAAACAAAACTATTCAGAGCATAATTGTGCATGAGTGTTACTTGCTTTAGAGATATGAGTATGTAATGTATATCCATGTGTGTGTGTGTGTGTTTGGGTCAATCTATCAGTCTAGGTTGGTTGGTTTATTTTACAGTGTTAAATGTTTGATGTATTCATTGTTTTGTTTACGGTTGCATGACTGTATTTTAATGTGCAAAATTTTTTCAAGTGGAAATTTTTAAATAACCCATTCCGGAATACTAAAGTTTTTGCAGTACATCGCTAATACGTTAAAAATTATTTTGTAATTTTTGATATTATATTTTTGCAGAATTAGTGTCAATTTCTGTTTAATTACAACTTTTTCTAGGAATTTTTCTATATTATGTTGCAATATCTTGTTTGGTATATCATTTGTGTTTTCTGACAAAATTAATCTTCTTTTTTTATTATATTATTTACAATTTTTAATGCTTCAACTATTGCAGTAAAATTCTATTTCAAAGTTGATTGGACGCAAAACTAAAAAAAATAGAAAAGCATAAAATATGGCAGCTGAAGTCTTACCTGCCCAAAGGTAATTTTTCAAAACCATTCATTCATGCAGACAACTTTTATACAAACACACGCAAATTTTGCAAGCAAATGCTCACAGCTATACTTAAGCGCACTTTCACACATTAACATACATTGATACAGTGGAACAAATTGCAAACATTTTTTCTTCTGCATTGCTAGTAGAACTTTCAACGGTGACTCTTATTGTAGAAATGTGTAGATGTGTAAGTGCGTCGGTCTGTATGCGCTAGAGATGATTAATTATATAAAAATGTTCACCTACGACTACACTTTCAGAATTTTTTGCAGCTTCAATTATGTATATATCTTCCCAGCAAACATTTGGAAAGTTTTTAAATCTTCCAAAGTTACGGTGATGAATTTGTAACTCATCCACAAGAGTTTTATACGACGGAACTTAAGCGCGACTAATAAGCGAAGCCTCAATACTCTGCAGGAAGAGACAGAAAAAAATATAGAAATTGTTGATTTTAAACTATCCGTGCAATTTTCAGCAACCCTTTTGTAAGATTATTTGAATCCATCTTCAAGGCGATAAGCTTTTAGAAGAGTTAAATTGGCATTTTCAATGCCTTATAATTCGAAAATACTTTTTTTGTGATATGTATTGGACTTATACGACATCGTATGTATAGATAAAGTTAGAAGAAAAAAAAAATCGAGCTTTTTATATAGCCTTCCACAAAAATCACTTGACACACTTCTTTACAACTCATATGTAAGTCGATATATCTATACAGTTTCTAATGTTTCGCTTTGGCATTATATTATGATCAAAACCAGTGTCTCATCGATAAAAATTGTTTGCTGGGTCAGTATTATAATTTCCCATGCGGAATTTGAGTCAGAAAATTGTACCACATATGTCAATATTCGCTCAAAACTTTAAGCTATTTTCACTACAAAATTGGTGTCGAATTTCTAAAAAATGTTCCTTCTGTGTGGTTCAGTTTTGCGTTGAGCAGTTTCGAAAGAAAAGTTTTTTGAAAATTTCAAAAGCTTGCTTTTGCTTCTGTGGTGCTCAATTTGTAGAGAAAAAAATCAAAAATCTTTATACATACACATGTTTAGTTTCCGAATAGTCTGGCCAAAATTTATAAATTTTATTGCTTTGACTCAGGGAAAAAATATCTAAACAGTTTTTATATTTGGCACAAAATCGGCATCAACTTATCTGGCAGTGAGTCTAATGGTCCGTCTGGATCTAAATGTATACCATATCACTTCAATTTGTTCAATGTTCAATATTTTATTCGTCAATATATAACATGTATGTATGTACATAACACACAAAAGTGAAGTAGCTACTTATTAGCTAATTCAAACATTTTCTTACTGGGCATGTTGTAACTTTGTGCACACGTTTTTGCGATTGTATACAAACGATTCTTATTACAATAGCTGAGCTTTGAACTTTTGTTTGCCCACAAAAAATAGAATACAGAATAAAAACATAGAAAGAAGCAAACAGCATCAATCCTAACGGCCAAAAAAAAAACAAAAATTTTTAGCTCATGAAGCAGCTTCATGAACATAATTTTACAAAAGTAACCACGCCTCTTACTTACTTATACAGTCGCACATACACAAGCATAGAACCCCGCGCAACTACTGGCAAAGTTGCAAAAAGCAATCATGCATTTGCCATTTAAACGTTTTTCGTCCTGGTGATCCTTTTGGCAAAACGTTGCTTCATTTCACCTCAGCTCACCACGCTATATTCCCGACTTTCTTTGGTTTTTTTATAGGTTTCGCTTTCATTTTTCCTTTTTTTTTTTGGTTTTGATGCGCAGTTTCATGTTAAATGCTGGATTACCTGCAGGTTTTGTTGAATAATGGGGGCAAAAAGTGGCGCACAAAATGTTTTTTGTACGCCATCCGGATGGATTTTGGTTGTCGTTGTTCGTTCTCCGGATATGCTTAATTTAACATTTGTTCGCAGTTTATCAAAAATGGTCAAATTTTTTTGTGATTTTTTTCTTTATCTTATGCGTTTTTTGTGCTTCATATTTTGGCTCGAAATTTATGTTTTTATGTTTATTTTTTTTATATTTGAGCAGAAATGAATTGTTGTAATGCTTGCATGTGTATTAATTTTATCTTAGACATGTATTCGTATAAATATGAATACGTTCGCATTTCTCGTGAAAGAACATTGTGTTGCTGGTGGCTATGGAGAAGCTATCAAAGCATATTTTCACAGATAAAAGCGTGTTAATGCCGAAATTATTTGGGCACGTGGATATGATTTACTCACAGCGTTATGAGTATTTGAATTTTTCTTTATTTATTACCATTGTCGTCTTTTTTAATTGTGTTGATCAAAGTTTGAAGTAAACAAAATTGTTCTTTTTTGTTATATGTGTCTTTAAAAGTTGAAGTCCTAAGAGTGACTCGACACAGGTAAAACCAAGATGTGTTAAGAGTCAGCGTAGAAATATAATAGATATATGTATGTATATGAAATTAATTTTCGGTATTTGTTAACGAGTCGTATATTTGAGAATATTATTGAATGAATATCATTTGTTTTGATATAAAAAGCTTATCATATTTTGATTTAAACAAATATTTTCCAGTAGTAATCATATACATTTGTGTAGTAAAATCATTTCAAAAAGTACATAATTAAAAAAATATAAGATAATATTTAGAAATGAAGATGCAACATATGATATTTTTGAATATTTCTTATTTTGGATGTCGTTAGTACTAACATTTTCATAATTGCCCATATAAATTCTCTGACTATACCCAGAGATATAATCAAAAAGAATTAGCGCCAACGCAGAATATTTTTTAATGTAAGAATAACATTTTTGATGATTTCCATTAAATTAAAGGGATTTTATATTTGATTCAAAGCGTTTAATGTAAAATAAACTAGTTAAGGTGTTATCTTCGGCCAGGCTGAAACTCACATAATCTACAGTAAATTGAAAGTACCTTTTAAATAAATGTTATAAAGACGTTGAAGAGGTTACATAAGTCTAAAAATAATGTTATATCTAAAATAGGTTGAAGGAGGTTGAAAAATGTTGAAACAGTTGAAAAAGGCTAAAAAATGTCAAAAAAATATGGAAACCATTGAAGAAAGCTGAAAGAAATTAAAAAAGTCGTAAAATATAGAAAACGTTAAAGGAAAGTTGAAAGAGGTTGAAAATCTCAAAAAAAATGAAAGGTTGAAATTTTAAAATCATATATGTATGTAAAACCTAAAAAATACAGAAAATAACGAATAAAGTTGATAGAGGTTCAAAAAGTCGAAAAAATATAAAAAATGTTGAAAAAAGTTGAAAAATTGTTGACAAAGTCTTTTCATAAACAACACCCTTACACCAAATTTTAGTATGATTGCTCACATATTTCGATAGATATGCCACTTAAGGTATTTTACTTGTTTGGGATGTGCCACGCCACTGGTGCTATTTCGCCCACTTTTGATTCACAAGTGCTAGCTCACTGAAGCAATCCTTTCGAATTCCATTTAATTTCAAAGCTTATAGTAACCGATACCTCTATACCAAATTTTAAGAAGATTCCCCTTAGATTCATATCTACAACATTAAACGTTTTATGTTTGTTTATGAGGTGTAAGGTCTACAGGTACTAGTGCGACACATTTTTGTAATAAAATTACTTATTGCAAGTTTAGCTGCTATATCAAATTTCATAACGATTACGTTGTTAATTCTTTTATTATAAATTTTATACTAATAGTAAGATATGCCGCGCCCTCCAACGAGTTTTACCAATGTACTGATTAAGCTTGTATTGATGACTGATTTCAATGTTATGACCTCTAAATATATATAATGGTGACGCTAATCAAGAATATATAAACTTATACGTGCCACACCCCCTTCTATGCGTTACAAACGGAATCACAAAGTGAATATTGCTTTTGTGTATGGTATAAAGATAGCATTTTCAAATGTCTTCTAACTTCAGATTTCAATTTGAAGTCTTTTACGACTGAAATAAAGTTAAAGAGTTTTATTCGACCTTTTTTATTACAAAATAAAAACATTTTTTCTGGCTTTAGGTCAGTCTTTTATTTATAATTTTTTCCCAATATTTCGAGAAAGATCCTTCCTCATCTTTAGGGGTGACTAAGAAATAATAATTAAAAACAATAATTAACACAATACACAATTAAATAAATTAACAAAACACAAACTTGCGTTAAAATTATAGAAAAGCTAAACTTAATCTAACCTAATTGTCAACTAAATGCCGTTATATATGAGCAAAATCTTCTGTGTTGCTCTTGAAATTTATTCTCTTGTCAGTGGGGGTGTTTATAATGTGGAGCATCTCTAATATGAATCTCTTCTCATTGTTATTTTCTTCTTGTACGAACTCCACAGCGTCAAAATTAGGGAAATGTTCAAGCTCAGCAGAGTGGGCTGAAAGGGCTGTCTTATGGGCTTGTCCATTTCTGTTTGTTAGGACACAGATCGGACCAAAAAACAGAAATGGACAAGCCATTTGTTTTGCTTCTGTCTGCACCGAACAGAATGTGTACTTGGTTCGTTTTATTTGATAAGGTGGATGGCCACTTAGTTTCTCTACAAATTCAAAAAGAGGTCTGTATTGAATACCCTGTGGTATCACAATGGATCAACATTGCATAAGTTAGTAGTTTATTAAGCTCACTGCCACACCTACCGTACCTTATCTAGATTAGTGAACAATTCATGCGTGTCGCAAAATAGTTTTTATTCTTATTAGAAACTAGTTGGGCTGACTTCAGAGACATAAGTTTTGTAAGTTTTTAAAAGAAATATTTTAGCACAGCAACGGTTCGAGGGAAAAACTTATAATATTTTTTCATCTCTATAACTTGTAATATTTGGTCAGCTAAAACTTAATGTATTGTAAATTAAATAAGATACATGTTAGTTTAAAGCTAAAAAAAATTATAAATTCACAACTTTATTTATAAAGTTGCATATTAGCATAAAATTCACAATAAATAAAACAATCTAATCAAAAATTAAATTTAACATAGCTAAAAAAAACATTCATTACATTCGTTCAAAAATAAATAATTCAAAACTAAACATTAAATTTACCATACCTCGTAATTTAGATAGTGGCAACAAAAAACTATAACCCCAACAACAAAAGCAATAAATTGACAGCTGGCTTGTCACTTCTATTGACACTTCATGACAATTCAAACTTGCAATAATTTAACTGCAACAAAAAACAAATACAAACAGAATAACAACAGTTGACAATGACAAGATGCAAATGAAATTCAAATTAAGTTAAAAGAAAAAAAAATCGACGAAAAATGAAAATATTTTTTATTTCAAAATTGAAACATTGCATTTTTTGCAAAATAAAATTCGCAATTTGCAAAACATTATTTTTAGCTCAGCAAAGCACAAATTTCACATATTCAATATACAGCGACAACAGCCACAAGGATGTCAATAACAAACACAAACCACAACAACAACAGCGGCGAAAACAACTGTCCAATAAACTGATCAAAAGGGGTTGAAAGTCGCCCACTTCGGGCGTGTTACCATTGCTATTGACTGTTAACGGCGCAACAAATAATACAAAAAGAAAGCAAAAAAAAGTGCAACAATACAGGAAATTTTAGAAAAGGACACGAATCAAAGGATACAAAAATTTCGTTCATAGCGCATAAAATGCGATTTGCATAAATTGACATTAAATGCAAATTCATTTTAGTATTCAAAAAAGGAGAAAAGTTCACGATTGCTTGAATTCATTTGTATACAGAGACCATGTAAAGTTAAATGTCCTTAAAAAATAAATTTTTATTAAATGGAAAGTTTTAACAACACAGCGCACACTAAAATTTCATCAATATCAAATTTCTTAAGAAGCTAATATGTTCAATTTTTCTATGTTTTGGGCTTTATTTCTAAAAAAGTATGTATTTAAAAATTGTTTTAAAATTGAAAATTACTTTAAGAGCGCAATTATGTGGAAACTCTAAAAGAAACCAGTATCAAATAAGTCTCAAAGGAGTTTGATAACTTATTGGTTAGTTTAATCAGGCAAACTATCAACAACGCAAAAACGTCTTAAGAACTTTAAGCCTCTATTCTTGGCCTCATAAAAACAAAATAGTAACAGTCGATTGTAAGACGTATGATCAAATTAATGTGTAGTATATTTCATACGGACATAAAATTCACATTCTACAATCTGATGGATAGGATCTTAATAAGAGTTACACAGAAACTCTATATAGATGAAGTAAAAAATAATTTAATACGATTAATGAAAATGAAGAACTTTTGGAGAGCTGTGAAACATAAAATTTCTCACATTAAGACTGTCATAAAATAATTTTGATGTCATTAAATCTGCGAACTTAAAATCGAATTAATTGCATACATACATACGGGTATGTTTTACTGCAAAATTTAAATGCATCTCAGTTATGTCTTCAATAATTCTAAAATCCTGTTAGCATCCGATGTGCTTTACCATATCCTTCTTTAGCAATTTTGATCAAGACAACGTCCTCTTTTAGGATTATACCACGATTACTTTGTTACAACGAAAAGCTTCAAATTTATTGGACTGTGTTATCAAACCAGCAACTGGTTATTGGCCGGGAATATTACGCATTAGGTATAAGTACATTGATAATCACATCAAGAAGATCCTAGGCGAGTGAAGATCAGTCCGCTGCAAAATACATATGCACATATGTATATTGAAACCTTGAAGACTACAGCCCAAAACTAAATTGCTTAGCAATCATTGATACTAACGATAAAAATACTGTACGTAAAAAAAATTTAAAAAGTCATGTGGCAAGTGGAATGCTTTCAAACTCACAAGCAGTACATAAAGTTATATAAAAATTTAATCAAAAATAATAAGTTAGACCTGAAAGAGCCTTATACAATATATTAATTAATATAATATATGAAGCAAGTCCAAACAAAAATATATCAAGACCAGTGATAGAAGTTTACATTCTAATATCAATGACCAACTCAATCAAAGTAAAAGCCACTTCGAAAATGTTCTTTCATTTCGCAACAATACCTTAGTGGAAAGTGAAAATGTGCTGGGAATAAAAAATTTTCATTGTAGAAAGTTGACTGATACTTATTCCGTTATTACAACTTTCTGAGCAGACTAGTTGATTTTAGCGATTGTTAAATTATCAATAAAAAAAAGAATGATTTAGAAATGAAATGAAATGAAACTACACAGTGAGTGATAATTGAAGCAAAAAATTGTAATTACTTGCTTATAAAATACTTTGAAAATTTTTAAACTAAAAATTAAATTTAATTTTTTTTTCTCATTTATTTTTTCAAGTGATCTTCATGTAGTAGAAATGATAATTTGATTTGATGCAAGTTTTTTTTTTGAGTTTGAACTTGAATAAAAGCTATAAAATGTAACAAATTCCCTCTTTTCTAACGAAACTAAATTGTAAATTGTGTTTTCTTTGTGAAAACCGGGCTGGGCTGGGCTGGTCGGTCACTTCTGTCTACTGAATAAAACAAAGTTTATTTCATGTATTCACCCAACGTTTTGCTTATGGTTTTAAATGAATATGGAGAAAATGAATATTAAAACATGTTATAACAAATTGTTACAAAAATAAAAATTTAAATCTTAAAAATGAAAACTCAAAAACATTACAGCACCACACTGTAACTAAATTTTTTTCCAATCTTAACATATGTTATTTAATTAAACTACCTTTTCTGTATGAGGTTTTTTTTGAACTTCTTGTAATTATTTAAATATGTTTCTTCTACCCAACGTGTACATCCTGCAGGAAGTAGAATTTTTTTTTTAACACTTAACGAAAACTCAAGTTCCCTTTCATTCTGTTTTAAATACTGAAATATATCATGCCAAACTGAGAAACGTCAATCCGACATTGCTCAATAAAGCAAATCAACTTTAATTCTTATTAGAACTTATACATTAATTGGCCTTGTCTGAGTTCAATTAAGCCATAACACAAAATCTGTAGTACTTACAGTGTACGTCGTACACGTCGCATACGCAACATTGCAATTAAATGTCACTCATACGCCACGTAAACCTGAACATTTCAGTAATAAAGTTAAATTTTCGCTTTCAATATTCGTTTATTTCAGTTTACAGCCAACAATTTCCTACTTCATTTTTAAATCAACTACAACAATTCACTTCGCATTCTGCTGTACCCCTGCTCTTCTTTCTAAGAATCAGCGCACATTGAAACATTGTATTCGGCATGTAGCGCAAAAAAAAAAATTAATTCCATTTGAATTACTTGTGCAGAAAAATATGTCGGTATGATGCTCATGAGTAAAAGGCAGTTGCGTAGAGGAAACTGAGGCAAAAAGACGGAACGCCAATGCTTCGGACATTGCACAAGGCTCGAACAATAGAGCGTAAAATGAGCGCAAAAGCATATTTTTTGTTCAAAGCAATTTAAAGTAGAAAGAAAACGAAAAAAAGCAAATCAAAAAACTTGCAGTAAAATGAAAAATGAACAACGTGCCCAAGCAAATATATAGAAGGAAAGTAAGGCAAAATAAAATCAAAAAGAAATGGAAACAAAAGTTGAAATAAAAATAAAGTCGGCTTCAATTGAACAGTTAAAATACCATTAATTGTGTGCCCTTTCAGCAGAGCAGCGTTAAAATGAACAGAACATAAACATTGAGCAAATGAGACAGCAGTAGAGAGTTAGAGGGAAAAGGACTTTTCAAGCATGATGAAGACAGCAAACAAGCAACGAAGAAAGTGAGCATTAAACTCAATGCAACCAAACGGACATATGAAAAAATCTTTGCATTTTCAATTGGAATTGAAAATGGAAAGGAGAATTAAAGAAAAAATATAGTTCACTGGTTCGTTCATTTTTCACTAACTTTTTGTTTTTTTTATTTTGCGCATAGTTTTATAAACGCATTTTAATTTTCAGTTTTTCTTTTATGTTCGGCGCATTTTAACCCAATTTTTTTTTATTCTCTTTGATATGTCCTTGACTCGTAATTTAATGAAGTGGAATTAGTTAAATAAATTAGAAGCGCACTTTTCTGTCCACAACGGCATAAATTTTTGCAGTTTTTTCTCGACTTATGAAAATATGATATTGTGATTTTAAGTGATTTATGAATTACGAACAGCACTGTATTTTATGCTTTTGACCTTCTTTTGCTTTAATATTTTATTTTATTTTCCGAAATGAAAAGTGAAACTCTGTCTGATTTTATTTTATATTATAATTTCTATTTCTATCGTATTTTTTTTTCTATTTTATATGAAAACGAAGGTTTTTTAAGCTGCCAAAACAACCAAGTACAAAGAATTATTTATCAAGTTTAACCATCGAAAAAATTGATTAGAGATAATTTTTGCTGAGAACGATTTTGTGATAAAAAAATTGAGCATTGCATTGCGAATCGCTGTTGTATTTTTTTGCTATTAACTATACTTGAACGGAGATGTAAGAGCACATCAACAGGAACTATACTCTATGTTTTAATTACAAATAAGTTTAACAACACATGGAACATCTAAATGGCTTTTAATAAATTTTAACTCTGATGCACAGCAAAAGCTTTGGTTTGACGCTAGGTACTGTATAGAAAGTTGTCACACGTAAATAAATGACAATCCACGAATATTTTCAATATTTCTAATTCCACATATACATAATTGGCACTTACCAATTTCCTTACATTGAACTACTTATATAGGTCTTTTCATGAGATTGATAAGCAACAACAATAAATTGTTTCCAACTCTCTAATTTCAATCAAAAAATGTGTTTCCACCAGATTCTGTAACAAGTACTTAAAAAATTCTTAAAAAACTTAAAAAATTCAAGAAACTAAAGTTGAAAAATAGATAAAAAGAATTGCGCTAGCTTAGATAAAAGTACTTTAAAAACAAATTAATGAAATAATGCTTCATTCCGTAAAATATGTTACATAAAACAAAACTATGCCTTAATTAATTTTATTCTTGGTAACAATAATTACATGTGGCAGGCAAAAACGTTTTCTTTTCATGAAAAATAGTTTTGCTCTTATATTTCAGCATTTCAAAATAATTAAATAACTAATTAAATGCTGAGGACATGGAGTATTGCAAGATAGCGTGGGTGCAAATTTTTAGCTACAAATCGGCTTACATAATCAAAAATATCGTCAAAAAACAGTGTAGTTGCTCTACAAAATTATTTGGCAATGAATTTGCTGTTTCTTAAATACCCAATGAAATGCATTTAAATTTTGGTTAAGGATTCAAATTGGCAAAGGAATTGTCAGAATGAAAATTGGGTAAAAAGAATTGGCATGGTATGCAAGAATCCATAAGTTATCATATCAGAAGAGTTTTAGAAATAAACTTATTTTCGTTGTGTTTGTAAGTGCAAGAATACAAAGAAACAAAGGCATTTTTCGAACGAAATATGGGTAGAAAAAGAAAAATAAGAGTCACAAATAGCATCATCGTAAATAAACATCGATATGATCCGATAAGTTGACTGAACTTCTGTAAGAACAAACATTTTAAGCATTTTAGATCTACTTAGAGAGTTTTTTAATGAAATAAAATTAACCTTTATACAAGGTAACAAGCTCACTCGACATTTTACGTTTCAGAAGCGTAAGGTAACGTACCAGAAACATCTCATTTAAAAAAATTGCAAACAGATCGTATCAGAAATATTTCTTTTGTATTTCAAATGTTATATTTTACTTGCAATTATTGTGAAGTGTTTCAGAACGTTTTCACGTTTCAACGTTTCTTGAATTTTTGTGATCGTTTCAAAAAAAATCTTTCACATGCAGTTATTATGAAGTCTTTCCGACAGATTCCGGACTTAATGTTTACTGAATTTTTGTGATTAGTAAGGTTTTATGATTCAGTTTTTCTTTTTTATTTGCTACATATATATATTATATATATATATATTAGAGTATTTTATTTAAACTTTTGGAGAGGGATTTCATTTACTTTACTTACTATATTATAAGTAGCTTGAGGATAAAAATAATTGTACCAACATTTGATCTTCCTAGCTCAAACCTGTAAACGGCGCGGACAGAGTTTACGTCCAATTTCGTTAAAATTTAACGCAAAATCGTCTTACTTAAAAGTAGAAAAATAAATAAAATTCCTCTCCAAAAGTTTGAAAAAAACACCCTAATATAAATACCTCGGTTATTCTTTTAATAACTGCACAATTTGTTTTTTTTTTACGTTTTTGAACATTTTTGAAACGGAATATCTCAGAACTATAATAAATAGGATAAAAAATCTTTGAATCATATTTGTTAAGGAAGACTATAACTTTATAAAAAAATTTAAATAATTTTGTTAAAATACTAATTTTATTAATTAAAAAAATGTTTCTTAAAATATTTTCAGTATAACATATTTTTTTGTTTTTATTTTTTTATATGTTATTCCTCAATCAATCCTAAGAATGTATGTGCTTTCATATCGAAATTCTCGCAACTCTCAACAACTCTCTCTCAACAAATAAAATGTCTTCCGAAATTATTGGAAATATAGCTAACAAATTAAACAATATTAACTGAAACAGTTTTACTAGGTTTTGTGTATAGTTTTGTAATAAAGTTCATCCACATCGCCAAATCGCCAAAGAGCTTAGAAAACAGACTAAAAATTGTAAGTAATGTCTCAATATAGTGTGTCATCTTTCAAGCAACGTAAGGCATGTGAGGACTTTACCTATACTAAATACAATCAGGCAATGAAGACAAAATTTATAAATTCGTTATTGAAAGAAGGTTATGTCTAGAAAAGATAAACATTTTTTAGCTGAAAAAGAAATTTCAAATGGTTTTCACTTATATGATTAGCTTTGAGTTCGAGCCGTTTGTTTTATTGCTACTTTATTGAGGACGTTTTCAGCATTAATAGTTATAGGTAAGACGACGACTGTTAAAAAAAAAAGAAAGCAACATGTAAACATGTTTTTCAAAAAACAAACTTAATATTTTTTTGTCGCTGTTGTTGCTTTTAGAAACACAATAACAAATTATGTTTGCTGTCAACCACAAAGTCTTACAACAGCAAAAAATACCAGCAACAACAAACAACAGCAGAACATTACTAACACTGTGTTGTAATCGTTTGCATGTTAAGCATCTGCTGTTACTGTTGTCGTTTGTACTTTTATTTATGCAAAAAGCATACATAATTTTTCGCAACAACACTAACGATAATATCAACAACAAAGGTAACAGGTACAACACACCGTAGGTACAACAAAGGATGAAAAAACAATCGTCGCATAAAGTTACATTTTTGCTGTTAAAGGATTTAACGCCATTTTAAACAAAAAACGCAGCTCTTTATTGTTGCTGTTTTTGTTATTTTTTTTTATGCAGCAGCTAACGTTTGAGACGCATAATTTGTGGTTTGTTGTTACAACATTATGATTTCACTTTCACAGTCGCACGTTTCTGTGTTGCGCCGAAAAGCAGGCTACAGTTTTTTTCTGTTTTGCTTATAACTTATGATTTATTACGATATGTTACGATTATGCGTAAACTTTTCTGAGTTTATTTTTGTTGGTACGTATTATTGTACATACATATGTACATAAGCCTCATTAAATGTTTCATATTAAAATTTGGCCACACGCTTCTAAATCGGGTACTAATGTAAATTATAATAATGTTAATCAATCAACTAAACTAGGACCGAGTTGGTATGTGCCTTTGGTACTCAATTCCTAAACTCTGGAAATTCTATAGGGAGCTATAAGCCTGGGTCCCGAGCTCAAAGAGGCCTTTCCCAGTTTTCGTGCGTTGCAGCGGAAAAAGTTATTTAAGCTCAGAATAGATTTCTTAAGTTTTCTTTCAGTAGGAGTCAATTTCTACTTTTTAGCTTCGGGCCCCACAAAGTTGTCATATGCCACTGGTCTTAGCAAATGAGGTGCAAATACTATACTGTTTACAAGGAAAAGTTTCTGCGTGGTCGCAATGTGGAATAAATAATTCCATGGTATGGGGGAGATAGTATCACGAATTCTCCATGCAAGGGGTTGCTTTAATTAGACTATGCTACCTTGTAAATAAAGAAGTGATTCAATACCTATAAAGATGTTCTCATGACAAAAAAAAATAGTATATATAGAGACTTGATTGGCTTATACCTGACTGCTACCGAATCTTGAAATGACTCTCAAAAAATTATTTGTTAAAAGAGGGTTTTCCAATAAAAGTGACGTCTTTTCAAATCGACAGTGTGGTCATATTTGATGTATCAAAATATTGTGGCACTGCTAGTTGTATGTAGTAAGGTTTTTAATTCAACTATGGAAAGAACATGCTTGAAAATTATCCAACTTTTTTATCAAACCATTAATTAATTGCAACTTATCGTCGTCTTGTTGCAATTTATTGTCGTCATAATCAGCCTACTGTATTCACTGTTAGTCGAATTGTAAACAGTTTTGAACGTAATGGACGTGCCAGTTAAGTCGAAGTGACAAAGTTATTGTTATCATTCAGACAAGTGTAGATCAAGGTCCAAGTTCATCGATCCTAAGACGTGTCTTATGGTTGAACTTGGGCATATATTCTTGCACAATTGGTATCACGAAATAGCTTAAACATTTGAATCATCGATGATATCGTAAAATTTCTAATTTTGCTTTAGTAAAACTTGGTAGTTTCTAGTTTTGTCAAGAAAATGATCATCTCTAATGAGGCAAATTTCCATCCTTCTGGATAGGTAAATAAGCGGAGTGTCATTATACTCTCAAGCCAATCATCAAATGACTTACGAGCATTACTTATGTTCCGTAAAATAAACGTAAATGAACAAAAATTAAATGTATACCCAGTTTTGCAGAAGAACATTCATTCCATTTATTAAAATTAGTTCAAAAATTACCGAAAATTGTAACAGCTTTTTATTTTACTTGGGCTTAATATTTAAAGTTAAAACGTTACGTATCTCGCCTACTAATAAATTACTGTAAGCTCCAAATAATATTAAAATCTTTTCTTAAATTGATTCTATTTAAAATGGAACGCTTGAAAACTCGCACTTATATTAAGTTTGAACTCTTACGTGGAAATGAAGTAAAAATTCAAAAGAAAACTGCATAGCTTGGTTACAGATCGACTTCTAACATATTGCATGATAACACACTCATAGATTTGGAACTTCTTCATCGAAGTTAGACATTAGAATTTTCCATATTTTTAATAGAGGAACAATTTAAGACCGACAATGCTGTAAGTTTAGCATTGCAAAAATTCACTAGCTCTCGTCCACCAGGGTCTCATACCACCTTCTGAACAACCTGCTACTAAAATGGAAATTGTGTATTGAGAATATGGGTGCACATTTTGATAATAAAAATAACTCCTTATGTTTGTAAGCTTGCATTTTTTCTAAAAATTTCACTTTTGACGACTGAATATTTTGGAACTCTCAACTGAATTGGTTTTTGTTTTTTCATCAATCGACTGGAACAAGCTTGAAATATGTTCTTGACCAGACTCTGACTCATCAATCTTAACAATCTCTAACACAGAGAGGCTCTTATCCACCCTTTAATAAGAGAAACTTTAAAGCAATAACCAAAATCAAATGGATAACCATATGAAACCCAATACTCAAAATACATGTAAAACAATATTTTGATATTCCTTGACTTTGTATGTGATTCTGATATATTAAGATTATTTACATATATTATGTAATTTTTTAATAACAGCTGATGATAACGAACGAACTTTTTTTAAATGTTGGGAAAAAATCCAAAACAAAACTGCTACTTGGACTAATAGGCACAATAACAAATGCAATAATTTACTCTTAGCAAAATGTTCGTATAATCGTTTATCAATTTTCTTAAAGTATTCACTTTTAAAATTAAATGACAAACTGATCAGAACAGAATTTTCTTAAATTTCCCGAAACACAAGACAAAAATATTTTTTATGTTTCTTGAAGACTAATTCAAATTTAGATGAATTTCAACAGTACTTTTAAATAAATCTCAAATTTGATTGCTTATATCTTTGATAGGGAATCTACCACAATTGGAAGGATTTGCTTGTACTTAAATTGGGATAAGTTTGTTGCCAAAAACTTCTGTAATTTCTTAGCTTAGCAAAAATTTTACATTACTCGCATTGAAATTATTGGCTTTTATGCTGTATGTACTTGTATACATAAACTTCCTTAAAATAAATAAATATTCCAATATCTTAATGGTAATTTGAAGTTCTTATTCATAAACCTTAATATTTCCAGTCCTACCTCAGATACCTTACATGTTTTAAACTTGCACTGTAGCCAAACAAAAGTAAATCTCAAAAGTTTCAGAAAGTTTTTTTTATTTTTTTTGTTCACTTATTAGATAACGTGAAATGAGCCCTGGTGTCAAAACTTTTTTTTTTTCTTGTTTTAAATAAAGTTGTGAAAAAATATTCACATAATTTAATAAGAAAATTTATTAGAAAAACTTTTTGCATAAATTTAGGTAAAACAGTTCATTGAAATGTTATGCATCAATATGATGTATGGATATTTCACATTTTATTAAAAACAAAAAGAAGCGCAAAGAAGAAGCAACAAGTTGCGTACGTAAAATAATACGGTAAAAGTGCAAAATATGAAAAAAAAAAATAAGAACAAAAAAGAATTAATAAAATGTTATAGGCGGAAGTTTAAGACAACAGCTGTAGCAGTACAGCTTACGCATAAATGCTTGAAATGGAGAAGAAAAGCAGCAGAAATTATTTTAAAACCACAGCAACAGAATTTTATTAGAATTTATGCGATTTATAACAACGACAGTTGGCTGGTTGTTGGATCCAACTGCTACCAAAGGCATTATGTTGTGAACCCACAGTTATGCTGTATATGACATTTGTCAACTACTGGTGTTATACAAAATCTTGAAAATTTACAAAATAAATTTTATAAATTTAGATCAGTGAGGAGAATAAATTTATCAGAATTTAATAAAAAAAAAACATTGAAATCTTGATTAAAAATCATGTAGTATTTGTTCATTCACCAACATTTGCAGGATTATATAGAATGTTCTGCACAAATCTGCAAAAAGTGTTATCCTTCCAATTGGCTTTTGTCCAGCTAAGCTTTATTTTTATCGACTTATCCTTTAAAACTTGCCACCCACACGCGACAACAGCCAGATTTTTTTTTTTTTAAATGGGTGACCACAATATTTTTGGTACGATGCTTTTGTTCATGGTATGCTTGTTTGCCCATTTTTAGTGCGAGTTAAGCTTATTTTTGGCCAACAAATGATTTATGTGTTTAGGGCTTACAATAATAAAAATGAATTCTTTTCATGCATATTAGCATACAAAGAAAGTAAAAATTTGTTTTGCTACAAATAGATTGACACAAAGTGTTATTCAATTTGTATTACTAAGCGAAGTAGTTCACAAATTGTAAAGTCTTCAATAATGTCTTCATAGAGAATAGAAAAAACAATTAGAAATGTAAGTAATTTGCAAAGTTATAACTCCAATATTATTGAACTGATTTTGACAAATGCAGTATCAATCACATCATATTATAACAGAGGTTGCGACAGTTAAGATGTTAAAGTTTGAAAAATTTATTCATGGGGTTGTTGTAGACAAATAAATTATTATCTCTGAAAAAGATTATTTTATGGAGGTTTTTTATGTTCAAAGCGTAAGCACTACATTTATCACTGATCACAGGCAGAAGGTCGTCCGGACAAATCGTGTATTGATATTGAATTGGTACCCTTCATTATCGTGGAGCAGATACATGTGTAGCAGGTGTCCATTTATTTAACTTTCGTCGACTACAATAACGTTTTTTGCTCTTGTTCTTGACTCTACAAGTCCTATCATTCGGTGAGCTTTCAGCAAGCATCTCGAAGACCTTGCTTTTGCCAGTGACATATGCTTCCCCGCCACCAAGCGGAACGACATGGAAAAAAATTCACTGCCATCGGAACTTTTTCGGAAGAAGTAGGTCTGCAAATCAACATTAATGAAACAAAAAAGCATGTTTAACCACTAGCTGGGGCCAGCTACATATATCTTCATAATGGACTAATCCAACTTAAAAGCAAAGGACAACTTTACTTGCGTAATGATGACGTTGCCAATAAGGATATTAATGCTAGAATCAACATAGCAAAAGGTACTCTTGCTGAGCTTCGAAATGTCTGTCAGTCTTCGAATGACAACGAAGCACAAAATCTTTGAGTCAAACGTGAAACCAGTTCTTTTGTACTGTTGTGAAACCTGGTTTACCAAAAATACCCTGCTACACAATTCACAAGTGCTTCCCAACAATTGTCTTCGCGCAATACTGAGAATTTGGTGACACAGAACCATTTCTGATGTCGAATTGCTCACCAGATATAGCAAGATCCAACTTCCCTTTATATCAATTGTCGAAAGTGGATATCAATTGAATACACGTTGCGGAAATAACCAATTAAAGTATGCTGGCAAGTAATCGAGTAGAATCCTCAAGGTAGCAGGAAAACTTGGTTTTATTTGCTTCATAAGAAGATAAAAAACACAAAAAATCTTAATTTCACATATATACTAACAATTCTTTGCATTAGTACTAAGTAGAAAGTTGGAATATTTTTACAAGAGAATATGGCACATCCCATACAAGAAGAAAATTTATAACGCCATACTGAAAAAGTTAATTAAAAAATGCACTCAACTTAATTTTCCACAAATGTTTGACCCGAACCGAAAACCGAACCATTTTTTATAAAGGTTTGAGGGTTCATTCTGACCAATTTTCAATAGAGAAATTTTCCCCACTTTTTTATTTTTCCTTTGTTAAACATGTAAATTGATGAAATTTTCAAAGAATTAGGGAAACTTGAGATTGAGTTTGTAAATACTTAAATCATTAATATATAAAATCAAATCGTTTGATTATACAAGGCGACTCTCAAATAATGTTGATGTTTTGAACTTTTGGAATAACTACCCTGACAAAGAATTATCTCAAATTATTTCTGGTGTTCCAACAACCCAGGTTTAGGTAGAGAGGGCATTTTCCACCCTAAAATTTATTATCGGAGACTTGCGATCAACTGATTATTGTAAATCAAATTTTTTTATCAAATCAGACTGCGTATGGCATAAATTATGCCTACATATATACTATTTCTATATTCTTTTGGAATGTTATACTGAATAAAAATAACACAAATGTGCATAGTTTTTTTTTTAGTTTCCGAACCGTTGAACCGAACCGAAACTACCGTTCAAAGAAGAAAAAAACCGTTTTGACGAATCAATCCAAAAGTTCAAAAACGGTTCGAACCGCTGAACCGAACCGACCAAATTTTTCACCCGGTTCACGTTCCTGGAAAAAACTACTATATTATTAGAAATGTAAGGATTACGTGCACTTTTACTGTTAATGCAGTGTATGATATTTTATTTTTGGAGAAACGAAATTTAAAATCTTCACTGGCTTATAGTTGAAATTGACTTTTCATTAAAAGGAACATTTAACTAACAATTTAAGAAAACTTTACGGAAAAAATGAAAATCAACAAAAAATTTTAATGTTTAAAAGTTTTCAACCAGCCTGATATGACTGTGCGTATACCTACATAAATATACATATACTCTCTCCAAACATTTGTATTCATATAAAACCAAAATCATGTCCTATGGTACTCGTATCAACCAAAAACTCCAAATTACAAAATCAAAGAACCAAAAAATTAGTTGCAAAATACTGAAACCACCATAGAAAAACACACACATTTATCGGAATAAAAGCAATGCAAATCAAAACAAGAACTGTAAGCAAAAATTATCACTGTTGTTTCAACAACAAGCAATGAGATAATTTGGCAATTAAGTCCCTTGCAATCAATGATCGATATACACAGTAATGCTACTGGTAGAGTGCTGTTGCCACATAGAGAGAAAAAACCCATACATAAACATCCAGAATGAAGTAGAGTAAATACAGTAGCCGCAATAAAAACAACTTCCCGACCGACGGACTCATCACGTGATACTGCACTATGATGCACTTTGCATTTAATTGTGTAACTCATGTTTAATTTTCTGCATCAACAAACAATAGCGTCATAATTACGATTTTAAAATACGAATTTAATGGTGTGGGCGTTTAAATAACATGTGTACGATATGCAAGTGCACACACAGCTACAAAGCATACGAAGCAATTCAATTGTATAGGAGTTTTGAAAGTGATTTAAAAACAAATATTGCACGATTGCAAAACGAATTGATGCAAAATATTTCAAATAAGATTTCAGCGTTTAGAAATAGTTCGATATAACTATGAAAATATTTAAATCTTATATTATATTCTTCACGCAATATTTTGTTTAAGTAGTTTGCTTTATTTCAATCACAGAACAACCCAATTTAAAGATGAATTTTCACTAAGTATTACACTGTTCGAATGTACTCAGGTATTTTGATAGGTATTTCTGTAGGTTAGACTAAGAATAGTGTTTGTTCACGTGGATCATTTCCACTTGTAGACAAGTAATATCAAATGTGAATTTCTTTATTGTGTTTGTCTTACTTCATAGCATACCTAGCTGGATAGGTACGTATTGGAAACCAATTTGCCTATGTTGAGAAACTCCATCTGAATATTTCTGTCACTCTTTTTGCTCTCATTGAGCGAAATTGACATTTTTATAGTTACGGGCATCTACAGCAACAGCTTTTTCGATGTTCATTGAACTGAATTGGCCATTTATTGAGCTAAGTTCCAATAAAGTGATTTCTTCTGTGACTATGCGCATAAAAAGTTTATTGTTTTTCAAAAGGATCTGTATCTAAGTCAGACACTTCTGTTTTCTTCAAGAGTAATTGAACGACCATACTATTGTTTTCAGGTCTTTTCGTTGGTTATATCATTGAGTTTGTTTCGTTGAGTAGAGTAAAACTGAAAAGATGATAATGTACATATTTTCACATCGGTATTATATTTGTACGCTTTTATCGAACTTTGTCGTACTTACGTTATGCTATTTACGTTTCGGTACTTATCGACTTTTTTCGTCCCTGTTACACGTTTTTCGATTCTAATAGACTTTGCTGATCATTTTATATACTTTTGAAGTTTTTGAATTTCCAATCACAATCGATACTACTTTCTTCTTATATTAAAATTTTAATATTTGCTTTTTTTTTCAATTTTCGAAAAGTTCAGAGGGTGCTCTCGAAATAATAACTGATCTAAAAGTCTAAAATATAAATAAGTCCCAATTTTTCGAAATGTATTGTATTGGCATGGTTCTTCTAGAGATGAAATAGTATCAACAATTCTATATTTAAAGGACTTTGATTGGATGAAAGGATATCAATTGTAAAAACAAATCAGCATAAATAAAAGTACAAAAAATAGAAAATGAATAGAGGATCTTTTGAAGGTTCGATCTCTTTGGTTGATTTTCTTGATCGAATGTTTAACGTAAATAAGGATATTTAATAAGAATTTGCGATATACTTTTACATTCAAATACTGTTTTCATAAAAGTTTTTTCCGATGTTCCATACAACAAACATACAAAATGCATATTTTGCAGTGTCTCTTTCAAGAAAAATATGACAAAAGACTTACTTAATATCTGCAGTGGGACATAACATGGGCACATGATGCATGCCTTTCAAAACAACAGGTTTCTCATGTGGATAAATACACTATATTTTTTATATTACACAATACCCAAACTTACTCTGACGAAAGGAACGCATTTAAGTACAATTTAAAACAGTTAATATGTTATCCTCTAAAACTCTAAAATATATGTGTACGTTAAACATTTTGGTTCGGATGTCATAGCATTATTCTTTATAAGGTTTGCAGCTCAAAAATATTGATGTATGACTTCCTTCAATATTACAAATATGATATACATGAATAATTACGCGATGAAACAACTCGTAATCATCACTAAAACTCACTATAAAATTGAATTTTTTTTTACAGAGCTTGCCTTGTCATTTTCATTATTAAACCAATAATTCGTTAAACTCAAAAATTAAATCCAGCACAGCATTGCATGGTTAGAATGTAGAGAGATATACACTTATATTTAAAAGTACTAATCCTATGGCTACACATAAAATACTTTAGATCCTTTCAAAAAATATTATTCATACCCATTAAAATGGAAATAAAATTGCATTATTTGCACAATTTTTATCTCTTGCAAATTGAGCAGATTTTTTTTATCGTTTCAACTTCTAAATATTTTTGTTTCATCAATTTTATTTTTTGTTTTTATTTCTTTGTGTTTTCATGTTAACAAATTCGGCATGTCATCTGTCAGAATGAACATCATCATCAACATCACCCATCAACAATATGCGAGACATCAACACTCCACCACCACCACCACAAGCAGCAGCAGTTTGAACCATGCACATGTTGGGGTCGCGCCACCTCTGTAGTAGGTTCAGTTTTAGTTCAGTTGATCTTTTTTTCTACGTTACTCGTTCAATTGACATTCGCATGTTTGCATATGTTCGATTTGTAGAATTCACGCCCACTTAGCTGACTGAGTATGTGTTTGTGCTGTTTTACACTCCCACTGCTACACCTGCTACCCGCCCACATGATTGCTAAAAACAAAAGGCCAGGTTTTTTTTTGTATTCTGTTGCTATTATAGAAATTCATTTGGTTAGCAATTAAAAGACTGCAATGCCACAATATTCACGTGTAAATTGCTCAGGAGTGCACTAGTACGGAAAGTTTAATTTATAAAACGTAGGCACAAACGTATTTCTTTAAAGATATCGCTTTCGCTTGAGCGAAATTGTTTACAGGTTGTGTTAAGTTAAGTTAGGCTCTATAGTCCCATGCCTACCAACAGTGGTTTACTGTGATACCAGACATAAGTCTTCTTAGTTAATTTTGGATCTATCATCTTGATACTATTCTTATATGAGGGTGTTATTTGTTACAGCTGATCTCTTAATGCAGACATATTTACTGGTCTCCAAAAATATTCAACAACCACCTTAAGTTTCATTCCATTTTTCACTTTATAGCGAAACTTGAATAAAGTATTTAGTGTTTTCTGTTAAGCAAAATAACTCACTGGGTTTGGACAAACGCATCTAGTCCCAAAATCTGGAGGCTTTTTTGTGCCCAGAAATTCTTTATAAGAGCTCAGGGGTCCCGAGATTTTCACTAAATTTATTTGAGTCGTTTATTTCGAAGACGCGACTTCATTGATTTTTAATGAAATTAGATTAACTACATGTTTTTTTTATCTAAATCACTCCACAAATCCAATGTTCGATTATTTTGTTCAAAACCCAGCACAAATACCTTTTTATGCCTTCTTTAGAAGACGAGTTTGTTTTTTTGATTTGTTGTTCGTTTTCGCGTTTTCTGACAAATTAGCTTAAGCGTTCAGTCAGATCGAAGAAACTGTGATAAAATTTGATGCAACGCTAGTTTCACTCAATTTGTTAATATCATGTAGAGGTCACTTCACTAAATTTAAATATTTCTCAATATATTGAAAAGTAAGTTAAATAAGTTAATAAAAATGAGTAAAGTGAGAGCTCAAAGAAACTCCTTAAGCAAGACCAAAGGTATACGTTTAAGTAAGATCGGTGATTAGCGCAGGAATATTTAAGTAATGCACAACTATTGTCGCTCATCAATTAAAAAAGTTGAAAAGTCTAATTACCCAGTGTAACCCAGTTAATCAAGAAACATCTGACCTAGAGTGGGTAGCATCTTGCTCAGTATCCGACCCTCAATAGGTAGATGTATGAACCCATCAGAACTGAATTTCAAACTATTTATTGTAAGAGTACCACCTGCCTATTTCCCCCGCACTATTATCTAATGATAAAAGAAACTAAAATAAAACTAAATACTTCACAGTTTCGAAAATCGGCGACAACATACTATATGCTATAGAAAAGTTTTTAGGTTTTTAAAATTGGAACTCTCAAACTGTATTCAGTCTTCATTAGACTGTTCTCAAATTTTAATGCTTATTATCAAATGGCTCACTGAATACCGCTAGGTGAGAACACTCTCAGGTGAAAAATTTATATGCTAGGAAGTGACAGAAGTGACAGAGTTCAAGAAGAAACACAAGTTCTATAGCAAAGTAACCTCAACTCTTGCTTTGTTCAGCAGACTGAAACTACAACTACAACAGCTACAACATAAGCAATTAAAAATTTAAAAAAAAATATCTACAAAATTTTCAAAATAAACACCTTAAAATATATGTTGGGCAAAAGTTCCAGAAAAGCTTTGTGTTTTATCGAAATATCTTGCTTAGTTCCGAAACTTAAAATTATATATTTTACACAAAAGGAGCAACTTTGCAATAGAGCGGGAAAATAATTAAATTAACACACCCGTAAGTAAGTTCTTTGCAAAAATTTTAATAAGAATTTTTTTTTGACGACAATAATTTGGACACAAGCAATTTTTCGGAACAGTTTTTGTTTTTTATGCGAAAATACAAAAATGGTTGCAAAATTATTACATTGAGTTTTTGGGAGCAACTTTCTTTCCTTTTATGCAAGGTTTTTAATATTACTAGAAGCTTATTTAATTTCTAATTGTTTTTTTTTTGCACCTTCCTTTCAACAATGTGCGGAAACTAGTACATGTTCAGTAAATTAATGTATAAAATAATTTATTTCATTAGTACACAAGTTATCAAACTAAATAACAATATATTTTCGAAGACTAATGCTGATGCGACAATTCCAATGCAGAGTTGTCATGCCAAATGCAATTCGTAAAATAGAAACAATATTTTTTATCAAAACTATAGCTATTGCTACAACAAAAACAAAATGAACAACAAATATCATATCAACAAAAGCTTATAAAAATGAAAATCCCGCAGTAAAACGATTGCAATTTGTCGCTGCAAACGATTGTGTGCAAAAGTAAGAAAAATAGTTACGGCAAATTTATTTTGGGCGATTAGCAAAACGTATGTATATCAACGGCAGCAACAACAGCAATAATAGCAACAACACTTAAAACAACAGTATCACTTTCAAAACGAAAAATCCCAAAGCTGAGGCAATACAATGTATGCTCTAAATACAAAATCTCCATCCTGATGCTTAAATACCGCACCAAATACATATTTGTTATGGATATTGCATCTCTTGTTGTTGCTGTTGCTGACAATTTGCCTGACATTTACGCAAAGTGACATTTGTTCAAAAAGCGTAGAGCTCGAAAAATTTGCAACAAACCAAAAAAAACATCATCCAAAAAAAATTTTTTTTTTTACCAACAACTGCGATAAGAAACAAAAAAACGAAGTGAAAATATAAGCGCTATGTGAACATTTGAACCTGTGTACAGTGGTATTGATTAGTCATAACATTGTTGATAAAATATCGGTACATATATTTGGCAATTTATCTGATTATTTGGAGCGTCAAATTAAAAAGCATCAACCAGAATAAAAATAAATAATTTTTATATAATTTTTTCATAGAGTCGATTTCTACAAACGGCACTTTTCGAGATATTTTTAGCTAAATCATCAAAAAGTTATTTTTGTCAGCAAGTGCTCATATTTCAGATAGCTAACGTCTAAAACAATTTTGCAATTTTTCCGGTTAGCGCGACTGTAGTCCAGGGGGTCTACTCCGTATTTCGTTTCGAAAGTCTTTTCTATTCGGAAGTGCTTTTCGACCCGAATGTAAAAGGGCATTCTGCAGTATTTTTGGGAAGAAACAATTGTGTCATATATTCTCAAATATTCGCTACTAATTAATTTTCATAAGAACGTCAAAAAAAAACTAATAACAAAAACATTTATTTGGAATTCGAAAATATATATGAAGAACTTAATAATATTTGACAAAATTAATATTAATTATCGAAATGTACTCTGTCGCACTTAAGTTTCATGATTTTGATAATATGAAAAGAGCCGAGCAGCACAGGATTACAAGGGAAAAGTAAAACATAAATTCAACTCAAATTGTTTCCGCTTGGTGCACATATTTCTTTCTGCACATTAAAATTTTACAAAAAATCAATTGAATTGATCTAGTTTATTTGTCTAAAATTACATTTTTTATGCGCTTAAACTTTATCACGGTGTCTCACTATCGAATAACAATTTCACTTTTCAAATAATTTTGAAATTAGCATTTGAGTTGCCGATTGCCAATATTTCACATCCGGAATTGAATTTCGAAACAGCATTCCGTTTTTCGAATCACTGAGTTACAATTTTCCGTTTGCGAATTATTTGACTTTCGGAGCGAAAAAAAGAGTAGACCTTACAGATAGGCATTTTACTAAAACATAGGGGAGACTGGTTACACTTAGCTAATCTTTTCGGTCATTATTTAAAAAATAGTCGATACATTTATTGGACACCTTATTGAGTAGGCAAAAATTTAATAAGTAAGGACTCAAAGAGAAAGTGTACTGTCATGCCTGAACCGGGAATCGAACCCGGAACCTCTGGATTATAAGCGCAGTGCAATACCACTGCGCCACAAGACGGGCAAAGCACCTAGTACATTTATTTTCAGTTAGAATCTTTAAGTGTCCATACGATGATCCAGAAAATAATTCTTAATTTCCGATCATGCTGCTTTATATTATGTTGAAATAGCTAAAAGTTTTAATACGAAACTCTATATGTGTTTAACCGATTTGAGTTGTAATTTTCGATAGAATGAACAAAAACTTGGAAAAATTACGAATCCTTGAAGTGCATTTATATATAGTTTCCAAAGCCAATTTCATGGCATTAGATTGGACTTTTAGGCATAAAGTTTATTTTCTTCTTTACAACAATGTATGAGCAAGAGATAAACTCGTATTGGACTAAATATATACTACATATATATATATATATATATGTGTATATGCATTTCAAAGTCAAAGATATAAGGAAACCTCGTGTTTGGGTATATTAGTGATCAACATTTTCTAATAGAATTGCTTTGATCGAACTTTTTTGATGGGAGAAAAGCAACTTTTTAATTTAAATCTCTTGAGTCCTATTCAATCAGCGATTTTCAACCTTCGTCATGTCTTTATTTTTCCACTATCATACAGAATGTTAAGTAACATACGATTAACATTATGCGTAAGAAATGACATCTATTTAAAAGAGAAATTTCCGTAGCTCATATCTCATTTTCTATACTCGTAATTTGGGAGCAAAAACATTATTTTAACATCGGTGCCGATATCATAATATATCATAAATTATCGACAGAGATGGAACTCAATTTTTTTTTTTTTTTTGTGTTTTTTTTTCGAAGTAAGTAGCTTGTGATCTTACAAAATGAATGTATGAAGTAGAGTAAAAGATTTTCATGTTGTGCAGTTATTTGTCATCCAATATAAAAAATATATAAAAAAATAAAATATCAAGAGTCAGAGATTCCAACTTTAATAATTTTATACCTACTTACTACTAAAAAAACCTTACTGAAATGGAATCTGCAAATTAAAGTTAATTTTTTTCTTTTTGTTCATTTTGCTTTCTTTTTAATTTATTTTTTATACTTTTTTTATTTTTTATACATGTTTTATTTTCAATATTCATCCTTTGTAGCTGTCATCCCCAGCTGTCTAGCTGTCAACACAGCATAGCACACCGGTTTTCTATTTTCATTCATATGTTCATTTTTAAGCTACATTCGGTCACTTGTCATCACTAGCGTAGCAAGGGTGTTGAAATGGGCCTCTACCCCACCCTCTCCGATTACTTTAAAAAAAAGTCTCAAATATTTAATGTTAGGAATTGCATTTATATTGCACATGGAAGCCTCCTTAGATGTTGCCGAATCAGGCCCCAAAAGGTGTAGCTACGCTACTTTTCATGAATGATTCCGTCATTCATTTTTCCTACACCGAAAAACTTTGTTAACTTTTTTTAATTTTGATATTAAAGGTAAATGTTTTTACCTATGTACGTATAATTATACCATTTTTAGTTTTTTGAGTGAGAATCATTTGCTTGAAATTCGATGTCTTTGATGTAAATCGACTTAAAATAATTCGTGTTAAAATACTTTGAGCTCTGGTAAACATGGATTTTAGCAAAAAAAATCCGTGTTTTTTTTTTCCTTTAGTCACAATTTTACCAATTTCTTTCTTCTGTGATATGTAACATTTGTCGTTTCTCTGTTTTTAGTTAGATATTTCTTCGTTTAAAATAATTTGGTAAACATTTCTGTTTTTGTTTGTGTGTCTTGAATATTTTTGAAAGTAGCAGAGCAGTGTTATTAAACTGATATTTATTTCTCCACTTAAATTAATTTTCTCCGTGTAATAAATTTTAATTTTACAGCAAATAAGTGAAAAACCACAGCAACAAAATAGAACCGTAAAAATCACCGGAATTTGGACTAAGACACAATGAATAGTCTTACTGGTTTCCTCGTTGTATTCAATGTGTTACTGACGTTGACTTGCATTCAAGCGCAACAGCCAAGACGAGATGCAGAGGTGAGTCGGATTTACCATCCCCTTTAAGCAAAACAGACTTCCTTTTGCTTCTCAGTTTGCGCCCAATTTATTTTCTCTTTTTAATCACAGTACCCGCCACCAGCTATACTAAAAATGGCCAAACCTTTTCATGATTCTTGTGTTGAGAAAACTGGCGTAACAGAAGGTGAAGAGTTTTTGCCTTAAATTTTTTTTCTTTCTTTTCATTGAATTATTGCCCAAACTGTGTCTACCATCTTTTGTATTGCAAACATTTTCTTTTTTTTTTTGACCAGCTGCCATAAAAGAGTTTAGCGATGGTGATATACATGAGGATGAAGCTCTGAAATGTTATATGAATTGTCTCTTTCATGAAATCGATGTTGTTGATGATAATGGTGATGTTCATTTGGAAAAGTTATTCAACACAGTACCAGGGAAGTTACGTGATTTGTTAATGAACATGTCCAAGGATTGCATACATCCAGAGGGTGACACGTTGTGTCACAAAGCTTGGTGGTTCCATCAGTGCTGGAAAAAAGCTGATCCTGTGGTAAATCAAAAGAAATTATTATAATGAAATTAAACATTTATTTTTGACTTTTTGTTTTTGAAAACAGCACTACTTTTTACCCTAAATGGCATCTTGATGTATTTTTCTGATACCTTGTCCTGATAATGACTAAACTTTTATCTTATTAGATTTTTATAAATGAATTATTAGTTTTTTAGTGCTTTTATGTTTTACAAGTTTTTTAAGTTTATTAAAGCATTGCAAAATCATACTTTGTTTTAATGAGAATAGTTTATTTAAATGGAAAACCCAATAACAAAAGGTAATTTTAAGACAAGTGGTAAGTTTAGTTCGGCAGGAGTATATTATTTTTTATTAACATTAATCAATTTAAATAAATGGAAATGTAAACCTGCCTCTTAACAAATAAGAAACATACATATGAAGTAAATACAAATTAATGGAATTGCATTTTCATTTATCCTCTCCAGTTTCCATGAATTTTTTTTTTTCTGGTTTAATATTGATAGGATATTATTGCTCGATAACTTTGGCAAAATTGCTTGTGCTATATCTTAAAATCGATTAATTAGATTTTACTCAGACCTTAAAATGCATTAAGAACTTCTTAAATGTTACCACATCCCTAATAGGTTAGGATAAATGATCCTTTTATTTTAATAAATGTTGCTATATATATAACATCGCTCATAAGGATATGAAACTGTAGATAAAATACTACTAAATACTATTTTTGATCAAAAAGAGATCAAGGCTTAAGGTAATCCCTGAAAAAACTTGTTATATTCTCTATGTTGCCATGCCCATAGTGTGTCTAATTTTGGAAAAATACCTGGTCTTTTTTAAGTGGGTTTTTTGATGCTCACAGGCTTATGGTTGAGAGAGCTATTTGCATTATTTCACTCATCGTTTTTAAATATTTAACCGATATAAGAAGTGCAATATCATCGGCGTAAGCTACTACCTTTACACCCTGTTGCTTCAGTATATGGAATAATCGAATTACGGAAAGTATTCGCAAGAGAGCTGATAGTAACCCTCTTTGGGTCTTAGCTCTTGTTGCAATTTTAACAGTACTTGTGTGGCCCGATTCTGCCATCACTGTTCGACGACTTAGGAGTCTAGGAGTTTCGAATATGTTGATTAATCCGACGTTTTTCCTATGTTTGTTACGTTGCTGAAAGAACCATAAAGTCTAAGTGACATAGAGTTTAAGAACCCAGTGTGCAAAACGGATTCGTTTCGAATTCGAGATGGACCCGCTTCCTCGTATAATGTGGAATCATCTCGAACTCGGAACGGACTTGGTTTCGGACTCATTTTTTTTTAAATAAAACGGATTCGGGATTGATTCGATTTTTTAAGTAATATGAATTGGAGACGGACTTTTTTTAAATAAAACGGATTCGAAACGGACTCGTTTTTTTTTTTTTAATAAAACAGAATCGAAACGAACTTACAAGGTAGTATACATATATTAAAAATATGGTAAAATATAAGTATGGCAAATTTTCGACTTAGTCTACTCTATTAGTTTGAGTACTATTGCTTAAATTAGAACTAATTATAGAAGTATGATTAGTAGGGAAAACGGTTTTGCTTATTTAAAAAAAATGATGAGACTTTAATTACACTTTTTCACATCGATAATACCAAATGTCTTTGTTTGAACTTCTTCAGCAGCCCAGCAGTTGTTTTGTCCACCTTTTAATTCTTTGACCTTAGCCATATTTGCACATCATGGCCTTGTATGCTATGTTAAATGAGCAGCAATATTGTGTTTGCTTATGTCTTTGTGTGCAAAAGGGTTGGCCTTTAAAATGCATTTTTCTCTATAGGATGCTCAAAAACTGTTAAACCATGCCGCATTGCTTATGATAATTGAAAATTCGATGAAAATGCTACAAGAACTTAAACTATTTTTTCATAATTTTATATTCAATTTTTGATGCTGCTATTGTTGTTCTTCGTACATAATCATATAATTTAAAATTTTAATGGCTCAGAACTAAAACGATTGTTGGAAACGAGGAAACCCACAAATGATTTTTTTGCTTATTTATGTGGGTTTCAGGTGGGAGCAAAAACTGTCCCTTTTGTATATTAAATATCTCTTATTTAAAGAGTCATACTTAGTTCAACAAGCTTCTTAAAACACAATGGCCAAAAAACATACATAAGAAGTTCCAGAGCCAACCTTTTTATTGATGTAATTAATTTTCAAATACAGTGAGGTACGGGCTAAAAACTTACTTTTACTTACTTTTCTGGATATTGAAACAATTTTTTGGATGCAGAGCTAAAGTATTCTTTAAATGATCACCCTGTTAAGCATGTGTTGACAAACGAACTATGTTCATACACATTGAATGACGTGAATTCATACATACATACATGTTCAGTTAATATAAATGAGGCCACTTTTAACTCTTTTAAAAAAAGCTTTCAAAAGGAAGTACTAGCAGGAATTACAAGGGAAAAAAGGCACATCTCGGTGTTGCAAGACTGACACCAGTCTCTCAGCTGCCTTGATGTTTGCTTAAAAATTTTGACTTTGAAATTGGAGATATTGAGACGTGTATTTTAATAAATATCGTCCATGGGAAAGCATCTTGCCATTCAATTTTTCCAAAAGATTTTGGCATATTCTTATCGCAAAATACGTACTGAGGAATTTCGTTAACTAAATTCTTTCTAAAGCAATTATATTTTGAAGTTTCTAAAAATGTTCGATAAGTATATCAAAAAACAAGCCGCTAGCTATGTTCATACGATTTAACGATAATTTTTTTCTAATTCGTAGAAAAGCAGTACTTTAAATACAATATAACATATCTGAGGTAATCAAAAGAATTACAAAAATGTCGTTTAAATATAGTTGATTCTCTTTGATTGAGAAGCCACATGCTTACCCACTCAATCATTGATTTAACTGTATAAAAAAGTAAATTAAATTTTAATAATTTTTTGTATTTAACTACTTTTCTTATTTAATTGAATTTTAATCAAATTTACAGTCAGTTTCAGTAACCGATATTCATGTGAAATTTCACAAATCGGTTAATGCTTTTTTAAACAAACATGACAAAGATAACAAATGGAACAATTTAACCTGGTAATTGGTATGTTTCGGCTATTACCACAGATATACACATTTTCATATGTATATTATGGTGTTTTTTTTCAAATTTTAGGACAGGGATTTTGTTTATTTTTTCCTATATTTTAGCTTGAGGAATAAAAATAATTGTCCCAAGATTTGAGCTTCGTAGCTCAAACCTGAAAACTGCGCAAACAGAGTTTATGTCCAATTCCGTTGAAACTTAACGAAAAAACCGACTTACTAAAGCGTAGAAAAAGTCTTCCTAAGGTGCCAAGATATAGCTTTTTGGGTTTTTTAGTTAAATGGAGGTCGCCACCCACTGTTGTACAGCCACGCCCACATTTTTGGTGCGACTAAAAATGCGGAAAAAATACACCCAAAGGAGGTATTTTTATTTTTTTTTTAAACTTGCTATGATGTAGCTTTATTAATTCGAATTTCGGGCTTCCGCCACTTATTTTTCGAATAATTTTTGGACGTATTCTTCCGGTTGTAGAAATTCTTAATTTGTTTTAGTCAACTGAATATTATATTTTACTGTTTTTTCGAATAACTTCTACATTTTTTGTTCAATTTCCGCAAAATTATACTTAAAATATTTGCAAAAGAATAGTCTTTCATTTGTAATCTTAAAAATGTGAAAAAGAAAGATTTTTTCATTCAAATGGAGCAATTAAAATTTTGTGATTTTTAAAAAAGACCAAATAAGTCAGTTTTTTGAACTTTGAGCGCTTGTAACTCCATCAAATCTTATCCGATTAATACAAACGGTATGTTGTTAGAATACAAATATATTTTGAATGCTGAAAAACGTTTTTGAGTCAAAAAAATATTCATGGAGATATGGCCAAATAAATGAAAAATGTGGAAAAAAATAAGTTTTTCGGGGTTCTCTCGAAATCGATTCTTAAGAAAAAAAAATTATTGGCATTTTTGGAATTTACGCCCCAAAATTTATAGAAAAAAGTCTGTGAGGAACCAAATCTCGAGATGAACCCCAAATTTGTAAATTAGTGTGGAATATGCGTGCAAATAAGACGTGCCGCACTACATAAATTAATTTCTTTCTAATATTAATAATAGTTTGCCCATTAAAAAAAAATACGTTTTCGATAGGAAATTTTACGTAAAATTAAAAATTTGATACAGGGTAGGGGAAATTATTATTAAAAATTTTAATTGCTTATAACAATAATAGTAATTAAAGTTCGTTTTCTTAGCTTTAAAATAAAAATAAAATCAATTTTCTAGCTTTAACAGAACCGGAGTTATGAATTTTTGAAAGTGAGCCTCCATGCCAAAAATCACGAAATTCTCTTCTTTTAAATTTGCTCTACCTACATATTTCGTAAAAAAAAAAATGTTTCAAAAAAATCCTCGAACATTTGTCTCTTCTTTTTCGATACAGAGCCCATAAAAAAAATTTCAGCCAGATCAAAAATGTGTCGGTCAATTTTCGTCAAAATTCGTTCGGTTGGTAAAAGAACGTCCCATATGTGAGGTATTTTCTATTAAGATTTAATTGCGGTATTTCTAACCGTGTACAATTTGATTCATTAAGTTTTATAGTTCCTTTCAGAGATTGAACTTATCAAAGTTAGTGGAAAAATGTTGCTTACAAAACAATTTTATACCTGAAACAAAAGTAGCAAGGCTTAAGTTGACGATAGCATGTCTTTACTTTGCTGTTACCACTAGGGCAAGGTTACAATTTTATGAAGGCACAAATTTTAATTATAGTTGCAAGTCAAAGCTGCTGCTGATGCTTGCAGTTAAATTCTATTATTAAACACTATTTTACAACAACATTAACCTTGTCAGGCTTTCTGCCTTTTTCTTTTCACTACACAGTTTTGTTTTTGTATGCCATTAAAAATTAATTTGCAACACAATGCCATTAGTAATTTTTTGTTTTTGTTGGCTCCAGGTAGGAAGCTAGTGTTGCATGTCAAAGGAATGACATAAATAACATAGCAAGAACAGCAACAACAATATTAAAAATAATAGCAGCAAAAAGTCAATATAATAATTAAAGTCACAAAATCGCAGTGGCAACATCGTGCAATTGTCACCCTATTTACTCCCTTATTTCTAGAGCGAAGATAGAATCCCTCTAATGGAAATTATGTAAATAACTAGGGCTGCCAATCCTTGTCAAGAAGGTTAATTTGCACATAAATTTAAGTTAAATATTAATTTAAGATATTTCCATAGAATATTTTGAATAGTCTGATCGAAGGCCTGTCTCAGTCTAGTATAGTTTTTTTTTTTTCATAAATATCATTTTTTTTTTTTGTAAGCGGAATACATAGCATTTGAAAGGTTCTTAAAGTTCGAAGTATTTTGAGTTGTCATATTCAGTATTAACTTTAAGCATTGAAGCTGTTTTCCCCATCTAACAGAATTAGAAAATTGTGCGCAAAGCAATTTTTCTGTAGAACCAAGAGTTTTGTATGTAGTAAAAAATTGATACTAAAAAACTTCGTAGTCGATGAAAAGCTAAACCAAAAAATAAATACTGCGAGAAGCTTGGAAAAAAGTTGGGAAAATAACGACAGTCATAAGTATGCATAACAAGTACATACATATATAGTGTGGGCCATGAGGACAGTAAGTAAACAATTATTGCTAAGAAGTTATTTCGATATTTCTATTGAATAACGCTTATTGATCGATTTCAAATTCATAACACAGTAATAGCATAACTGACACCATTTTCAAAGAAAAAAACGGCCAATAATTCTGATGATTTCTGGTCTGCTCCTGACCTAGTTTCTTGGAACTTGTGCACCACTTTCAAAATTGTACACTTACTAGATTTTAACACCAAAAATATCACCATTAAAATATCTTTTTGTTAGTGTTTTGGAACAGATCATAATTTAATAATATTAATATTAATAATAATAATATTTTTTACTGACAATACTGAACAGGAGGCTCAGTAAAAATAATCGTTTTCAAAATAAGCTACGATAATTTTAACAGATTGTGCTACCGAGTATCCATCTATGGCTAAAAATGTTAATGGCTGATTTTAATGAGAGACAATTTTTTTGATACTGAGATTTTATACGTCAATCTCGTGGTGAAATATCCATTATATATAAGGCGTGTAAGTACGTAAGTTCAACATTACCCTTCGTTCGAACCAGACCGTAATAGTGCTGGGCTTGATGTGAACGAAAAATTTTTCAGGGGAAATAACTAATCTTTCTCAAGGTAGCTACTATGGCTCCCGGGTACTATTTGATTTGAAAAATTCACTTTCAAAACACATTTTCCTGCCTACATCTTAGTTACATTATGAAGCAAATGACTCTTCAGTAAACCTTTAGAGGCTGTAGTAGGATTGGTTCTATTGCTCCTGTTATAACTAGACCTGCAATTATACTTTAGTCAGCCAAACTATAGCGGATTTTTGCAAAATCTTAAGCCACCAAGTGAGTGATGCTTAATCTATGATGAGTCAAACCATTCAATTATTTAACTTATACTAATTTTCCATAACTTTATTAAGAGCTCTAATATTAAGGCCTAAACAAAAGTTTTGTAACCATTTTTTCAATTTATATATGGGACGTTCCATGTCAACTGGGACAGTGGTTTGCCCAAAATTGAGCGCAGCGGAAAAACGTTTTCAATGTGTCAAAATGTTCGTATGCTCAAGAGTTTTCATATGAGAACGGGTTTTTTCGAATTTTTTTTTTAAGAAATAGCGACCATAAAACGGCACCTACATATGGATATCTATGTATAAATAGGCAATTGGTAAACAGCCATAATCATAATCGTTTAATTTTTTTATTTTGTAAGAAGGCTGTGACGAGAGGGAGTGCAGTGTATACGTTTTTTTTTTCAATAGTATATGGTGCCACGCCCATAACGGAAATACGTGCCACGGCTAAGCTAATGGACCGATTTTAATAAAATTTGGTTTGGAGATAGATTGAACCATAAGAAAAGTATTAGAAGCTCTGAGTTCTTAAATGGGGCGTGGCATCACCCTTAATGGGAAAAAAAGCTGTTTCGGCTGAACCACGTCTTAGATTTTAATAAAATTTGGTATGGAACTAGATTGAATCCTGAGAAAAGATATTCCTTTTGATTGGGCGGTGTCACGCCTCTAACAAGAAAAAATGCTTTCGTCCATATATTTAATTATATTTGGGCTCAGGCTTCCCAAATAAACGGTTAGAGTTATTAGAGTTGTGAATTCAAAGTAACTTTCTTTCCAATAATTTATATTTCATCTGTGTCATTTTTTTAATGCTCTACAGTGTTATTTATACAATGATTTTATAAAAAGTACCTATAAAATGTTATCTATATCTATATTTTTTTTAAGAATTGAACTGGGCTAATTTTTTGATGATATGACCTTGCTCTCGAGATGTGCTCTAATAAAATTCAATTTTAATTTTAAATTTTCTTTTTAGCAAGTTATTGCTACATATATAAATATCAGATATCTGTTTTCCTTAACTTATTACCGCTTCAGCCAAACCGTACTCAGTTCGAGTTTCTGAACACTGTTTTTATATATTTATATTTCTTTTGCTTCCCAAATGAAAAAGTTCTGGATCAGCTTCCCTAAAACAAAAGCTTTGTCTCTTGAAATGTGTACAAAAATTTCTAATATTTTTTTGTCAAGATTCTAATGTATCGGGAAATTCTAAAATGTTTGTGACCCTAATGAAAGTTCATTGCTGTTGCTTATTTTTTTATGAACGCCTCTACATTTTGTGCGTCCCTTTTTTTCGTGAAAATGTTACGTTATATTTTCATATTAATTTTAATTTCACTATTTTATTTCTACCCATCTCCCACGCTCTCTCCTTCTTTATTGTATCCTTTTTTGTTTGCGTTCAGTTATATGAATGACCACTTGTTGCTGTAACAATTACAGGTTCTATTTAAGCTTCAACTCCCTAAAGGTGTCAATTTTATTATAATTTCCCCACTGTATCGTATACCATTGAGTGCGACGGATCATTTGTAGCCAGTTTGATTGACAAATTACCACTTGCGCCCCTTAATTGTATACATGATTTTTATTAATTTTTGTATACATTCATTCTATAAAGTAATATGGTGTTACTTAATACGATGTTGTAAAATGCTATTGTTATTTATTCGCTTTAATTGATTTCAATTCTTTTGACATACTAATTAGTGGTTTAGTTAGCATCAAATGCGTCAGTGAGCTGCGCTTAGGCAGTGCAACCCTTCTTAAACCTATAATTAAGTAGCATTTAATATGTGAGTGCTCGTATGCTAAATGAAACCTAAGCCGTCTTACCACTAAACACTTCTTTTTAAATTTAATTGGAGTTTGGAGATCTCTACTTAATTCAAAAAACAATTGTATTGTTGAAATATCTAATGAAATTTAGCTCCATTTAATATTTCTATTAATTCAAATATAAAATTTTCTATTTTATCTAGATTTCAATATTAAATAAATGAAAAACTATAACAGAAACCCATTTCGATTGGAAATTTTCGCTAAAAATTTTTTGAATTTCATGGAAATTGAAAACATCTAACATCTGAACTAAAATTAAACAGTAGATAATATCATCATAAAATTTGTTTAGCGGCAATAGGATTTTAAGTCAATTAACTCTAAGTTACACTAATTGCTAAGTTGAAAAAGTGATTTACTACCTATAAGTTTTTAGTGATATATACATAATTTTCACTGCCACTAAATACTTAGAACTACATAATCACTGATAACAGCAGCACCCGTTTCACACTTAAAATATAGTTGAAGTCGTTCATCTTTTGTTGTTGCGAAATTAGAAGTTGTGCTTCTTCTGACACGCCGGTTTTACCGATTTCGCTTATTTTTAACTTAACAGCAGAAGTTATCATGCAAAATCTTAGTATATTTGCTTTTTTGTATATTAGATATGAAAAATCTCGCAACTTTTTGGGAGTAACGACGGTCCTTGAGATTTTAAAGACTAAAAGCTTTTTTAGTGTTTCTATCAGAGCCTTCATTTTACTCATGTAAAAATTCCAAAAGCCATTTTCAAGAAAAATATTTTTTTTTTTGTTGTAAGATGACAACATTTACTCCCTCTTGTGTCTTTTATCTCCTTACGGAGCATAGCGCTGGTACGAAACTCTTGCAACGTTCAACGATCAGTAGTAACTGCCTTTAATTCTCCAATAATTTTGGAAGATATACCTACTTCAGTATATCCTACTTCAGCGAATATTTCTCCCTGACAAAGACAGCCGCCTTTTTTACTACCCTGAGGACTTCACTCCAATAGGTGGTTTCTGCAACATGACCTCTTTTTGTCATTTGATTTGTAGTAAAAACCGGATCTTGACAGCAAATCGATATTGGAAATGGTCCTAAGCCACCTAATTATCAGAGCTCGGTGAAGACAATTCTTGGTGAATACTTTTTAATTCTAAAGTAGAGTACTGTGAGTACTGTGAGTACTGTTGATTAACGATATCTACGCAATCAATCCCATGCATTTTTAACTCAAGTAATAGCGACAGTCTTAAGATTTACACTAAATGTAATATCTATACTACATATAATTTCCTAGATAGATATGAGGAGTTTGCCGGAGAATCTCTGCTGACAACTCTTATCATAACTTTAGTCACAGTTAACTTTCTGTCTCTTGAGTTTCTTTTAATCGATATCTTCAAAAGATTTGAAGAAGTGACATGCGAAAACCTGAAAGTGTCTGTTTACTAAGATAAGACATTCGCAAAGATAATAGGACAAAGGTTTGTCTTTGTCAGAATCCTGTTCACTTCTACAAGGATTTTCTATATTAATAGCAGCAAGTCTTATGGCGTGTTGTCCGCAATTAAGATTCTAAATCAGCGGTGGGCACAAAAATCTAGCAAAAGAGCAAAACAACAACATCAAGCAACAACAAACGAAATTTTAAAGTTTTTTTTACTTTCATTTCCAAAATTGCCATTAGCACAAAAAAAACCAAATTACACTACAAACAAAAACAATTGCTACATTCGTTGAAACACATTGCGGCGCCGTCGCTAATGCCTTTATGTTTTGTTTTTGTTTTCATTTGAACTCAAGTAAACGCTGCGCCTCGATAGCGTTGAAATTCTGCGAATTTTGCGCCTCGATAGCGTTGAAATTCTGCGAATTTTTTTTCGCTTGCTTGTGCGTCGAATAACGGTTAGAGCAATGTGAGCAAATAGAGCCACTAAGTGCCCTTCACTGTTCAAAATATTTGATTGACTAATGAAATCGTTTCTCTCTTTTTTGTATTTCTTAATTGAATAAGACAACTCCAAATAATTATACGTCTACTTTTTTCATCATTTAATTATTTTTAATTGTTTCCAAAGTGTTATTTCTATTATTCAGCATTTTCTCATAGCCGCATTGCATTATTTTGCTAACAGATACATATGAATGCATACGTATGAGTAACCTTTTTATCATTTTAACATTTTATTTTATGGTATAAAAATGATTGAAATTTACAATTTCAATAAGAATTCATTTTCGTGCACGGTGCAACATCGCACTCGCGTAGTTTATTACCCATCATACTTTGATTTTTATTTCGCTTGTCTTAAATTGTTTTTTCCTTCACAATTTTTAATATTTCTCCAAAGGATAATATCTCAATATCCTTGCAGTTATCTATTTGCCGTGTACTTTGACGTGTACGAGACGTGTGTATTTTCATTTATTTTTTGGTACATCATTTTTGTACGCGCGCTTTTCCTTTCTCTTTCTTTTATTGTTTTCATTTTATGTGATCCTTGTACACGCTTTCACAAAAACAACAACAGCCAGCAATTTATACTGTCAAAAAGTATATTTTTTCCAATAACTTTGACCTCAACGTTGTATTGCTGATGACAAAGTCCATTGACAGCAGTTGCAGTAATATTAACAGCAGTAGCAGCAGCAGCATAAACATGAAGTTTTTCACATTACACGCTGTAGTTTTGTTGGCAACAACATTTTTGCTGGCTGGTGGTAGTGTTGGTGTCCTTGGACAAAAAGTTGATCCGCGGCGTGATGATACGGTATGTATGTGTGTGTTGACTTTTGTATGTGTATGACTAAAGGATTGAGGTAAATATGGCAACAAGGATCTAACGACTGAGTCGGGACTTTGCAAGTGATATAGTTTTGCAATAAGTTATTCTACGTAGATGTTCTTTTAAACATTTTTATGTCAATTTTGTTGCTCACGGATTTTGTGTCATGAAATTTAAAAATTTCACGTAGGGAGGTTTTTTTAAGTGTAATATATTTAAATTTAAGTAAAAAAATTTCAAAAAATTAAACAAATTATTGATTTCGATATTTGAGAACTTATTAAATTTCTAAAATTTGCAAGGGTTTTTCGAGCATAAATTTTTCCATGTTTCTAAAAAAAAATCACTACTCAGTAGAATTGATATCTTGATCTTGACAGAAGCTTGAGGTATTAGCTTTTTTACTATATTGTTTTTTTTTTTTTTTTTTGCTGAGCATAAAATGTCCTAGCAGTAATAGCGAAAATATATGCCAACATTTCTATGAGTTCCTTAAACTGAAATTTCCTTAAATTCTTATCTTCTTTGCAGTGGCCTCCACCTCAGCTACTTAAGGCACTTCAACCGGTGCATGATAAATGTGTGCAGAAAACTGGTGTAACCGAAGGTGCACTTTTATTACTAAGCTACCCTTAAGAGTAAAATTTTAATGTTTAATAATTTTCCACCTTCATCTCTTGTCAATTAGCTGCCATTAAGGAGTTCAGCGACGGTGATGTTCATGAGGATGAAGCACTTAAGTGCTATATGTACTGCGTGTTCGATGAAACCGATGTGTTGCATGAAGATGGTGAAGTGCATCTAGAGAAACTGCATGACATGTTGCCTGCTTCCATGCATGACATTGCTTTGCACATGGGTAAGCGCTGTCTCTATCCAAAAGGCGATACAAAGTGTGAGCGTGCGTTCTGGTTGCATAAATGCTGGAAGGAGGCAGACCCCAAGGTACGGTTTCAATAAGCCCATTTAAAATGAGAGCTCATTTTATAATTTTATTAAATTATTCGCAGCACTACTTCCTGATTTAAAAACGCATCCATTAAGTTTTAATTGAACCATGATGATACCCGGATGTATATGTTGGCCAATGCCCGGTCAATATTTTATTATTTTAACTGTAGTCATCTTTCAATTATTTTTTTTATTTTCAAATAAAAGTAGTTTTTGAGCATTAACAATTTGCCATGTTTAAATGTATTGGAGCTTTTTTTTTTTTTTGATGAAAAACATATCCCCTTAAAACTTCTAGTGAAAACGGAAAAAATATTCAATAAATTTTGTTTGTGGTAATGGAATCTGAATTACACAAATTAACCTTTTCTAAGGAAGGGCACTCAAATAACAATAACAAATAATCATGCGAGCATATTTTTATATTCTATACCGAAATATCAATCCGTGTCTATTCATTTTCAAGCTATAAGTCTCATTAAAGAACTTTTGTGTCACTTTTATCTATGGTACGTTCTTCTGTTTCGTTCTCACGCTGAACGAGTAAATTCTCACTTTGTTAATTGACAACACCGCAAAAGCATAAATTTTACTGACTTTTCTTTACTTGCGGCATTTTGTATGCTGCTAGAGCTTCAGCTACCACTACTCTACCGTACTAAACGAAAAAGACGTATCTCAAAAAAAAAAATATCCGAGATTGCTATGGCATCAGTTAGCTTAAGAAATTACGCGTCTAATGAAATGCTCCAAATGCAGGTATCTTAGTTCAATCATATAAAAAATGTACTAAAAAAATTTCCTCTATCTCAATTTAATCACAACATACTAAGCGAATTAGACGTATCTCAAAAATACGAAGGAAAAATATTACTATATTCGTATACGAATAAAAAAATTAAAAAAATTAACGGGAACTAAACGCAAAGCTTCCTTGACTGGATCACGTTGTCATTGTCGTTGCAAGTTCTTGTCATTACTTGTTTGTTTTCGTTTCGAAAAGAACGCAAAACCATGTTCGTTTGGAGAAAACTCCCTTCTTTTAAGGCTTGAGATTTCATAAGTAACAATCATGTATGTTTAATTTTTTAAATCTTTATTTTAGTATATATAGTATAGTTTCTAAAAATATAATTTGATTTTAGTTTTTATTAAATATTATCTGTATTTTATAAGATAGAAAGTATTATATCTTTTGTATGAAAGTTTATATGGCAAGATTAAAGTAAAAAGACGTATCTACATTTTTAAAGCTATAAATACTAAGCGAAAAAGACGTATCTCATGAAAAGCGTATGAACGCAGAGAATTTCGATATTTTGAGTAAGTCATAAATAAATAACCTTAAAATGATATTTAAGTTGCCATAAATAAGTTAAAAAATTCGTAGAGAAAGTAAGAATAAAACGACATTTACAAAATATCAATTATCTCGAAACGAAATTTTTTGCGATACGTCTTTTTCGCTTAGTACGGCAGTACTGTCGTTTTCCATTTTTTCAACAAATTAACCGTTTTAGTCTCGCTTGGTTTATTGTTAATTGACAACTACTGCTGTTATGACAAGCATGTCGTTATGCAGTTAGTAGTTTGGCTTTGTGAGTGCCTTTTGTCGGCATCAATGCATGTGTAATTTTAGATGCTTGATTTTTGCATGAAAACTTGAAACAACAACATTGTCCACCAAAAATATTGACATGTCTATGTGGCTTTAGGTATATTTATTTTATGGTATGCATGTTACACTCAAACATAGAATTGCTAGTTCCCAGCAAACATTTGGAAAATTTGTAATCTTCCAATTTTATGACCTCCTCAACTTAGTATCATGGATTCTGAAACGATGGATTTAAATAACTCTCTATACCGGTAATTTCACCTTAATTGAATTGTTTTCAAACGTAATAGTTTGGTAACTTATTAAGAAAAGTAACAGCCTTTGCTGCATGTCCTGTATTTACACTAGTAACTCATTTTAAAACATAGCTGTGGAATTAAGGCTAGATCTAAGCACTTTAAGGCACTGTTTTTCAGTTCATAAGCTTGTCAAAAGTAATAAAACTAAGTATATGTACCTTAATATACATATCAGGCAAATATCGTCACTCTTAAAATTTCATATTTCACTGTTCAGGATGTGAGCAATATTTTGTCGATAGGGATACTTGTAGCTCTTACGATACGTCACCAAATTGTTTTAAGCAAAATTTGTGCTCTGTTAATTGCTTTTCCATTAGCTGGGTAAAATCTTTTAAGTATCTAGGTCTGATATTAGATTGGAAAATGTGTTGGAGCGATCACACAAACTCCTTAATAAAATTTATCGTTTAAAAAAATTGTGCAATCAAAATTTGTTAACTGGCATCTACTATGGCCAAGTATACTGGGGAAGCCTTTTTTGGAACAAATTAAATTCATTGCTGAACAACCAAAAACACGATATTCGCAGTATATGTATGTAGCAAAGGTCACCTTGAAAGAAATTTTCCATTGTTCCGAACTTTACATATGCTTCATTTGAAACATTTATTCACATTATTTTGAAGTATAAAAGTGTTTTTTATCAGAAGCTGCTATTAAGTTGATAGAATCCACTCTGTCTATGAATTAGTGCTTCACCGATACGAGAACGATACGATAATTCAAAAATTATTGTATCGTGCTAGCAGTAGCGCCAAGCTTATCGTCTCGTTATCGTACGAGACATTTTTGATCTGTATCATTATCGTCTCGTTCTCGTTTCGTTACCGCTAATATTTCTCGGTTATTCTCGTTTACTAAGTTGACCAATGGCTGAACCCGTGCACTGCATTTTGTTCCACCCCACCTAAATTTTACGCAGTCTTTACTCCAGATTATTGGGTCTATGTACCGATAACGAGTACGATATTTATCGGTTCTCGGTGAAGCACCACTATGAACTGAGGAACAATGGTCGGAACCTTATCTTTTTGCCTACTCACACCTCACAGCTTTTTTGAAGTGAAACTTCTTTAGCAACGGTGTGATTTGAAATCAGGTGTGTATACTGAAACGACAATATTTTTTAGCCGTACTTTCACTTAGTATAGTTATTTCATCAAAGGTAAGGCTTAGTTGACGGGATCTAGAATAGCTACAGTATTAAAAGATATATCTAATTAGTACCCGATAATTATCAGCTTCAAGATCGGTGGACTAAAAGCTGAGACATATGCGTGGAAATATTTCCTATTTTTTTCCCAACTTATTCAAGCATTGCACTGATCAACTGCAAAAGCCTTGTTGTAGTGAGGAGAAAAAGAAACTTTTCCTACGTTGTCTCATTGTAAGTAATTGTTATTGTCTCCCAATTTAGCGTTATTGTTATTAAAACATCAAAAGAAATAGCAAAAAATAAGTATGCATGTATGCTTGATCTTTGAGAAAGAGCAAAGGAAAAATAACTGTGTGTTTTGTTGTTGTAGTCTGCAAGCTTCAATTTTGTGATACATATTTTTCAAAAGCTTCTCCATTTTTATTTTATTTTTATCATCTTAATAAAAGATTTTCGTCTCAATCTATCGCAGTTCAGTTGTCTAAAGGTCGCGCTGTGTACAGTTCACATGTTTTTTTCATTATTAACCATGCACTTCTCCCAGACTTTTCAATTGCCTTCCTGAATCCTTTCTTCGTAATCAACGTGTGCCTAAAATAATTTAAATCTTAGGTTTGTACTTTTGAGTACCAAGAATACCAAGTTTTCTCAGTGTTTTGGAATAGATTGTAACTCACTTCATTGTGCTGTTATAATATATACACATAAAATTTTATTTCATTGATGCTTTAAATTGATATATATTTTCTTTTGTTATTGTAAAATTTTATTCCCATTAATCTTTTATTTAATCTTTTATATAATATTTTTTTTTATCGTGACTGAATCCCCACGCTTTATTTCATAGTTTGACCTAAATTGAACTATATTCGACACTTTTCCCAGTTGTAAAAGAATGCAGTTTTTGTCAATATATCTATTTTTTTTATATTTAGCTTATAATAATAAGCTAATGTTTTATGAAAAATAAATTGAAAATAAAACTGAAACGAAAGTAAAAGTGCTAAGTGCCGTGAGGAGACATAGAACGCACGAAAGAATTTAATAGCGTTGAGCTTATAACTGTTTACTGAAGAGTGGAACGCGGCTTAACTTCAGTGCGATAAATAAGCGAACCCCTCGCTTTTGAGTAATTTTGTGTAATCATTTTCAGTTTAATATTATGAAACGTTACAAAATATATAGAATATCGGCGCAAAATATATGTATGTAAATTTTTATTTCGTCCGATGACGTAATAAAAATGTGTGTTTCTCCTTCAACAATAATCCTTTAAAAATCTTTCTTCTGTTTTATACTCGCACAGACAGTTTCTGTTGAACAAACTCGCCTGGCATCAGAATTAATCGTGATCGTAACCATCATCTCGGCGATTGAAACATGACTCATCTGCAATAAAAACATGTTTGCTGGGTTCGCATACATATAGACACGGACGTATACAGTTAGATACGAACATAAACAACAGTTATGCAGATATGCAACTGCGGCGCAAAAAGTTCTGGTTTTAGTCTTTTGCTTTGGTAACCTGTGGCTACTTAAAAATTGCATTTGGCTTATGTGGGTTCGTTCGTAGAATGCCACTAATATGGAAAAACTGGAACAAGTACTAGAGACTATAGGAAGTACTGTGGCCATATATGTAAGTTACTGTATTGATAAGTGTGAGATAATGTGGCCATGGTTGCCTTGATTGATCGGAAGACAATGCAATCTTAAACTCACATAAATTATTTATGCTGTTTTGCCTTAAATCTTCTTCTTAAAAAAAATTTGAGCTTCCTCCAGGAATCCATAGTATCCTGAGTAGTCCAAAAATGGGTCTAGCGAGCCTTATTTTAACTATACTACACTCTAAGAAAAAATTACTACTATAATAGTAGGAAACCGGTTACCTATATTAATACTAGTAAAATCGCACCAGTTGTGTAATAAAATTTTTACACTATAAAAAGTGTAAACTGAATTACAGATTTGGTGTTAAAATCACACATAAAAATGTGTTTTTTTTCGCTAAATAATTAGTAATTTCCCGTGCAGTGTGTATTATTTCACTATCAAAATAGTGATTCAAACCTACGGAATTTTGTTTTGAAATAAAATTTATATTTTTATTTTGCACAAATTTTTCTTTATTTCAAATTTAGTTAAAAAATTCAGCATTTGAAGAAAATGATTAGCATGTGTATATAATATAATTAAATATAAATGCATAAATAATATATATATAACATAATTAACTAATTTATCAAAATTAAACTTAATATATTGCAGTACATTTCACTTAAATCAATAATTTTATAGAAAAGCACAACAACTCAACTGATCACGCTGGTTAAAGACTAAAACTTGTCGTGTTGTGTTAAGTCTTTGCTAACACAGAATTTTTACACACAATACTATAAAATACGCATATTGTGTAAATTCCCAGAAAAATAACGGCAATGCTACAATTAATGCACGAAAAACTGTGTAGATTCAGGCAAAATAAAATGTAAATTCCCAAATATAAGGGAAAAACACACATTTTTAGTAAAATAATTAGATTTTCATACAAAACATGAAAGATGTGTGTTTTCACTATTCAAAATTTTTTATACACAAAATTATATGTATGTTAACTACTATTAAAATAGTAATTTTACTAATTTAAAGTTTTATTTCTTAGAGTGTAGGTAGCACTGCAATTTTTCAGGGAAGTGAGGTTTATCTTGGAAGTCCGAAAGAAATAAGCTCAGAAGGACGTTTCGATGAATCTATCAATCGCACGGAAAAGTCCCAAAAAATGTACCATAATCTAAACAGCGTACATCATGAGTATCCTACAGAGCCTCTTACATCAGTCATGTCTAGTGGAAGAGAGTTCCGGAAATCTTTCTTTCTGATTTTTTAGCCTTTTCAGATGCAATTTTGTGATTCTCTGTTTTATAACCATAATAAAGAGAGACGTAAAAATTTCTCATAAAGCTCATAATAGGTTGATTATAAAGATTATTATTATTATTTATTGATGAAAAATAACAATCAATTGATATTCTACATATAAAAAAAAATCGAGCATAGATGTCAGAACTATCATAAAATATTAGGTGGCATGCCTTGTATGTTTCTTTATACTGTACATAATAAAATGCTTACAAAGAAGGTGGCATGTCTCGTATGTCCTTATATTGTAGACATAAAAATTTCTTAAAAGAACATGTGCCTTTAACGTCCTTTTTTGTTTCTTAATGTGCTTTACAAAGCTAAATCTGAGAAAAATATAATTCGCTCGTAACGTATAACATACTATAATACATACAATGCAGATGGCATAGCGGTAAGCGTGCAGAACTATGAATTTTTGGGAAAGGGTTCAAGACCGGCGTACAAAATGTAAATAAAAATTCGGTTCTATAATAAAATACAATCTAATACAGCTTAAGTCTCCAAGAAAGACACTGTGTACGCAACTCTTTTAAGCCTTTGTAAGGTGTCTTATAAAGACCTCAGAAGGATACTTTACCGCGTCTGTTCAAAGATAAAATACGAGGAAACATGTCTTTGTGCTTCCTACACCAAATGTATTATTAATAACTTATAAACACAATATATTGTATTTCCACTTATCTTTAAAAAGTCTTTAAAGGAGCTATATTTTTTTTTCTACTATGGATAGATACAAATTTCTAACAAAAAAAAGAGAATCAAGTTAAGCTTAACCAGTGAAGATTATAGTGGCTGTATCTAAATGGTTAAAAAACCTAATTACTAGGTTAGAGGGAATAACAAAGAACAGATGCTCCATTTGAAGGTTTGAATAACCAACGACACCAAAAGGCTGGGTCTAATGATTTCCAAGTAAGGCAAGTAAATTTAGATTTATGTTAGATGTATGTAATATGTGCATCTGTTTGAAATCAACACCCAAGAGAAAGTGCTGGCGCTAAATAAATAAATATCGTTAAACGTCGCTGTGTTACCCTAGAGGTTTTAAGTTGCATTACCTGTAACGCGGAATGTATGCAAGTACATGTGTGCATATGTATTTGTGTATGGAAAGGTGTAATAATAGACTTTATGTGTAAGAATATGGGTGGACAAAAGTAAAATAGAAATATCAACAAAGTTAAAGAAACTTTAATGCAAAAAATAAAAACCAACGCCACAAAAGAAACCGGAAACCAACTAAAGTGGCGACAAGTTCGTTGGTTTGGTGGTAAATTGTGAATAAGTTACGATGAAGAACTCTGTGCACAAAGCAATTAAAGCAGCACACAATGGATTGAGACTGTACATAAATGAAGTAAAAATCATTTAAATACAATATTTTCTTAAAGTTTGAAAATTTAAGTTAACAGAAAAACCAGCAGATTTAAATCTTCTTAATTGTTGATGTTCGTTTACCAATTACTTAAAATTTCTTTAAAATCAAGCATTTGCATATATTTTCCTCAGCACTAAGAAAACTTGAAACTAAATAAAACCAGTTGTGTCATATTTTGCCTCACTGTTTATGCAAAAAAGTTTTACCTATAGTTAGTGTATGTTGGCATTTCAGTATTTGGCAAGGGACACGCGTAGTATGAATATAAGAAGTAAATTGCCCAAGGTATAGCTACATATACAAACGTACATAATCACTATAAATATTTGCTTCAAACGATCTTTATATGTGTCTGTCTGCAAAATTGTATATGTACATACTTGTATTTGCGTAGTTCTATTGTAAAATGTTGGAGAAAACTTTTTCAAAATTATTTCTTAACTTGTCTGTAAAGCATTTAAATTGTCGTCAGTTTTTGAAGTGACGCTTCGTTGGAGGTTTGATAGCGTTAAGCAGTTTTTCCTTGCATTAAAGTAAAGATTTTTGTAGTGCTGACGTCAAAAATGCATTATTTTATACTCAGTGCATAAAATTCTAATTGAGTTAATAAGCGTTTTTAGACATACGAGTACTTAAAATGGAAAAAGTAAAATCTGGAATGAAAAAAACTTAAGCCTCATAGCTGCTAAGCTACTGAACATATTTAAGCAAAAGAAGTGCCGTTCAAACTGTCTTCAGCCATTTTTCAAAGAAAACGTTATAACCAAGAAATGATCTGTTAAATTAAAACTTCTAAGCTGGTCAGCAGATGTTGACAAGTGAGAAACCATTTTCTTAAATTATTTGTATATTAAAAGCTTAAAATAATAATAATAATAATAGAGTTTAGCTACTACAGCTATTATAGCCTTCTTAGCTATTTAGCATTGAAACTTATACCAAGTAAAAAGCTTATTCAATAAATAATGGAATAGAAAAAGTTATCATGCACATTAATTTGTTTTTTTTTATAATTTTTTCTTAGCTTTATCACACTTTCTCAAAATACTCACTCAGATCATATGTATATATTGATTGAATGTAATTGTATGGATTTAATCATGGTCTAAGACAGAGTTTCGCAAACTTTTTTTTCTCATAGACCACTTTCAAAATTTAGCTGGTTCCGGTGGACCCCCTGCAGCTACTTTTCTACTATATTCCCAAAACTCGACAAAAAATGTGAAGGTTAGATCTAACTATGGAAATTCGCATTGCAGCTGAGTTCCGACACGTTGTACTGAATATATGCAGGTTTTTACAAGTAACAGTCGATAAGCTTCTTAAAATATTATCTGCCTACATTGATAGGTGAAGTCAAGCCAACATTTTCGTTCTTCACCATCGAATCAAAATTTTCGTGGACCTCCGCTTACGAATTGTGAACCCCCATGTTTTTTTTTTCACACGAACGTAGACCCATTTCGAGTCTCCCATGAACCACTGGGGGTCCACCTGGACCACTTTGGGAGCCAACATTTTCGTTCTTCACCATCGAATCAAAATTTTCGTGGACCTCCGCTTACGAATTGTGAACCCCCATGTTTTTTTTTCACACGAACGTAGACCCATTTCGAGTCTCCCATGAACCCCTGGGGGTCCACCTGGACCACTTTGGGAACCAATGTCAGAAAAAATGTACCCAGCATACTGTTGGGCTCGGAAAACCCAAACATAAAAATACACACCACCATTAAGCTACAAATTTAGCTACAGTTAGTTTTCAGTCTAAGCTTGAGTTGACCTTTTGACAAGCTAATGTTATAAACTTCGCAATTATTAATAAGAGTTGTCATGCGATTAAAAGGAGCTGCAGCCATATAATTAGTTCTAATAACCGGTTGGTAAAATAATTGATAAGAGTTACGAGTGCTCCTCCGATTACTATTAAAATGTATGTAGTTAAGAATCTCTGGTGCAGCAAGAGACCCAGTTACAAGTTACTGCAGATAAAGTATATCCGCAATATTACTACGCGAGCTTAAAAACTGCATATGTGGTAACTTCAAACGATCCTTATAAGGAGGAAGGTTTAAAGGGACAATCCAATTTAAGCCATTGAGAGCAAAACGAATAAAATTTTTTTGAATTCTGTCAATTCTATTTATATGAATATTATAAAAAGGTGACCATACTTGGCTGGCATACTCTAAGTGAGGACGCACTATTGCATTATATAAAGTCACCGTTACTAAAGGATTATTAAATTCTTTTGTCCACCTCTTAACAAATCCAAGCAGAGATGAGGATTTCTTACAAATTTCATTAATATGCTCATTAAAAGTCAACTTAGTATCAAAATGTATACCTAGGTCTTTGACTACATCGACTCGACAAATATTTTTATCTTTTAATTTATAATCAAATTCCACAATAGTTTTCTTCCTGAAAAAAAAATCATAGCTTAGCATTTATCAGGATTGAGATGTAAGTTATTCTTAGAACACCAAACTTCAAAGGATTTCAAGTCAGACTGAAGTGGAATAGTATCACCAACCCCCTTTACGTTCCTGTAAATTTTCATGTCATCTGCATATACTAACAGATGGGAGTTTTAATAACATGTGTAACGTCATTAATTGCTAAAATGAACAGGAGCGGCTCCAGGTGGCTTCCTTGTGGAATAACTGATGTCACGCTAAATGAGGAGAAAAACACTCTCCGAAATTTTATTTGATACGTACGATCAGATAAATAAGATTCAATCCAGCTGACAAAACTTAAGGGAAATCCAAGCTTCTTTAAATTAAACAAAATCAAATTATGTGGTAATTTATCAAATGCTTTACTGAAGTCAGTGTAGATGCAGTCAACTGCCCACCAGAGTCCAAAAGCTTAATGCAAAAGAAGTGAAATCAAGGAGGTTAGAAACTGTAGATCTGCCATTAACAAAACCATGATCGTATGTATATATTATGTTCAAAAATTTTCGGTATTGATGATAACTTAGCCACGGGCCTGTAGTTTGAAACATCATTTTTACAATCTTTCTCGAAATGGGGCTAATGTATGCATTTTTCCAAAATTTAGGAAATTAACTTTCTCGAATTGATCTATTAAATAAAAAACTAAGGAGCTGACTCAGCTGCAGTTAACTAAAACAGTCGCAAGAATACCATCAAGCCCGAAATATTTATTCATATGTGACATAGTTTGACAAACGTCCCAGGCCAAAAAAAAAAATTTTCCAATATGGCTGACAATTTGATTAATTGCTGTCCTATCAGATAGTACTTCTTACTCCAAAAATTTATTTACTTGGACGAATATTAACTGATGTAGAGGGGATACAATTTTTCGAACTTCTTTTGCAAAGAATTATTTTCAAACGTTTGTAACTTTATTTACCCTTCTTTGCCTTTTTTGCATTCAAAATATTGGTTTTTTGCATGTGATGAAGTTTCAATTCGGGTGTTTGGCCATATCAGTAATGCATTTAATTTTTTTTTATTGACTTTCAAGTCAGTTTTTTTAAGCAGGTTAAATTTTCGATGGAACACGTCAGAAATAAGCAAAAATGTTATGAAAAAAATCGATATCTCGTTTGGCTTTCGAGATTTTGATACTTAAAAATTTTGTATCCAACCCCTGGATTTCTTGCCACACTAATTTTACATAACAGTAAGGGAAAGTGGGTGGCCTTCGGCCGCGGTTCAGGATTTAAAACTCCCAATAATCGAATGCCGGCTTCACGGCAGCCTTCGGCTGCGGATCAGTATCTTATGTATCCAACAACTAGTTCACTAGTCACAGTACTTTTACATAAGACTTCGGCCGCGGCTCAGGACTTAAAACTCTTGACCGACATTTTTTTTCCGAATATTTTTATTTTATTTTTTAGAGCGCAACAGTCCCTAAAAAATAAAAAAATTTGAGGATTTGTGCTTAGTTAACATGTTCCAAAATTTTTAAGTATCAATATTTCGAAAACCAAACGAGATATCGATTTTTTGATTTTGATGATCTTCTGGAAACCACTACAGTGATAAATTGTAGGATTATTACTATAAGTGTATTGAAATTGAGGAAACTATACTGAAAAGTCAAGTAATTTTTACAGCTATAAACTCGGTTTTACAATTCCGTTCCGCAAACTTTTTGAACAATTTATGTATGTATGTCTTTTAAAAGGTAACATTTGAGACCGAGCTGTTTTTCTCGAAATTTTTAGTGCACTGAATCCAAATTCAGTAGCAGAATTGCTCCAAAATATTAGGTTTTGTAGATATGTATCTCAAGAATAAAAACACGTTATTTTTTGCTATGTTCGAGATAAGATTACACTGCGAATTAATTTTTATCTACAAAATTATGTTATGACATCTGAAAGTACTACTCTCTTTCTTCAGAATATATATCAAACTTTTCAAATTTAATATTTCTCCATGGGGAAGCTATCATTTTATTAGAAATATACTAATTTATTTGTTTGAATAAATCAATATGGGACAACCTCTTATCAACAGCATAGTCTTTTAATTAATTTTAAAACATAAGAATTTTTTCGAAATCATTCCATTATGCGGCTATTGATTTCATGCTCCAACTTCCAATATACAGCGTAATTTCTAAGCATTTTACTTTGTCAGCAATTAAAATTGTATGCTATTCTGTATACGTGTTTATTGCACTATCTTTTTCTAAGGCTTCCGGTACTGTTTTTGTGGAATTTTTGTCACTTCCGCTTATTTGCTGCTTGTTTGTCATTTATTCACTTTTTTCCCTGACCATTTGTCTTGCATTTCTGTATTCTGTTGTATTTTCATATTGAATACTTTACAGCAACTATCCTTGTTAGGAATAAAGTTGTTGTGTTTTTTGCCGTTTTATTTTTGAATTGTTGTGACAAAAGTTGTTCGAATTTGTTACAGAAGTTTTGATTGGAACAACACATACATTCAGACATAAACATACATGTGTAAGTTAGAAGTAATTGGCTGTGAAATAGCAAAATTATGCTTTATAAAAGTTCGGTCTTAAAGAAAAGAATTTCACAACAATGTAATAACTTCATTTTGAAACGGAAACTATTCTTAACATACGTAAATATGGATATATTGCTGTGTCTTAAAAATTTTTAAGTAATATTACTTACAAATTATTAACTGAATCAATGGGAAGTTGTACTGGTTCCTCGCCTTACTTTTTTGTAACTGAATTTTCAAAATCTTTAAATGGCAATGACCGCAAGTATGCTCTTTGCTGGTTCAAAGGAAAAATTTACATAAATTACAATTCCAAGACACCCTTGATGGTCCTAACTTTTGACTTTTCATCATAATAAATTTTAATAATTTTTGCTACAGCAATTATATGCATTTTTTTTTATATTTTTACTTTTTTTTTTTATTTTTAAGACAACGAAAAAAAATTAAAAAATTAATCCCACTTTAGTCTTTTTTTTCAACGCATTTTCTTTTTATTTCCTTTTTCCATTATTTACTTTACAATTGCTTTCCTTTTTCTTTATTTTTCGGCGTGCACATTAATTTTATTCATGTTTATAATTTAACTTTCATTACAATTTGTCTACACTTCACAGTTCTTATCTTTGCGCATAATTTTCGCAATCCTTTTAGTCAGCCACACACAGATAGTCGCACACACATACACAAACAGCAACATACAATCTACTTTGCACAACAATCCTTTGAGTATTTGCGATCTCTGTTTGTCTGTCAGCCCCTTTTTAAGTTTTGTTTTTGTGTGCTCTATCTGCGTCTCTTTTGCGCAGTGTTTGCTGCTTCGCGGCATTTGTTTTAATACTAATTACTATGCATTACAATTTTGGTACCATGAATATAAACAACAAACAACAAAAAAAAAGGAGTGGCGAAAAGGAATGAGTTGCTTGTGGCGCTAAGGAAATGGCGTGAAATGGTAATGCAAAAGTCACCAAAAGTAGCATCATAAAAAAGCCAGACAACAACAACTACAATTGTGACAATGGTAGCTATGAGACAAATTTAAATAAATTGCTTACTAGCATTGTTGTTGTTTTGTGGTAACGCCACAGCGCAATAAACATTTTTCCCTTACACCAGGAATAAAACTGATTTAAAAATCGTGATAAGAGCAATACGAAATTTACTTATTGGTACCATTTTATGGATTTATTTTATTAATTAAAACTATTCTATGCGGAATTGAAATATGTATACATATTTATAAAATATGTGAAACTTGTCTGACAAATTCTTAACCAAAGTACCGAAGCAAGGAATATAAACAGAAACACTACGAAAGTACGCATCAACAGAGTCTTTTTGATTATTTGAACGAACTGTTTGCTTCGTGAGCCTCGAAAATTTTGAGTTCCATATCAATTGGGCCTTTCGCAAGCTTTTTAGCTGTAAAAATTCCGCCGAATGATATTTCTGCATTTTTTTGTTCTTGTTTTTAAAAGCGTAAATTTTACAGAAATATCTCCAATATCATGTTGATCGTAGATGGGCAAAATTTTGAAAGCAGGAGCTACTTAAAACAAAAGCAACAAATACAACAAAAACAAGAACAGAAAGAAATAAATTTGATCTCGATAGCAAACGAAACTCTGCAATAACCCAAAAGTCAATTCCAAGAGTAACACGAGTGTAAAAATAAAAGTACACTCACTAAACGATACCAGAGAAGCTGTACTCAACGTGCGCATTGTGAATTCCTTGTTCGGCTTTTTAGTTTTTATCTGAATGATGCAACAATAATACAAATCCCATGCATAGCGTTTATAATAAAAACCACAACGATAAAAATGTGTGTAGTAGTTGTGAGAGCATGTGTTTGTTGTTTTGGATATTTTTCTTAAGAAAAACGACGTGCTCATTATAATGAGCCACAAATGGCTCATTTTTCGTATTTTTCTCATCGCTGATGTAGATGATCTGAAGAATTCAGCAAAAGATAGAATTCTGACATGTAGTTCAATATAGTAAATCGTGTTTCAAAAAGACCAATAAACCTTTTCTCCTTGCCTTGTGGTGCATGTTCTTGGATGATCTCAGAATTTTCGTCGCATGGAAACACATGGCTTCTGGACAAGCTCACCACATCGTCCATAATCACAAGACAATTTCAAACAGTTGGCACTAGCACAGCGTTTGATAATGCAAGGTACATAGCTTAAACGGTAGCCATAACAGTGAACGTACATACATATTCTATGGATATAAATTTTTCATCCTCGAATAGATGTTACAGATATTACCAGACATGTTGTTTTCCCCATCATAACCTTTACCCGTACATTTTTTTTATTTAAAGACCCAACTTTAGAGAGTTTCAGTTATTTTTTAGGAGACTAGTGGTATGTCGTCATAAATCCCACGAAATCTTTGTAAGTAAGTCTTCATGAAAGTCGACGTATCTACTGGCATTTGTTTCATATATACTTTCTTTCATCTTCGCGCATGGTAAAATATAAAAATGGTGCAGTATTAACTTTTGGAAAAATTTTTCTGATGATAATGTCAGAAGATATCTAAACTAAGTATTTTAGTCATTCACATCCCCAGAATAAATTTAAAAGCACAAAAGCGTTCGAAGTACCTACTTCATCATACAGCTGTGGTCGTGTTAAAGGCAAAGGTCCACTATCGTGATAGCCTCTTAAGGGCAACTTTTGTTCAGAACAGAAAAGTATAGTTCCTTTTATCTCATCCCATAGCTGCTTTGTTTTCATCTTTCTCTTTAATTGCTGCGCATCCAATAATAGACATCCATTGCGGTGTCAAATTTATATCTCAAAAACTACAATACATAACTTTATCATACTGTATATAGTTTCTTAATTATCCTTAACGGTTGAAGATTATTTAGAGGAAAGTTTGTCAAAGCTCGTTCTACTTAAAAACTTTAAAATAAAAATGAGTTCTACCAAAGAAACGTAACGTGACTAGTTAGCCAGACTCTAACATTTATTACTTTGAAAGAATGTGTGAGAAGATAATCTTTGAAATTTTTGCAGAAAATGTATGTGGGCTTACATTTTCTAAATTTAAGTGTCTTACCTTAAAGTAACAATAAACACTTTCATTTTATCCAATAATAAAATGCCCCAAAATCTTTGATTCGATGCAAGTTTTCCTTTAGGTTCTGCTTTTAACTTTATTTCAGGGCAAAACCTGATGTATTTTTAACAATGCCAATAACACAATTATAAAATGAATTGTTAACTTATAATGTGACTATATTGTTCTACATTGACGGACATATCAAGAAAAAGGTACAGCCAGAGCAAACCCTACAAACTTTTCAAATATCCTCAGAAAGGCATTGCAACTGATGTCAGACATATGGAACTAGTCTTATATGATTCGCGACTTAAGCCATTGCTTTTTAAATTTAATAAATACTTAACTTTACTAAAAATAAATTCAGAAAAATCCAAAAAATTTAAAAATTCATGACTTAAAATATTTTATGCCAGAAAATTGTAGATAGAACCAAATGAATCCCGCTGAGAACTTTAAAAGTCACTTTAGTTCTTCGTAACGCACGACAGGCGTTACATAAACATAAAGAAACACACATGCATGTACATATATCGTACTAACACATACCCAGCAAACATTTTCATTCGCGAATAGTTTGTTGGTATCACGCGCAAGTTTTTATTCTGATGCCAAACGATAGTTTGTTTGGAAGAATCGATATCATCACCATACATGAATTAGATGCCACCATCTTTATTTGCTAGTCATTTGCGCATTTTTTGATTGCCTACTCTGAAAACTATTGGTTGTTTTGCTGAAAAGTTGGTATTCTGATTGGTGTAAATTTTATTTTGAAAAATTGTGGTAGATTTTTAAGTAAAAACTGATGACAAAATCGCAAAGAGCAGATCACAATCTATCAAGTGATTTTCTATTATTTTCTAGCCAGTCCCTTGCGAATACGAGCAAGTTGAACAAAGCGCGGTCGAGTGAAAAAATCCCATAGCGCGCCATGTTATCCGCTATTTTAAAGATACATACTTAAAATGCACATTTGACAATTTTAGATGAGTTAGAAATTCATCGCCTGAGAGATCGAATCAAATAATTTTATAGAAGAGCTGCCAAATAAGTCCCATGAGTCATTCAAATCAATTATTTTTTTATGATGTGATTTATCTCCCTGAAAAGTTTAAAGGAAGACGTTTGCTTATTATTCGCGCTAAAACTTAATCGCGTAAGAACCGTTTTAGAAGAGCGATAAATGTAGAAAATTTGAAAGTCTTTCAAATGTTTCCTGGGTACTGTTGGTATTGTCACCTTCACTTAGAGTTGCCAACTTCACATTCGAGTATGTGTGCGACGTCAACGTTAAATGAAATAAAATTAAAAGTTTACGCGGCATTTTACGCGCCAAACTGCAAGGAGCTGCTGCTGTGTATTGCTGTATGTGAAAATAAAATCGTGAATTTTATGTGTGCAGCTGTGAAATAATTTTTGGCAGCAACGTACACTAACACAATTACATTGTTGTCGAGAAATCACAGTTCGGAGTTTTTTTTTTTATAAATTCTTATTTGTCTTTTTTCGTAATAATGTTGAATGTTGTTAGTGTTGCCAATGCCAGAGGCTGCTATAGGGTGGCACAAACATTAGTTTGTGTTAAGCATCAGTTATATAGTAACGCTTTGTGCTCGGTGTGGCAACGCTATAATACAATTAATGTTGTTGTTGTTACAATACTTTTGAATAAACATGCTCGCATAATTGAAGTTTTCATATTGGGTGTTCCATTCGAATTTTTTGGATTGGAAAAAATGTTTTAGCAAAAAAGGTTAAGACAAAAACAGAGAGTTTAAAAACAGTACTTTTTTGATAATATAAAATTTAGTTTGAGTTGTTGAAATATTTATTGAATAAAAACAACTCAAAACTAAAACTATGTGTTCAACGATTCGAACTAAAGCAAGTGATAAAATTAAGATAAAGTTAATTGCAAGGTGCTGTGATCCTTCGTGGAAAAAGTCTACGTTGATTTGAAAGGTTTTTTTCTGAGCTAAGGATTTATGAAAAGCTCATTAATATATATTATGTTCATTGGCCATGTTACGTTCCGAGTAGTGCTGAAGAATGGAGTATGAAATATATATAGACCTATTAGACCAAAATCTCGCAAAATGGAACTGAACACTTGGTAAGCGTTAAGCTTTTAATATAACCTTTCAAACGTGATGCATGTTATCGGAATCTATAGAATAATTCAAAATTTCCACAGACAGCAGGAATAAGAGCTTGACTTCTACACAATATAGCTGCTCCGGAAGAACTATATAAGAACTGTCTCCTGACAAAATAATCTTCGGTAGTACGGGGAAGAGGAGTCCCTCCAGACAGCGTACACAATGTGAATACATACACTAGAGCGGTTCAAAATAAAAACTTTTTGATTTTTTCACGATGTGTCAGTGGATTACAGTAACCTTATAAGTCTGGACATAGCCCATTACTAGGATTAAGGTTAATATTGAAAACTGGTTCACCGCCTTCTGTTTTAAGTAGACAACCCATTTTCCAAAATATTGATTTAAAAAATGGTGCAAGTGACAGACGCTATAAAATTTTCTAGCAAAGTGGGTATGGTTTTCGGGAAATTATCGATTGGGGAATTCAAATCCGTGATTTGTTTTACTTTTTCTTCTTTCTTTCTTATAAAAAAAAACTGACAATTGACCGGACAAAAGTAAAAAAGTACAGATATTCCACTTTCTAGTTGCAACATCTCAAATTTATGTTACTGCCGATCCCATGGTACATCATTTTTTATGAACTGTTATTTGCTTAACAGAATGCCGAAACCGCATATCATTATCTTATTTCAAAACCAAGGTACCTGTATTTTTCAAAATTGGTTTTGAAATAAGATAATAATATGCAGTTTCGGCATTCTTTTAAGCAATTAACAGTTCATAAAAATTGGTGTACCATGGGATCGGCGGTAACATAATATTTGAGGTGTTGCAATTAGAAAGTGAAAAATCGGTACTTTTTTACTTCTTTCCAGTCAATTGACAATTTTTTTATAAGAAAGAAAGAAGAAGAAGAAAAACAAATCACGGATTTGAATTTCCCGATCGATAGTTTCCCGAAAACCATACCCACTTCTTGCACCATTTCTTAAATCAATATTTTGGAAAATGGGTTGTTTACTTAAAACAGAAGGCGCTAATCCAGTTTTTAATATTAACATTAATCCTAGTAATGGGCTTTGTCCAGACATATAAGGCTACCGTAATCCGCTGACACATCGTGAAAAAATCAAAAAGTTTTTATTTTGAACCGCTCTAACATACACACAGTCTCTGCTTGTAAAGCAACGACATTATTTCTCTAAGAATTTTAATTTTTTTCGTACTTCCCTAAAGAACATATGTATTTATAAGCGTAAAATCCGTACATTTAAATGCATTTTTTATTTATTACTTAATTAAGTAGAGTTCTTGACTGTGTTTTGTTCTTTTTGTGCCTTTTGTTTTTCTTTGGGCCAATAGTGTTGCCATTTTTATATCATGGCCAAAAGGCAAAGAACGGTTTCTGCTTCGGGTAGCTATCATGTTATTGCTTTTGGTCAGTTGTTAATGACTGCCAAAATGCATTTTATTGCTTTGACTTTAAATGTATTTTGTTTGGGTTTGCTTTTAATTTTATTTCATTCCACTTGCTGCTGCTACTTTTTAGCCTTGCCTTGGACCCCATATGTACAGTACGTGCAAAAGTTTTTTGGTTCGCATTTTTACTTTCAATATAACCAAACATTTTTGTTATTTCGTTATGGCAATTAATAGCTGTTACTCAAGATTTTAATGATGCTCTTGATGCTTGTAATAAAAATTATGCATGCATAAATAACGTGAGCATTTCTTGATTGCTCTAGCTTTTATTGCTAAATAGTTTTTATTACGAAAATTTTAAGTGAATGAAATTTGAATGATAGAAGTGCTTCAAAAAAAATTCTGGGTTGAATTGTACGAACCCGTTCTAAACTATTTTTGGTCCGTAAGCTTCTACCAACACATTCATGGTTAATTTAATATAAATTCATTACTTTTAGTTTTAAATATTTATAAAAAAATATACTTACAGCTTTGACAAAAATAAGTCTAAGAATGATTTTCAACAATTGTTTTGATATTAACGATTGTGCCGTTTTTATCATTTTTTTTTTTTAGTTTTAGCTTTGGTAAGATCCTCAATCAAATTCTGAACAAATCTCATTCTTTCAAAAGTTTTTGCTACTAAGCTCTTATATTCCAAATGTTATATAAGAAGTCCATTTTAACACTTTCTAAAATCTTATTAAAAGGTTCAAGGTTCAAGATTTCGAAACAAATATTCTAATGTAATTTCTTTGCAAAATAACCTCGTTTTGGATTTTTTAAAGGAGTGATTACTCTTTCTTGCAAATAAACTAATAAAGGTTATTGTCAATATTTTCTTTAAGATGATCATCAAATAAAAAGATATTAAGCACTCTGTCGTTATTGTATGTAACACTTCTAAAAGCATGTTTTCCTAATATGTCAGTGTTTCTTAAAAGGGCTTTAAATTTTCAACAAAAAAAACTTACCATTGAACTTACTCAACATAAGATAATAATGTGACAGCGGACATTCTACATATTCCGTCAAAAATTTATCGAAAATGTCTTTTGGAAATTTTATCATACAATATCTTTGAAGATTTCCAATGAATCGCTTTAAAAATCATATTTCATCTACTTTAAGTATTTACTAGCTAATCCTCGCAACTTTGTACGCGTAGCGTGTTTTTAATTAAGTTATAATCGAAGTTATTTTGGTCACTTATGAACATAAAAGTACCGGACAATAAAATTTAATGTGCCATTACCTTATTTACATCCAAAAGGACTTTAACTCACCAGGTTATAATGATATCGTGCATATTAGTACGAAATATATAAACCATTAGATCTAAGTTCCTTCTAAACTAGCAGATGCCCGCGATTTTGTACGCGTAGCCTGTTTTCTGCGAAGGCAAACAATTTACTTTTTTTAAATAGAATTCAATTCAAAGTCAATTTTGGATTCTTCTTCACAGATCTAGAGTTCTTGTTGTTTTCTCTTCCATAAATATTCCATTGCATTGCCATGTGAAAGACAAAAACAAAACACACACACAAACTAATACATCAATGTTCGATAATGTGAACTCTAGGAACGACCGCTTGACACACATGTTGAATGGATTTAAAAAATTTTTGATTTTCCTGCTGGCTTGTACAACCATACAACTTGTGTGAACTGACTGTCAAGCCTAGTGAACATTTTTCATTTTAAATGGGATTTCATGCAGTTCACTTCGATGTGGACCAGAGATGTGCAATGAGTGGCTCGTTTTTATTTACCATTCGCTTATTCATTGCTATTGCGTGCTTTTATTCGACAACATATGAAACGAGCGCTGCAGTGCATTGCCTTTGAATTTCATTGCCATTGCCTGCCTCTATTTTCTTTGAACATACTCGAAAGACAAGCACTATTCACTCATAGCTCGTTCATTCGTTTCCATTTTTATGAAACGAATTATATGGCTATGCAACGAATGCTATGGCTATGCAACGAATGCTATTGCACAGCATCGAATACCTCATACGATTTGAGCTCATGCTATTGTAGAGTAGTACTTTGCTTGCCGTTGTTTGTGATTGTTGAGTTTCTTCTAAAAGACTAAATAAATTCTTATTTTAAAGCATGGAAAATACACAAGTCAAGGAAAATATAGTGAAAAAAGTTAATGCTGCGTAATGACATTCGTTGCATAGCCGTAGCATTCGTTGCATAAAAATAGAAACGAATGAATGAGCTATGAGTGAATAGTGCTTGTCTTTTGTAGTGTGTTCGTTGCCTTCAAAGAAAACAAAGGCAAGCAACGGCAATGCGATAAAAAAGTACTGCACGTCAGCATTCGCATTCGCTTTGAGTGAGCAGTGTTTTCATTCGTTTCACACGTTTGATGCATAGTGTTGATTCACAATTTGTTTTTTGTGAGTGTTTCACAACTGCGTATGAATGCATTCGTGCACATCTCTGATGTGGACGCTCATAAATTGTTCTGCAATTGATGTTTGATGGCATGCACGAAAATGTGAACGCAAAGCAATATTGACAGTCACACAGTGTGTTTTCTATGTGTGAACGTACTGTAATTTTGTTTTCATTGTTCACAAATTCCGAGTTGCTGCGTTGACAAATTGAGAATGAGAGCGAGAGTAAAATTTGAACAACACCAACACACTAACTTGCCATTAAACGACTTGTTATGCTTACATGCTTCTTTCTATGTGTAAAATTAATTTTTTTAGCAATTTTAAAACTTTAATATTTTGATATTCAACAGGAATATCGTGATAATTTTAATTCTATGTTGGGACCAAGCGTCTAACAAAGATGACTAAAAAAATTTGATCAAAATTGATTCAGTAGATTTTGCGTGAATTCCGTTCATCGAAAACGGCTATCAGTTTATTTATATAGATTTTCGAACACAACTTTAATAATTTTTCAAATATTTTCTTCTTCAACAAACAGCTTTTATTTTCAGACATTTCAAAATTTTATTTGAAATTTTTAGTAAAAGTTTTTTTTTTAATTGCCATGGGAACGACAAAAATCAAAGCACACATACTAACACACTCAATTTCCAATCAATGATTTTTTATATTTACATGCTTGTTTCTAGTTTGATATTTAACAGGAATATCGTGACAATTTTAATTGGAGATTGAGACCAAGCGTCTAAGAAATAACCCTAAATAATTTTTTTTGAAACTCATCAAGCATTTTTTGCGTGATATGCGAACATCGAAAATAGCTATCATTTTATTTATACAGAAGATGATTTATTTACTTCTACACTCCGAAAAATTATCGCGTCAAGCTAATAATCACAAGTTAAACTCTTACGTTTTATTATTTTTCAGTTTATTATGCTAATTTTTAATATAAAAAAAAACATGGCTGCGGCTGGATTCGAACTACACAGTAAAATAAAATTTTGTAATTTTTTAATTGACTGCAAAAAAAACCGAATAAAAACTTCATTTTTAACTTAAGGAAAGTAAAAAGTGTGAAAACCATCACTACTTTGATCTGCATGACGTGAAATAAAATGATATCGCAGCGAAGTGCAGAAGTACTTGAATTCCACCTACAATATAGTAGTAAATAGTTTCTAAAGATTATCAAGAGCGCTTCTTGGTATTTTTTATGTGCTGAATTGAAAAAATAATTACTTCGCCCACCTCTCACAAAAAAGTTTTCTCATATCTTAGTTTGCACAAACTGCAATTTTCTCATGACATAGCGTGTGAGAATTTATTACCTACACTTTTTTAAAAACACTTAATTAAAATATCTGGTAGTTTCATACCAAGTGTCGGATTTTAAAGAGATAAGAAAATTTCGGTTATCTTCAAACCAAATATGTTTATTCCTGAAAGTATTCACTGTTTACATCTATGGTACATTGCCAACGTGTTGGTAAGTCAAAAATTCCATTTTGAAAAAAATTTTTATTTTTGCACCAAAAATTCTTCAAAGCACTCAATTACAGCGTTTTAGTTGGAGTAGCGCTGTTCTTGTGAATAATATCCCAGACTCCGCAAAAGATGATAATCTGTTGGTGACAGGTGTGGAGAATATGAAAGGTGAGCCAAAACTTCGTATTGCAACTCCTGTAGTTTTTGCATAGTCAAACGGGATACATGCGGTCGTGCGTTATCGTGTAACAGAATTAGTCCATGCCTATTCACCAGAGAGGGCTGTTTTTGACGCAATTTCGCGTGCATTTCATCCAATTGTACACAGTAGGACTCCGCAGTATAGTGAACGACGCCTTCAGAAGTCCACCAAACAGTCACCATTCTATTAACATATAGAATGAATCCATTTTTCGTCACAAGACACAATTCTCCTCAAAAACGGCTTCATCTTATGTCGCATCAGGAATGAAGAGGCAACCTCGAGTCTGAGCATTTTATTTCTTTCGGTTAGCTCATGTGGAACCCATCGAGTGATGAAATTTGTTATGAAAGTTTCTCATATTTGCTTAAAATAACTGATTATATAGGTTTTAAAAACAAAAACTAAGTGAGCCTCGCACGTTCCGCAAGAAATAATATACGTGGTTTGCCAATAGTTGGTGCATTATTTTATGCTTTACCCTAGGATGTGCAGCTGGGCTTTTTGAGGCCCATTTTGACTTTGAGTCGTCGACAAAATTATTTCTTAGGTCTGAGCGCCAAACGGTCTCTTGATAACTACCGCTCATGGTTTCTGAACGCAATAAAACCGGAAACAGGTCGTTTGCGCTGACTTCGCAGAACAAAACTTTTATGTTTATATAGTAACATCATAAGTGTACCTGCTGGGCCTCGCCAGGCCCAGCTGTTAAATGTATGGCAAATATTTTTAAACGTATAAGAAAACATCTTACAATACGTTCTAATTAGGTTTTCTGAACTGAATTATTGCAGTTCTATTTTTTGTAAAAATTTTTGAGTCTTTATCTACATATTTTCGTTATTTCAAAAATGTTATATCTCTTCGAAGCCGGCCAAATATGGTATCAAAGTATGGTGAATTTGACACTCGAAGAGCAACTATCCGCTGAAGGGTGAAATCTACACCGGTTAATTGGCTCGAGATGCACTAAAAAGAAAATGAGTGATGTGATTGTTGGCACAAAAATTTTACCATACCGATCGAACAATTTATAGTGAGAATTTATTCACCCCTTTAGATTAGGCTAAAGATTTGTGTAAATTGAGACTCTTAATTGTAGGCACTGTCCGCCACAACAAACAGTTTGTGACGGAAGGACTGAAAAAATCTAGAAATCGACCACAGGAAGAGACGTTGTTTGGTTATAATAGTGAACAAGTTTCGTTGTGTTCTTATGTACCAAAAAAGAACAAGGCCGTTATTTTTCTATCGACCTAGCACTATGCGTCCAACGTCGGCAATGCGTACAAAAAGAAGCCGTGTCAAATTTTAGATTACAATGAAAATAAGGCAGGTGTTGATACGATGGACCAGATGCTCAGCGGCTACTCCTGCAAGCGTGGCACAAGCCGCTGACCACTAGCCATTTTCTATAATATATTGGATATTGCTAGCTTGGAATCATTTATTGTTCATGAGCCATTCGTACCATCACACAAAACGGACAAACGTTACGTGTTCCTGACGCTTCTGACGTCGCAATTGCTGACCGCTCACATGAATAATAGAGTAATGATTAGCCACGTACACCGCCAGCAACTATCAGAACAGCTTTGCCAAAACTCAATGTGTTTGTAAGTATTTGGAAAAAAACAAGAGCACCAGGCACCTCCGCAGAATCAGCACTGAAAACACGGAAATACTGTGGTGCAACCCTCAGCAGAACAAGAAAATACGCAAAACATTTTTATACTGTGAAAAATGCAGAAAATACATGTGCCTTGATCACGGGTCCATGATGAAAATTTGCTTATGCTCCGGCTGTGCTGCAGCCGAAGCAGAATAAATATAACATATCATATAAATACATGTAACTTCACAATTCATGTTAAGGGGCCGTCCATTAATTACGTGAGGTGTTTTTTTAAAAATTCGGATCCTCCTCTTGGTGAGATTCAGTGACTTCTGACGAGAGCCCCCCTCTCCCTTCAGTGAGACTTGCCTTATAATTTTTAAATGTAATCTGCTATAATAATATAATCTCAGCATTAAAAAGTTGACGTGTTATGTTTACTGACCTACCCCCCCCCCCCCCCCTTGGTGAGGTTTGGTGAGATTTTTCCGGACCCCCTCCGCTCTATTTTGACTCACGCAATTTATGGACGTCCCCTCTTTGTGACCTTAAATAAATGAGTTAAAAATTTACATACCTTTACCATCAAAAAAAAAACGGTTTTATTTTTTGACTGTGCCCATTCTCTTACACACGCAAACATACATATATCAGCAAATCCATCAGATTGGGCCTTTTAGCTGGCCTCGTTTTTTTTTTTTTTTTTTTTTGGAGTACATCTTCCAGCCATAGTTTTTCTTGAAGCTAAGGCTATCTTGAACTCATAATAAAGGTTGTTCAATTGAAATTCAGATAGCTATTTTTTTAATTTGCATTTAAAGTAAGAAATATATGAAACTTTTCGTGTTTTTTAAAAATTGTCAATTTATTGGGTTTTTACGCTGTAGTCTAAAGTCTGTTGAGTACATCTTTCAGCCATAGTTTTTTTTGAAGCTAAGGCTGTCTTAAACTCATATTAAAGGTTGTTCAATTAAAATTTAGATACCTATTTTTTTAATTTGCATTTAAAGTAAGAAATATGTGAAACTTTTCGTGTTTTTTAAAAATTGTCAATTTATTGGGTTTTTACGCTGTAGTCTAAAGACTGTTGAGTACATCTTTCAGATATAGTTTTTTTTTGAAGCTAAGACTATCTTGAACTCATAATAAAGGTTGATCAATTGAAATTCAGATAGCTATTTTTTTTATTTAACTTTATATGTAACATTTCATGTTGTTTTTAACTAAAATCCAATTTTAACTATGTCTCCCTTTGAATTTTATTTGTTCCTCCTTGAATATTAATTAAAGATGGTTTAAGCTTCGAGAAAAACCATGTTTGAAGAGTCTGCTCCAAAAAAAAAAAAATAAAAAATAAAATCGAAATTGTCATCTTACCTCGACCATGGCTTCGATTTTATTTATTTATTTTTTTTTTTTTTTTTGAGGAGACTCTTCAAACATGGTTTTTCTTGAAGCTAAGATTATCTTTAATTAATATTCAAGGAGGAACAATTTAAATTTTAAGGGAGACATTGTTAAAATTGGATTTTAGTTAAAAACAACATGAAATGTTACATATAAAGTTAAATAAAAAAAATATCTATCTGAAGTTCAATTGAACAACCTTTATTATGAGTTCAAGACAGTCTTAGCTTCAATAAAAAACTATATCTGAAAGATGTACAGTCTTTAGACTACAGCGTAAGAACCCAATAAATTGACAATTTTTAAAAAACACGAAAAGTTTCACATATTTCTTACTTTAAATGCAAATTAAAAAAATAGGTATCTAAATTTTAATTGAACAACCTTTAATATGAGTTCAAGACAGCCTTAGCTTCAAAAAAAACTATGGCTGAAAGATGTACTCAACAGACTTTAGACTACAGCGTAAAAACCCAATAAATTGACAATTTTTAAAAAACACGAAAAGTTTCATATATTTGATACTTTAAATGCAAATTAAAAAAATAGCTATCTGAATTTCAATTGAACAACCTTTATTATGAGTTCAAGATAGCCTTAGCTTCAAGAAAAACTATAGCTGGAAGATGTACTCCAAAACAAAAAAAAAAAAAAAACGAGGCCAGCTAAAAGGCCCAATCTGATGGATATGCACATATATGGTATACACATACATAGCTACATATATAACCAAACGCAGGTACCAGCGACACTTCTAGCTGGACAAAAATATAGTAAACCGAGGCCATGGCATATGGGCCTCGCGAGACCCAGCAGTGTTACTTAGCGCCTCATAGGTAGCTGAACATCCTAGGGTTAATCTATTGCCGTATGTCGCATTTTCATTCATTATGTCTGCTATATTTACATAAAAGCCTATAGGTATGCTACAAATTTTCTTCAAATTTCCTTAGATATATACATACTGCATAATGCTGCCACTCTGGACCGGCAAAAATCAGTTCATTTATCAGTGAAAAAACTAACAAAAAAGGAATATGTTCAGTCATTTCAAGACTGTCTTGTATTTAAGGATATACTTTTTATCATTTTAATACTTTGAATTAATTAGTTTAAATATTTTTCATTGATTTTCAAACCACCTTTGTTTAACTGGTCTCAGTATTAAATTACCCTTATTTTAGAACCCAATTAGAAAATTTAGTACTAAGCAAACACTAGATGTAAGTTAAATAAAATAAAATAAAATCAGTTGTTGTTCAGAGCCTGAAGCTATGCATACAAAAAAAAGTTCTTTTGATTAAATAAGGAACTTAGGCTTTTTTTCTTATAGTTAATTTAGCGGCAAACTAGTCGTCTAACAGCCCAATGTGCACAAAAACGGACGCGAACTCGTTTCGAATATTTGAAGTCCGTTACAAATTCGAAACGAATTGGTTTTACTTGCAAAAACGGAATGCGCACAAACGAATTCGTTTCGAATTCGTAACGGACTTCAAATATGAAATTCGTTTCGAATTTGTTTTTTGTTCATAAAGAGAAATCGTTTCGTATTTTGTTTTTTGTAAGTAAAACGAATTCGATTCGAATGCATGTCGGAATATTTTTCTAAGTCACGGAAAAATTTTCAAAGAAAAATTTTTAAAAAAAAAATTGAATTCTTAATCGAATTAGAAATGTTTAAAAAGTCGAAAAAAACTAATATTATTTTTTCCAAAATTTTCGAGTTTTTCCAAAAAAAATTTGAGTTAAAAATTTTATAAGTTTTTTTGATTTTTTAAGCAATTTAAAGTCGCTTAAAACATTAATTATTTTTTTTATAAACATCGAAACTGATCCGGCTTATGAACAAAAAAATAATTCGAAATGAATTCGCTAATACGGACGATCCTTCCGTTTTTTCGAGAGGAATTTCATACGAAAACGAGTTCGAGACGAATTCGTAACGAAGTCCGTTTCGGATAAATAGTACGAAGAAACGAATACGTTTCGAATTCGAAACGAATTCGTTTGGCACACTGGGAGAATACAAACAACTTTGGCAGGACAAAAAGCAGTACATTTGTCTGTGAAATACCTATAAAAAAAAGTAGATCCTAAAACGATATGGAATACAAACATGAAACAACTAATTTTATGTGTATCATTTTATTTTAAATCAGACCAAAAGAAATTAATGACAGAAGTGTTTCTGTGAGTGCGTCTTGTGTTTCGTCCGCCTACATCCTTAACGCAAAAATTAGTATAAAAAGCAGTACAAATTTTCTAAAAGTACAGACAGCTGCAAAGCAGTACAGTTTGTTGAATAAGTCCAAAATTCTAACTTTTTTCTAAAAACACATTTACTTCTTTACTCATAAAACATTCATTGGGAAAAATTGGGCTTGTTTTTTTTTAAGAATGCTTAAGTATAAGTTTAAAGATGATGTATTTTATAATGAGCGCTCACCGATCGTTGCAGCAAGACAGTTAAAACTAATAAAAATGACTTTGATGTTATTTTTTTGCAACTTTCTTTGAAAAAAAAATCCACATTTAATTATGCAAAAATTTTGTAGAGCAATGTTTCTAATATTCCTGGAAAATTTAATCAAAATCTTTTCGAAGCATGCTATGTAGACAATTTTTAGAAAATTAAAACAATAGGAAGTTCTGAATTTTCGTATTTATTTCCACTTCCACAATTATTTAATCGACGAACAATTAAAGACCGCTTGATTGAGATCATTATGAAAATCTATATATGGACCAGGCTGAATTTGGAGTGTCCTTAGAATGTTGCGGCAAAAAAATATTCATTTTATTTTTGTAGTGCTGTGTTAAATTTGTATTTTAAAAGGTTTACTACTTAAATGTAAATTTTCCAATAAATTTATCTGCAATACACATTAACGGCATAAACGTCAAACAATAATGAAGCATTATGAAAAATGTAAGTATGCTTCTTAATGCAAAAATACACTCATAAATTATTTAATTCTTGTTAATAATTTGTGCAACAATTATTTATAATATGAGTATGATAGCAGAAAACCATAATTTGGTTTACGGAAACAACAATAAATGCCATATTAACTACAGCGAAAAAACAAAATGACTAACTATGTACATGCGAGTGTTTACAGGCACTTACGTTCAGTTGATTGACTGCAAATTCACATATGCAAAATGCTAGCAGTCTCTTGAAATGCATTTCTTATCCCCAACGGGAATACAAACGAACTTATGTCTACCATAAATTTAAAACCAATTTTTCTACAATTTTGCATATTGCAAGGAAATAATTATAAGTTTTAATCAATTTGGAATAAGTCAAAATTTGAGTCAAACTCTCTGATGGTCTTGAAACTTTTTCCTGAATTCGTATTGAAGAAAATAAGACATGAAATGTTTCGCTGAAAAAAAAAACATTTTGTTCGCGATGTAATTGCGAATAGACTTTATTACTTAGATCAACTGATATCGTTCAGCTTAGAATTTAGGCTGTTCCAATGGCGGAAGCTTATCAATCAGGCCGTCTCAGGTGAAAAATTTAATAGCAACGTGGTTAATGATAATATCTCTTCGATTAATACAATCTTTAAAACTGTCTTTGAAAATTTTTCAGCTATTCAATACACATGTAAGGTTTTTTTGTACCAAATTTTATTGAAAGATGGATTTTTAAGATCCGCGAACAGATTTGGGTCGGCTCTCTGTATTTCCGTAGATATTTTGTTAACATCAACTGCATTTACATTATCAGAATTTTTTATTTGCCGCACAATTTCACTTTTAGCTGGTGAATTAGTATTAATCAGTTGAAGTTTCACGTCGCTCACGTAACGTAACGTTCTTTTTGCAAGTTCAGTATTTTTCGAAGTGGTTCCTCTACCTTTTGAGCTGTTCGTCGATATTCATTATTGATACTACTAGCAGTTTCAAATTAAAATAAAGTCCAAAGTTGATGTATTTTTGCTAAGATTGGAGCCAGAGACATCTTTAGTAGTCTTAAAAAACTCCCGCATTTTCGCTGATGTAGCATCATCTTTAACAGATTAAACAGGGTTGTCCATGGTACATAGTACTTTATGTAAATACTATTTGTCACTCTCTTTCCCCATACCATTCTCTTATCAAAATAGAAAATCGAAAACATCTTCAAAAACATAAGATGCAGAGTTGTATTGTCTTATTTTGATTTCATATGGAAGAGGACAACAAGATTTTTAAGACATTCATAAAATTTTAAAACACAACATTATGACACGTTAGATCAACTTTTGAATTATGTACTTTATAGTATTAAGAAATTTAATTTTCTAAATAAGTTTGCTCATAATATATTCTGTATTGTGAACATAAGTAATATCAAAAATATTCAAAATGTGTTTTAAGCCTATTCAGTCTAGCATTCCCAAAAAAATATTTTCTAGAAAGAAATTTACTAATGATTCAATTTTAAATATCATAAATTCCTTCTAAATTTAAAGTGTTTGCTTAAATCTGATATAGCGTCTATTTTGCTAAATATATGAGCTTTATCGAAACACCTTTGTCGAATTTTAATGTATCTTTATTGACGGGTTCATTTTAGATTTTTGGAAAGTTTTATCTATTAATTCGGGTTTAAAGAAATGTGTACGAAATTATATATCTTAATGTAGTCTAATTTAAAGTTTTCTAATGTCTCAAGACTCCTTGAAAGTATAATAAAGAATAAAAAAATTTTTCTGATTAGACACACATCAACTTGAGCAATTTAAGATCGCTGAGCTCACACCACTCCTTAGCTCCCTTATGGAGCATTTTAGTCATTTTTTTTGAAAAAATTTAAAATTTGTCCCGTATGTAAATTTGTTCAGCAAATTTAACTAAAATGCTTCGTATGAGGTTAAGAAGTGGTGCTGAAAGGATAGTGTAAGTGTTACTCTTTTCATGAGGAAGAATTGTTCCTCAGATGCCAAACCTATCAGATTTTAAATAATAAAAGTCGTCAAAGAGCGCACATTCGGAAAACATAGTCAAAATACGCGCATTGGAGGTATTTCAAAAGTTACAAGGATAAATTCATTGTTTTTGTAATTAAAACACATCCAGCATGTCGAAAAACAATTTCGCAACTTATTTGACCGAAGAGCCCTTGCAAAACAGCCACTTAAAGTTGGGCTTCTAATGAAGTTATTTTTTTTTTAATAAAAAGTATCATTATCAATGATTTATGTAGAAGTCAGTAGAATCGACATTTTTAAATGGTATAGCTGGATAAAAATATTCCCGTGATTAATTTTTTGTTAAAATTTTATTTCAATTGTACTTATTTACGCATATATGGGTAAATAAAGTTAGATGTAATTTTTTGAGATTGTATTTAAAAAAAAAAATATTTTTTGTGGACTAAAACTTTTTAGGTTCCACATGGATCCACTAAATTTTGTCAGTACTGATTAGTAGAATCATTTGCCTAAATGATGGTATCGGATGCAGGTGTTTTTGCAGGAATTTAAGACTTATCAATTTTAAGATGTCACCTCAAGTAAGTATAATTATGAAAAAATTTAAAACAAATTTTTTGTATATAAATTTTTTTTCCTTCAATCAATTTAAAGCTTACCTAGCTTTTTTAATATTTATGCATACAATTTGCATTTATATAATTATACGGAAAAATTTCAAAAAAAAATTGGAAAAGTTTAGTTTTTCAATTTTTGCTAATTTTTGATCCCCTCCCACTAGGCATTTTTGCATTTATTAGGCTCTTCAAGAGTTCTATATAACCATTCTTTAAGAGCAGAACTCTTGGAAATATTCGCTAAAGAGGTTTTAAAACACAGAATAAATGCTACTTAAGACCAAAAGGGCACCTTCTATGGGGACCTTCAAGAGGTTTATGTAAGAGTTAGCTATGACGTTTTCAAAACCTATTCAAGAGTTTAATGAATTAATACACCTAGAGGTCTATAAATATGTTGTGCTCTTGGAAATATTTATACACAATTTTTTTTCGAACGGAATTTTAATTAGGTTTATTTTATTTTGACGAAGTTTTAATAAAGATTTTGTTTTTGGTATACATACTTTTTGCAGTATTACAAAGTTAAATAGATAAAAAGAGAATAGCAAATGGAATTATAAAATGGCAATATGAAAATGATGCAACGAATAATTATGATTTTCGGCACAATTATTGACCAAAATTTACGTGCGAGCAAAGATTTATCGTGAAGTTTGGGGTTTTGCTTCGAAAAACTTAGCGCGCTTCTGAAATATTACATATTAGAAAAATAAAATATTTGGGCTAAAATTAATTTTTAGGTTTTTCTTTAATATTTATGTCTCAAAATACGTTTAAGTGATTTTTTAGGTAAAAGCAAATCGAAATAAAATGATTTACTGCACAAAAAATCATTATTTAGGCAAAAAAAAAAAAGAAACGCATTTATTTTTTTGTTGTTGTTGCTATTTCGTCGGCATGTATATTAAAAAAGATGGCCGACGACGCCAAGTTTTTAAAATTCCTCGATAAGTGGCATATAAAACTTAAGGATTATCTCTAAAGCTTCATAAGAGGTACTTTAAACTTAAGGATTATATTAAGGGCTTAATAAAACTTGACAGTTTTAATTTGCTAAAATTGTTTATTTAAAATAATTTTGTGTCCATTGTTAGGGTTACCATATGAGCAAGTGGCAAATTAAGAAAGAGATGTTTTATGAGCTATTTTCCTTATAGAAATACGAATTATAACCCAAATTCGAATAAACATATTTTGGGCCATCTTGCGTTTATTTTTGTTTTCTCAATTTAGTTTTGGTAATTTGTGCCTCATATTTTTTTATTGTCCAATGCCAAGATCTGGATAATTAAAGAGGGCGAGAAACGAGTTTTGCTTAATATCTCGGAAAGTAAGCTGCAACAGAAAAATATATTAAGGCCAATGTTCAAGAAAAGATGAAATCGATTTCATATCAAGTCTTCGTATCACAAGATTTGACCCTCCTTTCATAGCTTCCGAAAACTAAATTTTTCGCCGTAAATAATTATTTCTGTTCAAAATTAAAGTATTTATTGTAAGTTTTAATCAAAGTGGGGTCACTTGTCACATGGAGATTTTTCGAGCATGAAACCGATGTGTTTTGATCTGCTCCTCTACAACAGTGGCCTCAATATATTTTTCTGTTTGTGGCTTACTTTCCGAATTCTTGAGTAAAACTTGTTTCTCGGCGTCTTTAATTGATCAGATCTTGCCATTGGACAACCAGTGTACGGGTAGGCGGCCATTTTAATGATGTACTAGCATTGTTGAATGAAATAATATTTAACTTTGCGAAAATGTGAAAACGGAGTAAACAAGTCAAAAAAACGGTACTACTTTTGGAGACTTGAGTCAAGAATTTATCAAATTCCAAAACTTTAATTTTTAAGAAAATGTTTAAGTTATAAGCTATTTACTATTTTTATGAGAGTACTGGTCATTTAAATTTTTTTATTGAATTGCGGACGTTTGGTAACCCTACTTTTCGATAAAAAGTTTTATGGAGCTCTTGTGAAGAGTTCTATAAATAAATGAAACCAAATAAAGTTTTATGAAGCTCTTGCGAAGAGTTCTATAAATGCATGAAACCAAAAAAAGTTTTATAGAGCTCTTGGAAAGAGTTCGCGTAAGAGTTGAAGCTTATATTGGCACTTATATAGAACTTAAAAACTCTGAAATTTAAGAGCTCAATAAAATGTATGGCTCTTAAAGTAAAAAATAAATTTTATTTATTAAAAAGCTTTTATCAAACATTTTTTTAAGATCTTGATAAATATTAAAATGTTTGAATACAAAAATATTTATAAGCGTTTTATGAAGATCTTCCGAATCCTTCTTAAGACCTTATAAATACCTTAGCTCTACTAAAAAAAGAAACTTTTACAGACGATTTAAGAACCTCTCACAAGACGTTGTTAAAACTTTGATAAATACTTTTAAAATTTTGAGTATTTTTTGTATTTGTAAACATCTTAATTGGGAGTTTTGAAATGCTTTATAAATAATTTTGATCGCAAGATTTAATTTTATTTTTTTAAGAGGCGAATAAATACTCTGGTATAAGTTAAGAGCCCTATAAATGTTTATTAAATGCTTTCGAAAATTCACAAGAGCTGTGGATTATTTTAATGCCCAGTGGGCTACGACCAAACAATACTAACCAACCGGCTACAAATTTATTTCATCTTGATCGTAGGGGATCATATTCATGTCTTTTTCAAATGGCTGTAACTTTGCGAGGAAACATTGCAGATTACCACTTGAAAGCTCATTTTAAAAAGAAAGAACGGTACCAAATGATATTATTATTAAAAATAAGCTGAAAGTATTAGTTAATTAGACATTTATATTTAGTTCAGATGTGGTGAATTTCCTCTGTCTGGTAAAGCGAGAGATGGGGTGTTCCCACTCAAATTTTTTGGCGCCTTAGGGCTCATTTTGCTTAGAAACGTCATAATTATGGATTGAAAAAAGTTTCAGATGTGTGCACCTTTGAAATTTTCGGTAACTAAGCACGTCTAAAACCAGAAAACTCATATATAACGCTTAGGCGTTAATTTTTCCAAAATTGCAGTTTTTTTGTCATCTACTAGTACACAGCTACCTAATAATAATATGAAAGCGATTTTAAATTATGTTCGTTTGTTTATATTCATCAATGAAGTTTTTGTGTTATTTACGAGCGGCTCTGAACAAAGTTAAGAAATTAATTTTTTTATCAAAACTATTGGTCGAAAAAATTTGATATAATTTTTTTCTATCTATTAGATAATGATTTAATCACTCAAAAATTTTCAGCCAATTTAAAACACGTCAGGGTAAAAGTAGGCAAATTATAGATGGAACGACCCAGCTATCGAAACAAAATTTTTTGTCTAGCGATGTGAGTGCCATATTTTTAACATTTCTAAATATTTCATATCACTCTATCTGGTTACAAGACAACATAGCAACAAATTAAAGGTAAACCTTATGTTTTGTACAGAGCTTATCGTTCAGTACTTTTAGTGCAAAAAACCACAAAAAATTACAAGCACAAAATTCATTAAAATGGGCAACGGACTGCTTATACTAGTTTCAATGACCGCTACGTAATGTCATCAGTAAGCTTAGTTAGCCGAAAGGTTAACCTATTCTGCCAATTTTGTCATGCTATCCTATTTTTTAGCCCTATTTATTTTAATAACTTTTCAGACTTTTCAGGATTGAGAAGTCGTACAGGAGCAATTCCCGGTTTTCTCTCAAACATTTTTTTTTTTTTTTCAAATCACATAAAGTAAATTATGTTTTTTTTTTTTTTGGAAAAACGTTAACTTTTTTTGGTCAGCAGTGTTAAAAAATTAAATCCTTAAATGGAAAGAAGTTATGTTTTTGTGTGGAAAAAACTTAATGACTTTTATATTTAATTTTTTGTCGTTAACTAAAAATGTTAAGTCATATCACAAAAATCGCCCAATTCCAATTTCAGAATTGAATTTCTACCAGTCCCCCGGCTTTGACACGAAATTCCGGGTCAAACCCGGTTACTTGGTAGTCCTGCGTTCACAACATTTTACTATAAAAAAACCAACTTTGGAAAGATTATTCACAAGTCGTTAAACTCAAAAAAAAAGTCGTCAGACATATTCTTAACAATTTTTAAGTTCGTGTTTTAAGTATATTCCAGTGCCGCTTTTTACTAATGGGCATTACAACATACGTATGTATATAAAGTGTTTTTGTGCAGAAGTAATATTTTTCTATGTACACATACACGTGCATGTTAATGTGCATTTGTACGTTCGTTCATATTAACTTTAAGCATAATTGGTTGACCCCATAGTGACCACTTTACGATTTGATTAAGCGTTATCATTGTACATAGTGGCTGATTCCCAACCCAACAATACCGCATCAGGATACAAACTCGAAAACATTGCACAGCTGTAAAGTTACCCACAGTGAGCGTATCAATGAGTAGCCACTCCTCTTAACTGAGTTGCAGTCAAACGCCACTCATTAAAATTAATTTAAACTGAATTTAAAATAAAATAACAATACAAAAATATATTGCCATGGTGCAAATGTAAAGTGAGTTGGTCTTCAAAATCGAAATAAAAATCAGCTCATGTAAAATGAGTTAACATTTTTCACCGCCTTTTTTGTATCCTACAGAAACGCATATTGATTTCGTCTAAGTTTCTTTATCTATTACTGCTAAGATAAAGTCGAATTGGGCCGTACGTTAAGAGCTTCTTTTTTGTTTCTTCTCACTAAATGGATTGAATTACATTATTTAAAAATGTACGCAAAGACACCGCATATTCAGTGCTTGTAATCAATCAAGCTTTCTTAGGCAGCATAGCGTTATTAATAGAAAAAGCGCTTTGACATATCCTGTGCGAAGAAAGCAAGGATCTGCGAGGAGAATACACTTTCGCTGTGCGGCACAACTTTGCATAATTTATTAAAATCGGGAATTTTCTTTTCCTTAGCTACATTTGAGATTTGCTTAGCAACAAAAAAAAAAACAAAATTATGAAAGAAGGCGGCTTCAACTTTGTGAAAGTAGCAACAAAAACTGGCACACTTTCCGCCAACGCTTTGCTGCTGTTTCAGTTTTTGTAGTTGCTTCTGCTGCTATTGTTCTTGTTGTCATTGATATTCATGAGCTGAACTTGACAGTGATTAACATTTTTTCTATTAAAAAATCGCTTGTTTTGTCATCGTTTTTTTTTTTCTTCCCATCTTTATAGATCCTTTTGTCCTTTTTTTCTCGTAGATACACGCCTCATAATAAAGTTGTTTCCTGTTGTATTTTTTTTCGTAAATTTAATTTTTTTGTGCTGTTTGCAGTCCGCGTAATGATGGCAAAAGCGGGCGTGGTTGTAAAAAAAAAGGTGAGTTTAAAGTATCAGCATATAAAAAAAAGAACTGTATAAAAAATACAAAAAAGAGACATCAAAAAGGTTTGGCAATATCGTCCAGTTATGTAAATTACGACACTTGAAATTTTTATTTTTTTTTTTTTTTCCTATGCAAAGTGGCGATGAGCTGACAGGATAATGAAGTGTAGTCAATTGCGTGCGGGTAGGCGTCTATGTGTAGGCTAAAATTTTGGCAACAAATCGAAGGACATCGAAGAAAGTTTCCAATTCAAAGCTTAAAAGTGATGACTTGAATATGCGATTTTTCGAGCAAGGCAAATAATTCGCCTTTGAAAAGAGAGCAAATAAAAACACAAATGCTACTAACGTTTAAATTTTGTTTCTAGTATGGGTTGAAAAAAAAAAAACTTTTTTTAAATTCTTTTCTTAACTTCTTTTTCCGCGATTTTTTATTTATTTGCTTATTGAAATTAAACGTTTTTATATCAGAAAATTATTCGTAATTAAAGGAATGTATAATAAAGGGTTGAAACAGGCGTCTTTTAATAAAGTTGTATTTTTGTCGAAAACCAATGAGCCTTTATACAGAATATATGTATTTTTGAGACCAAAAATGTTTTTGTTTAATTTACTGTTCTTATTAAGCTTACGATGCAAACAACTTTTCAATACAAAAATTGTACCTAATAAGAGACGTTGTGTCTATTCATCCGTTAATCGGACATTTCTTGTACATTTTCAGAGTTTTTCTTGCTATACCGTCCGAGATACGGTAAAAAAATAACAGTCTTAGCAGAATTAAATTATTGATACGCCAATAGATATTATATATTTCCAAGTGTTGATTGTGTTGGGTTGACCATCCCATTCAAAGTACTAGAGTGTTTCAGAATATGATGATGATCAGCAGAATTTTAATCTTTCAGTGGTGAAAAGAATACATTTCTTGATTTTAAAAACCCTAAAAGCCGATATCTGAATCTGTATTAAATGTTGTAGAAATATGCCAAAAATTAAATAATTACAGGAAGTCCTTTAAATCAAATAATATATTATTTTTAAAGCTAAAATAATGATTTTCTTGTTACTGAGGTTACACTTGACTTATGTCAAAAAATCAGGAAAAAGTGTAATTTTTATACCCCGTTTCTTAAAAACAAAAACCTTACTTTCTTTCAGGTCATTTTACAGATGAGATGGTTCTTGATTTACTCGGAAAGTAAGCTTCAAATCGAAAATTATATTGAGGGACTCTTGCATAAGTTGCGATAAAATTGTTTTCATTTCAAACACACATACTTCTAAAGAAGACTCTTAAGCATTTGACAGACGTTGTTGTAAACCATTTTGTTGAGATGAAATGTTTTTATCTCGTAAGATTAATGAATTTAGATTTCTCCACCTTAGATGTATAATAATGTATGTAGCTTCCTCAGATGACAATAATGAGTAGCAACAATGCTTAGTACCAAAGCGGACAACAATGCTTAGTAAATTTTAACAAAAAAAAAATAAGCTCAAAGGAAAATTCAACCAATTGCTGTTATTTAGCTTAACACTTTCATTAAATCACACAAAGTTACAGTTTAAATAATACTAATAACATAAAAAACTTAATATGTTTCAATAAAATCAAAACGATTAACAACACAAAAGTTATTTATGCAGGTATATATGTACGCACATATGTACATATGTAAACATGCTGCGGGCTGCGTTATCAATACTTTTGCAGTTGCAATTTTTGCTTAAAATCGTTCTGTTGTTTTACTACAATACTGGAAAATTTTCATAATTTTCTACATAATTTGTAACTACTGGTTATTAGGGGTATTTACTACCTACTGCTCGGACTGAAATATTATAAATATAATAAAAGATTTTTATTAAATTGATTAATGAAAACTGTTCTGCAATTACACTTCAGGCAGTACATCCGTACTTTTATGAAAAGTATCGATATCATTTGAAAAAATCCGTTGATTCGACGACACCTGGATTCTGCCCTGTCTCTCTTTGGTGCAGTTTTTTTTTATGTTTTTGGCGAATTACTCGAAAAAATAAGCATTATATTGAAATTTATTATCAAAAAAGTTCAAGATCACAAAAATAAGAAATGAGTTAAAATAATATCAAAATGTTCCAAAAAGTTTCGTTTTTTTTTTTTTCATAAAAGTAGCTTTTCAGCTTTCGAAATGTTGAGTTCTAAATCGACTTATAGAACGCAATTAAAAAATAAAAAATTGTATATCATCTCTCCGACTTAATTATAATTGATATCGTAATAGTTATTATCAAATATGGCCGAGTTGCAGACCATTGAAAGTAGTTGTTTCGTTTAACCGAACAAAAAAAATTTAATTTTCTTTATTTGGATGAACCAGTCTCCAGATATCTCGCTCACCGCAAATTTTGAGGTCGTTCACGGCATTGCACTTTTCTAACTTATTGACGAATATTTTTGGACCACAATTTCAGAGATAAGTTTTGAATAGTAGTACTTTAATAATATAAGCAAAGTTTTGGTCTAAGATAAAATGCAGCTATAAAAAAATTCTTTAAAAAAATGTCTTTTTATTTTTCGAAAAACTCCCGGAAGCCCTTAAGGTGTTATCTTCGGCCAAAGTCCCTTTTAAATAAATGTTAAAAGGCATTGAAGAGGTTGAATAAGTCGAAAATAATGTGAAATGCAAAAAAGGGTGAAAAAAATTTAAACAGTTGTAAAAGAATGAAAAAGTCGAAAATATATGAAAAATGTTGAAAAAAGCTTAAAAATGTCGAAATAATATGAAAATGTTCAAAAAAGTTGAAAGAGGTTAAGAAATGATGAAACAATTCAAAATCGCTGAAAAATCTTAAAAATGAAGGAAATAATGAAGAAAAATTAAAGAGGTTGAAAAAGTCAAACAAATACATATGGGATCTATTGGAAAAAGTTAAGAGGTTGATAAAGTCAAAAGAATATGGAAAATGTTGAAACAAATCGAATAAAAAGTAAGACATTTAAATGTGCCACTCCCACTTCTCCAATTCCGCCCACTTTTGGGTTACTAAATCATATTCGTCATTGACATCCACATACCAAACCTTAGCCCAATAGGTTGTATAGTTTGCGATATATGCCGTAATTAGTCTTAAAATTTAGGGCGGTAACACACCCACTGGTTAAATATTGTCTGATTTTTATCCAGCAATAGCATTCCATAGGTAACACTCTTCCACCAAATTTTAGTATGATTGATCTCATATATCGATAGATATGCCACATAAGGTATTTTACTTGCAAGGGGACTGCCACGCCTACTGGTCCTAATTCGCACACATTTGATTCAGGTATACCTTATAGCAAACCACCTAAGCCAAATTTAATACCAATTGTTGCAATAGTTCAATCAATATAGCAATTGCAACTTTATGGTAATATAGGAAGTGCCATGCCCACTACTGCAATCTCGTCAATTTTCATTTGATTTCAAAGCCCATAGCAGCCGACACTTCCAAGCCAAATTTTATGAAGATTACTCTTATAGCACACTATCTATACCAATAAACATTTTTTGCTTACATGGGAGGTGCTACGCCCACAGCTGCTATTGGATCAAATTTTTGTAATAAGAGACCTTATAGCAAGTATGTCTACCTCATTAAATTTCATAACGATTACGTTGTTAGATCTATTAATATAACTATTATAAAATTGTGGGCTGTGCCACGTCCTTCAGCAAAGTGGCTGTGCTTGTATTAATAACTGCTTTCAGCGGCATCATCTCCAAAATTTCTATGAAAATCGTTTGTGCCAATTTTGAGATATACGGAATCAAAATTTTTAGCAGCTGAAAAGTTCCACGCCCACTTTTACGATTCCGCCCACTTTTCCCACAATTCAAGATATATTTTATATGTATCCGCTAACCAAATTTCATCGAAATATCTTCAACGGCTTACAAGATATGGTAGTATAAAAAATAAAATTTAGGGCTATGCCACGCCCCTCTAGGAAGCTTTGAAAACTTGAAACCTAGCCTAATCCCAATCTCTTTTACATATGCATTAAGTCACCAAGTTTCATCGAAATCGCCGCAACTTTTTTCAAAGTGGGCCTGGGTAATTATACATAGAGTATGGGTGGTAGACGTGTTCGTAAACCGATTTTGCCCTTTTTCAATAGCAAGATGCCTGCAAGAAGGTGTGACCTGTGTGTGGAAGTTTCATTCAATTAGCTTTCTTGGTTTTCCGTAAACCCGATTTCAACAGACGGACAGACAGATAGACAGACGGACATCGCTAAATCAACTCAGCTGGTGACGCTGATCAAGAATATATACACTTTTCCATACCTACCACGCCCCCTTCTATTTGTTACAAACGGAATGACAAAGTGAATACACCCTCGGTGTAGTGTATAAAAATCATGTATGAAATTCACAAGTGGTAAAAGTGAAACCTTTAGAAAGCTAAACTGCGATAGAATGAGACGAAATTGTTTAATTAAAATTATATAAATAAAATAAAAGTGGTGAATCTTTCGAAAAATATGCATCACAAAATAAAAATTTCCAGAATACAACAGCATAACACGAGGTTGTTTGCCTATGTTCTTTCTCATCAAATATCAAGCTCCACTGAAGAGATTTACTTGCTTGCATTACGCCAGGGGTCGGCAAAATTAAAAGTGTGATTGTGTTAGTGAGAGGAGAGAGGCTGCACCGCAAGAAATTTTCCGTAGAAATCGTTTGCGAAATTAATACTGCGACAGAAAATAAAAAATTAAAAAAGATTAGAAAAGGTATTCAGATTCTAAAATCTTGAGCGCAATGCATTTTTTGCTATAGTCGTCAAAAGAAAACAACGAATTGGCGACGAAAAGGCATTTGAAATGCGTCATAATGCCTTTTCGTTGTAAATTCGTTCATTTGCCATAGCTGTAAAAAAAATTCTCTATGTGCATAACAGACGATAATAGCTACATCTGCGCATGATGTTGCTTTGTCAATGGTTTATCAACAACTGAATGAAAGAGCATAAGAATGCGTGTAATATTTGAGCGCACAATTGTGCTATGTGGTGCCGACCACTGCATTACGCAAATACACACTTGTTTTTGCTATTGCTTTTGATATTTTTATAACAACTACGCTTTATTGGGAGACAATAACGATTGCAATAAGAGTTTCTTCTCGCTATGACGAGGCTTTTGTAGTTGAACAGTGCAATGCTTGAAAAAATTTTAAAAAAAAATAGGAAACCTTTCAACGCTTATGCCTCAGCTTTTTATCCACCTATCTCGAAGCTGATAACTTTCGGGTACTTTAGTCGATGAGTACTTTAATTTGGTATATCATTTTTTGCTGTAGCTATTCTATATCCCGCCAACTAAGCCTTCGAGGAAAATACTATACTAAGTGAAAGTACGGCCACTTACGTGTCACTTTTTGCGTTTCAGTATACATAGCTGATTTCAAATCACGCCCTTGCTAATGAAGTTTCACTTCAAAAATATCTCAGAGAGAAATAAATTTCAGATGTAGTTTTAAGAAAGTTCTTTTGTGAACTCTTGCCACTCACCAGTAGTTCATAAATACTCTTAAACTCACCACCGTAAACAAAATTTTGTTATTTGTTCATGTATTTTAAAAGTATTTCAAATTGTAGATTTTTATCTATAACACAAATTTTAAAAAAAAAACTACAACTGTGTTAAGCACCATATCACTAATTAAACAATTAGTAACTATTGAAATGTGATATAATACATAACAACATACTTTTCGTCCTCTCATTTAGTGTTGAAAACTAAATATATGTAAATATCAATTTTCATGCAATATAATCCTCAATTTGCATATTGTAAAAAGTAAGTTATGTGCTTCAATTTTTAGTAGAAACTTTAATGTAACTAACCCAGTAGTTGTTTTTTCTTTAAATTTTTAAGTTTTTGGCAGCTCGAAAGACAAGGACGAACGAAAGCAAAGCTGTCATTTGCTAGCATGTCGTATAAATAGGGTGTAATGGTGGAAAAATAAAATCTCAAAGCATTGACTTAATAATTCTCTTCTATATCCTTTAAAAAAAAAAACTTTTTTGTCACTACAAGTATATTTTTTGGCACTCATATGTATTCTTGATCAGCATGAACTACCATTCAAATATAGCGGATTTTATAAGTTTCTCTTCAAAAATCATTTTCAATTTATTGTATCAGTTTCGACATGAATATAATGTTTTATATAAATAAAGAAAGGCGTAAAGTAGGCGTAAGTCTTGAATTTTTATACAAAAGTTGTTTTTTCTACCACACTGTATGCTGGCTGGTTTGACAAAATGTAGTCACATTGAGTTTAACAACATTTACTTAAATAGCACTCTATATAGCGTTTTGAAGCTTATGCTTGTATGGGATATGCCACACCCGCTTCTCAAAATTCGCCAACATTTTGTCTGATGCTTGGCTAAGCCATGTTTTTTTTTTTTTGTGTATATGTGAAATTTGGTTTCTTTACTTTAAATAATTCTTTCAGCACAGCGTTTTAAAGTTTCTATTTCGATGGAGGGTACCACGCCCACAAAGTTTTAGTCCAGATTTCTTCCGAATCAATCTTGCTATTTGTTTGAATTACATACTATTTGATTCCATTGTCTTAAAAAATTTTCTCAATATACCATTTAAAAGTTTTCGCTTGCAAGTGAACATGCCCTCAACGTAGGACTAAAATAGCTGCTTTCGATATGGCAGCATATTGAAAAAGTGAAAAAGATTATAAATTATGTTTGCAAATTCAGCGGAACCAATCAGCTTACGATAGAAATAATTTAAAAAAACCTTAGTAAAAATTTTTTTATATTTTTTTTAGTAGAATCATATTCGCTTACATCCCGAATCAAATTATTATAGTAATATAGTTATTTATTTCCTTAAAATCAATATACGAGTAACCTAACTTTTTTTATCATTTCCTTTTTAGGCATCCAGGTAACTTTTTTCTAAAGTCAAAAAATTTTGCGGATTTCTTTATTTAGCGTGAACAGCAATTACGAGTATGACGAGATGAAATGGTGAGTGGCCTTAATTACAACACATTGACTATTTAATTTTCCCTTCTCAACTTGAATTCGCGCAACTATGTATTGTGTCTGTTGAAGTAGTTAGGTTTTATATATATTTTGAAGCATACATATATATTTTGTTATAATAACCAATAGATATTTTGGTTGAAACATATACATACGTATCTGTTTCAGTGTCACAAACGTTCACTTGTTGATAATTCCAAATTATCTATTTCGCGGAAGAAATATTGTTTTTTGTGACAAATATATACTTTTATTAATATAGATTTAGCTAAGAGCTGATGGGCAGTAATCATTAAAATATCAATTCATAAATAGATATTTTTTAATATCGTCACATTGCTATATTGGTTATCGTTGGTATTTATACCTTCATAAATACCTCATTTGCATACCAAGTAGTCTTTTGCTTAAATATATTTAGGATTATATTAAATAAATATTATTCTGAATAACAATTATAATAGGCTTATTCATTATATATTTCACTCAACCAAATATCAAATATCATTTTCATTTTCAGCCCCATAAATACTTTAGTCTCCAATTCAGGGCATAGTAATATATTCCAATATAAATTCTCTGTAAATATTTTAGAAGTCTGTCACCGAAATATATTTATTTGAACGAAACATATTATTTCCTTAGTGCTCCTCCGTTGAAACAGGTTATCAATCATAGATTGGTATAGACATGTTACCCATTCGATAACGTAAAAGGGTATTAAAAATGTGCTCTTATACCAGCTATCTTTCATATGCTTAAGCTAGCTAATATTTCGTTTAACTACAAGCACAAGTTTACCTTATGCACACTTGCTCACGTAAGTAAACAAGACGCTGCCGACCGTTTTAATGTTAGCCATTTATGTCCAATGCATGAAAAATTTTAATATGTTACAGTGTATCGTGTAATTTTTAATCATCGCTAATTTCAACTCTATTATATTAGAAGTCATCAAATTACACTTTTCATCAAACATTCAATTTTAAATTATAGAGTAAGAACAAATTTCAACTGTCATTTAATTCATTTAAATTTCTTAATACAAAACGCACTTACAAAATGTAATGCCTCGCCCACTAATTAAATACAAATACTTAGGGCTACGTTCAAATAGAACTTTAATGATATCATTTGGTTAGTACAACAGAAATGCATTTGCATAATTTTGTAAAACTAAAATTTTAATATTTTGCACAACAATTACATCGAGACATATAATCGTGTAGGAATATGAAAACAATAAAAATGTATATATAAGCCTTTATTGAAAACTGTAGATTTCATTATTTAAAGCACCGACGACTACGACGGTAACAATAATAAAAATCATATTTAAAAGGTCAAACCAGAATCTAAATTAGTGAATCCTGCGTTACACAAAATTTTCAATGAAATTTTACTGTAGCCGCAGCATTGCGTTGGCAATAGTGACGATAACGCAACTGTTTGATTTCAATGTAGTGGTGCAAGGACAGCAACCACGGCGTGATGAAACGGTGAGTGGCTTTAACTACATCGATAGTTTAACTTTTCCTACTCTCTTGATAGCCTCCAGTTACTGTGGTTTTAAACAGTGCTATTAAATTGCATGTATTTTAGACTCAGCAATTGTTTTTCTTTGTCAAACTTGAAAGGCTAAAATAAATAAATAAAAAATTTTTGTAATAAGACCAAATACTGTCTCATATACGAGTGGATTGATAAACTTTCAACAGTACAACAATAACAAAATTATGTCAATCACTATTGTGCTCAATAAAACATCGCATTATCATTATTAATTGATCTCTTATCGCTTAATTAAGCTGTGAAATAATCTTCCTGAGAATGTTTTACTCGATATCGGTAGAGTTCAGAAAATTGTTTGCCGAAACTACTCGAACTATACCAGTCTTTTTCTTACAAACCAGCACAAAATATTACATTTAAAGGGAGTATTCCCTAAGCTTTAGCTTACGCTTTAAGAGAAAAAACAATGCATCAATCAATAGAAGAAAAGAAAATAAGCTTTGATATTTTCTAAAGCAATTGTCGATAAATTTTATGGCGTCTTTGAGGCCCAAGATTTCCATTAATCAGGGTACAAATAGATTATGTTTAACACCAACGGGTGGAGTGTCTCCATGAGCTACATATTTTGGAACCGTTTTTCGAAATTTTTTTCCACGAAGTGATGATGAAAGTTCAAAACTGAACTTTGCGCACATTTGTGGTGTATACAACTTAAATATTCCTAATGTTCCACTGGTTACACCCAAAATTAGCTTTTGAGCCTTCCACATCGATTGGTTTCAAAATAAATAAAAAATCTAAAAAGGTTAATTAAAAATTCATTTTCCTTCATTTTTCCTCATCGATTAATGCAATTATTTCCTCAATATTCCAAATTGGTTTAAAACCGCGCACTTGGAGAGATATACGTCACTGCTTATGACTTCTAAGTGCCATTTTGAATGTTTTTTTTTCTCAATTGGTTCAACATATTATTTTATTTGGTAACACTTGGAAGATAATTAAATGAAGTTAGTACATGAAATGATTTTTGGCATTAGACCATTGTGACTACTTTGTACAAAGCGCACTTTGAAGGTTCAGTTATATCAGCCTCCAAACTGGCATTCATTTTTGGTTTATCTGCGTCACAAGAAATAAAGAATAATCATATCATCTCGCAGAACAATGTACAGTTTCACTTATGAAGTTAATATAGTCGTCAAAGTGTTAATCGAGTATACAATGTGACATCATTCTGTTGGACCCACATCTCTTTCAGATTAAGGCGATGTAAGTTCAGGACGAATGATATATTTATCTCTTATCTCCAAATAAGGAAAATAAGTTATTGAAAAGGGGTCAATTCACAGTTGACTGTTTCGGCTGTTTCGGAGAAAACAAGAAACTTGATGCATCAGCTATTAGACCAATTGGATCTTGTAGAGCTAATCTTCTTCAAATATGCTGCATGATTTTCTTGCTGAAATCAATCAGTCAATTCATCTGCACCCTTTCAGCAGCTGCTAAAAATATGACTTTTATACAATAATTCCATGTGAAACAGATCTTCTAATATTATTTTGTAATGAACAAATTACCCAAATTACGTTATTTTATACCATTTGGTATAAAATTCCCCATTACATAAATTCTGGCCTGGTCACCTTACGATTCTACTAGATGGCATATGAACAGTAGTCTTGTTTGTGTAAGTGCGCATGCAAAAACTTTAATTCTTTTTGTTGGCAACAACAAATTGAATCAAAACCTAAAACAGTTTGTCAGTAATTGGCAGTTCTGATTTTTCTTGATAACTTTTAGTTAAATTTAACTATTTTTCAGAAGTACCAACTACCAACTTATGGTATGAAAGCTTGTACTTGAATCACTCTTTCTATTTCGGTAACTCAATCAGTGAACACCTACAAGTGAAAAAATAAAATAATTAATTGTAACAGTAGAACAAAGGAACAAAGATTCCTTGAGTGATACATTTTCATCAATTTTTATTTCAATTTGATAGAGGATTTTGAGTGAAGATTTAAATTTTTACTATCGAAGTAAATACAACAAAAAAAATTGGCAAATTCGCAAGTGAAATTTTACTTCTTGCAAAATTTTTGCTTTCAAAAATTTTCACTGCGATATCTTTTATATTAAAAGTTTTGTTTATGACAGTGCACGAATCTTTCATAAAGGTAAGATCTTTCTGCGCTAAAGAAATCACCTAATATTAATTAAGGAATAAAATTTCAGATTCGTGCATTGATTTTATATCCGAATCGCACACATACCTACACACAAAATTTACTAAGTTCTCCAATTTCTGGAAATATATCTATAGTCACCCTTATTGGAAATAAAAAGAAGAGTTGAGCATCATCAGATCATAAAAATTCGCCTTGGCTGCAGATCATCATGTTCGAAGAAACTCCGAAAATCTGCAAGCGCAAGAGTTTGCCTAACAACATTAGATCGGCTGTGCCGGCAATTTAGTCTACACGCAAGTTTTCTAACATACGTATAAGTCCCAAAAATCGCGGAAAAAATAGTAAATGCAATAACAAAATGACACATATTTGTGCTTAACAAAAAACATTCATAAATTTAAAAACTTTTGTTCAATTGCATCCTTGCAAAGTGTTAATTGAAATCTAAAATCATGAATCCGTTTAAGTAAATCTATTCTTTGGAAGAAAGAATATCTAAAATTAAAGCTAGTGTCAATATAAAAGAAAGTTAAATAGTGAAAAGAAAAATCATAAATGATATGAGTTATCAAAATGGAAACGATAAATTAAAAATTAAAGTATTTGAAATTAAACACAAATTAAAATTAATAAGAAAAGAAATACAAATTTGTCATGACATAAAATTGAATTAATGTTATGGTAATCATTTCCATTATAATACCTCATATGCATTAAATTATAAAATTGCTCATCTCCAAGCCTTTGAGATAATTTAATATATTCTTATAGAAAACATATTAAGTGAAAACAGAAAAAGAAAAGAAAGTACTCAAACTAAATATCGCTATAACCTAGACCCTAATCATATGTAATTAACATGACTCTTTAAGTTCCACAATTAGCAACAACAACAATCCAGCAACAACAGTGTGGAAGGCCTTGCAACCTGTTTGGAATTTGTAAATATGTAAGTCTTGCATTCTTTATTTTACTTCTATTTCGAAAATGAGAGCAAGTGTAAGTTTCAATTAATTTCGAAAGCAATATGTGATCTTGAATCTTCCACTTTAGCTCATCTTTTTTTATTTTCAAATTTTTTTTACATATTGATTTTTGTGGTCATCGGTTTTGTTTTGATTATATTTTTTTTTATTCCGTATCAAATTGCTTTAAAAGAACGTCAATGACTATATAGAAACTTTGTATATACGTACATAGTTCCTAATTCTGCAAGTACTTATGTAAAACTTTCGGTATTAGCAGATTAATCGAATGCTAATTGGAAATATTTTCTTTCCAGTTATATTTTTCAGATACTTCTTTGAGTAATTCTTTATATTTTTTTTTGGTATATATACCTATATTTTAGTAAAGAAATTTTTGATTATTGCTTTATTTGATTATATGATAAGAACCTAAGAAAAAGCAACATGACTTGTTGTTTTGAAAATTTATATAAATGAATTTAATAGTAATAAAGCTTAAGTGATTTTTGATCAGTGTAATCATGTGTTATTAACTTAAAGTTTCCTTTACGGTAATGGGCTCTGCGGAGTAAATTTGATAAATAGGGGATCCGTTAAAATCATATTGGGCGTATAAAGGATCATCTGGTTGGGAGGGTAGTGATACACATATCTCTATAACATCTTTGAGATATTTCGGTTTAAATAGTTGCCCTGTTTAAGTTTAAATTAAGAGTTCAATTTTGGTCCAATTGCAGTTGTCTTACAACTTATGGTTTCGTTTGACTTGTTTTTATTTCTTTTTAAAGTGGCATTCAGGGACTCTACAATAAAAATGTAAGGTATCCAATCTTTGGGTGATAGTTAGAGCCAACGAACCCCCCAGCCGACTGTTTTGCTAGTGAATGCAATGGGTCCCGAACCGGCCGGCTACCCCACATCAGTAGCTTTTAGTCTTTTTTGACAGTGATGTGTTTTTGTAAACATCCTGTCTAACTTTTAAATTGGATTACCCTGCGTGTGTGTGTTTGTGTGTGTACCAAATCGTATGTATCCTTGCCTACATATGTAGACCAAAATCCGAGGTATTTTCGTCCAATCTCTGCATTTATACAGAAATACAAACGTCATTTATTTACGTGGGACACGGACACACACCTATTTACAAAATGGCGCCCAAAGTGGGGCCGGAACACACAAGTACATCTACTGCACACACACCTTATTACAAAATGGCGCCCAACGTGGGGCCCCTACATACTATACATTTCATTTCAATTTAAATTTTTTTTTCTCTTTCCTTTGCAGTAAATTTGATGGTTCTAAGATTTTAGAATAAATATTTTATCCTTTCTGGAATTTCGAGTAAAAGGCTTTGAGTCCTTTAACTTTCGACCGATTGGCTCTGAATTGTTCCTTTCTATTAGGCAGGTGCTATCAAGTTTATTCAAGGAGCAGATATTTGCTACAGCAACAATAAATACATACATATGTGATAAGACCAATTTTCTTACAGTTTATGGGTAAACCAGGACTTATAAGCTATTTGCTGATCCTTGCGAATACTTATCCGGTTATCGTATATCTGAAAGAGGATTTTTTTTTTATTTAACAATCGCTGGTCACTTGTTAGCTTATTTCTGACTTAAATTTCAATAACCCAGTTTTGTTCATCTGCATCTATTTAAACCACACCTAATGTTGATTTTTATGTTTACAAATTTACTTTTGCAACCCTATATTACCAATACAAGGAATTTTTCTTATATATCTTTTTCAAGTTTGTAGTTTGATTTTGATTTTTTTTAACGAATTTCATTGCTATGTCTGTGATTCACAGCAATGAAAATATACCGGCTCTTTCTGCTGGTTCGGCTGCATGCACTTGTGCAATATGCTTGCAACCTATGCCAGATAATAACCATTGTGTTTTGACACTATGCAGTCATGTTTTTCACAGAAAATGCATTGAGAATTGGCTCACTGATTCCAAAGATTGTCCGGTTTGTAGAAAAGCATGCCAACTTATTGACTTACAACCAGTTGCTGAAACAGCAATTGCAAGTTCACGTCACCAAAACTGTAACGACAATTATGGTAGTCGAAGTCGTGGTCGCGGTGCCGTCTCGAAACGTCCAAATACTCGTAACTATCGGAAGAAGCTTTACGATGAAGCTTCTCAATACTCTTTACCAGATCAGTATCCACTTAATAAAGATAAAAATGGAAATTCTAATAATTTTCCATTGCCGTTGATTGACATTAATTCAGAATTGAATGTTAATCATACCACCCGTGCAGAGGCAATTGCAACTGCCAACCGACCTAAAATTAATACGAATTTGCCAAATTCTGGCAATCAAAATTCTTTTATTGACTATGATCGTATTAGTCAAATGATAAACAATAATGTTCAAAACATGTTCGCTAATTTAAATCTAAATAATCTTAATTCGAATGCTAATATTCCAACTTTTACAAATTCTTTAAGTTCCAATTTGAACTTAAGTCCAGAAAAAGTGACACATATTATTCAGAACTGGAACGTCAAGTTTGATGGCTCCTCAAATGGTATAAATGTTGAAGAATTTATATATCGTGTAAAATCACTGGCGGCTGAAAGTTTGAATAATAATTTTGTACTTGTTTGTAAAAATTTACCAACTTTATTGACAGGTAAAGCTCGCGAATGGTACTGGAGGTATCATAAGCAAGTTTCACATATAGAATGGCAAGGTTTTTGTAACGCTCTTAGATATGAATACAAAGATTATCGTTCTAGCTACGATTTTCGAGAAGAGCTGCGCAATAGAAAACAAAAACCTTCTGAATCATTTGAAAGTTTTTACGAATCGATGCTTAGCATTGTTGATAGTTATTCACTTCCAATCGATGAGAGTGAATTAATTGAAATTTTGACTAGAAATCTTCGTTCAGACATAAGACATGAGTTACTATATGTACCAATTCATTCGATAGCTCATATGCGGAAATTATGTCAAATGCGCGAAAATTTGTTAAATGAAGATTCTAATAGACGAACAACAAATAGCCGAAATTTTCAAGTAAATCCTCCTAGAAGAAACATTTTCGCCATAGAAGAAGATTCTGAACACCAAGAGATTAAAGCTCATAATTCAGTTGAGGAAATTACATCATCAAAATGTTGGAACTGTGAAGAACCTGACCATCATTGGAAAGACTGTTTGCAAATTCGGAAAGTTTTTTGTTATTCTTGTGGTACTCCAAATATGTACAGGCCACAGTGCAAAAATTGTTTACTTAAGACAAAGGAAAACTCGCAGAAGGTTGTGCTCCAAAACAACAGAGCACAACCGAGATAATAATTCCTATAAATAATTTAGACCCATTACCAAATCATAATTTACCGGCTAGCTCAGTACTCATTAGTACTTCTATAAATGAAAATAATTTGGAAGACGAAAATAAAACAATAATAATAAAAAGAAATTCTAACCTTAATCCAGATCGAATTTTGTATCCCTTAGTCCCGTATCATATACGACTTAAGAATTATAATGACACTAAACACAGAATATTCAAAGATTTTCTAAACGATTCAAAAGATTTCAAAAAAATTAAAAGATCAACCTTGAGGCTGAGACGATTTTGGCAGGCGCTGCGCAAAGCAAAGAAAAACTTAATTTCGTCCATAATTTGTAACAATCAAGATAATAGATTTTATGCTGAGGTAACATTTTTAAATTTCACCGAATATGGTCTGCTCGACACTGGTGCAAATATTAGTTGCATAGGTTCGACTCTAGCCACAGAAAAACTCTCCAATTTTGCTGATGTTAAATTAACAAAATCTTCAGTTAGAACAGCTGATGGGAAAGTCCTTGCAGTACTAGGCTCAATTAATGTCGATGTTTCATATAAACATAAAACCAGAAAATTAAAACTTTATCTTATTCCATCTATTGCACAAAGGTTAATTCTTGGCATAGATTTCTGGAAAATTTTTAATCTTGCTCCAGGCATTATTTCTTCGATTACACAAGATATTACTCAAGAAATCTCTGCAGAATCAAAATCATGTCCTTTAACTCCACAGCAAGTTCAACAACTGAAGGCAGTTAAAGAATTATTTCCAAGTTCTGAAATTCATGGTTTAGGCCGTACTTCACTGATTCAACATGAAATTGAAATAGGAAACGCGAAACCGATTAAACAGCGCTTCTATCCTGTTTCCCCGGCTATTGAAAATCTGATGTTTAAGGAAGTAGATCGCATGTTAGATTTAGGAATCATAGAACCGTCAAATAGCTCTTGGAGTTCACCAATGAGACTTGTCGTTAAACCTGGCAAGGTACGATTGTGTTTAGATGCTAGGAAATTGAATGAAGTTACCACCAAGGATGCATATCCTTTACCAAGTATTGAAGGCATATTTGCTCGTCTGCCCAAGGCTAATTTTATTTCTAAAATAGATCTCAAAGATGCGTATTGGCAGATAGGTTTGTCGGAAAAATCTAGGCCGTTGACAGCATTTACAGTGCCTGGAAGGCCATTATATCAATTTTTAGTAATGCCTTTCGGACTCTGTAATGCTCCGTCCACGATGTGTAGATTAATGGACGAAATAATTCCAGCCGAACTAAAACACTGTGTTTTTGGTTACTTGGATGACTTGTGTATCATTTCTGAAGATTTCAATACTCATTTAGAAATTTTAATTCGAATAGCAAATCAACTCAGGAAAGCGAATCTTACACTGAACATAAATAAAAGTAGTTTTTGTGTGACAGAAGTCAAGTATTTAGGCTACGTTATAGGAAACAGAGGAATAGCTACAGATTCAGAAAAAATCGATTCTGTATTATCTTGGCCCGTGCCGAAAAATTTAAAGCAGGTACGTGGATTTCTTGGTCTTGCCGGATGGTACAGACGATTTATTGAAAATTTCTCAGACGTTACTTACCCCATCACAGAAGTTCTTTCAACAAAGAAAAAATTTCTTTGGACAGACGAAGCGCAAAGTGCATTTGAAAAATTAAAGATGCTGTTGACTTCTGCACCTGTTTTGGCCAATCCAGACTTCTCTAAGAAATTTTACCTTCACTGTGATGCAAGTGATTACGGAATCGGGGCTGTATTAGTTCAATTAGATAAAGATAATTTAGAAAGACCAATAGCTTTCATGTCTAAAAAGCTTAACTCTGCACAAAGAAACTATAGCGTCACGGAACGTGAATGTTTGGCGGCTATAGAAGCTATTCAGAAATTTAGATGTTATCTTGAAATGCAAGAATTCGAGGTTATAACTGACCATTCAAGCTTGGTTTGGCTGATGCGACAACACAACCTTAGTGGCAGGCTTGCTCGATGGGCATTGAGACTTCAGGCTTTTAAGTTTAGCGTCAGCCACAGAAAAGGCAAAGATAATGTCGTCCCGGATGCATTGTCCAGAATTCCAATAGAAGATATTGCTGGCATTGAAGAAATAGAACCCGAAGTCGATTTAAATTCTAAATGTTTTGAAGAATCTAGCTATGAAATATTAAAAGAAAAAGTTCAAAATAATTCTAACAAATTTCCAGACCTAAAAATTGTTGACAAGTTTGTTTATTTTCGAAATGAACACGCTACAGGTGTTCAAGAACAAGAGAATCAATCTTGGAAGTTATGGATCCCGGAAGGATTACGATCTAACGTAATTCATCGAGCTCATGACTCAGTCATTGCTGCTCATGGGGGCATTCAGAAAACTTTAGACCTCCTCCGCAGGAATTTTTACTGGCCAGGAATGGTAAAGGATGTAAGAAACTATATTCGAAACTGTGAGTTGTGCAAGTGTACAAAAGCTCCGAATGTAATTCTTAGACCTCCGATGGGAAATCAGGTGGAAACTCAGCGTCCTTTTCAAAGGCTTTATATAGACATACTTGGTCCTTATCCTCGCAGTAAAAAAGGAAATTTAGGTTTGTTAATGGTTTTGGATCACTTTTCTAAGTTTCACTGGCTTTTGCCTTTGAAAAAATTTAGTTCTTCAACTATTCAAGATTATTTATTGTCCAATATTTTCCATTGTTATGGTGTTCCAGAGGTGATCGTAAGCGATAATGGATCACAATTTAAGTCCAATGACTTTAACGCCTTTTTGACAAAATTAGGAATTCAGCACACCTATACTGCCATTTATTCACCACAGGCAAATGCTTCCGAGCGTGTCAATAGATCGTTGATTGCAGCGATCAGAGCATATTTGAAAAACGACCATACCAAGTGGGACGAAAATTTGAGCAGTATCAGTTGTTCATTGAGAAATAGTTTTCACCAAGCTATCGGTTTTTCCCCATATCATGCGCTTTATGGATTTAATATGGTTACTCATGGTTCTACGTTCAAATTACTAAAAAATTTGAAATGCTTAGACGAACCCAATTGGAACTCTACAAATTTACATGAAAATGATAAATTAGTTCTGCTACGAGAAGATATTCGAAGCAATATTAAGAAAGCATATGACGGGAATGCCGCACAATATAATTTGCGGACAAGGATTGTTAATTTCCGAGTAGGCCAAGAAGTTTTCCGAAGAAATTTTAGCCAAAGTAATTTTGAGAAAAATTACAATGCCAAGTTGAGTCATAAGTTTATTAAAGCTCGAGTACGAGAGAAAGTAGGAAACAGTTATTACGTTCTTGAAGATATGCATGGTCATCTTGTGGGAACATACCACGCAAAAGACATTCGTATCTAATTTATTCTTCCATCTAACTCTCCGATAACAACCATCGAGTTATCTGGTTTTGTAATGAACAAATTACCCAAATTACGTTATTTTATACCATTTGGTATAAAATTCCCCATTACATAAATTCTGGCCTGGTCACCTTACGATTCTACTAGATGGCATATGAACAGTAGTCTTGTTTGTGTAAGTGCGCATGCAAAAACTTTAATTCTTTTTGTTGGCAACAACAAATTGAATCAAAACCTAAAACAGTTTGTCAGTAATTGGCAGTTCTGATTTTTCTTGATAACTTTTAGTTAAATTTAACTATTTTTCAGAAGTACCAACTACCAACTTATGGTATGAAAGCTTGTACTTGAATCACTCTTTCTATTTCGGTAACTCAATCAGTGAACACCTACAAGTGAAAAAATAAAATAATTAATTGTAACAGTAGAACAAAGGAACAAAGATTCCTTGAGTGATACATTTTCATCAATTTTTATTTCAATTTGATAGAGGATTTTGAGTGAAGATTTAAATTTTTACTATCGAAGTAAATACAACAAAAAAAATTGGCAAATTCGCAAGTGAAATTTTACTTCTTGCAAAATTTTTGCTTTCAAAAATTTTCACTGCGATATCTTTTATATTAAAAGTTTTGTTTATGACAGTGCACGAATCTTTCATAAAGGTAAGATCTTTCTGCGCTAAAGAAATCACCTAATATTAATTAAGGAATAAAATTTCAGATTCGTGCATTGATTTTATATCCGAATCGCACACATACCTACACACAAAATTTACTAAGTTCTCCAATTTCTGGAAATATATCTATAGTCACCCTTATTGGAAATAAAAAGAAGAGTTGAGCATCATCAGATCATAAAAATTCGCCTTGGCTGCAGATCATCATGTTCGAAGAAACTCCGAAAATCTGCAAGCGCAAGAGTTTGCCTAACAACATTAGATCGGCTGTGCCGGCAATTTAGTCTACACGCAAGTTTTCTAACATACGTATAAGTCCCAAAAATCGCGGAAAAAATAGTAAATGCAATAACAAAATGACACATATTTGTGCTTAACAAAAAACATTCATAAATTTAAAAACTTTTGTTCAATTGCATCCTTGCAAAGTGTTAATTGAAATCTAAAATCATGAATCCGTTTAAGTAAATCTATTCTTTGGAAGAAAGAATATCTAAAATTAAAGCTAGTGTCAATATAAAAGAAAGTTAAATAGTGAAAAGAAAAATCATAAATGATATGAGTTATCAAAATGGAAACGATAAATTAAAAATTAAAGTATTTGAAATTAAACACAAATTAAAATTAATAAGAAAAGAAATACAAATTTGTCATGACATAAAATTGAATTAATGTTATGGTAATCATTTCCATTATAATACCTCATATGCATTAAATTATAAAATTGCTCATCTCCAAGCCTTTGAGATAATTTAATATATTCTTATAGAAAACATATTAAGTGAAAACAGAAAAAGAAAAGAAACTACTCAAACTAAATATCGCTATAACCTAGACCCTAATCATATGTAATTAACATGACTCTTTAAGTTCCACAATTAGCAACAACAACAATCCAGGAACAACAGTGTGGAAGGCCTTGCAACCTGTTTGGAATTTGTAAATATGTAAGTCTTGCATTCTTTATTTTACTTCTATTTCGAAAATGAGAGCAAGTGTAAGTTTCAATTAATTTCGAAAGCAATATGTGATCTTGAATCTTCCACTTTAGCTCATCTTTTTTTATTTTCAAATTTTTTTTACATATTGATTTTTGTGGTCATCGGTTTTGTTTTGATTATATTTTTTTTTTATTCCGTATCAAATTGCTTTAAAAGAACGTCAATGACTATATAGAAACTTTGTATATACGTACATAGTTCCTAATTCTGCAAGTACTTATGTAAAACTTTCGGTATTAGCAGATTAATCGAATGCTAATTGGAAATATTTTCTTTCCAGTTATATTTTTCAGATACTTCTTTGAGTAATTCTTTATATTTTTTTTTGGTATATATACCTATATTTTAGTAAAGAAATTTTTGATTATTGCTTTATTTGATTATATGATAAGAACCTAAGAAAAAGCAACATGACTTGTTGTTTTGAAAATTTATATAAATGAATTTAATAGTAATAAAGCTTAAGTGATTTTTGATCAGTGTAATCATGTGTTATTAACTTAAAGTTTCCTTTACGGTAATGGGCTCTGCGGAGTAAATTTGATAAATAGGGGATCCGTTAAAATCATATTGGGCGTATAAAGGATCATCTGGTTGGGAGGGTAGTGATACACATATCTCTATAACATCTTTGAGATATTTCGGTTTAAATAGTTGCCCTGTTTAAGTTTAAATTAAGAGTTCAATTTTGGTCCAATTGCAGTTGTCTTACAACTTATGGTTTCGTTTGACTTGTTTTTATTTCTTTTTAAAGTGGCATTCAGGGACTCTACAATAAAAATGTAAGGTATCCAATCTTTGGGTGATAGTTAGAGCCAACGAACCCCCCAGCCGACTGTTTTGCTAGTGAATGCAATGGGTCCCGAACCGGCCGGCTACCCCACATCAGTAGCTTTTAGTCTTTTTTGACAGTGATGTGTTTTTGTAAACATCCTGTCTAACTTTTAAATTGGATTACCCTGCGTGTGTGTGTTTGTGTGTGTACCAAATCGTATGTATCCTTGCCTACATATGTAGACCAAAATCCGAGGTATTTTCGTCCAATCTCTGCATTTATACAGAAATACAAACGTCATTTATTTACGTGGGACACGGACACACACCTATTTACAAAATGGCGCCCAAAGTGGGGCCGGAACACACAAGTACATCTACTGCACACACACCTTATTACAATTTTCGTGAAATTTGCATCAACTTTTCTACTGTTACCAATGAACCAAATTGAGGTTGCGCTTTTTGCAGGTATATAAGGAGCTAAACTTTTTTTATTATGGTTTTTCAATGTCGCACAAAAAAAAAGTACGATCAAACGGCTAATTATTCATTTTGGTCCCGTCTTGCGTCAGTTCGATTTGGTATATTGTCGTCAGTTATTGTCAAGTTTGTATGACTTTACATTGTCTACTGCCAATCTTAAATAATTTCATCAAATTTTTCCAATACTGGTGCTATTTTATTTCTTTGTACTTATTGCTACATGTTTTAGTTTGCCTTTATTTAAATTTTTATTTAGTGTTAATCTAAAGTTTACCTTTATACATTTTTTTTTATTTTATTTTTTAGTATCCTCCTCCTGATTTCCTAAAGCAATTTCAAATTCACCACGATGCTTGTGTGAAAAAAACAGGAGTTTCTGAAGGTAAGCGTTATAGTTAATAACTAGGGCGACCAGAAATAAGCTATAAAAAACCAATTATAAGCGCTTAAAAAAGCCTTAAAAAATCCTGAAATATGCTTGGAAAATAAGCAAATAAAATTTTATTTTTAAACATACTTTATTTTTTTTTTTGAAAGTCTTCACTTAATTATTACATTGCAATGAACAACTAAATGAATTTTAAGGATTTCAAATTGAAAACTCCTACGTTCTTTCGTCAAAAAATTGTTATAAGTCGAAAAACTTTTTTCTACGTCACAAGAAGTGACAGGGCAATATTTAAATCGGGTAAGTTCATACGGAGAGAGTTTTTTAACAAACTCAGTAGTGACATCCGAATTTTTTAAAGGAATTTTTCGTAAAGCGATAATATGGTTGTAGCCGATGTTCTGCGCTAAAACAGCATTTAATTTTTTAATATATGCTGAATCAATTAAATTATTCAGTTTTGTCTGAACATTACAGCAATGCTGTCATTTGCTTTAATGAAGGCCAGATCGTTTTTAATTGCTGTATTGGCAAACAGCTCTTTAGCAGCTTTGATTACCTCAGGGTCTTCCTCTGCCAATTTATCCATTAGTGATTTAACTTCAGAAAAATTGTCGCAATAGTACTCAGCAGCTTGCAGCCACGTTCCCCATCTTATTATTGTCGGAGTCGATGTTAATGAAAGACTTGGAAACAAAGATTTTTTTTTCAGAAGTACATACATATGTCAAGATAATAAAGCTGGCAATTTTTTTTTTTTTTCAAAATAAGCAAAAATATGTTTAACTGCCATAAATCTGCATGAACATCAAAAATGTTATAAAATTAGCAAAATAAGCTTTTTTAAGCAAACGCTTAATTTTGGTCGCCCTATTAATAACACAGGACCACAAAAAAAAAAAAGTTTTGTAGTTGAAAGTTTAGGTGCCATACGGTATGTATTTTGGTGAGCTAAGGACGAATCCGTGGTCAGAATTTACCCATCACCCTCAGATTTTGACATAACCTCAAAATCCCACTTTAAAATACGTTAAAAAGAACGTCCCTCAAAAAAAAAGAATCAAAATCCAGAAAGTTATGTCAATTACGTATATACTTAGGTGTGCCAAAATAATATATTACAATAAAAAGGAGTTTTAGTTGCCCACTTTTCCCCCAGCACCCCCATTTATCCCCAAGGTGTCAAAACCTCATTTCTTATAAAAATTCAAAATTAATGCAAATTCGCAGGTATTTTGGTGCATGAAAACTCAGAATGTCGATGAAAACCTTTGGGGAGGTGTAATAAGGTACTGTGGTGAATTTATGGGGTGATTAGGGGGTAGAAATGAGTTTTTATCGATATTAACAGCCTTAGTGCACCAAAGTACATACAGATATGCATTAATTTTGAATTTTTATTAGTTTTTGACCCTTTAGGGGTAAATGGGTGTGCTGGGGGAAAATTGGGCAACTAAAAGACTAAAAATTCTTGTTCTTGTAAGATATTATTTTGGCACACCTAAATACATGACATAAATAAGGTCTACCTTCTGGATTTCGATACGATATTTTTATTTTTTTTTTTGAGGGACTTTCTTTTTAACGTATTTTAAAGTGGGATTTTGAGGTTATATCAAAGTCTGATTGTGATGGGTAAATTCTGACCTGGATTCGTTTTTAACACACCAAAACACATACCGTATGGTACCTCAACTTTCAACTACAAGGCTGTTTTTCCTTTGTGGTCCTGTGTAATCAAAGTATTTCATTTGTTTTTGAATTATGGTAATGATGCCTTCTGGCGCTAACTGTTTCTCTATATCAATTTTTTCTTGTAGAAAACTTCAGATTTGTTAATTTTTTAGGAGTTGTGTGTGCTAAAAGTGTTGTTTGGGTTGGTTTCCCCATATCAAAATTTATACTTGATAACCTACTTACCATTTTATAAAGTTTCATATGAATTGAGTTCTGTTGTTAAGCCCACAGTTATCATTTTTTCCATTTATTCTACTTGTATACCCTAAAAAAGGATTTAAAATTTCGTACGAAATTCTATTTCAAGCCTACTAGATGGCCATAAAATTTTCATTTTGTCTAAAAACTTTTTACACATGACAGGTTTTAATTAAATGTAACAAAAAAAAACAGATTTCTATAGAAAATAAAAGAATAAGCGAATGGGTTTTTCAATTAGGGGTTTTTTTATTTGTTTCAAATGCTGCTAGGTTTGTTAAATGACTAGTACTTTTCCATAACAAATAGGCATGATAGCTTAAATCATATGAAAATAACGCAAGAGGTGTAGTCCGCAACACTTTTTTGTGACTTAAAGTCACCAACTACATAGTCTCCTCAAAATAACTCCTTAGAGGAAAATTTTTACGATGAAACCAATGTTATCACTCGGTCAAAGTTCTATGATGCATTTTGACAAAATTAACTTCAGTGGCGTCGTTAGCAGGGGCAAAACTGCATTGCAATCTGTCTTCAGGAAACCAATTTCAACACGACCGACTGCAATCGTACCAATACTGTCAATTTGGTACACATCCAGTAATGTCAGTGGGTTGGTTTTGTCGGTTGGATGGGATATTGGCTGGATTACATTCAAAGCATCGATCCATCGATCTTCATGACCTCGAAATACCAATGAACTACGAAGCAATGTTAAAAGAAAGTTTTACCTTTCTTTCATTTGAACTTCCATCTCCAGAATCAACACGCAGTGCTGTATGCTTCCAATGCTTATCAGCCGTTCCAACCTGAGATTGGCTTGAAAAAACACAGACTGAATTGTAACAATCTCCTTATATCCCTTTTTATTTGCACGACACGTGACTCTCTTCATGGTGGTGCAGTGAAGTTCACTCCAACAATCAATTGCTTGATACACAAAAAGCAGGGCAATATATCCAGCTGGCAGAATTCAATTGAAATTTAAAATCTGTCAACGGCTCAAAAGGTTTTTGTAATTTTGCAAAATAAAAAACCTAATTGTAAAAGAGCATACTTTTAGTATTCGCTTTTTGTTAGTAATGTTAGTAATGATAAAGAATTGCACCATGAGAAATACACACTGTTTCTCCCGTCTAAGAAAAAGTGACAGCTCTCTCGATCTACAAAATAAAAGACAGAAATGTTGCATACTTTCGGGAGTATATTTTAGACTAAAATAAAAAAAAAAAAGATTTTTCTATAGAAGATTTCAGCAACCACTTAAAGTTTTCGATGCGAGGGAAACCTGGTTGCACCGTGGTAATTTACTTTCATTCATATTTGATTACATCGTAAATTCCTATTATATATATGCTTTATTCATTAGATGCCATAAAACAATTTAGTGATAACGATGCTCATGAAGATCCCGCACTTAAATGCTATATGAACTGCATCTTTCATGAAGTTGAAATTGTGGATGACAACGGAGAAGTGCATTATGATAAATTGAAAGCATATATAATTGATGCAAAACTTAAGGACTATATTATGGAAATATTAATGGCGTGTGAGGCACATATACCAGTGGGTGAAACATTATGTGATCGTGCTTGGTCGTGGCATTTGTGCTGGAAGAAATCGGATCCCATGGTGAGTATACGTATGTAAAAGATTATATCCTCAATATTTGAGTTAATTTTTTTTTAACAGCACTACTTCTTACCCTAGTTGATGAAATATAAGACACAAATCCACATCGTTAACAACTGGTAAAACTCGCTACTCTTAATATAACTTGTTTTTTCTCAATGTAGTCGCTATAGCAAAACGTGTTACCATAGTTTTACGCGCATCTCATGTAAAAGCAATAAAATAAAATTTGCAAATAAAAAGCATTAAGTTGTAGGTAATTTATGCAACAGTTGTTGCAGACTTGATTGCGAAAATCCCTTTCAATTCTGTTACACTTTTGCGTCATATCCCTGTATGCATACAAAGCTTAATTTCTTGAGAAACCCTTTTTAACCAAATTTGCTGCGTGCTGTCAGTTACAATGTTAAGAAGTAACCACATTTGCTTTACTCCATTTAAATTGCAATCAAATTTCAATTATCCTTTTAAGCATATCCTTCAAATAGCATGCTGTGTTTTTTGACTTTTGACAATGCTTGTTAAGCTAAGGCAACCCGAAACTCTTCACAAATGCTTATAATTTCCATCTGCATCAGGAAAGATGTATTACGATGATGGTATTTCATAGAAATCAAATGGCTAATTTGAAACAATCCTTGATTTTTCATTTTTCGTAGCTTATGTTTTGGTTAATCCTGCAGCTGGTGTAGAGTTAAATATTTATGTGGAGTCAAATGTAAGATTTTTAACTGCTGATGTACTTTCATGTTTTGGGTGATATCGAAAAATTAGGGCATCAATTAAAAGTTCTTTAATACTGATTTATAAGTCAATGAGCCTAAATTTATCAAAAGTTTGAACTTAGAGTGGTGCTAAAACTATTTTTGATTTTGAAATTTTGTAACAACAGTTTGTATTAAAAAATTGCCTTAAAAATCTATCTCAAAATACTTATTTTGCTTCTTTTTCAAAAATATTACAAAAATTAAATTGAAACTTATTTTACGTAGAAATAAAAACAACAATGAAAATGTAAGTATATCTATTTTTACACTGATTGCTTAAAATAAAATTCATTAAGATTAAAATCTGTCAAACTAATTGGCTGTCATTGTTTACACTTGAGGAGCACGATAAGTGCTGTTGGTTACAAAATAAAAGCAACAAAAAAAAATAATTACACATCCATAGTCCGTGTTAGAAAAGTTGATCGACTTAAAATTTTATATAAAAACTATGACGAAAAGTTTTACTGCCGAGTGGAACTCTAATGTCATTTGAATTATAACAGAAACTTAGTTTTATAACTCTGGTTAAGGAAATGGGTCGATATAGGCTCTAAAAATAATGAAAACTCTCTTGTAAAATGGTGAATCTTTTACCGAAACAATAAGAAAATTAAGTTCTATATTCGGTAGAAACGAAGCGCCTTCCACGCAAATTGTGAGACGTGTGCGTGAAACTGAATCTTTATTGGATAAAACTTCACGTTATCAAATTCATATAGTGCGCACAGCCGAAAACATTACCGCTGTTACTTAGAGTGTGCAAGAACAATGAAGCACATCAACTCGCCATCGTTTTAAGGAATTGAACATTTCACGTACTTCTTTGATGTTAATTTTGCACATGGTTTTCGGTATGATACCGTACAATCTCGATTGGAACAGGAGCTCAAGCCACATCAACATCCGCATTCGCTAATTGGGCTATGGAACGCTAAGAAGAGATAATAACTTTTTCCGAAAAATACGCTGTTCTGACGATGCCCATTTCCACTTCGGTTTTTAAAACAGAATGCAAATAAACAGAATTTTCGCATCTGGGGCACAGAAAATCCACACGTGAAGACAATGCACGCTCAATAAGTAACTGTTTGATGTGGTTTCTGGAACGGCGGTATCATCAATGAAGAGGAGGGAAGATGCGTTACAGTGGATGGTGAGCAATAATGCGTAATGATAACGGATTTTTTGTGGCATATTTTCGAGGATATAGATTGGGACAACATTTGGTTTCAATATTATGGCGCACCGTGTCATACAAATCACGCAACAATCGACTTTTTGTCTGGGAAGTTTGAAAATTGCGTTTTTAGCCATTTTGGTGAAGTGCATAAACTAGCGCGCAGCTGCGATTCGACTCCGTTGGAGAGCCGTTAAAGATAAGTACTACGCTATCCATCCAGTAATGATTGAGGTTCTTAAAGACGAAATTGGAGCAGCCATTGGTCAAATAGAGCACCTTACACCCGAAAATGTACTGATAGGTTGGGTTCATCGTATAGGTAGTAAACTATGTCAGCCAAGAAAGTAATTTGAATGAAATATTATTTTATTATTAACCGAAAGGATCGTACTTTCGAATAAAAAAAAACATATTGAAAAAAAAATTATTCGCTTTTTATTTATAGCTTAATAAAATTCCAAGTTATAAATGGTTCACCCTATGCATACGGGGTGATCTATTTTAATCTAGGCCAATAGTTTAAATATGATGAATGTTTTAGGCAAAAGTTTAAAGCTTTCTGGGGTTGAAATATCAGTGACCTTGCTTTTAAACTTGAAACCAATTCTAAGGGTCAATTCGAGGTAAGTTGTAACTTCTTAAATAGGCATTAATAAATTTAAGTCATACATAAAAGCTTTTGATACAAAACATATTCAAATTTTCAAATTTGCCAAGAAACCAGTCTTTTTTAGCAAAATTTAATTTTCAAACTTTGCTTTAATTCTCTTAAAGAAAACCTCATACAACTTCACAATAGATTTGTTTCCCGATAAATGAGATCAAAATGTTTTAATTTTTTTGTTAAAAAACAAAACACATTTTTAGTTAACGAGTATAAAATGCTAAAGTTTTTCTGAGCGTCCTCGATTTATTTCTTGATCATCTGATAACCCTATCTAACATAAACAAAACATGGTAATTCTGCGTATATTGTTGCTTAGTAATCCTCCTAGGCCCATCTAGAGGGGGGGAAACCCCCCGGGCCAGGGCTTTGCAATGGGGCTCGTAAATCGGAAGCACGACAAAAAAATTTTCAATTTTTTATCATAAATTACAATTAGTGTTTTTTACAAATTTTTTCTAAAAATATAAGCTTTTAACGCATAGTTAGCTTAAAGTTGAGAGTCACAAGCTTTTTAAAAAAATTTGTTCGAATCTTGCGCGCTCATGGTGCCTGTTGCGGATTGAAATCCGCAAAACTGTTGCTGATGGATTGAAAATCTCATCAACGTTCTCTTCCACCAGGCAAAAGAAACGAAAGAAGCATTTTGAAGAAAATGAAGAATCTGATAACATGAACACCGACGACCGGATTTCAGACCGATTTAAAAAAAAAAACACTTTTCTCGTCATCGTTGTCCCAGTTATTGCGGCAGTTTCTACTCGATTTGATGCCATGAAGGACTTAAATGGACATTTTAATTTTTGTGGCGATTCACGGCAATGAACGAAAGCGATATTCAAAATGCTATTACAGATTTTGTCAAAAAACACAAATCAGACGTTTCTGCAGAATTAAAAGGTGAAATTATCCATCTGTCACATATCTACGATGCCAATTTCGAAGAAGAACCATCACCATATACTTTGCTGAATTCAATCTTTTTTAAAAATTTAGAAACTATTTTTCCTAATGTTTGTGTTGCCCATCGTGTGTTTTGCACTATACCTGTAACTGTTGCTAGTTCTGAAAGTTCTTTTAGTGTTCTTGCTCGAATAAAAAACTTTCACTGATCGTGCTGCTCACAAGAGCGAAACAAATTGGATTTTGATACACTTATAAAAAATTGTGCAGCCCAGAAAGCAAGAAAAACGCATCTCTAATGTGAACAAGTTCGAATGCGAATGAGAATGAACAATTTGATATATAATATTTTATTGTTCTAAGGCTCGAATTAAAGAGTTCAAGCCAAATATTAAACGACTTTTTCCCCTCTATTTATAATTTACACCTGGATGGATAAATTTTTATTCATTGTGACTAATGACTATTTCAATAAAAAACAAAGCCTAAAAATTTTGATAATCTTGTCCCTCATGAAATAAACATATATTATTGTGTCATATTACATAGTGTTTCTTCAGAGAATTGGGGGTAGGGGCCCGAATTTATACATCCCCCGGGCCCGGATTTTCTCTCGGCGACCCTGATTCCTCCTATAGATACAAGGGTATTATTAAGTTTGCTTCGCAAAAGGCCTTATATTTTTCAATAAAATGCATGGAATTGTTAGTTATTAACTTTTTTAGAGTGGCCTATACTAACTTATTCCAGTACCAACTTCCACATGAGAGCATCATTAACAACAACATATCAATATCTAAAGGAAACATAAAGCAAAGCAAATGAAGCACTTTAAAGCAAAGAAAAATGAAGAAAATTAAAAGGAAAATGGAGAAACACATAGAAACAATGTAAAAAATAATTCAAAAATATGTTGAAACACAAATATATACTATAAACATGCACATGAAAAAATGAACAAAACTTAAACAAAACAATAAAAATTAAGCAAGACAAAAGAAATAAAGAAATTCTAAAAAAGAAGAAATAAAAGTAGGAACAAGGCACTTGAAGTTGAAGAAGGAAACTTCATCAACGCTGGCGTAAGAAGCTTTAGACAACACGAAAACACAAAGTAGAACGAGAAGAAGGCCACAACTCACAAAAGCAAGCTTAAGCTTAGAAAATCAAAATAAAATAAAAGAACGAATCTAACAAAAGGTAATTCGAAAAACTGTTCAAAAAGAAAAAAAAAAAGTTTTTAATTAATTTTCCGCAAAATAAAAGCACAATTAGGCTTTTAAAATCGTTAGTCTCCGGCTGCCTTCGGGAAGATAAGTTTAGACAATGGACTTAAGTTTGCGTGCGTTTTAACCTTTAGCACAATTTTTATTACTTACACTTTCTATGGTTGCTTTTGAAACGGAATTTCCTGCATTATTAATACAAGTTCTTTGAAGTTAATTGCATACGTGAACAATAGGTATTTAAATGTTATTTTGCTTTTAAGAATATTACTTATAAGCAAACATTTTTTTTTGTTTTTTTAACTGAAGGATTATTTATGTATATTAATTCAAGGAATTTTATAAAAATTGTTAAAATAATTATTTTTTAAAATTCAAATCTATGGCACGTCAATCTTCTCAATTTTCACCGATTTTAACTTGTTTCATTTGAATTGTTTATAGCCACTTATCTTCGTAGACAGATCTTAATATGGTAAAAATGTAATATCAATTTATGTATGTAGGCTATTTTCAGTATTTGCGAGAATCTCACTTTATTAACCAAAATTTTACATCGACAACCCCCACGCCATCCTCCCAACTGTATAACAGCGACAAATAACGTTTCTTGAACCTTTGTTTAATAACTTTTCGTATGCCTTATTATAAAGTTCTGTCTCATTTTTTTCTTTTGCAAATTCTTTCTCACTTTTTATCTAATTGTACTAGGGGGCTTCTAAGTTATATAAGAATATTTTTGCTGCATAAGAAGGTTTTTTAAAATTATCTATTTAAAAAACAATAGTTTGGGGCGCTTACGCTCATTGAAATTGGCCAAATTAAAACAAACCCTAACTCCTTCTAATGTAAGTTTCCTTAATTAAAAACCAGAATTAACAACGTTGGCGTAAAGAAACATTGCGTTCATTTTAATTTTTCATTTAGTTTTAATTTCAAAAATGATCAGAAACCTTTCTGCTTATAACAAAATTTTATAAAATTGTTAAAATCTAAAATTTTACGTACTAAGTTCAGAAGAATTTGTAGAAAATTTTATCTTCAAACTATATTATAACTTTGTTTTGTGTACGATCAACTGTTTACGAATATTTTCCAAAAAGTGTTTCAGAATCCTTTGCAGCATTGTTTGAAACTCAAAAAAATTTAACAAAATATTTAAAAAAAAAAGTTTTAACCAAGCTAAAGCTGTATAAAACGTAGTTCTGACCGATAAATTTTCTAAATGCTTAGTAGACATAAAAAGTCACCTTTTTTGCAGATAGCATTTGACGCAATCGATGTTGGATCCCACAGTAATAAATTTAACTGTTTCTTGCGGAAACTTATACTAATGGATTCTGCTCATTAAATCGGATACCATAATTTTTGTTTGACGAACCGCAATTTTTTGTTCAATTCGCTTCTTGTATAAGTCCTGTCCATACACAAATAAGCCCTAAGCGTTAATCGATTTAAAAAAAAATACATGTATGTATGTACTGTTGGAATATATTATCTAGGATGATGTTACAATACAAAACTAAACTTCCCATTATAAGAAGCACCTTTTTTCTTTAACCTTTGAAAATCACGGTCACGCAATACACAATTTTTTATTGCATACTTTTATATGATGCCGACGTCTGCCTCCAGTTGATGCATCCCTCTAGGAAATGGAAACATTCCCAGATATGAACAGGAAACATTCCATGGAATGTAGGAAGCATTCCCTTCCGTTAGACACTCCATTTCTTTTTTACAGATGATGTCATTAGGTGGAAACATTCCACACAACCGTCTTGAAAAGGAATGTGGAAACATTCCTCACCACTGTCTTAAGAATGGATATGGAAACATTCCCCTCCACTGTCTCAAAAATGAATGTGGAAACAATAGCCGTAAAATATGTTTTATTGAGCTTACTGTTCATTATCTAAGTATGTTACATTCAAAGAATTGCAAAACGAATCAAGTTAGAATTGAATCATTTTATTTCCTTTTGTTAAAAATGGATTTTGCCCATCACTACAATAGACGATAGTCTTAGATCCTGACGTTGGGCCATTTTTCGAAGAAAGAAAAATTGTATACAATTGACGCAGAAATCGTCACATTTTCAGCCTTATCACTTTCATTTGTAAAAAATTTTCGAATAGTGAAATTCTAGCCGATAGCCGGGACGCCTGTGGCTTATAATCCTAACTCATCGATTGCTGTAAAACAGACTCTTGTGATGTTGTTTTTCCATCAAATTTGCTTTAGAAAAATTAGCAATTGATTCGATTCGAATTTGATATAAATATTTCAAATTCAAATATTGGTTACCGAAATGGAATAGATAAAGAAATCAAATATTTCTTCCATGGAATTGAAAAAGTCGAAATTCGAATTCAAAACACGGAAAGGAATCAGCAATATTAATTTAAATTATTACTGTGCACGATTTCACTCAATGACAACAAAACTAAATTGAAAACTTTTGAAAAATTAATTTTTATTGCCTCACAAACAAACGTTTCCACATGAATTCTTAGAGATTCAGCTTGGAAACAATGACTTTTTAATTTGCCTCACAATAAACAAAAGTTTCCACATGCATTCCTAAGATAGCGGTATGGAAACAACATCAATTCAAATCTTCCCATAAGCTTCCAAAAGATACGATGAGGAATGTTTTCCCATCACTTCCATATGGAAGCCTTCCAATTTTTCCTTGAGGGATTTAATAAGTTTGTCGCAATTGAACAATGTGTTTGTGCAAATGTGTGCATATGTGCTTGAACCGTAATATACCATTTATATGATATCCAATTTGTTCTCTTTTTTGTTTACCCAAATGTGTGTTTGTGTATGACTGCGTTTTTGTGTACAACACTTAATTTGTTTGCTTATATTACGTGTTTTCATATTCATTTCAAGTGCCTGTGCTTATGCAACACCTTTAGTACAAAATTAAGATTCCGTTTTAAGCAGCTGCACACGTTCAGCTTGCTACTATATATTATATTTTTTATGTATGCTGCGTCTATGTGCGTGTGTCTGAAGTGCTATCACGTAACACCCAATCCAACATTTGGAAGATTGTTGAATTTTACATCATCAAGGCAATGAATTTATAACTCTTTTAGAAGATTAACTAAATTTAAAATAAAATTGTATTGCATATGCAATATGTTTCATTGCATTATTATTCAAAGTAACTGCTTTGCTAATTACATCACACAAACACGGCATCAATTGTCTTGTGAAGGCGGTATTAAATAGACAACTATTTGGAAAGGATGTTTATTTAGCCAAGGGCTGTGGCCATACCATAGGTGAGCAAAGTCTTGGAAGCACTTACAACAAAAGCAACAATTAGAGCAACAACAAAAAACCATCATCAGTTTGATTTCGATAGCAAAAAAAATTCAGTAATAAGCCAAAATTCAATTCCAAGAATCTAGCAAGAAATTCTTGAGTATAGAAATAAAAGTACATTGATCAAACGAAACGAGAGTAGCTGTCCTCAATGTGCGCATTGTTGTTTTTTTGTTTGCTCGTTTTGGTTTTTTGTTTTTTGTTTTTTTCTAAGTGACGCAACAATAACACGAATCAAATTTTTACTTTCCACATTCCCCAAAATGACTTATCAAAAGAATATAAAGCCGGAAACAGTACACTCAGGGTCAATCAAAGAGACTATGTTAGGTTCAACCATAATCGCTTATGATTATAACATTGACTTAAAATTATATTACATATGATTCAAGTGACAAAGTGTTTAATGTAAATTAAAAAAAGTAATTTTAAATACTTTCCGATTTCAAAATGCAATTTGAAGATTTTTAGATTGAAGTAAAGTTAAAAAATTTAATTAAAAAGATTTTCTATTTACCATAAAGCAACCGTACGCACATTAGAAAAGATACTGATCAAATAAAGAAAGCTTTGAAAAATTGAGTAAGTCCGATATAGCAAACGAATAACGAATGGCTAAAAGATGACAATATATCCAAATGCATTTTAATATGCCAGTCCCTAAAAAAAAGCAATATGTGAAAACTATGGTGTTGTGTCATATAGAAAAATAATTTTATGACGATGTCACTGCTATTCGACCTTGAAAATTAAGTTAGGTATAATCGCATTATTTGAGGTTGTTCACGTCATAGTTTTATATCATTATTGTTTCTTGTAAAATAATTTACTTTATATTGAGGATCATAGACTGAAATTTTTGTGAAAATTGTTGTTTAATTCATTTGATGCACTTTTATTGCTCCCAATTCACATATACTCCTGAATCGCTTCTGCCAAATATGAAATTGATTTTTGGACTCATATCCGCAAAATCTTCAAGTTCTTTTGGTGAGATGAACTCAAGAGGAAGTACAAGTATTTTACAAGTCGATTGTTTTCATACATCACAAAATCAAGCAACACTTAATAAGCTTCAAAACTTTGAATATTTTCTAACATTCAGCAAATAGATTTTTATAACATGAAGTCGTTAATTGTTTAATTAGTTCTTTTAAACGCTGGCACTCTTACCAAACACACATACATATGTTAAAAAGCTATGGACACAAAAGTATAACTATGAGCAGAACTAGGTTTTAGTTATATCTACGCAGCGGTGCCAAGTTATTGCAACAATGATTGATAGACTTTTTTTATATCGGCAAAACTGCTATCAGAAACTAAAATATTTGAACTCCTAATGTCTACATGCCTGCCGAATATAAATAAAATAATACTTATTTATTTTTTTATTTTTATTATCGTGCAAATATGTTGTATTCATGTTCAATTAACACATTTTTTTTTTTCGTCAAACTCAATTCTCAATTTAATGATCTGGCAACAATATTAAATGTATTTTCAATAACTTCTCATTAAATTTCAATGCCATTAAATAAATTGACAAAGTTCGATGCAAATTATTTCATAGGCAGCAACATCTTGCCATGAGTGTGCCGCCAATTCGCAACAATTGTGAATGAAATTCAATAGATGCTATTTAAAAAATCATAAATTTCAATGGCACCCCGCCATATTTCCGTTTCATAATTTCAACAATAATAACAACAACAAAACAAACTTGGTAATAATAGCAGCAACAAATTCTCAAATTTACTTCCTAACAAAATTTGTCGAAAACTGTTTTCATTTCATTTCTAATTCATTTGTCGATTATAATCATAACGAATTCGAAGGAAGCTTAAAAAATAAAGTGGAAAAATATGCCAAAATGTCCCATTTTTTTGCTTTCAAGTTTTTTATGTTTTGCTTTCTTATCAGTAAATACACCCGTAAAAATACCAGATGTTACCCCTGTACATATTGGCAGTATTATGAAATACAATTGAAAACCGTTTTAATGCCGAATTATGAGCTCCAATGCCGAGATCGTGCCCCTGTTATTTTGTACTTCATAAAAAAAGTTCGCTGATTTCTTTGCCTTTTGCTCTTAGGAAATTTCATTTTAATGAGTTTTCACTACGTTACGTTAGGATTCATTACCCAACGGGAAAATTGATTACTTCATGATGAACATTGGATTGCTCCTTTCGAAACAAAGGATCTTTCCATTTTTTTACATTGCATTGGATTTACATATTATGCATTAGAATGAATAACAGTCCTTAGTCTTTTCTAGTATTCACATGCGGCCAGCGCAAAAATACTCAAAGCAGTGCATAAGACGTTGCTTTTAATGCGAAGAGGCACGGTTCCAAATCTGGCTATAACCAACCATCAGCCATTTTGGCAATAGTTTAGTTTAAGGGACACCTCTTCGATTTTTTTGAAATCTTTGTATGTTGTAGACTTCAGCATGCTGTACATATGTATGTTGAACGCGGAATCACCTGCTTCAAATTTCTCCATTCTTTTTTTTTTTTGAGCTAAAAAATCTCTTATATCCCATAGTATATCTATCTAACATCGGTTTCGCCAGCTACAGTAATTCTACAAAAGAGTTAGAATAAGTGGGCAGCCTTTGGCCATGGCTCATTATTGTATGACCTAGCGCTAGTGTTATATCTGCTTAGTAAAAGGTATACCAAGGACTTGGTGTATGTTTATATCCTTGGCATACCATGGTATATATAATGAACATTTTTAATAAAAATATATTGATTATAAAAAAATCATTATTGAATAAAAGTCCCGTCTTTACGAATCATTTTACGCTTTTTTTAAGTAGCAGCTACTTTTGAGCTACAATATGCCGATACTGCGTTTTGTTTAACAGTTGAAATACGTAAGTATGGTAATCATTTGAAAGTAGTAAAAAACTAAACAAAGGTTTTAAATCTCTGTCGTATTGGTGTTTGTATTAATTCACCAATTAGAATCTCATCTGCATTTTCTCGTTAGGTATCTTACACCTTATATTGTTGTGCTCAATCTCCGCCTGTTCCCGGTCACGAGTGTTGGTGGCGTTCTTTGATGTCAAATTGCTACAGCACAATTTTTAACTATTTTCCGTTCCATATCAGAGAAGTAGGGTGAAAGAATCATAGGCCAAAAAATAATTTCTGCAGAAGTGCGGTGACGTTCGTAACGTGATAGCATTGTTAAGAAAAAAATCAGTCGTCGTTTGGCTGTCCATAAAAACAACGTTACGAATTTCATAAATTAAATTTGAAACTGTCACCTTAGTGAAATGTAAAATTCCCCTCAACTACTTAAGTGAATAAATGGGTGTGGGTAATTTAGCTTGGATATCTAAAGACATTTTTTGGTTTATACGAGTGATGTCGCTTAGTAAAACCAACAATTGAATGATTTCAAAATAATGATATTAAAAATTTATGACTCAGAATTTATGAGAAAAAGTTTTATGTTCCTTTATTTTTGTTATGTTTTCTTTCTTTTTTTTATTGCTTGCTACATTTATAAGATAAAATTTGAACACACTTAAGAATCTATTTGATTGGCTGTTAGAAATGTATGTACATATATTTGAAATGAAACAAATAAATATTTGTTTGTGTCAAATCTATCCTATTCTAACAAATAAAACATGATTTGGTTCAAGCAACGTTTGTTTGGGTCAATTAAAAAATCTTGCGCTTTTTTCGCTACGAACATGATTTTTCTAGTCAGTATTTATGTCCTTTTTGATTTTGATGATAGTATTTTAGCTTTTAAAAAAATATTTACAGCTTAAGAAACATACTTTTATACTATTAATATTCTTATTATCAGATTAAAAGAGGCATACTCTTCAAAACTCCGATCCTGACCCTTGTATAGTGTGTGTATGTGTATTTCACAAATACCACTACAATCAGACTCATAATTGAACCTCTGATGAATTTCCTAGGCTTAAAACTCAAATTTAATTCGTTATTTGGAATCGTACAATACAAATTTTATATGTGCCGATTTCATTTTAGCTACAACAGTTTGTAATCATTTTGAAAATTATTGAATTTAAGGTTCAAGAAGTCTTCTCATATTGAGAAAAAATAGAAATTTGAGAAGTAAGCACGGAAACCCATAAGGAATCCATTTATAAGGCACATAGTATTCTTAAAACTTTTCAGTCTCATCAGCCATAACAGTTATATATTAAGTTTCTTCTTTTATTTATGTTGATTCCTTTTTAGACGGCAATTTTACGCGCTGCTATTAAAATTTGGTGGAACTTTTAAGTTTTGCCGTTTTTTGATATTTTGCCTTGATGTTGTTGTATTTTGTTTAACTTTATCATTGTTATCTGGTTGGTTTGCAGCAGTTTTCTTAAGGAAAGCATTATGTAGCACTCTGTACATCATCGATATTCGATACCATAATGATCAACTTTGTGGTAATCATTGTAAACCTCTCTATGTTACGAGTATGTATATCGAATCTAATATTCATAATGAATCAAAAACAAAAATTTTTAACCATTACTTACATTTTTTAAATAGGTTTTAGATAAAATATCCACAATTCATTATTTGTGGACAAAATAGCCGAATGATTTCTGGAAAATGGTCACATTTTCATAAAGTACGGTATTTTGTTGTTTTAGAGGTCGCTTATAACGATTTTGGAACAAAATTAAAAGAACACAATGACGGTTCCATAAAAATTTATTAAATTTTACAGAAATCGGTAAGTCATTTTCAATTTGCTATTTTTTTTTTTTTTTTTCAAAATTCGAATTAGGACCTGAAAGTCCCTAATTTCCGGTCACAAAACTTTGTGTTAAGCATAACTCCGAAATTTTATTCAAATTTTTTTTTAATTAAGTATAATTGTAAATAGTAAAATCAGAAATCCCTGACATCATTTTGGAAAATATCATACAATTAGTGCGCCTTCAATAATAAATTCATATTTTTCAAAGTTATGTTGGGAATTTCGATTTGAAACCATACATGTACATTCTTTAGTTTAATTAAAGAATAATATATATAATATTTCAAAAAAAAAGAAGATGTTTTGTTGACGATATTTTAAGAAACATTTTTAAGATAATAAATTCAAATTTAACAAATTTATTTAAAGTAAATTACTATTTCATATGAGATTTTTTAACAAGAAAGATTCTTAGTTTTTTTATTCCATTCCCCATAGTTTTTGAGATATTTTGTTTTTTAGAATATTTGAGTCAAATTTTAAAATACTCATAACTTTTTTGAAAATAAATTTTTTGAAATAAAAATATATTCAATCAAAAATGTCTTAGAAAAAAGTAAAATTTGGCCTTTTAGCTGGCCTCGTTCTTTTTTTTTTTTGGATTACATCGTTCAGCCATAGATTTTCTTGAAGCTATGGCTGTCTTGAATTAATATTCAAGGTTGTTCATTTAAAATTCAGATAGCTATTTTTATACCCTACACCGTGGGTATATTCACTTTGTCTCTCCGTTTGTAACACATCGAAGGGGGCGTGGCAGGTATGGAAAAGTATATATATTCTTGATCAGCGTCACCACCTGAGTCGATTTAGCGATGTCTGTCTGTCTGTCTGTCTGTCTGTCTGTCTGTCTGTCTGTCTGTCTGTCTGTCTGTCTGTCTGTCTGTCTGTCTGTCTGTCTGTCTGTCTGTCTGTCTGTCTGTCTGTCTGTCTGTCTGTCTGTCTGTCTGTCTGTCTGTCTGTCTGTCTGTCTGTCTGTCTGTCTGTCTGTCTGTCTGTCTGTCTGTCTGTCTGTCTGTCTGTCTGTCTGTCTGTCTGTCTGTCTGTCTGTCTGTCTGTCTGTCTGTCTGTCTGTCTGTCTGTCTGTCTGTCTGTCTGTCTGTCTGTCTGTCTGTCTGTCTGTCTGTCTGTCTGTCTGTCTGTCTGTCTGTCTGTCTGTCTGTCTGTCTGTCTGTCTGTCTGTCTGTCTGTCTGTCTGTCTGTCTGTCTGTCTGTCTGTCTGTCTGTCTGTCTGTCTGTCTGTCTGTCTGTCTGTCTGTCTGTCTGTCTGTCTGTCTGTCTGTCTGTCTGTCTGTCTGTCTGTCTGTCTGTCTGTCTGTCTGTCTGTCTGTCTGTCTGTCTGTCTGTCTGTCTGTCTGTCTGTCTGTCTGTCTGTCTGTCTGTCTGTCTGTCTGTCTGTCTGTCTGTCTGTCTGTCTGTCTGTCTGTCTGTCTGTCTGTCTGTCTGTCTGTCTGTCTGTCTGTCTGTCTGTCTGTCTGTCTGTCTGTCTGTCTGTCTGTCTGTCTGTCTGTCTGTCTGTCTGTCTGTCTGTCTGTCTGTCTGTCTGTCTGTCTGTCTGTCTGTCTGTCTGTCTGTCTGTCTGTCTGTCTGTCTGTCTGTCTGTCTGTCTGTCTGTCTGTCTGTCTGTCTGTCTGTCTGTCTGTCTGTCTGTCTGTCTGTCTGTCTGTCTGTCTGTCTGTCTGTCTGTCTGTCTGTCTGTCTGTCTGTCTGTCTGTCTGTCTGTCTGTCTGTCTGTCTGTCTGTCTGTCTGTCTGTCTGTCTGTCTGTCTGTCTGTCTGTCTGTCTGTCTGTCTGTCTGTCTGTCTGTCTGTCTGTCTGTCTGTCTGTCTGTCTGTCTGTCTGTCTGTCTGTCTGTCTGTCTGTCTGTCTGTCTGTCTGTCTGTCTGTCTGTCTGTCTGTCTGTCTGTCTGTCTGTCTGTCTGTCTGTCTGTCTGTCTGTCTGTCTGTCTGTCTGTCTGTCTGTCTGTCTGTCTGTCTGTCTGTCTGTCTGTCTGTCTGTCTGTCTGTCTGTCTGTCTGTCTGTCTGTCTGTCTGTCTGTCTGTCTGTCTGTCTGTCTGTCTGTCTGTCTGTCTGTCTGTCTGTCTGTCTGTCTGTCTGTCTGTCTGTCTGTCTGTCTGTCTGTCTGTCTGTCTGTCTGTCTGTCTGTCTGTCTGTCTGTCTGTCTGTCTGTCTGTCTGTCTGTCTGTCTGTCTGTCTGTCTGTCTGTCTGTCTGTCTGTCTGTCTGTCTGTCTGTCTGTCTGTCTGTCTGTCTGTCTGTCTGTCTGTCTGTCTGTCTGTCTGTCTGTCTGTCTGTCTGTCTGTCTGTCTGTCTGTCTGTCTGTCTGTCTGTCTGTCTGTCTGTCTGTCTGTCTGTCTGTCTGTCTGTCTGTCTGTCTGTCTGTCTGTCTGTCTGTCTGTCTGTCTGTCTGTCTGTCTGTCTGTCTGTCTGTCTGTCTGTCTGTCTGTCTGTCTGTCTGTCTGTCTGTCTGTCTGTCTGTCTGTCTGTCTGTCTGTCTGTCTGTCTGTCTGTCTGTCTGTCTGTCTGTCTGTCTGTCTGTCTGTCTGTCTGTCTGTCTGTCTGTCTGTCTGTCTGTCTGTCTGTCTGTCTGTCTGTCTGTCTGTCTGTCTGTCTGTCTGTCTGTCTGTCTGTCTGTCTGTCTGTCTGTCTGTCTGGGTGTCTGTTGAAATCAGTTTTACGGGAAAACCAAGAAAGCTAATTGAATGAAACTATCACACACAGGTCACATCTTCTTGCAGGCATCTTGCTATTGAAAATGGGCAAAATCGGTCGACAGACACGCCTACCGCCCATACTCTATATATATTTACCCCGGCCAATTTTGAAAAAAGTTTCAGCGATTTTGATGAAACTTGGTGATTTGGTGCACATGTGAACCAAATTAGTATCTACTACCATATATACTACCATATCTTGTAAGCCGTTCAAGATATTGCGATTAAATTTGGTAAACGGATACATATAAAATATATCTTGAATTGTGATAAAAGTGGGCGGAATCGAAAAAGTGGGCGTGGAACTTTTCAACTGTTAAAAATTTTGATTCCGTATATCTCAAAATTCGCAAAAACGATTTCCATAAAAATTTTGGAGATGATGCCGCTGAAAGCAGTCATCAATACAAGCTCAGCTACTGGACCGAAAAAACTCGTTGAAGGGCGTGGCATAGCCCACAATATTTATAAACGTTATATTTAAAGAACTAACAACGTAATCGTTATAAAATTTAATGAGGCAGATATACTTGATATAAGGTCTCTTACTACAAAAATTTGGTCCAATAGTACCTGTGGGCGTGGCACCTCCCATATAAGCAAAAAACGTTTATTGTTATAGATAGTGTGCTATGAGAGTAATCTTCATAAAATTTGGTGTATAGATGTCAGTTACTATAAGCTTTAAAAATAAATTAATTTTGACAGGATTGCATCAGTGGGCGTGGCACCTCCGATATTAACATAAATTTGTTAGCGCTGTTTTAAGTGAACTATTGCAGCAGTTGGTATGAAATTTAATGTATGTATTTCTGTCGCTATAGGGCATATCTGAATCAAAAGTGGCTGAAATAGCATCAGTAGGCGTGGCACCTCCCATACAAATAAAATATGATAAGTGGCATATTTATCGAAATATGTGAGCAATCATACTAAAATTTGGTGTTAGGGGTTTGATTATGGAAAGCTATTTCTGTATCAAAACCGGGCTGGATTGTACCAATGGGTGTGCCACCGCCCTAAATTTTGAATTTTTGTTGCGGCATATATCGCAAACTATACAAGCTATTGAGCTAAAATTTAATATGAGGATGTCGATCGCGAATATAATTTATTGTACCAAAAGTGGGCGGAACTGGAGAAGTGGGCGTGGCATATTTCAAAATTTTCATTTCTATTCGATTTTTTCCAACATTTTCTACATTCTTTCGACTTTTTCAACCTTTCAACTTTTTCCAATATATCCTATATGTATTTGTTCGACATTTTCAACCTCTTTCAACTTCCTTCATAAGTTTCTTTATTTTTTCGACTTTTTCATCAAATTTGAATTGTTTATAACTTTTTCAACCTTTTTCAACTTTTTTAGAATTTTTCAACCTCTCTCAACTTTTTTCAACATTTTGCATATATTTTCGACATTTTCCAACCTCTGCCAATCTTTCTAACATTTCACATTTTTTTCGACTTACTCAACCTCTTCAATGTCTTTGCAACATTTATTTAAAAGGTTATTTCAGTGCGTAAGGTTATTTATGTGAGTTTCGGCCTGGCCGAAGATAACACCTTAACTTGTTTTTATTTAACTTTGTATGTAACTTTTCATGTTTTTTTTCAACTTAAATGCAATTTTAACTATGTCTCCCTTTGAATTTTAATTGTTCCTCCTTGAATATTAATTAAAGATAGTCTTAACTTCAAGAAAAACCATGTTTGAAGAGTCTGCTCCAAAAAAAAAAAAATCGAAGACATGGTCGAGGTAAGATGACAATTTCGACATTTTTTTTTTGAAGCAGACTCTTCAAACATGATTTTTCTCGAAGTTTAGACTATCTTTAATTAATATTCAAGGAGGAACAATTAAAATTCAAAGGGAGACATAGTTAAAATTGGATTATAGTTAAAAACAACATGAAATGTTACCTATAAAGTTAAATAAAAAAAATAGGTATCTGAATTTTAATTGAACAACCTTGAATATTAAGTCAAGACAGCCTTAGCTTCAAGAAAAACTATGGCTGAACGATGTACTCCAAAAAAAAATAAAAAACGAGGCCAGCTAAAAGACCAAATTTGTCGGATTTGCACATACACATGCATAAATTTATTTTTTATTCAATTTCGTTTGAACAATATTTATTATAAATTTTTTTTTTAACGTCTGGAAGAAAAATGGAATGGCCCTTTTAAGGCTCACAACTCATCACCAAATTGGCATTGATCCTCAACATTTCTCCATTGTTTATATCTAATACTGATTTCCTTAAGATATCGCATAATTTATTTGATACTTGTTACTCGATACTAAATCCATAATTGTGCAGTTTTATTACAAGTTTAATTAAAATGAGTTTCTAAGCTTTCACAAGTTAAATCTTTTACAAGTTGAAGCAGGTGATGTCTTGTTACTACTTACTGCCAATACTGCCCTCTATCTGTGTAGCTAAGAAACGTTTGAATTTATGAAAATATTTGTTTGTTTGCTTGTAGTGTTCAAACAAGTATGCAGTATACACTGGCTTATACAAATACTCTATAATGGCGCACATTTACATTGACATTAAAACATTACTATGATTACATTAAGCAAACAAAAACAAAACTTTAGCAACAATCATTTAATTAAAAGTTTTATCAAAAGCAAAATTTAATTTTATTTTCTGAAGAGTCCTCAAAGTAAGACCAAGCGAGACATGTATAAATAATGTAAGCTAAAGTATGCAAGAGTAAAGGAGACATAAAGTTGTATAAACAAGAATGGCAATTGATATTTTCATTTATGTTTGTAGGTTGTTAAGCAACAACTATTTAGCAGTGAATTTCTAAAAATTCTTTTAAGAATCTCCCCCTTATTTAGACGATTTGTGATAAGAAAAAAATATTTAACATAGACTCAGGTGAATGGTCTGAATTACCAGTAGATCCATGAACAAAAATATTACACATTTCAACATGTGATGTCGGCAAGTGATTGAGAGTACTAAGGTTATACTCCGCAATGCGTAAAATGCACGAAGGATTATTCACTGACCAAGTTCCTTGAATTGGCTCCGTAAATCGCTACGATTCCGAGATGAAAAGTATAACTTAAGCCGTCGGGGTTATGGAATTTGAAATCTCCATCAGTAACGATTTCACTGCGTTTGGTACAACTCTACAATTTGCAAAATCGGTCAAGAGAAGATATTTACTTTATCACAGGAAGGAATCTTTCTTAAATGAGGGCTTATACATATATACGAAGCAGAAGCGCAATTCAAGCTTCCGTCGTATTCAAGTGATACTACTACTGGAGGGCAACGTCGCATATATGTACAGTAAGCAAGCACAGTGGGTTGTATCTCGCTATTAGAAAATTATGTGGATCATCTGGGATTCATCCAGTGCCATTATTTGTTGCCATAATTGCTACAAAAGTCTATACAAAGCCTTCAGATATTTTGGTCATCTTAACTTAATTAAACGTTACGGTTAATTGTAAGTTAAGCTTAAACTTTTAAAGAAAACACTCCCACAATTTAGGCTTCATAGATCAAACCTGTAAGTGGCGCAAAAGAATTTGTTTCCTTTGCAATTAAACAACGTTTTTTCCATGTTTCTCTTTTTATATGGGAAGTAAACTCTGTTTGGGAATATCATTTCAGGAAACCATAGGGAATTCAAAAATAAATAAATATTATATGATTACAAAATGTGATCAATATTATTGCTCGTTAAATTTTCTTTTGTATATAATAACGGTATCGACTAACTCCATACAAGGAGCAGGAGGCTTAGCTGCTTCAAGTGTACTACTAAAGGGATGGATATTTATTTATTTTTCGGCTGAAAGTCCTAACCAATGTTTGACTTTGGCTCCCACAAGACGTAATGCGGCCGTACTTTAACGTAAAAGCTTAAAGATTAAGGAAATACAAATTTTACGCAAACAACGTAATGCTTTACTCATATTTTATTTTTTATCTTAAAATATGCAAATAACCTAAAACTTTTAAAATATTCAAAATTTACTATCAAACATTTTCCATATTTTTCGCATGACTTTTCAGAGGTACAACGCTACAACTCAATAAATAAGTTAATGTAGTCGAAGCACAATTTATAAAAAATTTTTATTTATAATTTTTCATAATTTTTCATTTATGCAGGAATATTTATTTTTTCACTTCTTACGGTACAACAAATGAAAATTGCATATATTTTACAAAGCTATGTATTTTTCTCTTCATCGTAGTTGCTGCTGATGCAACTCGTCGTCTTATCTGAACACTTCCGGGTGAAAGCATTTCTTAACATTACGCTTAACTTTAGTTCTAGCAAACAAGAGACGAATGGAAGCGGCACAAGAAGAAACAGCAGAAGGAGGATACAAGTAGGAGCCATATGTATGTATGTATTACAACAATATGGGCGCAAGAAGGCGCCACACTACGCAACATTATGCTGCTAGTCGCCGCATGACGTGACCAACATAATTTTTTTCTCATTTTCGTGTTCTTACTTGGTCCGAATAAATACAGACTTTGTATAAAAATGTGACTGTGAAAAATGTCGAGTAAAAATAGATAAAAAATTAGCAAATAAATGCAAAAAAAATGAAGTTAGCAACAACAACAAAAGTAGCAGAAAATCATAAAAATGTGAAGTCATTTTGCTTTTAGCGTATTCTGTGTTGCTGGCTTTTTCCATATGATTTTTTTTTTGCCTTCTTTTTACTTGGCTTAAATGCAATTGGCTTGAAACATATTTTTATACAGATTGTCGCATTTTTGCGCTATTCATGGTTTATGAAAGATGTTTCGAAAAAAAATCGACGAAAATGCTTACAATCGTTGTTGGTAAAAAAGTGATGCAATAAAATGAAAAATTATGGCTGCAATATTATTCTTTCACACAAATTAACACTAATATTGTCACTTTTACTTTGTCAATTCACAAAATTGAATCATAAAAAAAGTTCAAGAAAGTTTCCATATTAATTATTTAGACATAGAAATTATTTTAAATGGAGCAGGCGCTGGATATACCTACATGAATGTGCGAATATATAGGGATGCTAACTTATGTACATGGATACAAAGGGTACCGGATGTGTATGATGAGTGCCGAATTTCCGCCTAGACCTACAAGGCCCCGGCCTTGGGACTCCAGTCGGGGACATTTCTCACGTCGATTAACTTTCTTTTATAGTGAGATATGTACGTCTCTGAAAACGGATGTCATGTCGAACGATTTTTGAAGCTCATTCCAAATTGTGGCCATAAAGCAAAAGACCTGGCTAAAATTATACTTCAGACATTGAAAAGACATGACTTGGATATCTCTGACTGTTGGGGGAAGTCTTACAATAATGCTAGCAAAATGTCGGATGTGTATTCTGACCTTCAAGCGAGAATAAAACAAGTGAACCCTCTGATAGATTCCGTGACCTATTCGGCTCATTCGTTAAGTCTTGTTGGAACATATGCGCTTTAGTACTCTCAAGCTGCTATATCTTTCTTCGGTATTTTGCAATCATTGAACATTTTTTTTTTTCGGCATCAACACACAGATGGGATATTTCGTTATCGAAACTGAAACTAAATTAAACAGTATTAAAGAGTCTTTCTCAGACAAGATGGTTAGAGCTCGAGCGAGCTGACGCCTGCCAAAGTCTATGTTCGTCCGGGGATGAGATCATGGCAGCTCTTCAGATACTTGCCAATGATTGGAATGAAAAACCATCTGCGCGCTCTGAAACTTCATGTATTCTAAATTCATTAGACTCTATGGAAACTTGCTTTTTGCCACTTCTCTGGAATGATCTGGATACTATCGCTGAACTGTATCAATCTTTGGTAACGTATGTATATAGAATATTCAGAGTATCTTTGATCTTTATGAGTCGAAAGCTGAGGAGACATAAGCGCAACGTCCAACGAAGTCAAGGGAAACGAGACTGAACTCTCTGGCAAAGACAGATTCAGAGCAACCATTTATGTCATTATAGATAGACTTATTGCAGAACTACAGAGACGTGGACCTGCTTATAAAGAGTTAAGTAAAAAGTTTGACTTTCTTACGAAATTAAATCACTTCGAATCTAAACACATCAGTGAAGGAACCAGAAACCTGATAGATTTTTATCTAAAAGATTTGGATACGACTTTGGATGATACAACAAGTGTCTGCACCTGCAAGCCCATTTGCTTTAAAATGATAAAGTTATACTGATATCATCACTAAAGCTGTACAAATATTTGTTAGAAAAAGACTTTTTGGATATTTACCCAAACATAGGAATTGCGCTCCGAATGCTACTGAGTACACCAGTGTTAAACTGCTCAGCAGAACAGTCGTTTTCAGTGCTAAGCAGAGTATAGAATTACTTAAGGTCTACCATAGAAGAGAATAGGCTAAATTCACTCTCTGTAATGTACATAGAGTCAGAAATAATGCAGTTAAGTGACCATGATGACGTCATTCGTCCTTCTGCTCAGAAGAAAGCTCGCCGTATGATTCGATAAAATAGATAATAGTTATAGTAATATAGACTCATATTTATTAAAGTAAAAAAATGTCGGTTGAAAAATATTTGTTCCCTACTAAAGTGCCTTTATTTTGCTGGACCAAAATGGAATGATTTAGAGATGGCGGAGGGGGTCCCAAAAGCCAAGTGCCTGGGGGCCCTACAGCTCTTAGTTCTGGCATTTGTATGATAATTATTTGCCATTGGTGTCCAACAAAAATTGATGCTAAAAAATAAATACATTTTTTAGAGTTGTCAGTAGTTAAAACTGACGACTATAAGCGGCCGGCAATCTCCACTTAGGATAGTAGTAGTAGTAGACCACATAAGTGGAGGTTGCCGGCCGCTTATCGTGGTCTCAGCTTTCAGCATCCTACTAAAGTTGGCAGTGAAAGAAATGCAAAACTCAATACTCAAGAAGGGAATTTCATCACATGTCCTCAAAATCTGGCTTTAATCGGAAAAACTGAAAACATATTTGGATCAAGCTCTCAAATATATTTCAAGCCTATTCAATCTGAATATTTTTAAATTTATTTCATTTAATAAAAGCACATTGGTGATAAATATACTTATTTTATACATTACATTTATTTTATACTAATACTGAACTCGCTATTATCTCACTTCCTATAAACCAGGCAGATTCGATCTGAATAAAAGTGTGTTCCATTAAATCAACCATTTACGGTCAAAAGTTAAAAATGATTTTTGTTAATGCTTATATCGCTTTCAATTGGTCGCTGACTAATTTCTGTCAAACAAAAGTTGTAAATAACATAACTTCCTGTAAAGATAAAGGTTGAAACAATTTTTTTCGTATGGTCAATTGCATGATACAAAGCCGTCAATGGTAAATAATCTGAAATACAGAACTTATTATAAAGGTACATACTTTTTTTATTGAAAATCATATAGTCTACAGTTAATGTCTGTTATAAATTATTGGCCGATCAATAGAAAGCAAGATATGGTTGTTGAATTTACATGGAGTTTTCTTATCTACAGCTTTTGTTTGAACTGAATATCTGATTAATCAAGACGCGAGACATTAGCAAAACTGTTTTTTGTGACCTTTAGCCCTAAATATCTTTTATAGGGACAGTTCTGAGTGAAGTTGGTTAATTTAATGTATCTAACCATATATGTATGTATTTCCCAAAAACTTTATACCTTACTTTTATACGTAAGACTTTTCTTATACCGCCTACTGGACTATAACGAAACATGTAACATAACGATTTCTTTTTTTTTCATATTCCATACCTGATTGATAAGCTGTCGTTTCTGCATTGAATTATAATAATATCCTCGTATGCTTACATTTTTTGCAAATGATACATATGTATGTATCTTCGATTTCATTATATTTTGTACTGCAAGCATAAAATCCGTTTACCCAGAATTTGATTACATGATTTCATAATGACTTCCATTAAATGTTCGCTACTAACTCCATTTAGTTGTCTGTTCATGTACAAATGTATCTCGAATTAATGTCATTACTTTAATCAATTATGCGTTGATGCAGTAACACAACTGCAGCAACAACAACGGCATCAACAATCATAATGCTCAACAACTAATTGCTTTTTGCGGCGCAGCCACAATTAATCAAATGTAATTTTAATGAAACCACTGTTAAAAGCAGCCATTATCTATAAATTTGTACAAAAAGCAAAAAAAAATAATTGCAACGATTGCACATTAAAGACACACACATACTATATGGTACATGTTCTCGCATGCTTAAGTGAAAATTCGCCTTACAAGCGCATTTTTTTGTTTGTAAATTAAAAACTATTTCGAAGCTAAGACTATTTTGAATTAATATTCAAGGAGAAACAATTAAAATTCAAAGGGAGACATAGTTAAAATTGCATTTAAGTTAAAAAAACCTGAAAAGTTACATACAAAGTTAAAAAAAAATAATAGCTATCTGAATTTTAATTGAACAACCTTGAATATTTATTGAAGACAGCCAAAGCTTCAAGAAAAACTATGGCTGAAAGATGTACTCCAAATAAAAAAAAATAAAAAAACGAGGCCAGCTAAAAGGCCAAATCTGATGGAATTGTACATATGGAAGCAGCTATAATGAAATACGAACATTTCTGTTAAAATCTTTCTTTAGAGCAAAACAGCCGATTTGCACTAGTTGGTGTTGCAGTTCGCACCCAATCTCTAATTTTTTCACGTTATCTAAATAAGATGGCGTAGGTAATTTCTCATTCGTGTACCAAATAAGTTCAAATTAAAATTTTTTGTGCTACTAATTTGTAAGATAATTTTAATAAAATAAAATAAATTGGACTGAGACTTTTATATATAAGCCAGAAATCATTAAGAGCTTACTCACCAAATGCACACCTAGTGTACATACATATGTAAGTTTTTATCTTATATATATTTTCAGAATTTTCTCTGGAATTTTTTGGAACCTTATTGACATACTTAACAATGATATGTTAATGAAAGAAGTATTTCAAATATCTTAAAAGATACAGCTAGATAAAAGTAACCAATTTAGTAATTTTACGATGTTTTGTTCAAATTGACGGTACATTTCGCTAGGAGCTGGTATTGAATTTTCTGGCTGCCTTGAAGTAAAAAAGAAATATTTTTCTCAAATACAATTTAAAATATGCCAACCACAGACTTTTTTTCTTATTCTACTTCATTTCCGCCAGTTTGCTTTCAGTTCAGTAGAATTTTCAAATAATATAGCAGCTCATTTGAGTCCTTTGGATTTTAAAATACTGTACCTTTCGGGATATATATTTTTAGAATGGCTAAGAGCTATTTCATCACGTTCTACTTTGCTCTAGAAATCACAAGGATAGAACTATATACAATGGAGTACTGTGGACATTGGGCGCCCGGGGCGAACAGATCACTTGCCGCTCCCCACCAACAAAAAATATTACTTGCTTTTAAAATTATAAAAATTTTACGACTAAAAAAAATCCTCACTTTTGGTCCTCATAAGACCTACCAAAATCATATATATTTAACAATGAATTACAAAATTATCAATACATTCCCTTCAATCATTTTCATTACCTAAAAAAAAAAGTCCACAAAAAATTAAATTTCAATTTCATATTACAAAAACCATTTTTCCGCCCTCAAGTGCTTGCGTCCGGTACGGCCGCCTCCTCTACTATTGACTGTATACGAAATTCAGTAATTATATATTTATCTAAATATTGCGGAATACGTAATTCAAAATTAAAGATGAATTTATCAAAACAATCAATTATCTTGTATCATGATGCATAATTTTGACCTTTTTTGTCTTCTAAAGTCACTTTGGTGAAAATAAACTCCGTACTTCCAAAATAAACTCTTTTATTTATTCGTATTTCTCTTATTTGCACAATTTTTATTTTGTTTTATTTTTCTTTCTTGTGCCAATGTGATGACCACTACGTTATCGCATAAGCACACTATCTTTACAGCTTCCAATTTGAGACATTGACCAGTACTAAGTCCATCTATCTTCCTTAGTGTCAATTCCACGCATAGTCACACCCACACACAAAGACGCATGCACAAAAAGAAAGTATCTGCTGAATAATATTACAACGTGTCGCCATAACTAATCGAGTTTACACCAAATGCATTTTGTAATTTAAGGGTTCTGCGTGACGCGTTGCAAAACAAAAACGGAAGAGTAAAAAATTAATATTGTCTTAAAGCAAAGACTTTAAAAATCGAGAAAAGAAAACAAGAGTTAAGTTGAGTTTTTTACATGCATGAGTTCCATAATTTTATACGTGAGTCGTTTCATATGGATTGAAAAATATTTCTACAAGAATTATGGCAATAGTTTGGCCCAAATTATTATTTCTGTGGTAAATCGGAATAACAGCTTAACAGACAAACAGAGTTAAGGCAAATGTTTCATTCGTTTAAGGTGCAATTGCTTTTTGTTTTTATTGCAAGATATTGGCCAAAAACGGAAAACGAGTTTTACCAAGATCTAATGGAAAATTGGCCTCAACTTCATTTTTCTTAAGTCGACTTAAGTTGGTATAACTTGTTGCAAAAAAATTTGTGTGAGTCGTAAACAAAATCGTCAAAATAAAATTGCAATAATATTATCGCCTTAAACAATCGAAAAATTAGTCAAACAACAACTTTACTCCAACTGTTTTTTAGCGCATATTCAAAATACATAATATTTACAGAATATTTTGATCATTGATGATGATGATGGTCAGATCCGAATTTTTTCTTAAAAAAACAAACCTAATATTGGTTTTCATTTGTAGGGTAAAAAAGGTACGCAAAAACTTTAAAATTATTTAATTAGTCTTAGAGCGATTTTTTTTTTTAAATTATTGGGGGTACCATATGTCTGAATTTTTTCAAGTAACAGGTGTCCTTCATCCGGCTTATAGTAAAGAGACCTCTTTGTAAGATTTAGTCGAAATCGGTTTTGTGGTTATGCAATGAAAGGTAAAAACGGACAGACAAACACACTTTCGCATATGTGCATATCCATCAGATTGGGCCTTTTAGCTGGCCTCGTTTTTTTTTTTTTTTTTTTTTGGAGTACATCTTCCAGCTATAGTTTTTCTTGAAGCTAAGGCTATCTTGAACTCATAATAAAGGTTGTTCAATTGAAATTCAGATAGCTATTTTTTTAATTTGCATTTAAAGTAAGAAATATATGAAACTTTTCGTGTTTTTTAAAAATTGTCAATTTATTGGGTTTTTACGCTGTAGTCTAAAGTCTGTTGAGTACATCTTTCAGCCATAGTTTTTTTTGAAGCTAAGGCTGTCTTGAACTCATATTAAAGGTTGTTCAATTAAAATTTAGATACCTATTTTTTTAATTTGCATTTAAAGTAAGAAATATGTGAAACTTTTCGTGTTTTTTAAAAATTGTCAATTTATTGGGTTCTTACGCTGTAGTCTAAAGACTGTACATCTTTTAGATATAGTTTTTTTTTTGAAGCTAAGACTGTCTTGAACTCATAATAAAGGTTGTTCAATTGAACTTCAGATAGATATTTTTTTTATTTAACTTTATATGTAACATTTCATGTTGTTTTTAACTAAAATCCAATTTTAACAATGTCTCCCTTAAAATTTTAATTGTTCCTCCTTGAATATTAATTAAAGATAATCTTAGCTTCAAGAAAAACCATGTTTGAAGAGTCTCCTCAAAAAAAAAAAAAATTAATAAATAAAATCGAAGCCATGGTCGAGGTAAGATGACAATTTCGATTTTATTTTTTATTTTTTTTTTTGGAGCAGACTCTTCAAACATGGTTTTTCTCGAAGCTTAAGCCATCTTTAATTAATATTCAAGGAGGAACAAATAAAATTCAAAGGGAGACATAGTTAAAATTGGATTTTAGTTAAAAACAACATGAAATGTTACATATAAAGTTAAATAAAAAAAATAGCTATCTGAATTTCAATTGATCAACCTTTATTATGAGTTCAAGATAGTCTTAGCTTCAAAAAAAAACTATATCTGAAAGATGTACTCAACAGTCTTTAGACTACAGCGTAAAAACCCAATAAATTGAAAATTTTTAAAAAACACGAAAAGTTTCACATATTTCTTACTTTAAATGCAAATTAAAAAAATACGTATCTAAATTTTAATTGAACAACCTTTAATATGAGTTCAAGACAGCCTTAGCTTCAAAAAAAACTATGGCTGAAAGATGTACTCAACAGACTTTAGACTACAGCGTAAAAACCCAATAAATTGACAATTTTTAAAAAACACGAAAAGTTTCATATATTTCTTACTTTAAATGCAAATTAAAAAAATAGCTATCTGAATTTCAATTGAACAACCTTTATTATGAGTTCAAGATAGCCTTAGCTTCAAGAAAAACTATGGCTGGAAGATGTACTCCAAAAAAAAAAAAAAAAAAAAAACGAGGCCAGCTAAAAGGCCCAATCTGATGGATTTGCTGATATATATGTACATATTAGTTAGGAAAAATGGGTTTGTTATTTTTTTAGTTAGAGCGATAACTGCCAAGTTTGATAGTGGTCCGGCCAGCCGTTTCGGAGCTATATGCATTGCAATACCGAAACCCGAGTCAAATCAGTTGATATTCATAAAAATAACTTGCATTGCCATGCATATAGCTCCATAACGGCTGGACGGACCACTATCAAACTTGGCACGCACGAAGTATAAGCATAATATGTATAAGCTTTTTTTAATGCACTTAAAAAAAATTTTGTTAGGCGAACATTAAAAAAAACGATAAAGAAAAATATTTCTCATTTTTTCAGTGTATTTTTTTTATTTTTAAAATCCAGTTATGAGGTTAAAAAGACCAATAAATGAAGTATAAAATCCAGTGGTTAATTCATTTTACCAGACTTTTTTTAAGCTCAACAATGGCATTTGAAGTAGTACATACCTTACGATTTCTCAAATTTTTGAAGACCCATATTATGTAAGCCATTGTCGCCATTATAAAAATATTTTGTTCCTGTGTCGAGGACATATACAGGTACAACATATTCAAATAAATCTGAAATTGTAAACATGACCCCATTTCCCCTGTCCGCTTCGCGTGAAATGCCCGATAAGTTAAGTTTTTATTCCAATATATGTTAACAATAGCAGTATTCATGATCTGAAGCGTTTGGTCTTGAATTGTGTAGTTTTGATAAATTTTATGTTTGTAGTAAATTAAATATCTTAGCATAAACAAAACAAGTATATATGTATGTATAAATATGTATGGAAAACCGGAAGTAAAAATTTTAAATCAAATTTTCAGTAACTTTGACATAATATTTTTTAAATATTTTATTTAAAAAAAAAAGCCTTAAGTATATAAATGTTTCACAAAAAAAATTTTAACGTGATCGTTATTTGTTAAGGAGATATATAAATTAAAGTACTTAAGAAAGTGTCACGTCCCATACAAAGTGCGGCACGCATGCGCTTCAATTCACATGTCTCGTAAACTAATGTAGATCACGTTAAAAAATTTTAAGCATATTACCGGTAAATTTTATGCTTTATTTTAAAGTTAAAATAAATAAAATAAAATATGTCGAAATAATTTCAATTCTGAGATGAAATGTTCACTTCCGGTTTTCCACAAGAAAAAAAATCGAATTTACAATCTGATTTCATAATTGAAAAGAGCAGTAAATTTCCTATTGACATTACAATGTTTCATATTTTATTGAAATTTAGTTAAGTTCGAAAAACTGCTTCCGAAAAATCCATTATTCATATTACGTCAATTTTTGGAAGTCCACAACTTGACAACTAAGCCTTATATGAAAAAAAAATTAAGTGTTTACACTTTCTAGAAGTACAACTAAGCCAAATATGAACAAATTTCTAAATCTCATTTTTTTTGCATTGTCCGCTTCACCTGAAATGCCCCATATGTATTATGCAAAAGTTAGATTATGTTGAAAAATCTAAAAATGTTCAAGAAGTATATTTTGATAATTTTATTTCGGCTAAGGGTACGGCCACGCAATGAGCGGCAAGCGGTAGTGCGGCAACAAAAAAATTAAAACAGTTGCTGAGCGAAAGATACTTTTTTAGAGCGGTAGAATTTCAAACAGCTTTCAATTGTGTTTTAATTTTTTCTGAATATTAGAGCGGCAATCAGTAAACATATCCTAAATATTAACCTTTATGCCATCGTATCTCGTAAACCGTGGAAGATATTACGTTGAAATTTTTAAGATTAAACAGTTTCGCTATTAAAGGTACACACTAACTACTTAGTGTAGTTATTGTGTAGGTTTGAGCACAATTGTGTAGATTAAGTCATGTTAACCACACTGTGTAGGTAACAGAACATAAGTTTTGTACTGAATGGTAACAGTGTAGACACAATCGGTCACAACATATGATGCGGTCACAAATAAGCCTGACGCCATTTTTCATAAGACATCCATTTTGATTTATAATTGTAAATAATTTCTAAAAAAGTTATTATGCAAATTTAAGGCTCAAATTATCTCAATAAGGCTATAATCATACATTTAAAACACCTAGTAAACGTTTTAAGTTCATTCCAGCATTTTAAAAAGCATTTGATTAGTAAACATTTTTTTAATATTTTTAATATATTACTAAATATTCGATATTTACTAAGCGCATAAGTTTTTCGTTCAACAGAATATTAATATTTACAATAGAAATGAGCTTCGTTTGAATTTCTACGCATAATATGCAGAATTTAGTTCATATAAAAAGTAAATATTATAAGTCATAATAATACGCATACATATTAATGCTTCTTACCATTGTATTCATTTATGTATGTATACTACTCGTACAATGATAAAAGTAACTTAAAAGTAAAATATTTCCTACACAAAAACGTCTGCGTGTGGGTCGCTATAACTACACATTGTGGTCACAAATCAGTCACAAATTCAGTAACAATAACTACACATATCCTTATATCTTCTATATCCCCACTTGGTAACGGTTACGTAACAATTCCGTAACATAGCGGGATTTGAGTAGCTATCTACACAAATACTTAACCGAAACAAACCGAATGTGTGGTCACAGTGACGGAACGCTGACTAAAATTTCTACTTGGGCTAGGAAGCTCAAATATTGGGTAAATATTACTTTTTATATGAACTAAATTCTAAATTTTATATAATTCTAAGTCTTCTAAATTCGAAATGTGTCTCTAACTAAATTTGTGTACGAAATGGTCACATTTTGAGTCACTTTTACTGATTTGTGACTAAAATATCGTGGTTACTTACAGGTAACTTTAAAGAGGAACTGTGTAGTTATTGTTACTAAAATTTGACCCAAATAGGATCAATTTGGTACACAAAAATTACTGAAATGTTACCATAAAGTCAAACTGACCTTATCAGCATTTTTTCAGATAATAATCGGTTAATGTGACTCAATACAAGAAAAGTTACTTTATTTACACAAAATTTAGTCACAATAACCACGCTGTGACTCGCACGCTAATTTTGTGACCTTAAAAGTCACAAATTTCTACTTGGGAGCTCAAACCTGTAAACGGCGCGGACAGAGTTTATGTCCAATTTCGTTGAAATTTTACTAAAAAACCGACTTACTAACGTAGAAAAAGTCTGCCTTAGGAGCTAAGTTATAGCACTTTAGGTATTTTAGTTGTATGGGAGATGCCTCCCACTCTTGTCAAACCACGCCCACATTTTTTGTGTGGCTGAAAATGTGTACAAAATACACCAGAAAGGGGTTTTTATATATCTTTAAAAATTTGCGATACCATATGTCTATATTATAGAATCGGATTTCAAGAAAATTCTCCCAAAATTTCAGCCTCCTAGATCAAACCTGCGAACGGCGCAATCAGTTTGTTTCCTATTGCAATTTATATGAAAAACGAAATAGCCAAAAACGCAAGACAGAATTTTTTAGCATTTTAGGAAAAAGAAAATTGCTTCCATATGAACTATAATATTAAGTAATCATATTAATTTTCCAACCTTTTTTTTTAAAGTCTGATAAAGTTTCAAAGCATAATACAAAGATTATTTGAACGAATAAAGAATGTAATTTACTCAATGGTCTTATGATTTGCTAACGACAACAGAATATTATGAAAAATTAACAAAAAACAAGAAATAACTAATCAAAAAGAACATTTAAGAAAATTCCAGAACTTTCAACTACACACTTTTATAACTTAAGCATTATGTATGAAAATTTTAGCACTTTTTTAATGTTTATTTTTTACTTGCGACAGATGACACACGCTAAAAGCGTTTGAAAAACATTACAATGTACTAAATTATAGCAGCGGCAATGGAGACAACAAAGTTTTACATTTTTTTTTCGAAGAATTTAGTGGTTGGCCATATTGTGGAGTTGGTGTCAGGTGTCTCAATTTAATAAATTATGCATTCATCCCAAATGCTTAAATAATTTGTACTGTCATACATAATTACCACCACATTTTATGTATATTTTTTTTTTTTTTTTTTTGTTAATTGTGCCAAGTGCTGCACGAGATCTGGTTTATTTCGGAGATGACAGCTTTTTACAGGTTTTTTTTCAGAATTTGCAGTTTTTCCTAAAAAAAATCTGGCAACACTGAGCATAAGTAATAGAAGAGCAATAACATTGTACAACAGATTGGAGTGTGTGTGGATAAGCAGCTAAAATGATAGTACAACGCGTTGTACAACATATTGGAGCGTCTGTATCTTACTTTATTCATACAACAATCTATTTGAACTCTCTGTTTCGGAATTATGCAGAGTTGATTAATTTTGGATGTATCATAAAACAATCTATGAGAGAGGTTAAAGCATTGCATTGAATTGTTGTGTTTTTTAAAGTGTTCTAAGTAGCTTATGAGATCATTAAGTCAATTTTTTTTATCTGCCCAATAAATTATTTTTTCACCATACAAATGCACCCACTTTCAATCTCATTGTCTCATTTACCTGCCTTAATTTCATTATCTTCGTCACATTTTACGGTAGCAACCTATCATGGAAATTGCCTCCCATAAATATTTATTTTGTGTTTAAATAGCGTTTACAATATAACCCCCACACCTACGCCTACACTAGCACTACATCACCATTACCAACATCAACAAAAACCCAACGACATCAGTGCAAATAAAAAACAAATTACATCTCATTAGAAAAATGAAAATGCAAATAAAATATGTCAGAGCAGGGAATATCAAAGTACAAGGAAGAGGGTGAGAAAAAAACAAGAAAGTCACTGGAATAAGAAGAAAGAAAACAAGGAAAAAATTGAGACACTTGAGTAGAACATCAAGTGTGTGCTAAGCATCTACACAAACACACACAAACGCGTTTGCATATAGTACCCCAGTAGACAAAATCTTGAGTACTAGGCGCAATTAAAAAGCCTTCCCAGGAATGGAGGTGGCTTTTCACACTATATATTCATTCTGCCTTCGCTACCAAGTAGAAGAGAGAAAAGTAGGTCATCCCTACTCGGTTTAAAGTGGATGGGAAAAAAGTATGCCTGCCACGTCAGCTACCAAATGCAAAGGAGAAAGTTAAGCCAGTTTTGCTGATTTTCAAAGAAAAACTAAAAAAATAGTCCGTTTTTACTGCCAAAAATATATCTGAGTAATCATGAAATGCACTGAAAATGTATTAAAAATTTTATGAATATACTAAATGTCTCTCCGCTGTACTTGCGTATAGAAGATTACACTCTGAATGTACTTATGATTAGCCCGTTGTACTTGGGATCTGGTCAAAGTGCGAAAACGAGAAGCAAATTTTAAAAGAGTTTTTTATATGCGCCGATACATGCAGCAATGTTGGCTTACACATTGATGCTGCTTGCAGAATGCTAGCAGGCCTTTTCTGGGAGAAGTCTTGCTCAATTGCCTACTGGGACGAGTACTCCTTTATTTGTGTGCGTGTGTATAAGAGAAAACTCCAAACTCTATGCTGCAGCCGGCGTTTAAAAAGCAATAAATCTCGCATAAAATGTTGACAACCTCTTTTTTCTTTTTTGTTTCTTTTTGTTGCTGCTGCTACCGATGTTTTAGTCCTGTTGCTGCTGCCATGGTTATTTTCTTGCTATTTTTTTTTAATATAACCTCACGCGAAGCTGTATTTAATGTAAGCGTAGGATAACGACTTTTATGGAAACATATTTGCATCGCTAATTTAGCATAAGTCATTTTACGCAACTCAGAAACTCAAAGTTGAAAGCAGCGAAAAATTGAGGCAGCAGCAACAGGAGTAGCAGTAACAGCATATTGCGCGCATAAAATTAAATCCTCGTCGACGTTATGTTGGGTCCTGTGCCCCAAATTTGTTGGTCGGTTGGCTGCCCGGTTGCAGGCACCTAATGCTTAAATCTGAAGCGCATACGTCAAGTATTTGATGGATGGGGCAGAGCAAGAATAAAGCAATGAAAAGGAAAACATTTAAATCATTATATTTAACCAGGAGCAGATTATGTCTCAGAATATTAAGAATTATGGCTTTTGAGCTGAGCTTTTAATTACAAATGGATTATCGTGTAATCAGAGGTTCTATCTGTTAGCTGTTGCTTTTTTCTACAAAAACTTCGAACGTTCTCGAGCAATAATGAAACATATCGAAATACAAAAGTGGATGATTTCGAGTCATTAACCACTAAAGGTCTCATTTTACGTAAACTGCCATTTAAGGTTTTCAGGCAAAATAACGTATTTAAATATGAATTTTATCACTTCTTACATACATACATCAGTGTTGGCATGTCACAAGGATTTTTAGGTTTACGACGGTCACACGTCGTAAACTGTCGTAAAAATCGCAAATGTCGCAAGCTCCAGATCAACCTCGCATTCACAAATACTAAAATAGTTTGTCAAACACTTTGACGAAAAAAATATATGCAATTTGATGAGAATTTGAACATACTCGACAAACAATTTGATGATCTGAATCAAGTTATGAATAAATAATTTTTCTACGTGTGAACTTAACCTTCACACTGTCACCAATGTTTACCTACGGGAACGGGCACTATTAAGAATTCATCCTTGTCACAAACTCCATTTTTGTCACAAAGGCTCGAAGGTTTACGACTTTTACGACCTACAGACGTAAACGTAGTAAATGGCGCAAACGTCGCGCTCATTTGTGACATCCAACACTGACATACATACATACATAACTACTCTGAGAAAACAATTTGTTTGAACATATTATATTTGGATTAAATAGTGGCAAGTGTTGGTTTAAACACTTTATGTTTGACTCAATCAAATATTTAATTGCTCTATATGATATATAATTTGTTACATTAAAACAAATCGTTTTCAGTGTATTATATGCTAAATGAGATCTTTAGGGACCAATAACTCAAAATTGTGTCATAGGATTGTTGTGCCTATTGACACTTTTGTTTATGATGTCAAAAACTAGCTTTCCGCAAAAATTGGAAGCATTTGATTAAAATCACTTTTGCATTTAAATACTGTGGGTCACTTCCTATCTAGCAGTGTTGCTCTTGCCCAAATGCTGTGAAACTGGTTGAATTAGTTGAATGGAACCAATCAAAACACATTCATAGGGTTTGTTTGAGAAATTTTGATGCATCTACCGTATAGACTTGAATTTGCATAGTCAAACTCATATTTAATTTGGTCCTTACAGAAATTGACAGTCGAAACTTTGAAAAGAACTATGAGAAACACTAGCCGTGTTTTATTCGTTTTAGTTAGACCAAAATTTGGTGAAACTAACGAGCCAGGGTTTCCTTGCCAAATCCTGTCCCGATAACCGAAAATGCCCGAATTTTCGTCAATATTGTTGTTTCAATCAAAAGTGTATAATATGAAATGTATGTCAAATGATAGAACTCGAAGACGTCTTAACAAAATATGAAGGGTTGCATTTTTGAATCCTGTCCCAAACATGGGCTTCTGCCGGTTTTTTTGGGTCAATTTTCATTTACCCTTAGCGGCACCACTTAAATTTTATAACAATCCGGCACATTGAAGTCTTTCACGACCCCACGTTAAAAAAATATACAAAAAAGCGAATTTTTAATTTCAGGATCCAGAGCTGTGAACGAATGTTGAGATGACTCTACTTTATGAAATCAATGATTATGTGGGATATTTTGCAAAAAATTTGTGTGCTACATGAGGCTAAACTTGAGTATTTATTAGTTCTAAAACTGATTTCAACATTTTCGTGGGCTGGTTCACGACCCCATGGTGCCGCTAAGAATTAACGAAGATAACAACTTGATATGTGTGCCATAAGATAGAGTTCGAAGAGCCCAAGTAAAATATAAAGGGTTCTGCTATCTTATAAACTCGACTTTTCTACAGCGGGCTCTGGGACTATCGATTGATTGAAATTTTTTTGTCTTTACTTAGTTTGAAGAATAGATGTCGATCATTGCAAGTAGCTGTTGACACAAACCTAAAATAATCAAAAATATATCGTCACCTTAGAGTGTAAAGTTATTTACTCTGCGATTTGTTATTTAAGTATTATCACGGTTGCCACTTTGGTCCAATTGGACCAAAACTGGTCCTTTTTTATGTTTGGTCCGCTTGCCCTTCTTTTTCTGATTTGGTCCTTTTTGAGAAGTATGAAAAATTATCATTCGTATATACATACATATGTATGTATGTCGCTTATTACATAAAGATTTCATGGTGAAGACATTGGCCCATGATTATGGTCGCAAAATTAAAAGAGCTTTAAGTTAAAACCTAGTTTTTATCTAAAATCGAACATGCAGAAAAACCCCATGAAAAATAGAAAAACTTGCATGAAATTATGAGAAAATTTTTAACCCATTAAATCTCAAGCCTAAGCTACTGGATCAAATTCGATGAACTTTCATCCAGAGGCTATATTTGGATCGTAGGTCTGAGCTTTGATTTTAAATTTTTCTTTTTTACTTACTCAGGCTTGGGTTTAGGTGGGGGGTCGATTTTTCGACCAGTGGGCACAAACGATAACAAAAAATGCAATATTTTCTGATATGAACGACAAACGTTTTTGAATGGCAAACAATTACATTATTGAATGAATTTTGATGAGAATTTTTCTTCTTTTTATTTGTGGATAACTCCGACAACGAACTTTACATCGTAGGGATGCCAATTTTCGGGATTTTTTTGATCCCGGGATTTTCGAGATTTGAAAATGCGATCCCGGGACAGTCCCGGAACTTAAGAATTCTAAAAATTATCAATATAAATTTACCTATACGTCGGAAAAAGCTAAGATAATTTGACTATTTATAACGTGGCATTACTATTTATTTAAAAAAATAAGTATAAATACTTAAAAATTCTTCATAACAGTTAAAAAAATAAGAAATTAACATACATAATATAAATATAATTTTTTGTTAGGTATCACACATTTTTATAAATACATATATTATTATACGTTAGAGTAATGAAGTCTTTTCATTATGAGGAAATATTTTTATAAAATTAAATTGGATATAAAACCTTCCCATTCTTTTTTAAAATATGACCCTAAAAATATTAAAGCATTCAGTGTATCATCCTCTAAACGTGGAGGATGAGAAGCACTTTCCTGTTTTAACACTTGTCGGCTCAATTGTTGCCAGGAAGCTAAAATCTTTTTGTAAATAGAAGCCCCTGTCCCCACCATTACAAAATATATCTATTGCTTTATTTAGAGCATCGACTAAGGAATAACTTGTCCTATCAAAGGAATTTCGGGTAGTGTTATTTAAAACAAAACGTAATTTTTCTTTTTAACTTGCGGGTGGATTTAAATTTCTTATTTTAGTGATATCGATATCATCGATTTTGGAATTAGTCTCGTTTTTTAATTTGAACAAAATATCATATAACTGTTTCTTTATAATTGTTAGTGATGGGGCTTTAGAAAAGTCAAACTTAAGCTTATAAATATTGCCAGGATTCATTAAATATAAATGAAATGTCAGATAAAACAGTTCTTCTTTGCTTGATTCTCTCTATAATTTGATAAAATAAAAGATTGCAAAAAGGAGATTTATTTTGATTGATTTCATCTAGCATGAAATTTAATGCTATGTCAGACATAGATCCATATCACGAGCACATATGGCTTCAATAATTACTTTAATGGGTTGAAGTACATTTACTACATCTTTTAAAACTTTGAATTCATGATCCAATAATGGATTGTACTTATTTAATTAATCCCGGGATTCAATGGCACCAATCCCGGGATTTTCGGGACTCAAAAAAGGCTGTGATCCCGGGATCGCTAGTACATCGCACTTGGTGAATTGCCATGATTCATGCTTTTGGCAAACCTTGCAAGCGATTTCAAATGAGCTGGCTTATCGACTTGGCAGCGTCTTCATATTTGGAAAATGCGTTCATCATTAATGACCAGTACCACTCCTTTCCACGTAAGTCGACGTTGGAAGCAACAGTGACTACAACATTGTTGATCTTGTGTGCCATGTAGATCTTTTGAGTTTAATCGAACGCGTAATCCAATGTAGCACGCTGCTTTGGATGCGTCAATTGAGAGTCAGTGAGAGGCGCTTCCTTTGTTAGATTTTCTCAGATGGTGCCGCTGGCCCAATGCAGTCAGACGTCATATCAATAAATGGTATGTGAGGAAGTTGTCGAAGCCGAAGCGGTGTTGCAACGGGCTCTCACATTGGAACCCTTTATTTTCTAAGTGGTGGGTGTCCCTCTTCTTTGAGAAGAATAAATTAAATAACTGTATGATATTTATTTGATTTTTTCTTCATAAGGCAGAGAAACTTGTACCATTTTCAATATAGAGAGCTGCCAAGTCGATAAGTCAGCTCAAAAGACATCGCTTGGAACGATTGTGCCTGATAAACCAGCTTGACTGATCAAAAGAATACTCAAACCAAATCGTCAAAGCACCCGATTTGACCAAAACCATCGCCTTGAACGATATCCGTACTGATAAATGGGACATTGAATCTTGAAGATCGCAAAGACACGTCGTTGCAAGGTTTTCCAGAGGCATGTATCATGGTAATCTACCCAATGCGATGTACAGTGTACGATGAAAAGATCGATTCTCATCAATATTGATTCGATAAAGTAATTTTTTGCCGTTTTTGGTTCATATCAGAATTTAATTTTTTGACATCGCTTGTGCCCAGTGGTCGAAGAATCGAGCACTCACTTTTGCGCGCGCATTAAAAATGGCGTATTGCGCTCGTAGTATTTTAACAAACATACCCTGAATCATACGGATAGTAGTTGAAATTGAGAGAAATTATTTTTTTACCCGATTGCAAAAATTTTTACCGAATTTTCCAAAAAAAAAACCCGAAAATGCTTCCGCTCTAATTCACGAAAAAACAGTTAAATAATTGAATAACGCCAAAACTAAATTAACGTATGCTGGCAAGGGTTCAAACTAATGTCTTAACTAAGCGCTTAGTCGATACCACTCACTGGCTCACCTGGAAAAGGTGTCAAAGTTACTAAAATCAACCGCTGGGACTTAATAGGTTAAAAATGGATTGCCCTGCGATATTCGAACAAAACATTGTAGACACTGTAAGCAAAAGAGATAACAAAAAAATGGAAGACTGGCAGCATGACTGTTTTGGGCTGTGAACTCATAGCTCACAGTGTGTGGGTCCGATACTCGTCAGTAACACATACATACATACATCACATACACATCTTTTAATATGTCCACTTTTAAATATTTTTTGTTAATTTTTTTTTTTAATTAAATATGTTGACTTGTGTATGTTGTTAAATAAAACAAAATATGTTTAAAAAAATATTGTACTGTTTATCCGATTTTGGTCCTTTTTATATAAAATTTTGGTCCCAAAAAAAATTTAGGTGTGGCAACCGTGACTCAAAACGATGTCAGCCTGGAGATAAAGCGAAGACTAACTCTTGCTAATAGGTGTTACTATGGTCTCAGTAAGCAATTGAGTAGTAGAGACCTCTCTCGCCCGACAAAACTGACACTCTACAAGACGCTCATCTTACCCGTGCTACTTTACGGCGCAGAAGCATGGGTTGTGTCGCAGACTGATGCAGCCACGCTTGGGGTGTTTAAGAGAAAAATTCTTCGCAAAATCTTCGGTCCTGTTCACGTCGGCGACGACTACCGTATTCGAATGAACCACGAACTGTACGAGCTCTACGCTGACATTGACATAGTCAAGCGCATCACTATTCAACGTCTGCGCTGGCTGGGACATGTTGTGCGTATGGACGAAGAAGCTCCGGCGAAAAAGGTGTTTGATGCGGAAGCCGCTGGGCGACGACGAAGAGGAAGACCATGCCTCCGATGGAAAGACCAAGCCGAGGAAACCCTATCCACGCTTGGTGTGATTGGAGAAGGCGTGCGCAAAGCAGAGGCGCCTGGAGAGAGCTTTTGAGGTCGGCCGTAACCCGGTAACGGGTTGTTATGGCCACCCAATTAAGTAAGTAAGTGGCAACCGTGAGTATTATTAATGTTTTTTTTATTATTTTGCCTCTCTGTAATTACCTATACGGTATTTGAAAAAAATTTATTGAAACTTTCCTTTGATTTTTCTGGAATTTTAATTTATCCGGATTTGTATGAGTTAGGACATTTGTATTTTGATACTCCACGTAAAATATATATTACGTTTGATCCAAAACACACAAAAAGCCTTCTTTTTTTATTCGGAACATGTTTGATGGAAAACGGGTATTTAGAAAAATCTATTCTTAACTGTTTTGGCTCAACCGTTACGTCACGCGTAGTGCTAACGTTCACGGCACGCTCATGCTAGTGTTATATTTTAGACCAAAACTTCTAAACTACTTAATTGATTTTCACAAACGAAATATCGTTGTTTTCATATTATCAAAAACAGTATAATAAAGCTATTAGTGCTTCAAAAATCTGTTAACAGAGGGCACTGTATGCAAAAAATAAATATAATAATTTTATAAGTCAGATAATTGAATAAGTCACAAGTCATCAATTGGTGCAATAATTTTTTTTTTTTTTTTCATCAAATGAGGCCTAAACAGATATAAGAAAATACTATTCGTACTTCAAAATCCATTTTCGGCCTTTTTGCAATGATTGGTGCTAGAAATTTTTTGTCTTGAAACGAGGCCAAATTACCGCCGGGGATACCTTTTCCCCTCTTCTACTAAATTACATTCTCACTTTTGACCTGATAGCGATTGCTTACTATTTGATGTGACTTCAAAGCAGTTAGGACATTTGCACTCCGAGATTTTATTTTGAAAGCTGCAGTTAGGAAAGTGCGATAGAACACTTACACTCTGAGGTGATGATATGGCAACTTTGCTGGAATTTTGAAGAAGCGAGGCCTTGGGCACCCAGTCAGTGCTAGGCCCAAGTATTAAAATAGAAACACATAATAAAAATAAAAACAGTGATGAAACAACAGAAAACGAAAAGAAAACTTTGGTATTAACGTCTGCGACACTAAAATTTGAATAAAAAAACTATGTACTGATACATCAGGCCCCTTACCGTGCTAGGCCCCGTTCAACCACACGACCATAAAGCCGGCTCTGATTTTAAAATAGAATTTCTGTCAAACACTGGCATGCCGCCTATTGGTCAAATGCAGAATAATAAAATGTTAAACTTATGCGTTTTATTCACTTTTATGTTTAACCAAATCGAATAAAACACGGCTAATAAATACAAAAATAGTGATGAAACAACGGAAAAGGAAAAAAAATTGCTATTAGCGTCTGCGATACTATAAAAACAGTTTAAAATCATTTGATAGCAATCATTTGATAAAAAAACAAAATTAATTTACTTATACGTGAGGCTCATAACCGCTCTAGGCCCTGTTCAACCACACGGACGTAAAGCCGGCTCTGGTCTTAAAATAGAATTTTTATCATGCCTTTTAATCACTTTTAGGCTTAACCAAAGCGAATAAAACACGGCTACTATTGAAGTTTCACATTCGAAAAATAAAAAAAATTTGCTTCGAAGGCGTTGTATGCAAACATTAAAGATGGAAAGATGATCCCACTTAACCTCACACACTTGATTTTTTAAACATTTATGAAAATCAATGAAAAAACTTAATTTTACCTTCGCACCTAAATTAAAATTGACCACTAAACTGCTACTCTTACCTCTGTCACGGGAACAGTTTAAGAAAATTAAATTTTGATCGGGCCAAATATAACATCTGAGCTTTTTTATTATACCACCTTTAAAAATAGCATCAAAATAAAATGGTCATTATAAAAATAAACAGTTATTAAAGATCTTAAAATATTCCAATTAAACATTTTTTTGCAAAATAGCTTGAGGCGATAAAAATCAACGATTTGAAAAAATGGGAATTCAATGAGAGAAGTACTTTATCAATATTAAGCCAAGAAAATTAAAAAAAATCATTTATTGCGCCAGCAACATAAAAATTCCACAGTGCCAAAGTTAAAAAGCAGTGGAAGTGTTATAAAAATTCACAAAAAATGCACAACTAAAGTCACTGACAAAAGAATTCATTTTCTCAAGCAACCATAAAAATGCTTTCATTAAAAGCAAAAAAAAGCTCAATCATAACAGCGTGCTACAGCGGAAAGTTCAAATCGAGTTAAAATAGGGACAGTGTGGAAAAAACAGCAATAGCCAACATCCAAAAAGAGAAACAGTAAACTCCTCATTTCATCACATCCAGTAATGGCAAAGGCAACAGCGACGGCAAATATTAAAACTGCAACATTTTCCATCATTGAAGCCCATTACAACCGAAGCAACAACAACGGAAATGATGTCAAACATCATTACACGATAGTGAACCGGAAGCTTGTGTACAAAGCTAACAGCGATACTAGGAGTACTCCGATACTACAATAACAACAACTAACTAAAATAACTACAAAAAGCATTACTACTCATACTGCTACCTACTATATATGTATGTGTAGCTGTCGAAGAGTAACTGGAAGGGTCTATAGATTTAAACGAAAATACCAAAGTATATGGAGGAATACCAACACCAACAAGCCCTATCATGCAATCCAACCCAATCGCCGCAATACCATTGAACAGTGAGACGACTACGATGAACAACACTTCCGTTTCAAATTTACGCTTACGATATTGACGTTGCTGCGATAGCGATAACGATAGCAGCAATGGTGCCGGCGATAATATTGGTTACGGTGGCAGCAATATCCCTGACACATAGCACACAGCATGGTTTGAATGAAATTGAAAAGGAGCGTGATTGCAGAAATATTTTCTGGGATCATTAAATGTAACACTTAACAACCCCAAACTGTCAATCCAATTTAGCCAGCAAAGATGCTATGCGACACCATTTTTGTTAGCACCATCTGTGGGAGATTATGGCGGCAGCGCTTGGCATTGAAGTAAAAGACGGACACTGAATCTTTAAATGGCAGTGTTGCCATATTATGAATATATTTGCAGTTAAAATTCAGAAATTTTCTTTTCATTGAAAAACATTTGATGGAATTGCATTAACAGTTGTATAAATTAATAGCTAGCAATCGCCTTACCTAAATCATTTAACGACTGTCTGAGCAAAATTGTGATTAATAAACACTGGCTAACGGTAGTTAGAGTTTGGCAAAAGGCTATTTATTTAGACAGGGTTTGAAATTTGTGAAACAAGTACATAGAGTGATATGTCATATGCTCTAGAAATTCATTAGAAATTTGTTTTTGCCACCAGAAGTCATTAGTGTTTTATCGAAATGTTTATCCGAGCTTGGCAAGTAATTATTCTACTGAGGCAGACCTTTCAAATGAAATCCATAGTTATCATTAATGTCAAAAATGTCCTTTTTTGGAGATCAACGCATTAATTTCATCACCGTTACTTCAAAAAATCTCTGAGCAGCTGTTGCTTCTACTTTTGGGAGCACAATTAGTATCAATAACTTTAGCACGTTTACTGTTGACACTACATTGCATGCCACATCTTAAAAAATAGTCATATCTACCGCATTGTGGAATTTGATCATGAGTCACATGATGATCTTGAAAATCATGGTATATACTGACGTCGGGGTGAAACTTATCACTGAAAAATTCCTTTTTAAGCTCAGAAAACTCTTGAAATCAGCGCGCTCTGAACTGCTGAAGATCGCCGCGAGCAACAGTCTGAGTGCTAAGCCAAATATGTGGAACAGATACGTGTGCTGTTCACGTTGACCCATATGTTTGTAGCACTTTCAATATACACTAATGCACACTACAGGTTTGGCCAGGCCTATATATATTTTATATGAAAAACTCGTAAATATTCGAGAAAAAAAAAAATTAAAGTTATTTATGTAAATATGAACACTAAACCCATTTTATTAGAAGAACTTCTGATAAAAATAAATATAGAAACATAAAAATTACCCTATTACAAAAGTTAAGTGACAAATGAATAATACGAAGCAATGAGTAAAGGTATATTTTACATAAAATAGCAATTTAAATCATCAGTTTATTTGATAATTTCAATTTTTGTCAACTGATTTGCATTTAATATACTTTTGGCATTGCTCAGAATTCTGCAACAAAACCGGTCCTTCGCATTCCACACTCAAAAATAATGTTTTTTACTGTATTTTGTCTCTTCGCCAGCACGTATTACAACTTTTTGTCTTTGGTTTCTGGTTGTAGGACTAACATTTTTAACGATGGCATTAGCTTTTACAAGTACTTACATGCTTTCCTAAAAAGGCTTGTATTCCAGATCGAGGGTCAAAATCAGTGCCGTCTTTAACCTATTGGAGGCCCTGGGCATATGAGGGTAACGGGGCCCCTAAGACTTTGACAGAACACTATTTTGTTAGAATAGACAAGGAAAGTAGATAAACAAGTTTCTAGATTTGTTAAATGAATAGATAATGTAATAAAATCCACAAAACTAACTCTTTTAGCAATCACAGATTATTGCTTCAAAATCTATGTTGATTGAAGAGGAACCCTTCTAGATTTGAGATGAGCAAAATCATTAATCACTTCTTCAAAATCTATGTTTATAAGCACATCACATTCTATGGACATTAGCGACAAACTGGTTAATCTCTCTTGAAGCATTGTACTTCTCAATTCATTTTTTATTCTTTTCAATTTGGAGAAGGAGTGATCCCACTGCAGTTAGTTACCATTATGCTTAACTCTTATCCCCAGAAATTTGCCTCACAGACACAATCAACATTTTAAATGTCGAGTGTGACTCCCAAACTTAAATATATTTTTCTCCAATATTTCATGTATTCCTATAATTGTATGTGGGAGTTATATTCCCAACGGGAAATTTGGAAGCAGCTTCCAAGGGAGCACGTCAGATGTGCTTCTTCGGATGCATTGAATTTGTAATTCAATTTAATTTAAAAAAAAAATTTTTTTATCCCGCGTCCGCTGGGACTCGAACCTAGGCATTCGTGCTGTTACGTAAAATTTAACGAAATCAGCCAAGCTTGTTGTTATAATTAGGCTTCTAAAAGTATATTATTTGAATTATCAAATGGCAACTATAGAAATCAAAAACTCAACAATTCATTTTGAGAGAAGACTTTTGGAGTTTTAGTCTACTTCACATTAATAAGTTGGTTAAGATCTGCGCATTTCAAAACAGTAAGAGAGTAGCATGACACGGGAGGCCTAGGTTCGAATCTGATCGGAGGAGACAGATTAAAAAAAATAGTTTTTTTTTTCAATTCAAGCTTAATATGCTTCTACTCATCATCCAAGGAAGCATATTTCATGTGTTTCCAAAAATGTGCTTCTACTCAACATCCAAGGAAGCGCATCACATATGCTTCCAAAGATGCGCATCGCCGCAATGACATCGTATGTTAAAAAAGATAAGCAGTGAGAAGCGCATTGGAAGCAGTTTCTGCTTCCCTTGAAGCGCATCCGATGCCCTTTGAACGCGCTTCCGTTTCCCGTTGGGTTGTTTTAACAAATTTTAAATTAAGTACACATTTTTAATTTTTTTTTTGTAACAAAACCTCAGGAATGTGCCTTAGAGGCACAAACCACGAGAGATTAACTCAACTATTTTTGAGATTCTAAACATATAACGTTCCAAAACTTGGCAGCCATTTTTATGTCAACTATACATCATTACGCAAACACTTAAGGATGAGGGTAAACAAATCTCAGAAGAATTTTTAAAACAATACTTAGGGCGGAGTAGATTTGACCAATTGATTCTTAAGTATATGATAAAATGCAAAACCAATAGATTAATTTTTTAAAAGTCCCAAGTAAAGCAAATTCGATCATCTGGCTTTGACTCCAAGTATTATTTACAAGTTCGTCAGGTGGATATTTTTGTTTTTGTGCAAATAGTTTTGGGAAAGATCTAGGTCAGACAAAGGGTGGCACTCACATTTTTAAAGTAGCAATAATAGCGCATGACAACAACACCACAGTCACAAATAATTTTGGGGACAAATCAAACCTTAACATCTATGTTTTTTTTTCTTCACGGTGTGGCAACACCAGTTTAACTCAAAGCAGCTTTCTATTTACAGCAAAATGAAGCTAATTTCTTTCCGTGCACTGGCATATTGACCACATTATTTTTTGTCTATTTCATCCAACATCAGCTCAGTGCAGCACACCCTCACAACATTCTCCGAAAAACGCTCATTCTGTAGCTATGTACATTTTCGCTACATTATTCTTCGTCAACTTTTGTAATATGAACATTTTATAATGGCATGAGAGTACGATGGCAACAAAATAATGGTTGCGTTAAAGTTCGTCACTTATTTTGAGGTTCATTATAAAGTTCAACAGATGATGATTTTGATTCTGTGCTCAACTTCCTAATAAAGCCCCTTAATGCTTAATGCTTTCTTTTACTCAAAGAAATAATAGTTATTGCAGTGAAATGAGGCATTGATATTGCTTGATAGCTCTGGGTCTATAGGGCCTACCTTTCAGAAAGTTGTCAACATTGGCATTATGACAATAGCAACGATGCTGAATATTGGCATAAAAAATGTCTACAGTAATGAAGAAAATTGTTTAAAGATTCTTGGCAAATGTAATAAATTCCCATTCAGAATGGTGTGAGTACCATCTCCCTACAAAGGATATAAAAATGCGTTATTATGCTACTATCTATAGGACATAAGAAAAGGTTCGTATAAAAAGTGTTTTTCTTTTTTCTAAGAGGGGGTTTTTTTTCAATTCCATTTCACATTTTTCTCCTTCTTTTTACTTCACCAAACGGTCGTAAAAATGTTTCCTTTTAAATGTAGAGTGAACAAAATTACTTGGTACGAGCCGGTCAGAAATTATAAAAAATATGTCGAGAATAAAATAATGTTAGCAGCAGCAAATAATGGCTATATTTTTTCAGTTTACTTTCGTTAACAAAAGCTTTAATGACAGCCGACATGGCCAATATGTAAAAGTTTCAATTTCTGTTGTGTATTTGTGTTAGTGTCGGTATATGGAAGTGGAATTTTTTTCTTTATTTTTAGCAGTGGGGTCACTTTGCACTGTACGCCGCAATATATTTCGCTTCGACGACACGAAGTATGTTTCTGTGGAGTGATACGAGAACAAGTCTGAGCCGGACTTGCACAGTTTAAGATTGTAGGCCCAAAAATATTTACTGCTTAATTAAGAAGAATTTCGCTTAATAAGCAAAAAAAAAGATCTATTATGTTTGAAACATCATATGATATTGGTTTACTTAGAAGGCAATGTCTTCAGGCTGTCATCTATTACAAGATATGGACCAGGAAATTCGAGAATCTCAGAAATTTAATGCGATCAATAATTCACGTTTAACTCCCAGGAAGATCAAAGAAATATGAATATATTAGATGCAAACAAAGCAGTCGCTCCGTCATTAGATTACATTTTGAAAATTTTAGGTTATTGACGAAATTATGATACTTTTAACCTTAAAATTTTTCGAAAAAATGGCTGAAAACCGTTTTTTTGGTTTTTAATTTTTTCTTTGACAAAAAAGTTTCTATGAAGCTGAAACTTGGGCAAAAGATACTTTTCGGTGTTACACAAAGGCAGTAATTTGTTTAGACGAAAATATTCAGAGGTTGTTGTTAAATTTAATTTTTAAACTAAAAAACCCGAGATTTTTAACTGAGATTCTTCTTAAAACTACACCTCCTAAGGAGTTCTGTTTTGGCTGTTTTTATTACCTTAAATAATTATCCTTCTGTCGTAAGCCATCAAATTTTTGTCCAGAGCTTGTCCAAGTTATTCCTAGTATACGTAAGAGATAAGGTTTCACTACATCAAATAATTCTCTTGCTATAACGTTTTATGTGATTTATCTTTATGGGAGGTAGGTGTGTCCCTAAACAGATTTTTTTTCTATTTCCAATCCCAAAAACCTTGTTTGAAGTTATAGACAGTGTACCGAACTGATCAAGAATATAACATATGTATAAGTGCATTTCCACAGAAATTGTTTTCGCCGGACACGGTTTCGATTTTTTTTTTAAGTACACCCTTCAAACATGTTTTTTCTTGAAGTTAAGACTATCTTGAATTAATATTCAAGGTGGTACAATTAAAATTCAAATTAGTATAACTTTTAAAGTAAGATATTTGTATGTATTTGTAAGTTTTCATGTTTTTTTTTTACTTCAAATACAATTTTAACTATATCTCCGGAATGTAGGGTACAAATAGCAAAAAAAAAATAAATTCTATGCAATCTATCTTAATTTGCCGCCCCTAAAATCCACCAGAGCCTATCCGGCGGTACCCTGAATGCAGCCATGGTAAGGGTGTAATGTTATCTGAATAGCAGAATGAATTAAAAATCATATTGAGATTTCGTTGCTCAAAATTTTAGTGCAGACATATTTTATTGAATTACCAACGTAAAGATTTCTTTTTCGTTTGTTTTATAGCTTAACCCAGATATGCCGACGGGTGCGTTAATGCAAAAACCTTCGTATTTTTTCATAATTTCTTTAGTTCTGACAGAATAATTTACAAAACTGAAGAAAAAATTTCAAAAAAATTATTTTATCTTGGATTTTGAGTCCGTACTAAATGTAGTACGCTCGGCACATATGAGTAGTAAAGGCAGTATTTTTTTTAAATTCAAATTGTTTATTAATCAGCAATGTTCATGTACTTAAGTATAGAAAAAAAAAATTCTGAGAAAAATTATTTGGTAGTGTGATAATCCTTATTAAATGAAGCGACACGTCACATTCATTTTCACACTTTTGCTAATTTCACGGAACTGAAAACTTCGATCCAAAAAAAAAACGTATAAGTAATTACTTTAGACACAACTTATCAACGCACGGTTTGTTGTCCGCTATGTTCTGTAGCACTACACAAAGTAAAACTATTAAGAATTTCATTTCGCAAGGTGAAACTTCAAATTTTATCGGATGTTCATTGAAAATGGTTTAAAATAGGATAAAATACACAAATATACGAAAAACACGAGGAAGAAAGCTTTCCATGTCTCCCCTGGACGTGAATTGTTCGATACGGCTTTCGATACATAATCCGTTTATGACTGCTGCGGAAATAAAGAAAGTGCTTAATATAGCAGCGAGTGTAGAAAACGTTAAAAGAAAACTCAGGGAAACCAATTTGAGTGCCCAGAATCCACAACCACTTCCATTGTTTAAAAAAATGCGTATCACAAAGAGATCGGATTTTGCGCACGGGTACTTGGTATGGCCGCTTACAAGGTAGATAAGCATTTTGTGGAGCGATGAGAGTAAGATCGTTTTTTTGGTGGAAAAGAAACTCGTCAATACGTAAGGCGTAGCTCAAACACAGAATATGATACTTGGAATGATCTTACTCTCATCGTTGCACTCTACTTTGCAAGTGGCCATTTTAAGTACCCGTGCGCAAAGTCCGATCTCTTTGTGATATGCGTTTTTTTAAACAATGGAAGTGGTTGCGGATTCTGGGCACTCAAATTGGTTTCCCTGAGTTTTCTTTCAACGTTTTCTACACTCGGTGCTATATTATGCACTTTCTTTATTTCCGCAGCAGGCAAAAATGGATTATGTATCGAAAGCCGTATCGAACAATTCAAGTTCCGGGGGGACATAGAAGGTATTCGGCCTCGTATTTTTCGTTTATTTGTGTATTTCATCGTATTCTAAACCATTTTCATTGAACATCCGATAAAATTTTAAGCTTCCTAATAGTCTTACCTTGCGAAATAGATTTTTTAATAATTTTACATAGATCTTGCTTAGAATGCTTTCCACGGCCCACTTAAATGCAAAAACTTGAAAAAATTATTGGAGTATTATACAAAAATAAAGGAACTTACTTGTTACGATCAAGTTTTTTTAATAAGGATGAATACCTAAACTTGAGAAGTAAAGGAGTTGAACAGTGGTATTATTTTGACCGCTCGAAATTACAAATTACTCAATATAGCAGCATACCTAGAAAGTACCGATATTTTTTTTGGAACAAATTGTCATGTGCTTATCTTGCGTACTTATCAAGTAACTATATTTTAAGAGATTAGAAGAAAAAAAAACTTCATTTGTTCGAAATATCTTCTTTCAATTCATAAATGACACCCCGTTTCTATTATTTTGACCGCAACTGTATATGTAAATAAGCAAAGAATGAATAATTAAGAGTTGAATTAATGTAGAATGTCTATTTTTGATTTTTTAGTAATTAAGTTAAGGAATGAGGTACTGCTCATGTTTGCATACCCAAAAGTAATGACCATGCATACCTTTGCTGGTGATCTTTTTTAGAGAAATATCAAAATTTTTACATATTTCATTAAAATTTGGAAAATAAGACAATAATTCCAAAAAAGTTAATTCGGCCTCTAAAAAGTACATTTAAATTCTCGATTCAGTACATTTCCACAAAACCCAAATGCTATCTCCGACCTCAGTATCTGAAACCCAAATATACTTTTCCGATGGTTTTCGATACGCTGAATTCGAATCTGAGGTCAGAATTTCTCTGATGGTTTCTGTTTTCGAGATATTCGAGTGCGAATATTACAGTTTTTCAAGGTATTTGAGGCTATATTCAATCGAAAGCTAATTTTTATTTATAAAAACATTAGTGGGGTCCAAAATAACTACTTTTCTTCTTCAAAACTCACTTTAAATTATATCGATATCTTCTATTTTCTCCAAAGTATCGTTAATTGAAATTTATTACACATTTTCTAATTTAATTTGTATGGAAACCTGCATAGTAAATTTTAATGTACAATATTTTGGAGTAAATGAGATTTTTCGATATAATTCAAATTGTATTTTGAAGAGAAAGAGTAGTTCTTTTGGACGCAATTAATGGTTTATAAATAAATATTACCTTTCGATGTTATATAACCTATTATACACAGGTGCCTATAGCAGGGCAACGTTAATCAAATAAAAAAGACTTAACGCAAGTTAACGTTAATCGTTAGTCCGTTAACACGTGATAAAAATTGAATTTTTTATATCGTTGCGTTTTTATAAAAACTGTTGGATTGGGTTCAGGAAGTTAACAGGTTAGGAAAAAAACTTGTACAATTGGAGTGTGTAATTTAGTCATCTGGCACAATGTGGATATTCTTCTTCATGAACATTAATATGCCGAAGTTCTCGTCTGAATACGAGGCTCGTTTCGGCGTTAAAATATCTTTGTCCGTGGAAACAAGATTTTCAACTGCAGCGCTTGAGGGTATAAGTAGTAGTATTAAATTTAATTAACAGATTTGTAAATATCTGTTCCCTGAGGAATGCTGCATCGTTAAACATCGTAACTTTCATGTGTAGCCACATTTTGCCGAGACTTTGAGCTTTACTCTGTTTTTCGCGGCGCGGTGAGTGTGGTATCTTTTTGGTAAATTGTAGATAATAGTGGATTAACGATTGACGGACTTGGGGAAATTTAAGTTCGTTAATTAACGATTAACGGATTAAAGAGTTAATGCCCAGCTATGCAGGTACCTTGAAAAACTGTGATACTCTCTCTTTTAGGTTAAAATATCTCAAAAACCGAAACCATCAGAGAAATTCTGACCTCGAATTTGAATAAAGTGCGTCAAAAATCTTCGGAAAAGCATACTTGGATTTCAGATACTGAGTTTTGTCGACCTGTGCTATAAAATTCAAAATATGTAACGTGTTTGAAGAAGCACTGCAGTAAAAACTTACAAAATAAAGTGAAATCTACATTTTTTTTTGTCTGTTTGTTATACAAAAGGAACACTTTAAATGAAAAGCGTAAGGCCTGATTCAGACTAAGCGACAAAAACCACATAAGCAATAATAAAAATAAATCATAAAATAAAAATTTGAATTTATGTTAAAACTCTTTTTTTAAGAAATGTGTACATAGATTTTCTAGTGCTGATGAGAATGGAATTTAAAATTTTACGGAACCTCTAACTGAACGTTATGCCTAACATTTTTCATTTAAACAACGTTATGCTTTCTATTTTAGTACAAGCTTTTAGTTAGAAGATAAAAAAACATTCTGAGTAAAAATATTGTACCTTTACAAATTTGATAGTTTTTTAGTATACATATATAAATTTCTCTTACACTCAAGGAAATTCCCAATTCATATATACATACATATACATATATATATATACGGCCAAATTCTCAGATATATGAAGTTACAAATGCGTGACTAGATGAATTGCTCTAACTCAAATATTATTGAAGTTACAGGCTTTAAAGTCAATTTTTGGTCACAAATCGGCAATAATTGATTTACATATGAGGCGCCCAGTTGCAAAACCGGCCAAGTCCAAAAAAAAATTTTTTTGAGATATTCTCATATATAGAAATCTAGACCATACTTTAACTATCTGCAAAGGTTTTAGATTAAAAAAAAAAATTTTACAGAATTATCACATTTTTTAAAGATATTTTGATGACTTGGTTTCAAAACCGGCCAAGTCCATGAACTTGGTTTCAAAACCAGCCAAGTCCATGAAATAGCTTAAATTTTTTTACAGATTTTGTTCAAATGAGCTGAAATTTACATACTTACATTACGCACATCTATTATATAAAATTCATTTTTTGTCTGTCTGTCTGTATATATGTCGATTATGCACGCGGAAACTATCCAGCCGATTTTGATGAAATTTTTACAGTATGTTAGTATCGATCAAGCGGGTGTCATAGGTCATAAAACTTTAAATTAGGATGCATATTTAGGGTGGCCCTCACACACAAATATTTTAAAATTAGCGATTTCTCAAAGACATGCAAATCGATTCTCATGAAATTTACTCCGTATGGTTTTTATGTTAAGAGGCGTAGATTGAATGGTAAACATTTTATTTAGGGTGCATACTTAGGGTGGCCCTCATACAAATATGTTTTTAAATATCATTTTCACGAAGACAAATAAATCGATTCACACCGAACTTACATCACGTATCTCTTATGTTAAGAAGCATAGCCTTTCAACGTAAGAGCTACGTGGTGTAAATTTGGTGTGAATCGACTAACCTGCCTCTGTGAAAATTATATTTGAAATTGTTTTTGTATGAGGGTCACCTTAAGTATGCACTCTAAATAAAATTTTTACGATCTTATCTGTGTCTCTTCACATAAAAGCCATATGGTGTACATTACATGAGAATCGATTAAGCGGTCTTCTTGAAAATGATATTTGAAAATATTTTTATATGAGGGCCACCCTAAGTATGCACCCAAAATAAAATGTGTACAACTCAATCTGTGCTTTTTAATATAAAAGTCAAGTGGTGTAAATTCCGTAAGAATCGAGTTAGCGGTCTTCGAGAAAATGATATAACTATAAAAAATATTTTTGCTTCTGAACATAAGAGATACGTGGTGTAAATTTGGTGTGAATCGATTAACCTGTCTTCGTAAAAATGATATTTAAAAATATATTTGTATGAGAGCCACCCTAAGTATGCACCTTAAATAAAATTTTTACAATCTCGTCTATGCCCCTTAACATAAAAGCCATACTGTGTAAGTGTCATGAGAATCGACTTACATGTCTTTGAGAAATCGCTATTTTTAAAATATTTGTGTATGAAGGCCACCATAAATATGCACCCTAAATAAAAGTTTTATAGCCTATGACACCCGCCAGATTGATACTCACACACTGTAAAAATTTCATCAAAATCGGCTGCATAGTTTCCGCGTGCATAAGAGACAGACAGACAAAAAATGAGTTTTATATAATAGATAAATAATATTATCTTTTTTTTAAGTCGTTTCTGGTCGAATTCAGCTTTACCAGTTTCAAAACCAGTCAAGTCCAACGCCTTGGAATCAAAACCGGCCAAGTCCAGTACATTGGTATCAAAACCGGCCAAGTCCACTTTTTTTCCAACGCCTTAGTTTCAAAACCGGCCAAGTCCATGAACTTGGTATCAAAACCGGCCAAGTCCAAAATTGTTTTCTCAAAAACATTCGCAAATAAAACTCGAAAAGTGTGATCTGAAGTGTTTTGAATCAGAAATTTTATAAGCTATTATGTGGGAAATACTTTTTAATTTTTCAATGAACATAGATGAAGATAAACGTTTTTCGTTGTTTTCCCAAAAGTATGAAAAATGGACTTGGCCGGTTTTGAAACCGGGCGCCTCATATGTATGTGGCCAGACGGCTGCTCCCGAAAACAAAAAATGTTAGTCACTAACCTTAAAGGCAATACATATGTACATGTATGTTTATAACTAAGACATTTTCATGTACATTTCAGAGAAAAAAAATATATAAAAAAATCACCCTAATATACAATGACGACAATCATGTTAAACTCATTTGATTTGATAGTATATTCTTAAAAAATAGGTTAAATACATTTAGATAAACTTAATTTCTTAATGGAACACATTTCAAAGCTGAACAAATATATGAACTGTCATCGTAGTCAGAACCCGAAATGTATGCTTTACTGATCTAGCTTATCTTAGGCTTTTTCAAGTAGTCAGTAAAACCTAAAGCAAGCAGGGTCATGAATACTTGCATCATTTCAATTAAAATGAATAAAGAACATTTTTTATATATCGCCATTGTTTTCTGGACCTTTTACATTCATGGAGAAGCATTGAATACTGTTGGTAACGATTTCAACGCTGGCCGAAAAAGAACTCAAGATGTAGCTGATGCTGTTAAAATCAATAACGAAACTGCTGAGCTTGAAAAACGTGCCATCTGTGTAACTTCATGTGCAGCTCGCTGTCAAATCATGGGACACAAAAGAGGTGGTTACTGCAATATAGAAGACGTCTGTACATGTTATAGATTTGAAATTTTTTTCCTGCAATTTTTAAAATGTTGTACTAACTCTAAAAAATATTCGTATAAAAATTGTTCAATATAATATTAAAGCCGTTTTATATATCAAAAAATTTAGACAAAATTTCAGTCAACCTCTCCGATTTTCTTCAAATTTTCTTTTTGGGTTAATATTGATAAAAAAAAAGTATCGTGTCCAAAATGTTTTTTGTCTTTTTTAATTAAGTTGGGAATTGCTAAGTTTTTAAAAAAGTGTTTGATAAATTGTTTAAAGCTAAACATTACCTCTATCTCAAATGGTTAAGTATTTATTGCTAACAATATATCGACAAATTGATTCGTCGATATCTCCAGTGTTTTTTGCTTAAAAAAGTTACAGCTTTTCTTTTGGGCTAATGGCTGCTCCAAAGGAATTATTGGTATTGGTGCAAGTGGACAAAAATTATGAAAATTTGAGTGTTTAACACTTTTGACGTCATTAATAACCAGACTGGATAGATAGATTAATATCTAACTCGGAATAAGCGCCAAAAATTACATAGGATGATGAGTTATAAAAATATACAGCTTGGTCCGGCTCTGATGAGCCATAGTGAAATATTGTTATTAAAAACTGGTTCGGGAGGGGCATCATTATGCACTACCCTTAGTTACAGGGTGTTCATTAAAGTTTCTTTAGAGTTGTACTAACAAACAAAGGTTATCTCATAATTTTGTAAATAATTTACATAGCTAGAGCAATAGAATCAACTTCTCGAGTCTTACTTATCAATTTCACATGAAGAAGCCTATTCAAACTTCTACCCAATCTTGGCTGGGGTACCACAGGGAAGTGTTTTGGGACATCTTCTCTGCCTTCTACACGGTTGGGAAAATTAGTTTAAATTCTTATACGAATATCAGCTTAGGATCGTTTTATATAAATATAGGTATAAATTTAATAACTTACAAACATATAAAACCAGCTATGCGGCCAGTTGCTTATGCTCAATTTTGTCTAATAAAAAATCAACATTCTGTAGCCGAGCTAACTAAGGAACGGGTCGCATTCAAACTATTCTAGAAATGAAGCAGATTCAAATCTCTATCCATTCAAGTTGTGTTATTCAAATCATTTTATAAATAAAAATTGTAATTAAAATTATATTATGGAAAGCATCTGTTCCCGGACTCGAACCCGTGAGTTCTGCGTCCCAGTCAAATGTTCTAACAACCGATATAAATATGTATACATGTTTCTTATTATCATTAAAATTAAACATAAACTCTTATTATAAAATAGAATTTATACGTTAACCTATTCTATACTTTTCAATATAAAAACAAATATGATATTTATATAAAATTTTATAACTTCGGAACTTATAAAATCTATACGATTTTTTTTTGGATTTACATGAATAACTAAAGTTATTAATTTTATACTGATATATTCAACCGTGCATATACTGCATTATAACAATGATAACATTGTTATAATGTCTACACGGGACTCTCAACATAGTGCAGAGAAGAATTTTCAACTTGATAAAGTTAGCAAATGGACAATAATTTGGATAATTAATCTCAACGAGTTAAGGTCAGCTCATGTCACATATACATACGTTGTGGCGTACAAATAACAAATTCACACCTACCTTAATGGGGTACAAATTCCCCAACAGAGTTCAGCAAAATATCTGGGACTCATTTTGAATAGCAAACTGAATTGGAAGTATCATGTGCGACAGAAAGCTGAGCAAATAAAAACCAAACAAAGACAAATGTACTGGCTAGTTGGTCACTACTCTGCTATTCGTCTAAATATTAAAAAAATTTAATTTTTCATGCGACCGCTGGTACAACGACAATACCGTTCAACGGTATTTACGCTGGCGTTATTTCGGTCAACCGCCTGAATTGCGACGTACGACGGAAAATTCTGCTGTCATTTTGTTTTGCAAGTAAGTAATTTTTGTATTGAAATATTTTTGATTGTGAAGTTTTTATTTTGTGAGTGCAGCTAAATAAAAAAAAAAACTCCAGCATAGTAAGATTAGTGCGAAACTGAAAAATATTCATTCAATTCATTGGAGTGGGAAAAGCGTTTTGTTGTCAATTTTCTAGCATGGTCCATTGAAATCTATGTGGTAATAGTGGGTTATATGTATATATCGTTACCTTAATATAGAAAGGCCCTAACTAACATTTTTTTCAAAATCGAGATTTTTATAGATTTCGGTAGGTCACCCACTAATACACCATTGATAAAAAAATGTGTTTGATACGATTGAAAATAAATCAATTACACTCACTTTAACTCACAAAAACTTTAATTTTTATTAAGTTTTTTCGTTCTCCTGTAAAATAATAAAAATGTAAGATAGTGCCTTTCCATATTAAGGTAACGATATATAGGTTGTAGGGGGCCTATGTATATAATAGGGGGTTAAAAGTAAAAAAAAAAAGTTTAAAAAAAGTGTCACTCGGATCAAGTTTCGGAGATATAGCCATCAGAAGTTACGGTTATGGCTTTTGTAAAAATCCTTATAAATTGGGAACCGTTGAATGGATATAAAAAGTATCATAAGAAAGATACGTTAAAGGCCTACAATAACTGTATTTGTATTGTATGTTACTTTTCATGTTTTTTTTTTTTAACTTAAATGCAATTTTAACTATGTCTCCCTTAAAATTTTAATTGTTCCTCCTTGAATATTAATTAAAGATAGTCTTAACTTCAAGAAAAACCATGTTTGAAGAGTCTCCTCAAAAAAAAAAAAAAAAAAAAAAAATCGAAGCCATGGTCGAGGTAAGATGACAATTTCGATTTTTTTTTATTTTCTTTTTGGAGCAGACTCTTCAAACATGGTTTTTCTCGAAGTTTAGACTATCTTTAATTAATATTCAAGGAGGAACAATTAAAATTCAAAGGGAGACATAGTTAAAATTGGATTTTAGTTAAAAACAACGTGAAATGTTACATATAAAGTTAAATAAAAAAAATAGCTATCTGAATTTCAATTGAACAACCTTTATTATGAGTTCAAGACAGTCTTAGCTTCAAAAAAAAAACTATATCTGAAAGATGTACTCAACAGTCTTTAGACTACAGCGTAAAAACCCAATAAATTGACAATTTTTAAAAAACACGAAAAGTTTCACATATTTCTTACTTTAAATGCAAATTAAAAAAATAGGTATCTAAATTTTATTTTTAATATGAGTTCAAGACAGCTTTAGCTTCAAAAAAAAACTATGGCTGAAAGATGTGCTCAACAGTCTTTAGACTACAGCGTAAAAACCCAATAAATTGACAGTTTTTAAAAAAACACGAAAAATTTCACATATTTCTTACTTTAAATGCAAATTAAAAAAATAGCTATCTGAATTTCAATTGAACAACCTTTATTATGAGTTCAAGATAGCATTGGCTTCAAGAAAAACTATGGCTGGAAGATGTACTCCTAAAAAAAAAAAACGAGGCCAGCTAAAAGGCCAAATATAGGCACATATACATGATACATGAAAAGTATACATATGGTTAGAAATTAAGAGAGGTGTACAGGCTAGTCTTCTGTTGTTTCATGTTATGTTAAGAAGGTAGAGTTTTGTGTATTCTTTGTCAAATTGTAATGTCATTAAAAAAATATCAACGCAAGTGAGATGGCGCGGATAAAAAAAAAACACAATTAATATTTAGAGTCTCTAAATTTATTAAAATTAAATTTTTGTCAAGTACTTCTGAGAGTCCTTCTACGGTAAACGGTCTTAGAAAGCCTGTTTTCTGCGGCCATTTCATATAAAAAAGAAAGTACGTTTGAAAGGAGGGTGGAAGGCCTTATACTTACCAAGGAAGGCCTTCTAGAAGCACTGTTAGCTCCTGCCCTTGCCTACTGGGTCAATATGGTGCACGCAGATATTTAAAAGTTGTTTTTATTTCTGACTTATTATGCTGCTACCCAAATTGTGATTTCGATGTTAGGAGAAAACACATAGTCAGCGCTTACACGACGAAACTTGCCAGAAAGAGGTTGGAGCGCGTTGTCAAAATTTGAAAATACAACCCTGGTACACCTCTTCGCAAATTGTCAACAGCATAATCAAAACAAAGGAAAAAAGAAGATAAAATATCAAACTTATGTGAACAAAGTTAAAGAACTGTGGAGATCACCACCAATCAAGCTGAAACCGGATCGTGTAACCTTCAGGCTGTAATTAATCCTGCCTTTAAGACTTGAGAGCTTCAAGATTACTTGTACGTGCTATAAACCATATAGTCGCAGTACCACCGCAGGTGCGTGCTGTGAAATTGTTGAACCATGATTGAATAATACAGGTTTATGCAAAAGTGAAATGCTGCTTCTTAGTTGGTTTAATGTCAGAATTGATCAATCACAACAAAAAGTGATAACGTTTCTATGCGATTTGAATTTTTTTGTGAAAAATAAATATTTAACAAAAATTCATTTTTCATTGGTTTTCTTTTTAACCAAATTATCACTTTTTGTTGTGCTCGATTTTGACAATTCGCGAAGAGAAAATTAATAAATTAAATCATGGTTGGAGCCATGGTGTAATAACCAAGGTGGAGTAATTAGGGAGAGCCTCGATTTTCAATCATCTGTCATCCTATTTGCTGTAGTTTTGACATTCATAACATTTCAATTGCCCATTCAGAAAACTTAAGCGCTTTGATAAATTGCAGCGCTTAGGCGTAAGGTCTTGAACATTTTCTGAACGATAGCTGCAAACTACAGTAAATCTTAAAAATTTAGTCGATGTGGTTGTTATTGCAAAAACAAAAAAGACTTATTGCTATCATATTAAAGCCTGCTACATTATTTAGCGTAGTTTTTTGTTCGCATCAGAATTTTGAAACTCAACACAAATACCTCTCAGTAAAAAGTTGTTTAAAGCGCTTCAAAAATACTGAAGTTGCTGAACGGGCCAATTAATCAAAACACCGAAGTGTCAAAAAAAATTACGAAACAAGACAATGAAGGACAAGAAACCCAAACTTTTGAGAATTTCGTTTTTAAGTACGCCACCTTGGTTATTACACCATGGTTGGAGCGATGCCAGATAGTGCCTCTTTCTCTATTAATTTTCTCTTCGCGAATTGTCAAAATCGAGCACAACAAAAAGTGATAATTTGGTTAAAAAGATAAACAAAAACACTTGTTTCGCAATATAAATTGATTTTTTATTTCGCGTGTGAATTTTTTCTTTTAAGTCTTTGTTTAAGTGAATTACAATGCCGAATTTTTTTTGAGCCACTAACTTTAATTTTGTTCACATAATTTTGATATTTTATCTTCTTTTTTCCTTTGTTTTGATTATGTTGTTGACAATTTGCGAAGGTGTCCCAGGGCTGTATTTTCAAATTTTAACAACGTGCTCCAACCTATATAGTTAAGTCATGGCTCCAACCATGTATAGTTAAATCATGCCAGAAAGTTTCCTTGTTTGCTGGCAAGAGAGGAAAAACGAAAAGGTGATGTACAGAATTTTCGGTACCCACAAATTCTCTCTCGTTCTGTTCGTTAGCTTATATTTTGCTTTGACTCTACGTTTGTTGTGGTGGATCGACACAGTAACTGCTTTGATATTCACAAGCAGAAAGAAATTCTAGTTTTTCGGCGTTTACACGAGGAAAGTCTGAAAGACAAATTCTTGTCCATTCTCTTTTGTGATTTTCGTTTCGCGTTTGCAACATATGACATATTTTTTACCTCGTCCCTTTCGCTTTTTCCCTCTTGCCTACTAACAAGGAAACTTTGCGGCAAGACTTTCTTCGTGTAAACGTTGACTTTTTTCGTGTATAAACGCAAAACAAATTCACAAAAGGGAATGGACAAGAATTTGTTTCATCGAATTTTCTCGTGTAAACCTTGACATAGCAGCCCTGTAGGTTACGAAATAAAAACTAACGAGTAAGCAATCTCAATAGTGTTGCCACACTTTCGTTTCATGTCACTTAAAAGTTGTACAAGTCAGTACACTTTTACCAAAGACCAGCTTTTTTCTAAGAGGCTCTAATTGCGCCCTCAGATTTTCCATCCGATTTTTACAGGTCGGATAAGAAATGAAACTTTGACAAATTTTTTTTTTTTTTTCACAAATTTTCAAAAAAATGTGTTGATAATTCATAACTTTTTTAGAAGCCTATTAAAACTGGATCTTTTGCTTTTATATGATTTATCGTTTGTTTTAAATGTTTAACCCTTTTATTACCGGAAAAAAAAGTTACATAAATTTTTTTAAAAACTTAATACATAGTGTATTTTGATAAAAAAAAACGGTGCTTTTAAGTTTTACTGTGGTTGAAATATAATTGGCGACAGACGATATTGCCGTGGAAGACAATATAACAAAGATATTATAAAATATATGCCAAAATTCACCAAAGTGATTGTTTTGTCGGTAATAAGGAGTGGATGTAAAAAATTTTTCTACAAATGATACATTATTTTGAAGAGGAGGTTGATTTTGATAATTTTGTTGAAGTGAAAACTTCTTATGGTACGTTGTGCGGCTGAGGAAAAAAGTATAAACTCGCGACACCGACCGTCATCGGGATTCCCCGTCATGAATGCGATAGTAAAATTTGAATGTTCTATTGTTTCTTTTAAATAAATATTCCAAGTGGAAGACAAAAAGCAAATCAGACACACTAACTGACACATTCCGTTCTCATTCAACGATTGTTATGCTTACATGTTTATTTCTTTCAAATTCCGCGTTGTTGCGTTGACGAATTTAGAATGAGAGCGAGAGTAAAATTTGAATGCATATTCCGTTTTTGTTTTTGTCTTCCATTGCATTGCCATCATGGTGTAATAACCAAGGTGGCGTACTTAAAAACGAAATTCTCAAAAGTTTGGGTTTCTTGTCCTTCATTGTCTCTTTTCGTAATTTTTTTTGACACTTCGGTGTTTTGATTAATTGGCCCGTTCAGCAACTTCAGTATTTTTGAAGCGCTTTAAGCAGCTTTTTACTGAGAGGTATTTGTGTTGAGTTTCAAAATTCTGATGCGAACAAAAAACTACGCTAAATAATATAGCAGGCTTCAATATGATAGCAATAAGTCTTTTTTGTTTTTGCAATAACAGCCACATCGACTAAATTTTTAAGATTCAATGTAGTTTGCAGCTATCGTTCAGAAAATGTTCAAGATCTTACGCCTAAGCGCTGCAATTTCACAAAGCGCTTAAGTTTTCTGAATGGGCAATTGAAATGTTATGAATGTCAAAACTACAGCAAATAGGATGACAGATGATTGAAAATCGAGGCTCTCCTTAATTACTCCACCTTGGTTATTACACCATGATTGCCATATAAAAAGAAAACGCACACATACCAACTAACACACTAACTTGCCATTAAACGATTTGTTTTCACTTCTGTCGGCACTCCCGGAGTGCAACCCGCCGTTTTTTTTCAGTTATATTGTAGTGTATACGTTTATTTGAAATTATAACAATATTTTTCAGCACCATACTTATACTACATTTCCTCTTAACAAAATTTAATTTTAGCAAAGTGCTTTTTTAACCCTAGAAAGATAATCTGCGTCAAATTTACGCATGGATATTCCAAATATTGCTCTCTCTCTATGTAGTGCGAACATGTCGCTGTGCATTTCAGACATCTCAGTCGTTACTTTGAGCTTCAATAAGGTACACGTGTTATTGAGGTAAGTGTCGAATATTTTGAAATATAACGGTCGTGTGAGTCAAAATTACGCATGATTATCTTTAAAGTGACTTTTAACTTTTTTTAATATTAATGGTGATTCGAGTTGTTTTTGGTTTGTTAGTTTTTGTTATATTATTTTCGTATTGTTGTTATATTTTTATAGATCCAGACCCAACAACATTATAATGGGCAGTCGAAATTTAGAAGAAAACCGTATCTTGGCCATACTTTTAGAAAGTGATAACGAGCTCGAATGTGACGACACTGATAGTGAGATTGAAAATCACGTAAGTGAAGATGACGTGCAGAGTGACATAGAGGAAGCATTTATAGATGAGGAAAGAGTAGAAGAGCCGGCTCCTAGCAGTGATGAATCTATTGTCGAAGAAAGTATTGAACAACCGACTTCTTCATCGGCTTCTCATCGAATATTAACTTTGCCATGTAGAACTATTAGAGGTAAGAATAGGCATTGTTGGTCAACTTCGAAGTCAACAAGGCATGGACGAGCCTCAATACTGAATATTTGGGAAAGATTTCGCAAAGATTTTATGAAAAACCTTAGCATGGCTCTAACATCGCCTTTTATGAGCAAGCGACAAGAAGTTCCAACCTTAAAGAAATATTTACGCGATAATATCTCTAAAATCGTGCCAAAAGTTATCCCTAAGCCAGATGATAATAATATTATAGAGCCAGAACCGAAAAAACGTGTTTACTGCCACTACTGCCCCTCTAACATTAGGCGAAAGGCAAGTGCTTCGTGCAAAAAATGCAAAAAAGTTGTTTGTAGAGAGCATAACATTGACATGTGCCAAAACTGTATATGACTAATTTTTAAATAACTATATGTTCCAATATAAAATATTGAAACTTAAGTACTTAGTATTTAAGCTAAAATGACTGATTTTTGTAAAAAAATATGATTTGTGAGAAAAAAAAAAATTGTTCCTAAGTTTTTTTTGTTTTGAAGAAATATAATATTTTTGGTTCCTTTCTTATATAATTAATAAATTTAAATGTTTAAATTGTTTTATTTATTATTTCACCTATGTGTAGAAAAATAATGTCGATAGCTTTGCTCAAAGCTTTAAGTATATATACCAAATAAATAATTATGCGTCAATTTTACGCATGATTATCTTTTACGTATGTCACAGTATGATTATCTTTCTAGGGTTAAACAATATTTCACAGAAGTGAAAAATTGAAAATGCACGGTACAGTTATTGTTCTGATTTGAGCAAGATGGAATCAAAAGTGTAAATAAACGTTGCGTTTTGCGACTTATTTGCTTTCATGGCTTAAATATTTGTACATTCCGTAATATGAATTGATGTATTATAGTTCATTCCAAACAGACCATGATTTCTTATCGGCTATTCTTATTTTCTGCAGTAACTGTTTTTATTTATAGAAGCTTTGAAAATAAATTTAAAAATAATTTATCGCCTGTTATTGGATGTACACAAAATTTTCTCATATTCTTATCTTCCTTCTGAAGGGTTTCCAAAGCATGCCGCTATATGTTGGTTCTTTTTGACCTATATACCCCAATGTTGATGGTTTTTCTTAGATGTGCTTAAGTTTTATTATTAGCGATTAAAAAAAGTTTAACTTTTACCATTCTAACTGTGGTCCCTAAATTGGAGTGTTGGGCGTTGTGTTTGCTCTCGCTACGTAATTGCGTTGAGCGTCAGCCTTAAATAAGATCGTGGCGTCAAATTTCATGCAGAGTTGCAAAAGCCCTACTCCCCACGTTTTTGAAGAGATCTAATTAGTAGATAAATTGAAGCAAGTTCATAGACCATCATTTTAATTTTAATCATATATTTAATATATTAATAAATCGTTTACTCGGCTTGCAGCTCTCGGCATTCAAGTATTGGCGACTAGTCAAATAGTCGGTGGTCAACAGTTTTGACAAAATTTTTTTTCAGGTGTATAAAAGTTACACATATGTACATATATGAAATACTTCTGAAAATATATTGGTTAACTATTCACTAGGTCATTACATTACACTAGGACATTCTGTGAAAGAAATTCTTGTCTATTCTCTTTTGTGATTTTTGTTTTGAGTTTGCGACCAACGTCTAATTCTGTACCACGACCATTTTATTTTTTCCCTTTTGCCAACAACCAAGAAGATTTTTTAGACAAGTTTCTGTGTGTAAACGTTGAGTTTATGTGCAAAAAGGATATCTTTCACAGAGTTTTCTGGTGTAAGCGTTGACTTACCAAAGAAAACTTACATAAACTTAAATAAGTGAAACATAAAGCTTAGACGCAAACCATTTTATGTCCTGAGCATTCTCTATTTTCTTAATCTGGACGACGTGTCTATTTTCTTAATCTGGATTTTTTGACTGTCCAAGGAAATTAATGACGACGTGTCTTTAATTAACATAGAACCGGACGATAACATTAACTCTCATGAATGAGTAAGTAATGTCTACCAAAAGGCGTCATGATATGACTGTTAACAATTTATATTGCAAATGATATCTCACTGCGTTTTGTTATGTACGTATACGCAAGTCAATTTATATGTGTTCTCAAGTCAACATTCCGCGGCCGCGGTTACACTGGATGCGGAAATTTGTTCGTACGAATTCTTAATAATTTGTTCGTGCGAATATATTTGAACAAAGTGGTTACATTAGACGCGACTTCGTTCATACTTTCAGTTGAAGTGCAATCCATCAGCTGTTTTTCTCCTTGTTTTCGTGCGACTGTTCTGATGAAAAACAAAATTTTTTGTTCGCATCAAAGCAGTCGTACAGATTCGTACGAATACGCACGAAGCATGCGTAGCCACTGTAACCGCATTCATATACACACATGCATTTGTTCAATTTTTGCAATTCTTACGAATACGTACGAATTCGTACGAACAAAAATCCGCATCCAGTGTAACCGTGTGTTCTCAAGTCAACATTGTTAATCGTGTGAACTAGCCTAATTCAAAACAGTATCGCTTCTCGTTAAATTTACTCGTTGCTCTTACTCGTTTCGGTAGTTTTCCACTCGGATTTTGTAGCCATGCGTCATTCCACTTTTGGACGAGGTTAGGTAAGAACGTCTTAATTTCTTCTGCAAGTTGCACGGGTTTATTTTTCTGCAGCACAAGTAAAAATTATATACTTTGTGAAATTCCTTTAATTTTATTATTCAAAAGAATAAGTATGTTTAAAATACTAGTGCAAAATTTAAGCAGAAATTCGTGCAGTCAGCATAAAACTATCACCACAATTCATACTGGAGCTATTTCCTGTGTGAAAAATTCAATTATTTCATCATCACCGAAACGCCATTTTCTTTTTTCATTGACAAATAGGCAACCAATTTTTGCTATTCCACACAACAGGAGCTATACAGCGGAGCACCCTTTTACATTCTTAAATAGATTAACCCGAAGTGCCCAAGTGTTAAATAGTACCAACTCCTGTAACCAGATAAATCCAGGTCGTGTAGGAATACAAGCAAAATTTTACAGAGCAACACCCAACTTAAACTCAAATTTTGTGGAATCGTTTGAGACATCTGAAGAAAAAAGAAGAAAACCTACTAGAGCATCAATTAATTCAGATTCAGACGAAGAAAATTTTGATAATATAATGTAAGTACTAAATCTTGAGCTTTATATGTGTATCTATATGATTTCACCAACGTGGCTAGTGGCGTCATCAGTTGTATTTTAATGTGGGTTTTTACATTTTGACCACCATTTTGTATTTTTTCTTACCATTTCCTCTTTTTCTCTATACTGTTTTGACTATACAGAAATTATGTATAATTTTTTTTCTTTATTTAATTGAGATGACAGTTTAAATTGTAGTTGATGGTATACGTATTTTATTGAAACTATATATTTATTTTAATTTTTTTTTTGTTAACTAAGATTAAATATTTGCTTTGCTCTTGACCTTTAATTTTGCAGTATGGTAAAAAAGTTACCCACGTGCAGAGGCTTCGACATGATTACTCGTACATGTGCCTAAGGCGCTGTGTACAAAAATCTTAATTTTACCAGTGATGTAAAATTTAAAAGACAATTTTCTTTCTCCATAAAAGTACCTATTATTTTTGGGTTTTAGCTTTTTTTTTATATAACATATATTTTTTTTAATAATTCCGTATATTTTGCAAAAATCCTGATTCGGAGGGATAGTTTTTCTTAGGAACAATTTCCAAATTGTAGAAAGTAGATTTTCTGTCAAGAACCCCACTGAGGATGCATGTTCAACGATTTTTATTTAGTAAAAATATTTTCAAAGCAACTACCTAATAAAATCGGTAAAATCTTAACATGTGGAATCATTTGACCAAAAATCAATTTTTTTTCTTTCTACATCTTCAGATCAATTTTATTTTAGGGGCCGTTCATAAATTACGTAAGACAATTTCATGACTTTTTGACCCCCCCCCCCTCCCCCGAGTAAGATTTAGTAAGATTCTCACTACCCCTCCCCCCCCCCTTCCGAAATCTTACGTAAGATTCATAATTAAGGTGAAACTAGTCAAAAAATGTATTTTTCATGTGATGTACTATATTACTATATTTAATTTTAATATACATATGTTACATATTAAATAAATATTACGAAATTACAAACTACACATTTGTTTTTCAAGATGAATAAAAAAAGTCATCGTAAGTCATTGTTAGTCCATGCGCTTTTCAACCAGTCTGATAGTGAACCTACAATTGGCACACCCGATTCGTCTGTTGAATTTTCTGATTCACATTCAAACCCTGTAACATCAATATCCTCGTCGTCATGCCACTCTGCAACTTGACAAATCTCCGATTGTTTTAAAATGCAAAGGCTTTTCCCCTGTCCACGTTTCAAAATTGAAACTGGTTGAATCATGTGAGTGCGACTACAGTCTTTTCCATGTAGTTTTTTGTGCATTACAGTAGCTTTTTTCGAGGCAAAGTACTGGTCACAAATATTACAAACTCGATCAGCTAAGACGTTTGCAAGCGAAGGACAAAAAAAAATCGTAAGGCATGATTTTGAACTGTGGATGTACTTTTGAACAATCGTAATTTAACGCTAAGCGAAGAAATAGAGGACAAAACCGATTGCTGTTTTGGTCTCCTGTTGAAGAAGGAATCGAAAGCGAATCTTCTTGTTGAAGAGGACAAGTGCAAGTGGGTGGTAAAGAACCGGGACAAAATCAACAAAATTTCAAAGTCGACGTATCTGCGTGTAAATGCCTGAATAATAGCAAACTTGTGAGACGGTGTTTCAAGTCGACCCTGCGTGTAAACAACATACATATACTATTTCATTACATAAACAGAAGAGAAGTTGTCCCGTTCAGAGTCGATTACTTAAATCGATTGTAATCGATATTTCTGAATCTTTCGTGACTGTCGAAAATTCAAATATATTTCATTACTCTCACAAATGACGATGCGTTAATACAACTTTAATGTATGAATACGCATTTTAAATCTTACGTAAGATGATCATTCACCCCCCCCCCCCCCTCTCGTAAGATGTAGTAAGAATCCGCCGACCCCCCCCCCCTAAACGTCTTACGTAATTTATGAACGGCCCCTTAGGCAAACTTTCTGAAAACAATCATAAACTATATGAGATTTCAGAGGTTGAAAAACTAAATAATAGAGATATATATATGTATCTTTGAAACTGGAATATATTTTAGACATTAGTTTTGAATGGGATAATATTAATAAATTAATACTGTCTCATACAAAAACAATGTGAAAAATATTTCTGAAAGAGTTTTCCCGCATGTTTTTAAGTGACCATCCTTAATACATATAATACTACCAGCCGAACTTGTATCGTTGTAACATTTTTCAGGTTTTCTGAAGCTCAAAATTTGGGTTAGTTAATTATGGATATTTTTCAAGAAAAACTTGTTAAAATTATTATGAATTTTGAATGTTAACTAAAAACAAAAAGTCTGAGATGATGTCCGCTTATTTCTACTCTATTTCATTTTCTAGTATACCTACAGTAAGATTAAGAAGATTCGGAAAATTGAACTCAAATACACCATCGAAATTTTTTTTTTCTTTTAATTTTTCAAAGTTAAAATTGAACAAATCGTTCTCAGATGTAGGCAGATATTTTTGTAAGTAAAAACACTTGAATCACCTCCTTATTCTCAAATAAAAACTAATAATAGGGTTCCTAGGTAAAAACTATCACCGTCTTAGTATTTTCCAGACGAAAAGTAGTAACTTATATGATTAGTTGTTTTATTCGTGTTATAAAACTTAAACTTTCTCTTATTTGGCTGCGAATTGTGAAATGTACAATTCTTCGTTATGTGATCGATATATTAAAAGTTAATTTGATTCTATAAACCATAGTTTTACTTTTAAAGAGTAATACCAAAGTTTCAAGTCCTACATTTGTCTGGGAATTTAAAAGGTGATATTTTTTATTAAAAAAAAAAAAAAACTCCCATCTTCAAAGATTTTAGAATTTCTATATCACCTTTTTGACACCATCACATCATATTTCAACAAGTCAGCCGGATTTGTAATGTGTATTTATATTACTGCTGATAAATAAAAGCGTGTTTCTACAGTCAACTTTATTTTCTATTAAAACAACTCAATTGGTAACGGCGTATTTTCTATTCCCACACACTCACACTCGTAGCTGCTTATCGCGCACACTTTTCTGCTGTCCTACCCCGCTGTCTTCTTTCTTGTCTTCCCTGCAGACTTCAGCTCCAATCTAATTACGTAGGTACATATATATAGCCCATACACAGAAAATTTATTCGTCATCAGCAACATTTTTAGTCGAATTTAAACACTCGACTGGAAATATTATTGCGTTTTACTTTTATAATTTGAAACTAAGCAAATTACGTTCTACTTTTTTTATTTCTTGTTTTTTCCCCACTTTTATTGGCTGACTTGACAACGTTATGGTTGGTTGATATCAAAGCCCTCCCAACAAAAAAACATTCACTAAAATTTCACAAATTGGTTGTTCGCGTGTGCGCTCATGAAACTTTTATGTGTATACCAGTGTGTAGACATTTATTTACTTTATTCCAAATATACAAAACTAATATACCAATAGTACACACATTGGAATTTCTTCGATGTCGTGTTAAATGAAAATTTTCAAATTATATTTGAATAACATTTTTATTAAAATGCATTTCGTGCTTAATTGGACAGGTGGTGCATAAAATTATTGGAATTGTAAGGGAAATTTTGGGTATTAGGGACGATTTGTAAGATGTCGCCAAGTAACACAATTTTATCTTTTCAATTGAAATATTGACAAAACGTCCCAATGGAAAGTTAAGTCCTTACAGCCTAGAAGAGAATTTGTAATGCCTTTTTCAAAATTTGCTCTTTTGTGGTTTTTGAAAATGAATTAAGAAGCATTGAGTTCAATGAAGAATCTTAATTGTTGAGAATTGATATGCCTCAAATACATGTTAAACAGGGGACGGTTTAACTATGTTGAACTATTTTTTTTTTTTACTATAGGATCACTATTCAGACCTTTTCTGAATTCGATTTATACTGATGTAGTTCCTATAATTTGACAGATTTTCTTCTTATGTACGATCTTGAAATAAACTTCGAATTTCAATTTCGTTTCCGAAGCAAATCCAAAACAATAAGAAAATATGTGAAGACGAAGGTTTACTTTTAACTACGAAATAGCAGTTCACAGCATTTTTATGTATTTTTTTTTTTATTATTTATTTTAATTTATATTCATTCAAATTAATGAACTGGGAAAAATAATCTTTTACATGAGGTATCAAAATCCATTAATTTGTCGCATAGTTGCAGACGTTTCAAAATATTGAATATATTCTTATGAGATTTATCTATACAACTGGTATTTGCACATTTTGCGACTGACTTTCCGCTCAATCTTCCTTTAGTCTGCCCACGTAGCAATGTTGTGATATAAGCTAAAACAACAAACAATTCTGATAGAAAAATTGGAATAGCAAACCTATTTAATTGCGGAAGAGTCATGGAGACGATGGTTTCCATCGCGCGAGATATCATATTCTGATGTCAAGCGATAGTTTGATTGAGAGAAACTGTGCGGGGGAGTTGCGACTCGGGTAAGAATAAGGAAGAGGTTCAAGCAATTGTTAAAAGCTAAACAAAGATTTTTATTGCGTCATATAAAACCGAATTTTAATTGATTTTAACCTCAATATATCATATTACATATTTTTTATTACGTTTAATATATTATTATTGAAAATAAATACACAAAACTTAACCTAACATGAAAATAGTACCAAGTCAGGCAACATTGACACCGTTCCATACTTCTTCTATTCGGTGTTAATAAGTGAGGTCTTCTGAAGTAGACGTCGTCAAGAGCTTTTTTTTTTTTCTTACTCGACGTTTACACGAGGAAAGTCTGAGAGACAAATTCTTGTCCATTCTCTTTTGTGATTTTCGTTTCGCGTTTGCAACATCTGACAAATTTTTTACCTTGTCCCTTTCGCTTTTCCCCCCTTGCCTACAAACAAGGAAACTTTGCGGCAAGACTTTCCTCGTGTAAACGTTGACTTAGCAAGCGTGGTTTTACTTCCATTTTATTCATTCCTTTTTCTTATGATTCTCTAAGCGTCAATTTTTTTGTACAAAATTGTGGTGCTTTTTTCTCACTAGGTTATCGCTTTAACTTTTCACTTCTGTATATGAAATTTGTTCGTAACAGTTTAGTCTTTGCTACTTTGCCTTAAAGTCCACACTATTCATTTTCAAAATTCAATAAGGAGCCTAAAAAATTTGAATAATTTAAAAATTTATTCGTTCATTCAAAAGTCAAAAATCAAAAACAGATAGTCAAATTTTCCCATTTCTGTAATAAAAGTAATAGTGCAAAGCTTTTTAATGCCTATCTCAACGCAAAAAAGAAAGTAATTTTGATCTAAGCTTTATTTTTTGTAAATTCTAAATTCTCCATTCTTAACTTTTTTTAGGGCTCCTCATGATAGAAATTTCGGTGGTCGCAGTGCACGCGGTGGTGATGATCAACGTGGTGGTGGTGCTGCACGCCATGGTGCTGGCGGTGGTGGTGATTTCCGCGGAGTACGCAATGGACGCGTAGAGAAGAGTCGTTTTGGTGATCGTAATGGCGGAGGTGGTTTCGGTGGTAACAGTTATGGTGGAAATCGCAGTGGAGGAAGTGGAAACTCACAAGATCTAACCGTAACGGCAATGGACTTTACAAGCTTGACCCCATTCAAAAAAAGCTTTTATCAGGAGCATCAAACTGTTGCAGCACGGTCAACACAAGAAGTACAACGTTATCGCGATGAGCATGAAATCACTATTCGTGGTCAGGCCCCAAATCCTATTCAAGACTTTGGTGAATGCTATTTCCCAGATTATGTGGGAAAGGAAATTAAACGTCAAGGTTACACAGAACCAACACCTATTCAAGCTCAAGGCTGGCCAATTGCTATGAGTGGACACAATATTGTGGGTATTGCTAAGACCGGTTCCGGCAAAACATTAGGCTACATTTTGCCTGCAATTGTTCATATCAATAATCAACAACCTCTAGCGCGTGGTGATGGACCAATTGCCCTTGTTTTGGCACCAACACGTGAATTGGCACAGCAAATTCAGCAAGTTGCCACCGAGTTTGGCTCGGCCTCGTATGTACGCAACACTTGCGTTTTTGGTGGCGCACCCAAACACGGACAAATGCGTGACTTACAACGTGGTTGTGAAATTGTTATCGCTACTCCTGGACGTTTGATTGATTTTCTCGCTAATGGCGCTACAAATTTGAAACGCTGCACATATCTTGTACTTGATGAAGCTGATCGCATGTTGGATATGGGTTTCGAACCTCAAATTCGTAAGATTCTTTCACAAATTCGTCCCGACCGTCAGACTCTTATGTGGTCTGCTACTTGGCCAAAGGAAGTAAAACAATTGGCTGAGGATTTCCTTGGTGACTATTTGCAAATCAACATTGGATCATTGGAGTTGTCAGCAAATCACAATATTCGCCAGGTGATCGATGTTTGCGACGAACACGAAAAGGAGGAGAAGTAAGTGTAGTTTATAATAATTCAATAATAGCTGCGTTTTATTCGCCAACTACTGCTGGGTATCTATAACTAGCGAGTAAAATTATAGCTGCTATGTATACATAGCAAGTTGCTTAAGTGCCAGTGCTATCCAGTAGATTTGTGATTAAAATGTCGGCAAAAAGAAGCAATTTGAAATAAGGAAAGAAGAAACAACGACTACTCGTGTAACAGCGGTCGTAAACTTCGCAACTTGGTCGTTTTTATTCGCACATAGATAGCGACTTGGCGAATAAAACAGCTATTAAAATATAAATGATATGCTATTTTCTTATTTTATTTATTATTAATTAATTTATTTGTCTTCGTCGTTATTTTTTTTAGACTAAAAGCTTTGCTTTCTGAAATTTATGACACAAGCGAAAATCCTGGAAAGGTTATCATCTTTGTTGAGACCAAGCGTCGCGTTGATCAGTTAGTTCGTTTTATACGCAGCTTTGGTGTACGTTGTGGAGCTATACACGGCGACAAGTCACAATCAGAGCGTGACTTTGTCTTGCGCGAATTCCGTTCGGGCAAATCCAACATACTTGTGGCAACTGATGTTGCAGCACGTGGTCTAGGTAAGTTGAGTTATTCGATGAAAAATGCTCATTCAGCTACGTGTTTTTGTAAGACTTGAATTCACAATTTGATGATCCCTTCTGTTAAATTTGTAAATGACTTAAAGCCAAATTTAAAATTTTAATTTTGCAAACACTTGAAATTAGTTTTGCAATCATAAGAGCTTTTACATTTGCTTTCATTTATGACTAAAACTATGTTTAATTCAAGCAAAGTGGTAAGGGGAAGTGGTTATTTTTTTGTAAACATTTCAATGATATTTTATATAATTTAGAGAGTTGATTTTAATTGTTAATTGTTTTCATCATAAATATTGAATTAATTTTTTTTTTGGGTATGAGTTGAACAAACATATATGTTTAATCAATAAATTCATTATTCCAATATACAACTATAATGACTTAGTATTTTCATAAAAAGTTTACCAGAATACTGTTTCTTCTTCCAGATATTTGTTACTCAATATTTCTAGTTAGTTCCGATAAAAAAGCTACTAGGTTACCACTTTGCTTTTAAATAACTGTAGTCTTAGACCTTCCCTCCAATTGTACGTAAAGAAAAACAAAACTATCATATTTAACATTCCCATATATTAAGCTATAAAATAACACATTCATATTAGCTTTAAATGAAACTTTTCAAAAAGAGATTATTAATAAGTTCGGAAATTTCCTTTCCACCCTTTCTCTTTGTTCTCTCCCAATATCTTTTGTTTCATTTACAGAGGCCGATTATTGTAGTATGGTGGGGATAAAAACTAGTCACCTTGTTGCAATCTGAACTTGTGATTTTGTTGCTAATATGAAAAAATTCCGTGAATGGACTTTTCGTGCTAAAAATTAGAAAAGCTCGAGTAAAGAAAGGAAGCGCGGCAACACTTTTTACCACACTCAATTGGGAAAAAGGTGTATAACCGCGTTATAATGGCTGTATTTCCATGGACGCTTGACATACTAGCTACACACAAAATATGCGTGGCAGTTACACGAAAGCGCCGCATACGGAAAATGCCTTAAGTGTATGACAAGAGATTTATTAATGCAACAAAAACCATAAAGATTGCGGAGCGATGTTTTCTTAAAATCGAACTGGGCGCCAACAAAATTAATGAAGCTGTTTTAATTGCGGCGCCTGCTTAAGAAATATCATATTTGAATATCCCTATCATCAAACATCAAATGTGGCCTCTGAGTTATAAAACTGTTTTTGAGTTTATTAAAAATAAAAAATTTTTTTTAAAGAATAAAAGAAATAAATTTTTACCGACACACAGCTGAGTACATGAGAGAATTTTAAGTTGACAGCTTTTAAATGGGAGTTAAAGCTGTGTAAATATTTAATTTGTGTTGGGATTTCTCATCACATTTCTAACACATCACCCTTCCTCACTCTCTCATCGTACTCGAACAGAATGGCGTTCAATCAGACGACGCAGGCACTAAGAATAACAGAAACTCAACAAATGCATCTCCTCACTCTGAAAAGCGTGCAAAAACGTATGTGTTCTTTGAAAACTACAGCAATATGTGACGCGGCGTTGTATAGGAATTTGAAATACGTGGTTAGATAGATTTACAAAATTGATAATGTCAAAAAAATATGTAACTTTAAATGAATTCAAAATTTTAAAATATAATTCACGTTAAATAGTCTATCGTGTTATACAACGTAACTTTAGTTAGTGAGAGTCGTGTTCTATTTTGCCTTAATTTTAACAACATCGAATGGGGGCGACGTTTTCACGAATGCGATATTTTTGGACAACATACAAATGTTGACAAGCTGTTGGCTGTTGCTGTTTTGCTTATGGAAAAACACTACAATCATCATTTGCTAAGTCCAGAAAAAACTCATGGTAGTAGATATACGTCGTCGTCCATCACGCACGTTCGAGATCAAGGCAAAATCTCTTGTGTATAGCGATTGATAGAAAAATGCAACTATATGTCATCGGACAAAGGACACATGTGTAAGCTTGTTGGATAAAATGGATATGCATGCATGTTTATTATTAAAAAATAATGTAAGAACAAACCTGAGCAACTTGCCTGTGGATACGATTGTTACTGAAAAATTCGTCTTGTAAACCTGTGTGTCACTTCGTTTAGCTTGAAAATGAAATTTATAGAAACCAAGTTTAAACTTTACTTCACGCTCTTTTCCACTCAACGCAGTAGGAGAAGAGTTCTTTTTGCTCAAACAAAAGGTAAAGTAAAATTAAACTTTTTCTACTCATTTTTTTGTTTTTCTCTAATGAACGTCATAAGCGTTTTTTCTTTGACTAGTCATAAGTGCATAAGTGCATAAACAACAAAATTTAGAAGAATAATATTTCGGACTAAGTCTGTGTGTTGCATGCAGTATTGCTGCATAAAACATTGAATTTTTTTTTGTACAACAGCAAAATTTCTTTGCCAGTGACTAATTTTCCATTTATGTTTTTCAACAATTTTATTAAAATCGCAACGTTTAGATGTCGATGGTATTAAATACGTCATCAATTTTGACTATCCACAATCGTCTGAAGATTATATTCATCGCATTGGACGTACTGGACGTTCAAATACTAAAGGAACTTCATATGCATTCTTTACCAAAAACAACGCTAAGCAGTCCAGATCGTTAGTAGATGTGCTTAGAGAGGCTAATCAGGTAAAATTTTTAACCAACATTAATGTCTTACAATAGTATGTGTTAAGTTTTTTTTTGGAATACAAAAAATAACCGACATCGAATTACGATTATCACTATAAAAAACCTTATGAAACTAATTTTTATATCTATCTCTGTCTTCCTCTCAAAAATGAAGGAAATCAACCCCGCACTTGAAAATTTGGCTCGTAATAACCGTGGTGGCTACGATAATGGTCGTTCACGTTACGGAAATGGCGGTGGTGGCAATCGCGGCTTTGGTGGTGGCACCTTCAAAAAGGGCACTATCGGCGGTGGCAATCGCGGTTTTGGTGGCGGCTATAACGGCGGCGGCGGTTCATCACGTGGTGGTTATGGTGGCGGTAATAACCGAAGCAATGGTTATGGAGGAGGAGCGAGTACTGGCGGAGATAACACTAGACATACGCGGTTTGATTAAATGCAAAAACTAGCTAATAAGGATTTAAACTTAATTTAATTTTAGTATCTTACTATAAAAATAACCTACTAACAAAACAAATTTTTAAATAGTTTGTTATTAAACAATTTAGTAGAAATTACTCGTAAAATTAAAACTAAAGCGAATCTTTTAAGTTAATATCATTATACAATACTTAAAGAAATCAGACACATACTTGTAAATTATTTTTATTACATTAACAATCTAAGAATTTTTTGTTGTGATGAATATTTAAATTTACTTTTTTTTTACTTAAGATATAAGCAGTAGTACACCAGCACGCACTGATAATGTTTGAGTTACAAATGAAATTGCTATAATTTGTTTGTTAAATGCAAATAACATTCCTCTAAAATAATGTAGGCTTGACATTTAACAGCAGTTTCTTAAGTGCGTGCATAAATGCTCATGCATTTTTATACTTTTTCGTTGTTAAAAATTTAATTTGGCCTGGAATTCTATTAGTTTTTTGGCACTTAATCAAGCACGCGTTGTATTAAACATTTAGCCCTTCTTGCTAATCTCTAAGTTATTTCTAGACATCATTTATTCATAACTGACAATTTGTGCACATTTTGTAAATGTGTTTTCTTAACAATTTTAAGTTATTTGTTTCAATTTGTGTGAGATATTGCTATGCGTAAGATATTTTCCAAATATTTGTTAATTTATTTTGTATTTTAAAAATGTGCTAGCAATTTCTCATATTTCTGAAGTAACAAATATGTATTTTCTCTTTTATAATTAAATAAAAACACAAATTAGCATAAGTGAATTATCAATTATCTCTGGAAAAGATCAATAAAACAGCAAAAAATGAGGTAAAATAAAATTGTATTTGAATTTAATATGGAAATTAAAAAACACATACACATTTGCTCAAAATAATAGGTGCACCTTTGAGTTTTTAGTTAAAGCTCTTTAAAAAGATATTTTTGAAATTTAGAGTAAAAATCATAGTGGTAACGTGAAGTACACAACTTGGCAGCACGATCTTCAGTAAAACAAATCATGTGAATGCCTTAAGTTTTGAGCGTTTCTACTCACTGCATAGTTTGAATATTTGCCTGCTCAAAATAATAGGTACACCTGCACGTTGATTCAAATTTTCGATAGAAATTTTATTTTTTTAAATCCTTTTTGAGCTTTCCTTAGAAGATCGTTAAATTTTCTTTAATTTAACCTTAAAATGCAGTGAATTGACAGCAAACATTTTAGTTGAGATGGGTCGTAAGCCACATTGCTCTGCTGAGGAATCGAGATTGATTTTAAATTTGAAAAAAGGAAGAGAATCTTCAATGCATTGGCAGGTTGCTGAATTGATCTCATAGTCCAAGAGCCGGCTGTAGAAAAGTCGAGTGTATAAGATTACAGGATGGGATGCATGCCAAATGATAGAGCTCGACGAGCCTAAATAGAATATCTGGGGTTGCCTTGCCAAAGCCTGTCCCGATGGCCGAAAATGCCCGAATTTTAGCCAATTTTATTGTTCTAATTAAAACTGTAGTACATAACAGCTCGAAATGTATGCCAAATGATAGAACTCGAAGAGGCCTAATTATAATACCTGGAATTGCATTGTTAAATCCTGTCCCAAACATGGGTTTTCACCGGTTTTTTAGGTCAATTTTCATTAATGAAGATAACAGCTTCAAATTTGTGCCAAATGATAGATATCGAAGAGCCTTAATAGAATATATAGGGTTGCCTTGTAGAATCCTGTCCCAAACATGAGTTGTCACTCATTTAAGAAAAGTTGACCCCAAAAACGGGTGTCAAATAATGTTTAGGACATGATTCGACAAGGCAACCCTATATATTCTATTTATTCTCTTCGATATCTATCATTTGGCACGAATTTTAAGCTGCTATCTTCATTAATGAAAATTGACCCAAAAAACCGGTGAAAACCCATGTTTGGGACAGGATTTAACAATACAATCCCAGGTACTATATTTAGGCCTCTTCGAGTTCTATCATTTGGCATACATTTCAAGCTGTTATGTACTACAGTTTTAATTAGAACAACAAAATTGTCTAGAATTCGGGCATTTTCGGCCATCGGGACAGGCTTTGGCAAGGCAACCCTAGATATTCTATTTAGGCTCATTGAGCTCTATCATTTGGCATACATCTCATCCTGTAATCTTATACACTCGACTTTTCTACAGCCGGCTCTCAGCCTATCACAATTTCGTGAGAAATGTACTTAAAAAGAAGCAGTAAAAAAAATCTCGCGGTAGACCACCAAATACCGCTCCAAGAGTTGATCTTCATATAGAAAAAAGAATTGTCTTCAAAGACAATTTTAGCAGACATGGGGAACGTGGTTAGTTCTCAAACAATTCGACGACGTTTACTAAAGGCTAGCGTACCTGGGCGCTTAGCTAAAAAAGTTTCTTTGTTGCGGAAAAAAAATTTTATCATGAAGCTAAATTTTGCAAGGACACATATTTGTTGATGGTAATTTTGTGATTTCGATAGTAAAAAGTGGTTATTCTTTTTCAAGTAGATGTTTACAGCAGAATAGAGCCTGAGCATATTACGTTGTTTTTTCTGGTAGACATGTTCGAAATAACCTCATGTCTTAAAATTTTTCGGGAACACTTAACCCAGATATGCCGAGCGTACTACATGTAGTACACCTATTATTTTCAGGTTTCTGCGTCACCTGAGCTTTAAATTTTCTAACCAACTTGTGGTGCTACAGAATATATCGGTCAACAAACCGTGCGTTGTAAAAATTTGTCTAGATTTATTGATTGAAGGTTTTTTTTTGGCTCAAAGTTTTCAGTTTTGTGAAATTAGCAAAAGTGTCAAGTGCCATGTGATCAGTGAGAAAAAATTTTACTGTCATTTTATTGCTGTTGCTTTTCTATATTTTTCTAATCATAATAGGTTCTAAAACTAAAACGTAGCAAAAGTGAATGTTAAAAAAAAAGAAATTATGTAGGATTTTAGTTGGCATTGGTGTGCAAAAATTGTTGAAAAAATTTTTTTATTCTGCGTTTTAACACCGATAATAAATATCTTAGAAGAAAGTGATGTCCTTTGCGAAAGAAAAAACATCTGCAGAAAAGAGAAAGAGGGTGGTACCATCCTACGTACTAGCAATATAATTGTATGTTGTTGGAACTGCAGCAGTGCAATAAACATTGCCTCAAACGTCTATCCTATTGAACTTTCAAAAAATGTTTCACGTTGGTCTCGAAAGGAGAAAACGCGTATACATATTCAACAATCACGTCTTATTCATGAAAAGAATCGCTACATGGGACGTGTGGATCGCGCAGATAAAAATATCATTTTGTACCCTGTCTCTATTCGGGAAAATGGTATTTTCCCATATTCGCATAATACATTGACCTTGCAGAGCACAATGCGTGGCAACTACATAGACATATGGGAGGTAAAATGGACCATTTAGCTTTTCGTCGGCGCAACGCTACGATGTAACCGTTGCCACAATAAGAATGTATTAAGTGTGACGTCCCGCTTCATGTAATAAGGAGTACCACACCACCAAACAATTTTTCTTATTAATTTGTTTTTTCTTAATAATTTTTGTATTGAACTTTTTAGTCATTTATACAACCAACATGACAAAGATAACAAGTGGATCAATTTAACCTGGTGATTGGTGACATATGTTTCGGCTATTACCACGTATATACATATTTATATGCATATACATAGCCTCATCAGACCAGTTTTTGGTTAAGTTGTACTGAGAATCGAACACCCGACCGTATGCATTTCTGAATTGCGACGGCCGCTCTAACACTTGAGCTATTGGGTATGTGACCTTGATGTGTACAAAGTGCGTGTTTCTTTGGATTACGCACGTATTTCTTTGGATTACGCACGTATTGTTCCATTTTTCTTGTTATCTTTCTGAGTTATGTTCAGTTGACATAGCTCTTTTTAAGCTTATCTGGCTTATACATGTGCTATGATTTTTATAATTATATTTTTCATATAATTTCAAAGTTCTGGAAAATTTTCCAGCTACTTTTTTTATTATTATTGAAAAATTTTCTTTACTTAAGTACATAAACGTTGCTGAGTAATAAACGACTTGAATTTAAAACAAGTTAAGGTGCTATCTTCGGCCAGGCCAAAACTCACATACCCTACACTGCACTGAAAGTACCTTCTCAATAAATGTTAAAAAGACGTTGAAGAGGTTGAATAAGTCGAAAAAAATGTGAAATGTTAGAAAGGTTGACAATGGTTGAAAAATGTTGAAAAAATCGTAAATATGTACATATATGCAAAATGTTGAAAAAAGTTGAGAGAGGTTGAAAAACTCTAAAAAAGTTGAAAGAGGTTGAACAAATTTGAAACTATTCTAAATTGATGAAAAAGTCGAAAAAAGTAAAAAAACTTATGAAGAAAGTTGAAAGAGGTGGAAAAAGTCGAACAAATACATAAAGGATATATTTGAAAAAGTTAAAGGGTTGAAAAAGTAGAAAGAATACGGAAAATGTTGAAAAAATCGAATAGAAATGAAAAATTTGAAATATGCCACGCCCACTTCTCCAATTCCGCCCACTTTTGGTTCAATAAATTATATTCGTGATCGACATCCTCATATTAAAATTTAGCACAAAAGCTTTTATAGTTTGCGATATATGCCACAGTTAAGTTTAAAATTTAGGGCGGTGACACACCCACTGGTACAATCCAGCCCGGTTTTGATCCAGAAATAGCTTTTCATAAGCAAACCCCTTACACCAAATTTTAGTATGATTGCTCACATATTTCGATAAATATGGCACTTACCGTATTTTATTTGTATGGGAGGTGCCACGCCCACTGATGCTATTTCAGCCACTTTTGATTCAGATATACTCTATGGCAACTGAACCACTTAATTAAATTTCATAGCAATTGCTGCAATAGTTCACTTAAAACAGCGCTTACAAATTTATGTCAATATGGGAGGTGCCACGTCTTATGATGCAATCGCGTAAAAATTCATTTATTTTTAAAGCTTATAGTAAGTGACATCTATACACCAAATTTTATGAAGATTACTCTCATAGCACACTATCTATAGTAATAAACGTTTTTTGCTTATATGGGAGGTGCCACGCCCACAGGTACTATTGGACTAAATTTTTGTAATAAGAGACCTTATATCTATTATATCTACCTCATTAAATTTCATAACGATTACGTTGTTAGTTCTCTTAATATAACGTTTATAAATACTGTGGGCGGTGCCACGACCTTCAACGAGCTTTTTTAACTAAAGTTGCTGAGCTTGTATTGATGACTGCTTTCAGCGGCATCATCTCCAAAATTTTTATGGAAATCGTTTGTGCCAATTTTGAGATATACGGAATCAAAATTTTTAAATTTTTGAAAAATGCCACGCCCACTTTTTAGATTTCGCCCACTTTTTTCTCAGTTCAAGATATATTTGATATGTATCCATTTACCAAATTTCATCGCAATATCTTGAACGGCTTACAAGATATGGTAGTCTAAATGATAAAATTTAGGGCTGTGCCACGCCCCTGTACGACCTTTTGGAAACTTGAAACCCAGCCTAATCTTAATTTGGTTCACATGTGCACCTAATCACCAAGTTTCATTAAAATCGCTGCAACTTTTTTCAAAATTGGCCTGGGTAAATATACATACATAGAGTATGGGCAGTAGGCGTGGCCGTAAACCGCTCACTAAATGGAAGTATGTGGATGGAGCGATAAAACGAAGATCAACCGCCTTGGCCTAGATGGTGGAAGATATGTAAAACGGTCAAAAGGGGCATACTTCCATTTAATGAGGGGCCAACCGGCATGTGTCTTAGCAAACTGTATGCAGCTATTCCTCCGCTTAACTGTCACCAAAGGCTCCTTTCGTGAAATTCGTCCATGGAGTCCTGCCTCAACCAATCGACAAGCGAAAGTTTGCTTGGATATTTGTGCATCATATTGATCGATTATTTCGCGTTGGAGGTCTCCAGCAGTCTTACGAGGATTCAATTTTGCCTTGCGCACAATTTGGCGATCCCTGTATCCAGAAGTTTTACGAGGTCTCTTTTTGCGGGGAACATTTTTTGTTGTGTCATACTTATTGAAATGACGAAGTGCATTGAATACCATCTTTTTTGAGTAATTTAGTTGTGTTGCCATCGCCTGATATCTCATGGCAGTCTTTCGAAGCTCAACAATTGACATACGCGTGGCCGGTGTACAACTTTTGGCCACAACCCAGGATTAAAGATACGCTTATAAGCAAGTTCAGTCAAAAAGTGTTCTTACAAGCAATGACAAGATCACAATATTGTTTCTGGAATCTTTTATCAAGTTTTTCTTTTATTTTTTTGCAAATCATTTTTTGTTTCCAATTAGTTGACTCAGTCAAATATGAGTTTTGAGCAGAAAATCTCTCATAAAACTTTTTATGCTATGAATTTGATTTCAATTATGTTTTTATATTATTTATAATATCTATGTATATCTATAAATTTTCTGGTTTACGTAGAAAAATAAATGAAAAAACTACCAATAACACCACGAAAGATTTCGTTTCCAATTAGTTGACAACAGCTGTATATGGGTTAAAATCCGTCAATTTATTTAAATTCCAGTGTATCCTCAATCAAAAAAAAAAAAAACGGGTTAAATACCAAAGCTGTAAAATTTTAATTTTTCGAAATTGCGTAAAAAAAATGAAAGTTGCGTTTATTTTCTTATTTAAAATTATATATTTTAATTTTTTTTCATTTTCCTGTTGCACATATAAGCAAGTATCGACAAAAATGTTACCGCTATTTTTTAAGGCGACAGTTATGTTTGTTGACATAGCCGCCAATTTTGAAATGAGCTTCATCGGTCAGTTTTCTCATTTTCTGAATTTTCAACTTCTGAGTTACTTTCACCATACTTAAAAAAAGTTTTAATTATGAAAACACGTTGACTTGTGTAGCGATTCATTTGAACTAACCGGAATGTGTTTACTTCATACCTAGAAAAACAAAATGTTACGATATTTTGAAGAAAATTTTTGATTTTCCATTGAGTCAAGTTTTAAGTGGAAATAAGTACGTCGAATATCTACCTATTTTGAAAAGCTTCGAGTGTAGCAGTGTTGGTATTTTCTGTACATTTGTACTTTTTTCAGTACATTTGCGTCGTAAAAAATCGTCGTCAGTACATTCCACAAGTTTTCGACATCTAAAAAGAACATTTCACTTCCATTCAGTATGCAGTGCCATCACTAAGCAGTACCAGTACCGAAAAAACTTTGACGTTCAAAATTTTAATTTGGTTAAAAGGAACAACTCGGGAAAAACAAAATAAAGGTTTGCTTTTATTTTTGAGGCAAAAAATTGATGATTTTTGAAACTCTTTTTCAGAATTTTTTTTAACAAAGTTTTAGGCAACTTTTCAAGTTAAAAAAAAATTGTTTTTGTTTTTGCCGTCGTTTGTAGTGAAAATAACAAAGGATTTGAGCTGTTACATAAGAAGCACCAAAGCTCTATTTGCGCAGAGATCATGGATTTTTTCCTTATACATATGTATAAGGAAAAAATAGGCTTCAAAAATAGCGGTAATATTATTTTCGATACTTCCTTATGTGTATGCAAGGAAAATCGAAAAAAGAAATTTCAATTAAGAAAAAACTCTAATTTTCTTTAGATTTACTCAAGTTTTGAAAAATTAAAACTTTGCAGCTTTGGGAACCCTAGGAATATTTTTATTTAGTTTTTTTAAATAAGGATATACTCGAATATAAACAAATTTTCGAATTTCGAGTGTTCCTGAAGAATTCTAGAACATGACATTTTTTGAACATGCCTAGTACTTACCCTTACTTGAAGTAAAGTGGAATCCTCTCTCAAAAACTACTTGTCAAAAACTGTTAGATATTTGCAATCAGCGTACAATTTTGCAATCGAAATGGTTACTTTTGAACTAGGCTCAATTTAGCTGTCGAGTAGTGTCGAACTTCACTTCCTTAAAAAATATTTAATTTTCTGACATAATCGAATTAAAAGAATAAGTGCAAATCAGATGCTTTGTTTAGGATATTTAAAACTTTTTGTTAAGAAAAACAGTTTTTACAAAACACTAAAGGTTTTTATACCCTACACCGTTTGTAACGCATAGAGGGAGGCGTGTAAGGTAGAGAAAAGCATTAATTTTCTTGATCAGCGTCACCATTTGAAAATCATGATTACGGGAAAAGAAAGCGAAATAATTAAATGAAATTTAGAACATAGGCTACACTTTCAAACATAGCACGTGGGATAAAATATAAGCGATATCGGTTACCTCATACCGTCCATGCAAATAAATCATTTAAAACGCCACATTGAGAGGGTTATTGGATGTTGTGTAACCAAATTTCATAAAAATACTAAGAATAACTCAGACAATCTTTGACCGAAAGTTGGTCGGTTTCAACAAGGCGTGTCAACTCCCATACAAGCAAAACCTTCAAAGCTAGAGAATTTGATAATGAAACCAACTTAACTTCACAAAAACAGTGGGAATAATAATTCAGACAAGCTCTGGTCAGAAATTTACCGAATCTTGAGAAGAAGGCGTAGTACCTCCCATTGAAGCGAAATTCCAAAACTCCATAGTGAAAAAAATATTTAAGGTTTACCAAAAACATACTATTAAAACGTCAATATTATTTGTGTTGACATTACATAAGTTGTAATTTTTTTGAAGAATACGATGCTTTTTACTACAATGTAATACAGTACAATAAAGACAATTTATTCGTTTAAATGAAATACACACAGATAATACTGAGATAATATTAAGAATGTATATTTAAACATTAAAGTATAAATCAAAATAAAAACAAAATATGAAAAGTTATATATTTGTTTGAGCTACATATATTTTGGAACTACACATGATATTTTACTTGACAGACCCTATGTGCGACAAGTACAGACATCTTTTCTATTGCAGTAACCACCGCGTTTATTTCCCATCATTTGACAGCGAGCAGCACATTGAGTTTCACAAATATAACGTCTTCGACGGACGGGCGCCTCAGCTTTGACCAAAACAGCATCAGTTACATCTTGGACAATATCTGGATCAACATCACTATCGACATGATTTGCTGTAGCTCCTAGAATTTGAGCCAGGCAATATATAATGAAAAAGTAAAACAAAAGTGTTGCCTTCATTTTGTCTAGATCTATATCGTACTCGTATTTGATTTCCTTAAAGTTTAACAGATTACTTTCGAATGACTTTAGTTGATAGCTAATCAGATTGATTATCAAAAAAAAAAATGTTGTTTTCCACTTTCGCATTTTGTTTATTTATTAAGTTTGTACAGCTTTTTCATAACGCACGTCATTCTCTTAATATAATGACAATGAAGTTTAAAAAAGCCGTCAACATGAACACATTTTACTGTGCTATCTTTCACGTAACTAGCTAAGCTTACCTTAATCTCTTACGTATGAGCCCCTGCCATCCGGAAGAGGGTCCAATGAAAGTTCGAAAAAATATTACAATAATAATTTTCCACTAATTCAATCAAACGTAGGCTTTGCTATGAGATAAAAACATTTATGACCTATGTATGTATATGTTACATTTTATTTTAATCATAAGTTTTTTAAACATAAAAACCGTAAAAAATTTTGTCGGTCAAAAATGTTGGGTCGCTTAGCGCGTACGACACGCCAATTATGTCAACTTTATAAAATCAAAAAATTTACGACCTAAGAGCCAATTTTGACAAAGTTTATTTTAAAAAATTTTTAAAATCAAGTGGTAACCTTGTCGGACAATCTTAAGGGGGGGGGGGAAATTGTTCTCGGACGCATTGAAGTCAAGGGTTTCGTGCAATCAAAAAATTTATTATGATTTTTCCGACAAAAAAAAAAAAATAAATAATTATAATAAAATTATATACTTATATTTTTTATAAATTATAAAAAATTATATATTGTGTTTAAAAAAATTGTCGGACAAAAATATTGGGGTAGATCCAAAGTCGGACAAAAAGTCTAATTTTTATGGGTAATTGGCAGTGATATTTTTAATATTGTACGTATAATGAACGAACAAATTGTTATTTATTATTAATATTAAGAAGCTAATTATCATTATTTATAATTTAACAGTTATTATTACAAAATATTTATTATTAAAAAACAATTAGTTTATTATTCAGTTCTTCAAGCATTGCACTGATCAACTTCAAAACCCTTTTCATAGCGGGAGAAAAAAAAAACTACTACGCTCTCTTATTGTGTGTATGTAATTATTATTGTCTCCTAATTAAGCGTGTTTTTTTAGTAAAATATCAAAAGCATTAATTAAAAATAAATGTGTATGTGGGTAATGTAAGAAAGTAATTCCCTTCAGTGGAGCTTGATATTTGATGAAAAAAAGCAAATGAAAAATAACTTCGTGTTATGTTGTTGTAGTCTGGAAACTTTTATTTTGTGATGCATATTTTTCAAAAGATTCTCCATTTCTCTTTTATTTTTATCATTTTAATAAAACATTTTCATCTCATTTAATATTAAAAATTAAACAATACCTTGATTTCAATTAAAATAAAACGCAACACCTTTAAATTCAAATCGAAAATTGTAAAAACAAAAAAATAAAACTTTTCTTTTCATCTCATTCTAATGCAGATTAGTTTTCTAAAGATTTCGCTTCTACCACGTGTGAACTGCACACATAATTTTTTATTTCTTATTAAGACAATTTTAGCATAATTTAGTTTAAAGGAAAATTCGAACTAAAGGTATAAACTATATATATATAAACTATTCATGTTAAAAATAAAGGGAAAAAAGTTATTTTTACTATTTTCAACTTAAAAATTTACGACGACTTTAAGTCAAAAATAAAATTTTCTAATTCAAAATTCCATTTTTCCCTGAGTGTGTATGACATCAAATGAAAATATGTACATGATATGAAGCAAAGACGGTGTTAATGTTGCCATGCTGGTCCTGTTTTCATGTTATGTTAGATAAGTGAAGTTTTGTGTAATTAATTAGTAAATATATAAGCGCCACAAAAACAAAGCAACAATAATTCAGAGTCCAATGACACAATAAGTATTTTTCAGGGACCCAAAATAACTATTATTTTCTTTTTTCAGATTGAAAAAATTGCCCAATTTTAATAATTATTTTTAAAAATTGGTTTATAATTATTATGAATAAGAAATATTTTATTAGTTGTCAATAACTATTATTTTTCAATGGATTTTTTTTACGTTGAGTCATAACTATTATGCATAAGAGATATTTTATTAGTTGTCAATAACTATTATTTTTCAATGGATTTTTTTTACGTTGAGTCATAACTATTATGCATAAGAGATATTTTATTAGTTGTCAATAACTATTAATTTGGAAAAAATATTTTTTTACGTTGTTTTGAAAAAAGTGTTCAACAGATTTTCATTTTTGTGAATCTTTTTGCACCAATCGATGGGGAGGTGGTTTTTATGACATCACCAGAGGTGGCCATCGGTTCGAAAATGTACGCGATTTTGACTCATTTTTGAAGTTTTTTTTGCTTCAATCAATGAAAAGAGGTCTAAAAAGGATATTGGCCATCACTAGAAGTGGAACCGATCCTTGAAAGTGCTCGATTTAGGTCCATTTTCGAAATTTTTTTTTGCAAAAAATCGATGGAAAGAGGTTGACAATGGGCTTTGGCCATCACCAGAGTTGGTCCCAACTAAAAAAGTGGTCGATTTTGGTCCGTTTTGAAAAAAAAATTTTGTACCAATCGTTGAAAAGAGGTCGAATCGAAAAAAAAGTACCAAAAAGTGCCCGATTTTGGTCCATTTTCGAAATTTTGTTTGCACCAATCTTTGGAAAGAGCTCGAAGTCGAAAAAAAAGGTACCAAAAAGTGCCCGATTTTGGTCCATTTTCGAAATTTTGTTTGCACCAATCTTTGGAAAGAGGTCAAAGTCGAAAAAAAAGGTACCAAAAAGTGCCCGATTTTGGTCCATTTTCGAAATTTTTTTTATGCACCGGTCGTTGGATACAGGTCGAAAATAGATTTTGGTCATCATCAAAGGTGGTTCCGAGTCCCAAAATGTGCCCGATTTTGATCCATTTTCGAAATATTGTTTGCACCAGTCGTTAAATAGAGGTCGAAAATGAATTTTGGACCTCATTAGAGGCGGCTCTGGACACTGGAAAGGACCGTTTTTGACCCATTTTCGAAAAAAACTTCTTTTTTCTGTAATAAATGGGAAAGGGTCGAAAATGGATTTTGGACATCACTTAGAGTGGCTCCTGAGTCCGGCCCCGAGAAAGAACCGTTTTTGACCCATTTTCGGAAAAATTTTTTTTTTCTGTAATTAATGGGAAAACGTCGAATGTAAATATTTGACATTATTTAGGGTGGCTCCGGACCCTGGAAAGAACCGCTTTCGATCGTTTTGGTAGTTTTCAAGTTCCGGAGCTACTCTTAAATATATCCAAAACGCATTTTCAACCTTTCATAATCGATTGGAGCAATAAAAAAATTTTAGGGTGGTTCATAAAAATTTTTTTTTTGTTCGAATCGATAGGGAAATGTCGACCGTAGTCATTTTCGAGCTTTATCTATGCAGTGGTGCAAAAAAAAAAAAATTTTATGAACCACCCTAAAATTTTTTTATTGCTCCAATCGATTATGAAAGGTTGAAAATGCGTTTTGGATATATTTAAGAGTAGCTCCGGAACTTGAAAACTACCAAAACGATCGAAAGCGGTCCTTTCCAGGGTCCGGAGCCACCCTAAATAATGTCAAATATTTACATTCGACGTTTTCCCATTAATTACAGAAAAAAAAAATTTTTCCGAAAATGGGTCAAAAACGGTTCTTTCTCGGGGCCGGACTCAGGAGCCACTCTAAGTGATGTCCAAAATCCATTTTCAACCCTTTCCCATTTATTACAGAAAAAAGAAGTTTTTTTCGAAAATGGGTCAAAAACGGTCCTTTCCAGTGTCCGGAGCCGCCTCTAATGAGGTCCAAAATTCATTTTCGACCTCTATTTAACGACTGGTGCAAACAATATTTCGAAAATGGATCAAAATCGGGCACATTTTGGGACTCGGAACCACCTTTGATGATGACCAAAATCTATTTTCGACCTGTATCCAACGACCGGTGCATAAAAAAAATTTCGAAAATGGACCAAAATCGGGCACTTTTTGGTACCTTTTTTTTCGACTTTGACCTCTTTCCAAAGATTGGTGCAAACAAAATTTCGAAAATGGACCAAAATCGGGCACTTTTTGGTACCTTTTTTTTCGACTTCGAGCTCTTTCCAAAGATTGGTGCAAACAAAATTTCGAAAATGGACCAAAATCGGGCACTTTTTGGTACTTTTTTTTCAACTTCGACCTCTTTCCAACGATTGGTACAAAATTTTTTTTTCAAAACGGACCAAAATCGACCACTTTTTTAGTTGGGACCAACTCTGGTGATGGCCAAAGCCCATTGTCAACCTCTTTCCATCGATTTTTTGCAAAAAAAAAATTTCGAAAATGGACCTAAATCAAGCACTTTCAAGGATCGGTTCCACTTCTAGTGATGGCCAATATTCTTTTTAGACCTCTTTTCATTGATTGAAGCAAAAAAAACTTCAAAAATGAGTCAAAATCGCGTACATTTTCGAACCGATAACCACCTCTGGTGATGTCATAAAAACCACCTCCCCATCGATTGGTGCAAAAAGATTCACAAAAATGAAAATCTGTTGAACACTTTTTTCAAAACAACGTAAAAAAATATTTTTTCCAAATTAATAGTTATTGACAACTAATAAAATATCTCTTATGCATAATAGTTATGACTCAACGTAAAAAAAATCCATTGAAAAATAATAGTTATTGACAACTAATAAAATATCTCTTATGCATAATAGTTATGACTCAACGTAAAAAAGAATCCATTGAAAAATAATAGTTATTGACAACTAATAAAATATTTCTTATTCATAATAATTATAAGCCAATTTTTTGACATAAATCTTATAATAGTTATGTCCCTGATATTTTTATTTCGCCAACAACAATAATCGCTTGAAACTCTTTCTTCGGAGCCATTACCTATGGACAGTTTGTCCCGAACAAACTACTACTTGGCATCAGAATATGACGTCTGAGCGATCGATGCCATTGTGTTGGTGATTAAAATATATCTCTTGAGCGATGGAAATTGACTGCTGGGTTTGGTAACATTCCTAAGTATGATATTGCTATGAATTGAATTCCTACATCTCGTTGTGATTTTTTATCAATTTTTTCCATATTTATTATTACGTCAATTTATTGTTTACCGAAATTTCAAGTTAGGATTTTTAGCATTAACATTTTGGCAAAATTTATATTTCTGATTACAGTTTTACAGTTATAATAAACTTTTGGTTGAATATAAGTAGAAAAAATTAGTAGAGAAAATCAATGCATAGAATAAATAAGTTAAATCAATATATGTATGTACATGTCGTTACCTTAATATAGAAAGGCCCTAACTAACATTTTTTTCAAAATCGAAATTTTTGTAGATTTCGGTAGGGCCATCCATACACCATTGATAAGAAAATGTGTGTGCTGTGATTGAAAATGAAGTAATTACAAGCAAATAAAAAAAGTCATAACTCACAAAACTTTAATTTTTATTAAGTTTTTTCGTTCTCCTGTAAAGTAAAAAAAAAATGCTAGATAGGGCCTTTCTATATTAAGGTAACGATATGTACTATGAATAGTACTTGTAAGAAAACAAATGAATATGAGTAAAACTAGTAATGAAATATGAGTTGGACTATTGCTGACTGACGTTCGCGAGTACTTTTTAATGAATTCGTGTAAAAAGAAATGTAACAGAGGGAGATCTGGAATAAAAGCATTGCTCCTAAGCTATTGAACTGTTATTGGCAAATAAAGTATCATTCCACTTGTAAGTTTGGGGTTACTAAGTTATCGAACAAATTTCGAAAGTTTGCAGTTATTTATTATGTACATGGTTTTTGGTGAGTACGATTGATATAGCTTAGTAAGTTAAGACTCATTTTAAAATTGAAATCTATGCAAAAAAGGTGATCAAAAAGTTCACGAAAAACGTTTTCATATGAAAAAAGTGGTACATAGTGCGGAATTGTTCGTGGTTCCTAAGTAGTTAAATCAAAATAAAATTAAAAAAAAATATTTTAGTAATTTTTTTGTTTTTTTGCTTTGTTTTTTTTTTGTATTTATAAACCATAAAAACAACTCACTTTAAACTGACATAAATATATACAAAGGTGAAAATGAGAAAGTGCCAATGAATTTAAAACAAGGTATTAATGCTAGCTACATATAAATTAAATTATTCAATAAATATTTCACAAAATCAATATGATTTATAGACTTAACTCACAATAAATTCACCTACCATTTACAATCCTAATAAATGACAAAAACTACGATACATTCTGGCATGCCTGCCCTTGAGGCAACCGTAGAGGTCATTTATTTTCAAACAATCAGTTTTACTCAGCGTCTTACGTTGGCCGATGTGTATTCCTGGTTGCAGCGGTGTCATCGTAGGCTTATCGGCTTTGTTCTTACTGAAGTAGAATTCACCATAATGCATCACAGAATTGTAATCATAGTCAAATGTGTATTTTCCTTTTTTTCGAGATATCAACTTAAAGTTCTTACGAAACTTAGGTACAATATTTTCCCAATGTATTTTGACAAAATTATCACGATCAGCACGTGATTGTTCATGATAGATGCCAATGGCGTGCATAAGTTCATGCATTATCCGCCCTTCGCTGCTGAAGCAATGCAAACTCTTATCATCGGGGCGTTGTAGTGAAACTACTTGTTCACCCCCACGCTTACCAACAAATGACCAACAACCTTGTGGTCCATCCACAGGTGGAGATATAAGCAGATAGTCTTCTTCCTCGCCATCGTAGGGCACAAATTTAATGCATGTCAATGAGTTGAAAGTTTTCAGCGCACTCACAATAGCTGTACGTTCTTCATTCATGTAAAGCGAACTGATTTCGAAAGGTATAGTCCTGTTGGGCCACAATCGCTTTGGATGTTTCATTGGATTAATCCCTAGACGCAACGATATATAGGTGAACGGATCAATTGCAATATCACCTTGAAAAAGACGTGGAAGTGTTTCAGGATCATCAACGCCGGTTTCAGCTGAGTCGTCGCCGACGTTGGGATCAAGTTGATTGATATCATCTAAAAGAAAACAAAAATATGCTTTTGAATTATGAATAGCATTGACTTCATCTACAATTAGATGGTACAAGTTTTGTCACATGAACTTTAGGCTGTTTCACATTTTTAAGACAGCTGATATACATATTTATGTATGTCACTTAAAGTGCTTCATCACAACTAACATAATGTAAAATTGTTATCACTTTTTTCAGGAAGCACATACCTGTTGCAATATTTGTAAACTCGTGCTGGAAAAAGTCCATGGTCATGGGATATTTCGATGTATATTGTGTACATTTCACTAATTGAACAAATATCCAAACAACGAGTACCAAATGAAACAATGAAATATGGAAATATTTCTTTGAGCACATTTTCGTATACGAAGAAATTAAAATATTTTACTTCTTTTGAATACAAATTAAAACTTTCTTCTCAAGCCTGTTGCAATTTACTGCCACGGGAATTGTTATTTTTTTGTTTTTTGAATTTAAATTTCACGCTTTTATGTTATCTTTTCGATCGATCGAATACAAACGCGTTCATCATACGATTGAATGTTAAAATGCAGCATTTCTCACGCCTCTAATATTGATACTAACGAAACGATTGGGCTTGCGCGACTTCAAACACCTTTAAAGCTTGGCTCAAACACAAAGCGCAATATTTGTTGTGATTTATGCATGATCAAAACCAGCAACAATAACAACGACAATACAATGATGTGCGAAAATATTTAACAGCAGCGATCAAGCGTTCACGACATAGCTCAAGTTACGATCGCAACGATGTCCAAGAGACAAATACGACGAGTAAATAAACCAAAACAAAAGGCGACTGGTGGTGGTCATCAACTGATCAAGTGTTTTGGCTTAAATCGTTACCAGCCGCAGTAACAGAGGAGAAGAATAAACTACCTGATGGTAATGTAAGCAAACGAAATGTCGAAAAAAGAGCGCTATGCCAATTTCAAGTCGCTTAAAAGAGAGTTCTTGTGTTGTATTGTAGTAGCCGGCGAATAATTGGTATATTTTTTGGATTCATTGCGTAAATTGTGTTGTTGGCCATAATATTTTGATAATTGTTAGGTACAATACTTATGTTAATAAAGTATGGTAATTAGTTTTGTAATGCGGGTAAGTATGTTTTGTAGCCTAACTTGATTGTGCTCTTCTATTTTTCATAAATTTGATTCAATTTTAAAAGATACTGCAATTCGTTACAAAATATATCAATGCTAACTTTTGGTTTTTTAGGTTTCAGTGAGATATGGGCAATGGGAAAAGGAAATTTTCGGCTATTAAAATATTTTTATTTCAACTTAGCACTAACCAAGCAAGCCAGAAAAAGATGTTCTTTCATACTGCCCGATAAGCTTGTTGTCTACATTTTCCAAAATTTTTGAAAGAATATTTCTTCGAAGAGTGTTGCCAATTTCGGGGGAGAATAATATTATTCCAGAGTATCAGTTTGATTTTAGACCAAGTCACGGAACTCTTGAACAATGTCATCGTGTAGTGAATCTAGCCCTTTAACGGGCAAGACGCTCTACAGAAGGTCTTTGCTTATGCTTTTATAAATCACTTATTTGTCGCACGATCGGACTTGCACTCATTTTTAATTAATAGAATGCACTTAACGGTTTACACGACCAAGTTTTGAGCGATAAGCTTATTTGGTTTGGTAGCTACAAGCGTTAAAGTGAGAAACAATAGTGAAAACAGACGCATAAATTATTTTGAAAAATAATAAAATTTCAATAATAAAAATAAATTGTGTTTAGTAGCTAGATCGAGTCGAGAATTTTGTTGGAAAGTATACATATAATGTATTTGCTTTCATAATTTACGCCTGGTTTGTTATTGGATAAAAATTTACCGGTGTTTTTGTATATGTTGTAAAGACCGTTTTTTGACAGTCTTGCACCTGGCTGTCGAACCAATAAAAATTTTGGAAATCGGACTTTAAATTTGAGTTTCTTGTACCAATATCATTCGGACACAAAAACTTCCGAGACAAAAATCTAGCTATCTTTATTTTGCCCGTTAAAGGGCTAGCAATACTCTGGTAAATAAAAGGTACTCATCTGGTGTGTTCTTAAATGTTAAACAGGCATTTGATCGAGTCTGAATACCTGGATTGATGTATAAAGCTAAAAACATTTTACCTGCGCCTTATAGCCCTATTCTGGCAGCTTAACAAAGCTCACCACATTAACAAAATATTTAATATTAACACGTTGTTAATGTTCCGTATTCTGGCAAAAATTTAAAAGCTCTTTTCTATACTATTTTGTTAATGTCAGAAAGTGTCTTAACAACGAGTGACATTTCAGTATTGAGCTAAGTAAAATTATTTTTTTTTCATAAAATTTAAAAGGCAGGACAACGTGGTTTTAAATATTTAAAACCATGTCTAAAAAAAACATTTATTTTCATTGATATCAATAAAAAAAAAAATTTTTGGATTTACGAGTATCGAACTCACGCACGCGAGCTATGAGTTCACAGTCCTAACTACTTCGCCACGTTCCCTTGTATACTCAAGTTTTTTATTACTCTATTTGTTATTTTATTAATTTTAATTTAAAAAGTTAAAATTTTGTGTGGGGAATTTAAAAGCTTTTATATTGTTAATGATTTTTTAGAATACCAATATTTACATTTCATAACAATTAGATTAACACGAGCACCTTTATTATTTCTTGTTAAGTCAACAAGCAGAATAGGGCTGTTACTATATGCTAATAAAATTCTATTTGCTCAACTGCTTTTTCTTTGTTTAAGTTCATTGAAGAATTGGGGCTGGCATCCCACAAGATATGTAATTTAGATTCCGTTCTTAATACCCTATTTACGTCCGATATGCCAACTTTCGCAGATGTAACTATTGCAACATACGCAGATGACATTGAAATTATTGCATCCAACGAGTCCGCTGTATTAGTGTCCCGCTTGGTGCAAATCCAGTTAAATGAGACAGAAAAACGGCTTAAAAAATGGAAAATCAAAGTAAGTACATACAACCAAATCTGTGCATGTTACATTTTCTATGAGGAAGAGTGACTGTCCAAGTGTGAATATTAATAGTTCAATAATACCGCAGAGCATAGTCGTAAAGTATCTTGGAATACATATAGATCAGGCCCGTGCGCAAGGGGGGGTTTCGGGGGTTCAAACCCTCCCCCCCATTGGGAACTATATATAGATTTTTATTGACATTTGAACGAAAAATTAAAAAGACACAACAAATTTTTTTTTTTAAATGAAAGAACTGAAATGCCAATAAATCGTCGGAGCCCGAGTTTTTTATTTTCGCAAGATTTGCGCACTCTAGCTATTTTTGAACTAAAAAACACGATTTGGGACCACTGCGCGTCGCTAAGGCTAAGTAACACGACATTTTTTTCAATGCGCGTTAAAGCATCAATAACATCAGCTTCAATGAAAATTCATGCACAAATCTATTTGCACCATATATGTATTTCAATTTTGCATGATAGTTCACGTGACATAAATGAAGTTAAACTTTGGCGTCAACGCTTTGCCGGGCAAGACATCAAAAATGCTTCGTGTTTTGACAACTTTGCCTGTGACAACAGCAACAAATGAACGCTCCTTTTCAGTGTTACGTCGTCTAAAGACATACCTCAGGTCAACTATGTCCAAAGATTGGCTGAACGGCTCAACCTCGCTTAATATACATCACATATCGAAATCAAAGTGGAAAGAGTTTTGGACGAGTTTTTTCAAGTACCTCGCAGAATTAGCTACTTACGTAATGATAACTGAATATCGAATTATATCATTAACACCAGACATGTTCAAATAAATGGCATCTTCTAGAATACTTCAAAACACTCGATTTTCGAAAATTCATTCACATTCGAGTATGTCCTCATTTAAATAAATCAAAAAAAAATAGTATTAGGATTGCTACCAGAGCTGCAAAATTTTAATTTTTCGGAATTTGGCCAAAAAAAAGAAGAAAATTTAATTTTTTCCTTTGTTTCCTTATATACGTAGTTACACATAAGGAAGTGTCGAAAAAAATTGACCGCTATTTTTTAAGCCTATATATAAGGAGAAAAACTGTGGTCTCTCCGCGAGTAGAGCTTTGGTGTTTCTTGTGTAACAGCTCAAGTCCTTTGTTGTTTTGAAATTTCCATTAAAAAAATAAATGAGAAAAAAAAAAATATTTGTATGTGTGGCCCAAAAGTTATCAAAATTAAATATTTTTTCATAATTTTTTTAAGCTAGTCATGCACTGACTAGTTATTGAAGCAATATATTGTAATTACTTGCTTATAAAATACTTTGAAAATTTTTGGACCGAAAATCAAATTTTATTTCTTTTTCTCATTTATTTTTTTAATGAAAATAAGGAAAAACGAAAAAAAATGAAAAAAAAAAGTTTTTAAATAAGAAAAAATTTTCTTAATTTTCTTGGCCAATTTCCGAAAAGATAATAAACACATGTATTTATGTATTTAATTATTATTAAATGTCTATATTAAAAGTTAACCGTTGTTTGACGTTTTTTATGAAAATAATCTAACGAGAAATGTTCGAGTCAAAACCCTCCCCCCCCCATAGATGATTCCTGTTCACGGGCCTGATATAGATAGAAGACTAACCTGGAAACAGCATACCAAGGCCAAACGAGAGTATGCTTTATTTAGGGACTAGAAGAATGTGCTGGCTGATTGGACCAAAATCTGAACTAAGTCTAGAGAACAAAGTGTTACTATACAAACCAGTTTGAACTTATGCTATTCAACTTTGGGGTACGGCAAGTAACTCTAATATTGAAATTTTGCAGCGTTACTAATCAAAAACTTTGCATCTTATCACTAGAGCGCCTTGGTTCATACCTTCGTATCCCCGCCATCAAAGACGAAGTTAAGTTGTACAGCGAGAACTATTTCCAAAGACTAAGCTGCCATACTAAGCGACAATACTAAGCCATCTCTCTATTGGACGATGTATTTGAAACTAAAAGACCGAAGCGATTTCACACCTTTGATTTGCCCTTAGATCTTGGTAAAACAAGAAAAAGTACTATCTAATTTGATATGTAAAATTTTCTACCAAATAATTTAAGTTCATGTTGTAAGTTTTGAGTTATTTTTTGAAATGTACATACATCTATACTATTATATAAAGAGGTAAGGTTTGCTTGTTTGTTTGTTTGTTTGTTTGTTTGTTTGTATGTTCCGGGTAATCTCTGGAACTACAGATCCGATTCCAAAAGTTTTTCTACTAATAGAAAGCTACACTATTCCTGAGTAACATGGGCTATATTTAATTTTGATAAAAGCAAGGGGCGTGGCACTTTACGTGCAATTAAAACCTTTAACTCGCTATATCTTGGTTCATATGATAGCAAGAGTCTTAAAATTCGGTGTCAGGATGCACATAGCCTATGTTAAGCACTTCACAAAATATGAACGGGATTAGACACCAGGGGCGTGGTGGCTATAGGACTTTAATTTAGGGTGGCCCTCATACGCAATTATTTTTAAAATAGCATTTTAGAAAGACCACTTAATCGGCTCACATGGAATTTACACCACCTGTCTCTTATATTAAGACGCATAGCTAAGACGATGAAACTTTTATTTAGGGTGGCCCTCATACACAAATATTTTAAAAATAACGATTTCTCAAAGACAGGTGAATCGATTCTCATGGAACTTACACAGTATGGCTTTTATATTAAGGAGCACAGATAAGAATATAAAAATTTTATTCAGGGTGCATACTTAGGGTGGCCCTCATACAAATATATTTTTAAATATCATTTTCACGATGACACGTTAATCAGTTCACACCGATTTTACACCACGTATTATTTATGTTAAGAAGCATAGCAAACAAAACTTTTATTTAGGGTGGCCCTCACCCAAAAATATTTTTCAAATATAATTTTCTCGAAGACCGCTAAATCGATTCTTATGGAATTTACACCACATGGATTTTATGCGAAGAGACACAGATAAGATTGTAAAAATTTTATTTAGGGTGTATACTTAGGGTGGCACTCACACAACAATTTTTTTAAATATCATTTTCACAAAGTTTGGTAAGTCGATTCACACCGAACTTACACCACGTAGCTCTTATGTTAAGAGGAATAGGTAAAGATACAAGACTTTTATTTCGGGTGGCCCTCAGACAAAAACTTTTCTCGAAGACTGCTTAATCGATTCCCTTGGAACTTACGCCACATGGCTTTTATATTAAGAGGCACAGATAAGCTTAAAAAAATTTTATTTAGGGTGCATACTTAGGGTGACCCTCATACAAAAATATTTTTAAGTATCATTTTCAAGAAGGCAGGTTAGTCGATTCACTCCGAACTTGCACCACGTAGCTCTCATATTAAGAAGCATAGCTTAGGCTACAAAACTTTTATTTAGAGTGCATATGTAGGGTGGCCCTCAAACAAAAATATTTTTAAATATCATTTTCTCGAAGACCGCTAAATCGATTCTCATTGAACTTACGCCACATGGCTTTTATATTAAGAGGCACAGATAAAGTCGTTGAAATTGTATTTAAGGTGCATACTTAGGGTGACCCTCATACAAAAATATTTTCAAATATCATTTTCACGAAGAACAGGTTAGTCGATTTACACCGAACTTATACCACGTTATGTTAATAGGCATAGCTTAGGCTACAAAGCTTTTATTTAGGGTGGTCCTCACACAAAAATATTTTTAAATATCCTTTTCTCGAAGACCGCTTAATCGATTCTCATGGAATTTACACCACGTGGTTTTTATATTAAGAGGCACTGCTTAGGTTGTAAAAATTTTAATTTGGATGCATACTAAGGGTGGTCCTCATACAAAAGTATTTTTTAAATAGAATTTTCACGCATACTGCACATCGAATATACACCACGGTTGAGGTGCAGCGATGCGCACAGGGTAATGCTAGTATGTTATAATTTTGGTATGTACCTTAAAAGTTTCCTTTATAATGTTGTGCTCAATGGGACTCAACAATATCGTAAGACAGATTGAAAATAAAGATTTAAATAATTTTGAAATACAATTCGTATGAAAAACGAAAAAGCAAAGCAATGAAAAACAGATTTTTTTTTACGTTTTAGTAAATTTTCTGATTTTCGTTGTTTTGCTTTTTCGTTTTTCATACAAATTGTACTAAGAAACAAAGTAAATGCGCGGTTCGCTGGTTTGATCTAGGAAGCTGAAATTTTGGGAGAATTTTCTTCAAACCCAATTCTATTATATAGGCACACAGCACCGCAAATTTTTTTAAAAAAAATATAAAAATACCTGTTTTGGGGGTATAATAATAATCCCACTAGAATCTTCGGTTTTGACTATCTATCAATCACTAAGTTAAATATTTACTAAAAGTTTAATTTTTTAAATAATTTTACCGAACTAAGACTAAAACAAACTCGGAGCACATACATATATGGCTTAAGCATTATCGCTTCCATGGTTCCTCTAAAGCCCTTAAAGAGCTTAAATTTATTTGATTTTATTTAAAACCCCAACGGTATAAAAATGTTTTGTGCTACAAATCATATTTTTATATTCTTTTTTTTACATTAAGTCTAAACTTCTAGTTTAATAGCCAAGAAACTGCAAATTGTATAGATTTGAGATGTTTGGGAACTTCAACATATCATTAAGTTCTATTGATAACTTTGCATCATATTTTTGGCTCGTTGCTTTGATTTTAATCCTTTTTAAGATTCAGGCAATAATATTCCCACCATAATCAGCGTAAAACAGCGATGTACATTCTAGAGTGTTTTAAAAAAAATTATTTTTATGCTTATTAAGAAACTTAGTTCACGGAATGACTTGGCAAATAAGTTGCAATCCAAGTGATACCAGAAACGATAGCAAAATGGAAAAATCTCAAAGATAATTTTACAACTTATGCACATTTTTCCCAATCACTTTTTATTTTAATTTTGATTTTTAGCCTAGCGTAGCCAAGAAACAACAACAATGAAAATTACAACAAAAAAAAGCTTGCCTTCAATATCTTCAAAAGATACCGCGCAGATATCAATTTGGTTGACTTGCACGAGTCGACATTATATCGTAGATGCTGGATGTTGGCTGGTGGTTTTGTATTTCTCATTTTAATGAAATAAATCATCTAAATTACTTGTAATGTACATGCGAAAGTGATGAATGTGCTTGCTGCTCTTGATGAAGTTTATAGCCTGTCTGATATTATACTGTATAAATTAGCATTTTAACACCTTTGCCATTCCTGTTTTGAGGTTTGATTTCAGTTTGTGGCAAAATGTTGATATTCATCATTTGCATACTGGATTGTATTGATGATTTTGGTAAAGTTAGTTGGGTTGGTCGACAGGTCGTTCGTTTGTTCGAGTTATGTATGGTATGATATTGTTTTTGTGGGTGATATCGAAAGTGGTTTGTGTGTTTCATTGTTTTAGTGTGAGTTAAGTACCGTAGCTCAAGAAAAAGTTAGAAAAGGGAACAATTTATAAAAATACCTTTTTTTAGAAATTTAATATGTTTATAGATAATTATTTGTGCAGCGTAAATCACAAAATCTAGTCAGCAGATCGGATGATCGTTGCTGAGTTGAATGAAAATTATACTTATTTTATTACTTCGACTAACAGATTAGCTTTTAAGTTGACAAACAAACAGAATGTTAACAAACTCGTTAACTTCCGTGAAGTTTCCATAAGTTTGTTAATCGTTAATCCAGTACCTACTATTTACCAAAACACGTTCTGACGACAAGTATGTTCCGTTTGATATGGCTGGAAACGTATGACAGCAGTCGAATGAATGCAGTAAAAAAATTCATGAAAAAAAAGATAGAAGATAGGATAGAAGAGGTTACGACAAGAAGCTGCCGAAAGTTCGAACAACAGAGATAGTTTAAGTGATGGAGGCAGCAACGCAAGTAACAACGACGATGATGAGGAGGACGTTTTCAATTCTGTCACTCACGGATTTGCGATTAACGAAGTTAACTATTTGATTAACGGATCCCAGCTATGGCATACACTAATCAATTTCAAGTGCAATGCATTTTGCTTTGATGTTCACTGCTCCTATTCATACAAGTTGAGAGATTACAAGAAGTCTGGCAACGCTGTTCTTAACTGACATTTGTTATCATTTTATTTTACTTCACAACTAGGCCACATGCAACCTTCTAGAAATACGATTAGGCTGAATAAGAAAAATTTCATATTCTCATTTTTTTCTTTGACCGCTTCACGTAAAATGGCCGATATTCTATTTACAAAGTCCTAATGTTATTTTAAAAATTATTTTTATTGGGTGATAATGTACAAATATTCTTGCTCTTTGTACATCCTCAATTTGCTTACGTTGCAATAAATTTTTCATTCCATAGCTTACTGACATTACTTCAGAATATTATGCAAAAAATCATGATGATGACTAAGACGATATCACTGGTATTGACAAACGTGTTCTTGCACATTTATAATGTTGTGTGAGTATGTAGTATCTATGTACGTGTATTTGTGTTAACCGGAAACATAACACAGCGTGAAAGGCGTGAATATTAAATATAATAAATTAGCACAAGTAAGAACTTGACTTTCACGCCTCACAAGGGAATTTGGTTTCATATCTTAGCCATTTGCCAGGCCAATTTATGGCGGTGCAAGAAAGACAAATTTCATTTTAACCACGAACATAATTTACAACAAGGACACCAAGATACAAACGCACAAGTAAACAAGACGACCCAGTAGAAAATAACTAGCAAATGAAAAAATGTTGTCTTCCAGATTGTTGTGCTTAAAGTACATTCTTTGGAAGCAAGTTGTTGTGAATTTAAAAAAATATTTCAAAGTACATACATATATCCTCGAAAATCGAACTAATTTACTGCTTAGTTACCAACGCCTAAGTGCTTTTTTTCTGGACAGAATAGGCTATGCAGCTGCTTCTATGTACTACATATGGGGCATCACAAGTCAAAACGTAAGCAGCTTGAGGTTTTAGACTTTGCTGATTTTTTTTGTGGGTAGTATTTTACTATTTGATGATGTACCATAAATAATATTGGCATAAGTTGAAATATGGTGGCGCTCCGTTTTTTTAAGATTGTTGAAACATAAAAAATAGGACAGTAAAACGTAAGCAAATAAGTAATTAAAATCGGCCAAGGCTTATGTATCGAAGTCTGCATTCCCAATAGCTTTAATTTTTTCTGAAACTTTAAAGAAATTTGACAAAAAATATTTTTCAATAATCGGAATCACATATTTTACAACGTTTTGTGCAAATTTAAAAATGGAAACATCAAATTGAAAATGGCAAAATATCTACTACCCTATTATAAATAATCATTTGAAAAATTTGTTGTTCATAAGACAAGTCATTTTCAAATATTTAAATTAACAGAGATGAAAAAAAAAAAAATCAATAAAATCGAAGTCCTCAAGGATTGGCCCTTGCATTTTGGCGTGTAATGCCTCATATACGAACACGCTCTGCATACCCACCTTAATGTTGACGCTTTGCTGGCGGTTCGAGAGTCGCTCGATTGGGCTGTGCGATTTATTGGAAGATAAAACGTGTCGGCGCTGCTTCGTTTGCTGTTGTTTCTGGTTTTGTTATTAAGGTGAGCTGTAATTGTTACTGTAAATAAACATTAATTTCGTTATCTTTTCAACTTTTCTGTGATTTAATTGTATTTGGGTACTGTTCTATTCCGTGGTTATTTTTTCATCACAAACAAAGTCTCTTATCTTGACTTGTCTTTGCTGCTGACAAAACGGAAGCGGAATTTACAATTGATAAGAAATTAAAAGAAAAGTGAAAAGGAAAATGAGAATCGCACATTTTAAGGAAAGATACAACAAAAAGCGACTACAACTTGAGATCATGATAAGGTTTATTAAATGAATTGCAAACACTTTGTAGAGGTTCCTGTGATACCCACAAGAAAATATGTGGTATAAGTGCGCAAAATAACTTTTTCGCTGGACAAGTATTTTCAACTTCTACATTCATGTCAAGATGAAATATCTGTCATTCCTAACTGTTGTGTAGTTGTTCTTGCGATTTGTGTCCAGCATACCTGCATACGTATTGCAGAAATGAAATATTGGTCACTCTTTAAATGACTGCACACTTTGATTTTTGTACTTTTTTGAACATTTTTTGAAATGAAATACCTCAAAAACTATGGGGAATAGAATAAAAAGAACATGTCATTTTTGTTTAAAGATGCTTTTGTTTTCAAAAAAACATTGGGAAAAATTTGTTTAAGCTTTAATTTATATAAGTAAATGTAATATTTTCGATACATTTTTTTTTGATTTTTTATATTCTATTCTTCAATCAATCCTAAGAATGTATCTACTTTCAAATCGAAATCCCCGATGCAACTTTGGAAAATAACATGCAATAAACTAAATTAGACTGGTGCACGGCTTCAATTAAAAATTAACTTTTTCAAAAGTTATGTCGAGAACTTTAATTTGAAAGCAGATAGCACATTTTTAGGATTGCTTAACGAATAACATATAAGAAAATCAAAAATAACAAAAAATGTTATGTCAAAAATATTAGACATAAGCCAAATGACACAAATGTTGCATGCAAGTAGAGTAATTTCACTATGTTCCTGAAATTAGAAAGCCATTTTGCTGGGAGTCTTTTCCGCAAGCTCCTATAGCTCATTTTAAAGAGAAAGTAAAATTATAAAAATTATTCCAATGCAATTAAATTCTATTTGATGAACCTGGAAACAGAGGCGTACAAGTGCAGAGTTCTAACTTTAACCAAAAACTGATTAAATTGAAAATTGAGAATGCCACCGACAAGTTATCAATGACATTGGTCCAACTGAATACACTTTAGCTGTTATATCCGAAGAAAAAAACTTACTATCTAGTAGAGTAACTTAAGGTATTGTAATATGTATTAGTGATATGCCATCATATTTTCTTAACCCTTTCATCCCCAATGATGCGTATAAGTTTTCTAACTTTGAAACTCTGTAACTGAGTTTTTTTCAAGCGATCTAATGCGTAATGACTATTTTTGTTTCTTTGTTTTATTCTCAATATATTCCTATGTTTTAGAGTACGTTACGAAGATATTGGGGGTGGAAACTGTTAGTGGCTTTAACTACAGAGAAATTTTAGCTTTTGGTTAGGATTTCCAAATGGGTTTATTTATTTGCTTGAATTATATTTAATATAATTAATGCACATATTCTTATAACGGTATTGATACCGGCTTATTTTGTTAAAAATAAAGACTTTTGAAGATTTTGGTACCCAATTTTGCGTATATTCAACCTACTCTAAAAACATGCGCAAGTATTTTCCAATGATTGTTCTCAACTTTAGAAATCCAAGATTTTTATATTCGACTATGTAATTTTAAGCTCTAAAAATAAAAAGTTTACCAACTATTTTAATTGAGCTTACAGCTAATTAATGCCGCTTAAATTAAACAAAATAAATAACCTTTCAGTGCAACTAAATGTCTCGTGCTTTATCAAAAAGTCCCAAAATGGGTCACAGCGCACCTTTTAAGTTACAAAAATAAAATTAAAAATTTACGTAAACAAAAATTAGACCAAATTCGGACAATTACCTAACCAAAGGTGACACAGATTTTATCTTTGCAAAATTGTTTTCCACGCGCAGTATTTTTTTTGCTGCTGCAAATGCTCAGATAAAAATCTGTTACTTTTTATTAAAATTTGTTCTTAAAGGCACTTAAAATGCCACTAAAATTGTAAGGAGTATAAATTATTTATAATTCACAGTCCCACAAAGAACAAAACGACAAAAGGAACTTAGCTGAATTGAACTCATGCATAAAAAGGGTAACAAAAGCTCATTTCCGTTGCATTGTTTTCCATAATTTGTGCTGCTTTGCCTCTTTGTACCTTTCTTGTTTTGGCTTTGTCCCAAATTTCCCTTTTGTAGCATCGTCGTTTAGTTAGTCAGTACACTCAAGAGCCCTACTTTTATGGACACAATTGGCCTTTGGGATTTTCACGTCTGCTGTTCCCCTACGTATCGAGTGAAAGTGACTCGATACGTTTGTGTCGCTCAAGTGTTTTATGACCACTTCGTTCAATCATTCTGTCCTTTCTCTTGTTGTCATGTCGTATTTAGTCCTTTTTTGTTGTTGTACGAGTATGTTTGCCCCAATCCCTTAGTGCTTTCCGCTTATCATATTGTTTTTGTTGTGATTTTTGTGAAGTTTCCTTTCATTATTTAATATTCAAATGTTGCGCCGAATCAACATATACATATGTATTTACTATACAACAAAATATTGCTGTTAATGTTATTTACATATTTGCATTGTTTTTGCAAAGGTCATTTTATGAATAAGTTCACTTCTGTATAAATTTTTATCTAATTTACTACATATTTGGTGAAAGTATTGTCAAGCAATTATCATAGTATTTTGTTTAACAGGTACAAGGTTACTAACGTTATACAGCATTATTCATCATATTTGAAATGTTGCAGGGATACGAAAACAATGTTAAGAACTGTCACACTATGGTGTGAAAGGTGCAGCGTCTGACTCGGATCCATCACTTTATACCTGAGATGAAAGAACAGTCAAAGCAATCGACTGGACTGTTAGAATCGGCTCCATAGAAGGCAAAGATAGCTCCATGCGCTGGTATGGCCATGGTGATGGTGCTCTCGGATGCATGAGGCATAATCTCTATTTATTATCTTCAAAATAGAAAACCTTCAAAGCTTCAAAATATAAACTTCAAAAAAAGAAAATACAAAAACAAAAAAGTGCTTAAGCTAGTTATACTGATTTTCTTCATTGCTAAATGAAATCAATGGCCGAGGAGTGAGAAAACAAAAATACAACAGAAAAAATAGTTTTGGCTTTGCTTTGTTTCACTTTTTGCTTGAGTTCTTGACAAATCTATGCAAAAAGAAAAATATATCATTCTTTGAAATTCTCACTCATCGTCGCAAAGGTCACTGATGGATAGCGATGGATAAAACTATAGCAGTATGATTAACTTTAGGTGTTTCTTATTGTATTTTGTTTTTATAATTTTTTGTTGTTATCACACACTGTATTGTGCTCAGAACATAATTATAAATTGTTTCTATTTCGAGACACCAGGAAAAAATTGGTTGCTTTCTGACACAATCTGCTTTTCGCAGGACTTAACTTCGCCGGACTATTTTCTCTTCTAAAACTTGAAAAACTTGTTCTTTAAGGAAGGTATCGAAACCATTCAGCATCGTTGGGTTAATTGTGTGGAAATATTAGTGGGCTATACTCGTAGCTCCTAATTTGGTTTTTGTCTCATTATTTAAGTAAGGAGATAAGTTATTTGAATTAAAGAAATTGTTTGAGATAAGACACTTCTTTTCTACACAATTGGATATTCTGTATCATCAAAACTGTAGAAAACTAGAAATCCTAATAGTCAGTGGCGGAATTAAGACTTTGCGGGGCCTGGTGCTTAAAATATACAATGGATCCCTTTTCGTCTAAAATATTTTTAAGAGTTAAATTTTTCACCAGATACGATTGGAAATGGTGGTGTTAAAAAGGGCTCGGTGTTAGTAAAAAAAATGGCAGTTTTTACATTTCAAGAAACATAGTGGCGCCCAGGGCTATAGTCTCCTCTAGCCCTACCTTAATTCTGCGCTGATAACAGCATAGCTATTTCTTATGTTAGTGACACTGAGATTTGGTAGTCTTAAAACGGATGGTTGTTTGCATATACTGCCTAGAAGGTTTTTTAGATTTTCTAAGAATTTTATTAAGATATTGCAAAGTGTAAAGAAATCTCGTATAAATTTTTCAATAGTCACTAATAGCACAGTTATTAAAGATAAGCTTTAACAGAACTTTTGTTGCTAAGTTTTTAACTTCGTATGAATTGACCCTTGCTCATTGTTGTTAAATGCGAATATTGTTCGTTTTTGTTGTGGTCTTTAGTAAAATTGGAAAATTAATGGCTGCTCCCAGGCGCTGTTCGTACATGCGTGCGGCGTGTGTGTGAGCGAGTTTGTGGTAAATGGCCAGGGAAATCAGGGAGTAAAAGGTTTATAACGACAACAACATCAAAGTCTTTACACATTCTGGTTATCATTTATGGCATAATGAGGGCTATCAATAGCATAAGGTTTGGGTTGTTGTTCTCATTGCTGTTTCCGAAGAAAGTGGCAACACGTTTGTTGAGTCACTCGTGCGTTTTAAAATACGATTTGTTTCAATTTAATGCCTTAACTTGAGGTTCCATCGTGGCAGCCAAGCGCTGCTGAGTAACTCAAGTGTTTTAATATTTAATTTATGTTGTGATTTAAAAGGAAATTTTGTTTTTTCATTTTATTTTTTATTGTTTTGACGAATAAAAAAATAAAGAAATAAATAGCCGTCTCATTTATGTTCATAAATGGATTTCTTGGAGGGTAAATATCCGAAATAAGGATACTAAGTGATTTTAACTGCCATATTAACAAATGAAATCAAACATTAACTTCTTTTTTTTTTAAAAGTTGAGAAAACATTTTGCTTATGAATTTAAATGAAACATATTATATGAAAGGTTATTTAATGCTCAATAAATTGTTGGGTAAAACTTTCAAATGAGTGCAGTACATTTTCAGATAGTGGAAGAAATATTAAATTTTAGGCAATGTTTCACAACAAAACAACGCCAAAAGTCTGATATTCTTTTAGCCGAAGATATCTTGGTCTGCCGATTTCCTTTTTAAAGTGCAAAATCTGCTCTTTTTTTTCAAAAAGAAATCGACAACAACCACATATACCAAGAACTCCTCTCATTTCCGCCACGTTGATGCAAATTTGTAGGTCAGTCGGAGAATGAACGTCTTTGAAATTTCAGCCTTGTATTACTTATTAAGTTTACCGCATGCATGAAAAGTTTCTTCCCAAGGGCTCGGAAAATATACAGCTTATGATATGAATGAACAGTTTTCTCCCGACTGGGCGGAAAATAGTCTTAAGCTTATATATTATTTGTTATAATTTCTACAGCGTATCATTTCAAATTTTTGTACACTTTGAGAAAATTATGGTGGTGCTTAAAAGCGGCTGTGTAAGTTCGGACTTAAACTGTTGTTAAGAACCGGATATTCTCTTGTAAATTGTGCAAAATATTTAAATAAATTACTGTAGTGTACACCTATAGTCACTATTGATTTTAGCGGTACTTTTTTAATTCAAATAACTTTCACAAAAATCCAAAAGACCACCAACTCATAAAATCAAATTACGCCATAGACCAAATAAAATAAATAATTAATTTTGATACAACCAAAAACTAATAAATAACTCATACTTAAGCATCAAATTCAAATCCAAACTATTTTCATTCTACTTATTTTCATCCCCTTAAGCTAGTGCCGCTAAACCTACCTAATGCTTTGCACAAGCGTAAACACAACAACTAGTGTAAATGCAACGAAAAGAATATTAGGTTGCACCAGTGCCAATGACATATTTAAGTCATTAGTGCCCATTACCCATTTCTGTGGGAAACCAAATTGCGTGATCGCCCGAAAGTGAAATCAATTGGCGATCAAGAAAAAGTGGCAAAAAATGAGGGAGGAGTTTTTGGAAAATACTGGCAAATAGTTTAAAAAAAAAACCGTAAATATTGTATATAAAGCCAAATAATTTGATAATATAACTAGACTTGAGTTTGAAGGCAAAAAAAGCTAAATCAAACTGTATTTTAATATAGCCTTTGTGGATTTGAAGAAGTCTCACCATAGCCTTTGTGGCTAATTTATAAAAAAAAGCCTTGCGGCTGTTTTGAAAGGCGTGTGCGTCTAAGCACAAAATTTGGGAACTGTTCCCTGAAACACCGAATACCCTATATCCCCAAAGGCTATAACCACACTACCTTGCTCTCCTTTGCTCATATTTGCTGCTTTATGTGACCAAACAATTTATCGAGTTCATGTTCACTTTCTTATTGATAAATTTTTGTTTTGTGGGCCGGTATCAAATCCACTGCTAACTACACCATTATTAAAAATGGCCGTTCTGATGAGATGCAAATTCCTATGCTTCGAAAGCAATTTTGGAATTGTACTTCATCTCCAAATGTTGCCTTTAAAAAAACGTCAGAAAGAAGATAAAAAACGGTCTGTCCAAAGAAATTCATAGAACTAATGTAACAAAACTTTTGGAAACTTCATGGAGTCTCTAAGTGTATGCATTTACACATACATATGTACATACGTAAGTGAGCATGGCAAATTAAATTTATTTTGCCCGTCACATGCATACATACATACATAAGTGTGATGAGCAAAAAAATTCAACGCAAGATATCCCAGTTAACATTTTTAAGATTGTTGGATCTATCAAGCAATGAAATTATAACTCTTCTAAAAGAGTCAATTTGTAACTCTCATCTACACGGTTCGCTTCAAGAAAGATCAAGATTGGTTAAAATTGTCAACCAAATCTGACAATGCACAATTATTATTTAGTATTCGGACATTCCAAAAACACGATTCGTAAAAAACACTAATTTTGTCAAATATGGAAATGCTTTAATGTTATTCACCATTTTTCATGGAAAAAAGTCGATACAAGACAAAACCTTTTATTTTTGTCTGCCGAAAAACAATTGAAAAAAAAAATTGTATTTATTATATTTAGTGGGTTTTAAAAGTATTCCGTTTTCCTTGGAAAAGAATTGAAAATATTTAAAAAAAAATTCTTTTAGGCCTTAAGCCTGGTGAAAATTTAAATTTTTTTATTTTTTTTAATTTTGTGGGCTTTGCAATTAAAAATACTTTGAAATGGGTCTTCAATTAGTTTTTATTTTTCATTAGTTTTTAGGCCCAAAAGAATGTTTTAATAATTTTTAAATTTTTTTGTCCTGAAAAACGGTGAATAACACAACAAATAGAAAAGCTTTTTTATTTATTGTTTTTTGTGAGCTTCGTAGTCAAAAATACCTCAAAAGTTCTAAAAAAAAATTATAATTTAAATTATTTTTCACCTGTTTTAAGGCCTAAAAGAATTTTTTTTGAAATATTTTCAATTCTTTTCCAAGGAAAATGATGAATAATATCATTGCAAAAATTAGTGACTTCATCGTATTCAACGACTCAAAGTACACAACAAAACAATTATCACAGCATATTTTAAGACTTGATCACTTGATCTTAAAAGCGTCAAAAACTGTACACGGTTCGCTTCATAATTTTATTAAAATTATTGGTATAAGCGTTTACCTTAAAACGATCATAAAACGAGTAAATGACCAGGATCTTGTTTTTGGAATCTCCGAATACTAAATAATAATTGTGCATTGTCAGATTTGGTTGACAATTTTTACCGATCTTGATCTTGCTTGAAACGAACCGTGTCGGCTAAAGTGCTAAACTTAAAATGGCTTTAAAACGAGTAAATGAGCAGCTCCAATTTTGCGGATTATGTATTTGGAATCTCCGGATACTATATAATAATTGTGCATTGTCAGATTTGGTTGACAATTTAATCGATTTTGATATTTCTTGAAGCGAACCGTGTCTAGATGAGTAAATTTATAACTCTTCTAGAAGAGTAAAGTGGAATTTTAAGGATTTTTTAAATTTTATATGTTTTATTATGTTTCGACATTACTTTTTTGGTATTTGCATTGTACTTACATGTGTATGTATATGACATCAAATGCCAGCATATGGTTGGAAGCAATGAACGGTGTCGTTGTTGTCAGGGTTGTATTTTGTTATCATATCCATGCTATGTTAAGTGTGTTATAATTTTCAATTATAAATTATATAACATAAAATAAATAACCGCGGAAGTTACATGAATAAAATGAAAAAATTATCCCGAGTCTGATAATATAATAAATATTTTTGTTTCGCCTTCAACAACAAAGCTTGAAACTCTATTTGATATTTCATACGCGCGACAATTTTTTGAATCGCTACCACTGGACAGTTTTCCTTGAACAAAGTATCGCTTGTCATCAGGATAAAAGCTTGCGCGCTATCGAACCCATCATCCTGGATGATGATGATTCCTTTGCAATTAAAAATGTTGGCTGGGATAGCTTATCGCATTTTGTTAACACTTAAAAAAGACCGTGCAAATGTGCAAATTAGCGTCTGTTGCTGATTGTTACTAAAAACGGGCTTATCCCTGTCAACCATAAAACGCTACCCATAAAAATTTCAAACACTCCAATATTTGCGTTTGTATATTGGCTATACAATACCGTCTGCTTACTCACTCATCACATTTCTTATGTTACCCATCATCTAACACTGGCACCCCAATATAAAGAAGGAATTATGCAAATCGCTTTTTCATATACGAGTATGTATACCGCATAAGATAAATTTTATATCTTGAAAAAAAAAATGTACGTGTTTGCGCTTTATTATTATTTCCAATATTAAAATACCTTAATACGCACTTTTATTAGTTAAATCGTTTTTGCATACGAACCGATATATTTTTACATACACATTTGCAAGCACGTACATACACATGCAAGCCCAGCAAATATTTTTAATCATGAAAGGGTCATATGTACAATTCCATCAGATTTGGCCTTTTAGCTGGCCTCGTTTTTTTTTTTATTTTTTTTTTTTGGAGTACATCTTTCAGCCATAGTTTTTCTTGAAGCTAAGGCTGTCTTGAATTAATATTCAAGGTTGTTCAATTAAAATTCAGATAGCTATTTTTTTATTTAACTTTATATGTAACATTTCATGTTATTTTTAACTTAAATGCAATTTTAGCTATGTGTTCCTTTGAATTTTAATTGTTTCTTCTTGTTTATTAATTCAAAATAGCCTTAACTTCAAGAAAAACCATGTTTGAAGAGTCTGCTCAAAAAAAAATAAAATCGAAATTGTCATCTTACCTTGACCATGGCTTCAATTTTTTTGGAGCACACTCTTCAATTATGGTTTTTCTTGAAGTTAAGACTATTTTGAATTAATATTCAAGGAGGAACAATTAAAATTCAAAGGGAGACATAGTTAAAATTGGAATTTAGTTAAAAAAAACATGAAAAGTTACATATAAAGTTAAATAAAACAAAAGATATCTGAATTTTAATTGAACCTTGAATATTAATTCAAGATTAGCTTCAAGAAAAACTATGGCTGAAAGATGTACTCCAAAAAAAAAAAAAAAAAAAAAACGAGGCCAGCTAAAAGGCCAAATCTGATGGAATTGTACATATATCAAGCGGAAGAAACTATCCGTTCATAGCAGTCATTGGAAAGAGTTTCAATCGATTATTGTTAAAGGCGAAATAAAAATATTTATGGGATCCGGGGAATTAATGTTTCAATTCAAGTGGGTTCCTTAATTTCTATTACGCTTTCATTATAATTAGAAATAATAATACCCCAACAAGCACCCTTGTAAAGTAATTTAGGAAAATAGCACAAGAGTGGGTATCCATACGGTTATAACATTTTTTGGGGCAAGTTTTTTTTAGCTATATTTTAATTATGTTGGATGCGTGAGTCGTATGAGTAACATTTAAAGACAGACTGCAATTAAACCAAAAAAGTTTCCAAGTTTCGTTTATTTTTCCATCCACCTTAAAAAAAATCATTTTAGCATTAAATAAATAAGCAATACTAAACAAGGAAAAAAACAAATAATAATATTACAGTTTCCTATAGCCAATTCAGGTTTATCTTATCTTCAGTATTAAATACAACATAAAAAAATACGATAAGTAATTAAATTCTAAAATTTTTAGTTTCATAAATAAAGCAAAAACAATACATATATAATTATGAGTTTCGAAAACATTGTGGCTTATTTAGTTAAAAGCTTCTGAAGCTTATTAGCTTTAACTAAGCAGTTGATCATTTGCGATAAATCATATCGGTATAGGTCGAACCATAGAGCAGCTATAATTCTAACAAAATTATGAAAAATTAAACAATAAATCTTTATATCATATTGTATCCCTGTGATTATCAACCCTCAAAACGTGTTAGCACTAAAATATTGTTACGAAATTTCTGTCCCTTTGACGATAATTTCGATCTCTCACACTTTTCTGAGTTCGATCACTGGATTGTGTAACAATTAAAAACACACAAACTTATTTAGTTATAAAATGGTTTATTTTATTAACGTTCAAATTCTAATATTAATTTAACACTGTATAGAAAACTGTTTTGTTCTACTACGGATCACACTGTATTCACTTTATTGCTTACTGCTTCGCTGGTTTAATTCTACTGTGTGTTCAGCTCAGATGACAACCCTTTTTATACTGCAGTCATCACTCTCTCGAATAATCCAGTACCTTCTAAGTGGCGTATATTCTACCATTATCTACAACCCACCAGTGCTACTTTGTAGCGTGCATTCCACCACCATCCATAACCCACCACAACTCACCAGCATGGCGCACTGACGTTGAGCTAGCTATTATGCTAGATGTTAGATGGCATTGTACGTTGTACGACGGCGATAATTTCTCTCGGTTGTTGACTTTTTATTGTTTACTGCAGCGTCTGTTCGGTTTATTATTTATAGCATTTTGCGCTAGATGGTGCTAATATCGTTTAGTTTCTTTTGTTGGTATTTATTTCAAGAGTCTTCTAGCATAAACCAAATTTCGCTACACTGCCCTCCGCTTAAACTTGTTCGTCACGAACAAGAGTCTCTCCGTCCCTAGTATAAGGTGCCAGCCTTTCGATGTGGACTACCTTTAATTTATTTTTGTTCCCGGGGTATTTTCGGATTCGATACACAACATCATTAATCCTTGTGACGATCCGGTAAGGTCCATCCCAGTGAGTCCGAAACTTAGGAGACAAGCCTCGTTTCCGTTGTGGGTTGTGTAGCAGCACTAGTTGACCTTTCTTGAAGCTTTCAGTATTTGCTCGCAGGTCACACCGAGCTTTCATCTTGTCGCGATCTTTATCACGCTCTTTCTCACGTTCCTGTTTACGCGATTTAGAACGACGTCTAGAAGGTTTCTCCCGACTTCTAGAACGTTCTCGGCGTGACTGCTCTCGTTCTCGCTCTTTCTCATGTTCGTGTTCCCTTTCTCTTCTTCTGCGCTCACGATCTTTATCAGGCCGTTCTGGATCCTTCTTTTCAACTTTATCTCTTTCAGCGCGCTCTCTAACCTCCTCTCGTTCACGTTCTCTTTCACATTCCCGCTTTCGTTCTCTGTCGCGTTCTTCACGCCGTTCGCGATCACGCTCGCGATCTCTTTCACGTTCTCTCTCCCGCTCTCGTTCGCGTTCCATTTCACGCTCTCGTTCACGATCACCACGATCCCGATCACTGCGCTGGTCCCATCTTACCTCCTCTTCAGGCAAAACGTTCAAACGGCGCACATCAATTGTTCCAGCTTTATTTTCCGTTCGTGAACATTCAATTTTACACAGGCGATGGAAAAATGCATCCGCATTTTCATGCTGGCTTTCTTTGCGATGTGGTAGTCGTTTCTCAGGCTCCCTCTCCGGAATCGAACCCTGATTCCACGTACGCGCCTGCTGCCCGCTACCATTTTCGCCATCGTCCACCCTATTTTCAATTCTTCTTTTTGGTGAATGTGATGCAGATCGTTTACGACGCGATTTGCAGTCACGTGCCATGTGTCCCTGCTTACCACAATTGTAGCATTTTCCGCTGAAGCTACCGCTGGCGAACGATGAATTTTTCTTTTCAGCCTCCACCTCCATCCGACGAGTTTTCAGTGATGGGCGGCATGTTAACGCAATCGTCTCCTGCGTGAGGGCAACCGTTACTGTTTCATTAAATGTCGTCTTCGGGCTCCTCATTGTCTCGCATTTTGTTTCTGAGTCACGTATGCCGTCAATAAACGCCTCTATTTTGAATTTTTCTGCTACGACACTTAACTCGTCAGGATAGGAAAGGTGTGCCAATCGCTCAATATCCGCAGCATACTCCTGCAAGGACTCACCAGATTTCTGGATACGACTTTTCAACTCCAATCTGTGAATCTGCTTCATGTGGTCACTGCCATATTTTCGCTGTAAGGCATCCATGACCGCCTTGTAATTTTTCTGCTCCCCCACTGGAACTGTTTGCAATACTTCTGCAGCTGCGCCTTTTAATGCCACAATTAGCGCTGCAGCTGCGCTTTCGTTATCCCAACGATTGTGACCAGATGTTGTTTCGAACTGGAGCTTGAAAACACTAAATGGCGTTGTTCCATCGTACGAGGGTGCCTTAAGCCTCTCTGCGCTGATTTCTCTTATCACTTGAGTGGTTGGTTCACTTATTTCCAACTGTTGAATCCTTTTATTAACGTCCTCAAAATTATTTTGAACTTTTTCAAGATTATTTTGAACTTCTTCCTTGAACGATTCAACGTCATCTCGTAATTCAGTCACTTTTGCATCGAGGCCATCTACCATTTTGGCAACCTCCGTTCGAACAGCCTCGTGGATCTGCGTCGCGTTCTGACTTAACTTTTGGTCTATTTGCAGTGCATTTTGACTTAACTTTTCGTCTATTTGCAGTGCATTTTGACATAACTTTTCGTCTATTTGCAGTGCATTTTGACATAACTTTTCTCGAATGGCCTGGATATTGCTATTCATCTGTAGTGTATTTTGACTCATTGTTTGCGTCATCGCCATTAACATTTTCTCGAACTTTGACATATCCACAACTTCACCACTTGCCGCTGATCCAGAAGCTTCTTCCACTTTCGCTGCTGATTCTGATACATCACTATAAAATTCGTGCTCTTCCAGGCTTACACCTTGAGCCTCAAGAGCCTGCCGTAAGCGTTTCTGTAACTCCACTTTTCCGCCAGTAGATTGCAGACTCAGCTGCTGCAACTCCTTCTTCAGTTGATCCACTTTTAGTTCGTCAAACTTAACCATTTTTATTTATTATTTTTTTTTTTTTTATTTTTTTTATTTAATTGATTGTTAATTCTTTTTACACAATCCCACTTCTGACACCAATTTTTACGAAATTTCTGTCCCTTTGACGATAATTTCGATCTCTCACACTTTTCTGAGTTCGATCACTGGATTGTGTAACAATTAAAAACACACAAACTTATTTAGTTATAAAATGGTTTATTTTATTAACGTTCAAATTCTAATATTAATTTAACACTGTATAGAAAACTGTTTTGTTCTACTACGGATCACACTGTATTCACTTTATTGCTTACTGCTTCGCTGGTTTAATTCTACTGTGTGTTCAGCTCAGATGACAACCCTTTTTATACTGCAGTCATCACTCTCTCGAATAATCCAGTACCTTCTAAGTGGCGTATATTCTACCATTATCTACAACCCACCAGTGCTACTTTGTAGCGTGCATTCCACCACCATCCATAACCCACCACAACTCACCAGCATGGCGCACTGACGTTGAGCTAGCTATTATGCTAGATGTTAGATGGCGTTGTACGTTGTACGACGGCGATAATTTCTCTCGGTTGTTGACTTTTTATTGTTTACTGCAGCGTCTGTTCGGTTTATTATTTATAGCATTTTGCGCTAGATGGTGCTAATATCGTTTAGTTTCTTTTGTTGGTATTTATTTCAAGAGTCTTCTAGCATAAACCAAATTTCGCTACAATATACATATTTTTCAAATCAAATGCATATCATTGAAATCAAAAATATATTTTAAAGTTTGACTGTACTAAAAGCTAAATTTTCGGGAAAAATCTGTCGGGACATATTTCGAACTGAGATACTTCTAAAATGAGCTACAAATAATTAAAACGAAAATATAGTATTCTTTTGTCAATGACCGTTAGAAATAGGTAGATATTTCAATCCCTTTGACTTCGTATATAAATTTAGCTCACTACATCTCTGATTAAATATTTTTATGGAGAAATTACGGAACAGATTTATGTACTTTATTTCACAGTCGCCAAAATTTTTTTCAAAGTAAATTAGCACTATTTCAAGCTAATAAGAATTATGTAAAATAAAAGTATCAATCGAATCTGGTTTTGGAGACATAGCCATCGGAAGTTGAGGATATAACTTTTCCACAAATGGTTATAAATCGGGAAACTGTTGTTCAAAATGTTATATGTTAAAGGTAATTTAATAAGCTACAAAATTACCCCATGCATTTAGGAAATCGAACTCATAGCTTTCGTGATATTACGGCTTCTCTGAAATTTTCACCGATTTTTTTCAGAAAATCGTTAGTTTTCCAAAGAAATGCGTTACTGACCTACAATTTTATTATCATATTATGAAGGCTCAATTAATTCCCCTTAAAGTGAAGGAAAATGTGAAAAGTTTTTTTTTATTTAATCTTTTTTCCTAGGATATTGAATTAATTTTTTTTGAAAATTTTGCGTCGTTTAAAAATCGTTTCAACACTGTCATTCGGAAATCGTTATGATTTCGGTATAAACATCTTTATAAATATATGATGCAATTTGCGAATAGACCATATCTTCACAAATGTGAATGTTAAGACTTAACCATATTCTAATAGAACAGTATTAGGGATAGCAGGCGTTAAAGAGACAAATCAAGAACATCAGAAAAAGGTCTGGAACTTCAAACTAAATTTGTTCCGTTTTCAAAATTAATGAGCCAAAAAAGAATATCTAATTCAGAACACTTACAGGCCTTTGGAGACAGATCTATCATATTGTAGCGAAATTTGGTTTATGCTAGAAAACTCTTGAAATAAATACCAACGAAAGAAAACTAAACGATACTAGCTAGCATAAACATACTAGCACCATCTAGCGGCAAAATAATAAACTGAACAGACGAGAGAAATTATCGCCGTCGTACAACGTACAACGCCATCTAACATCTAGCATAATAGCTAGCTCAACGTCAGTGCGCCATGCGCACCATTCACCCTTGTGGTGAATTGTGGATAGTAGTAGAATGCACGCTACAAAGTAGCACTGGTGGGTTGTAGAAAATGGTAGAATATACGCCACTTAGAAGGTACTGGATTATTCGAGAGAGTGATGACTGCAGTATAAAAAGGGTTGTCATCTGAGCTGAACACACAGTAGAATTAAACCAGCGAAGCAGTAAGCAATAAAGTGAATACAGTGTGATCCGTAGTAGAACAAAACAGTTTTCTATACAGTGTTAAATTAATATTAGAATTTGAACGTTAATAAAATAAACCATTTTATAACTAAATAAGTTTGTGTGTTTTTAATTGTTACACAATCCAGTGATCGAACTCAGAAAAGTGTGAGAGATCGAAATTATCGTCAAAGGGACAGAAATTTCGTAACAATATATTATACTTTCATATTTACATACGTATACATACAATACCGAAATGGAAAACTAACAAAAAACAATTGCTTTTAAGTTAACAACATAAAACTGAAATTGTTCCACTCAAACCGCCTAACAACCACCTTGATTGTTTTGAAAAATTCCAGGGGGCTTTCATACAAAAATTCTTAAAACCATGTTTTTTAAATTGATTTATAAAAATAATTTGACATTTCGAAAAAGAACTATTTGCTTTCTTCATGTTTCTGTCAGGCTATCAGGTTTATCACGAAATACTATAAAATCATTGTCATAGCCAATGACTGCATCCAAAACAGTAATAATAATACACACAACAGTACCCGTCATAAAAATAAGGAAAATGAAAACAAATATTTTTGACTTCAAATTCAATTCTGAAAATTGGATTCCTCTACTCCAACCATGGCCTGAACTTCTATAGTGATGATGAACAACAGTACGCCTAAAGATAAATTGATATTATTTATAGTTTGCTTCGTCCTTTATATTTTCTTTTACCTGGTTGATTGTTTCATTGTTTCCCTTAACACAACTTTTGTTTAAAAATTTGTATTTTTTTTTGCTGTATTATGACAATTTGTGAAAATTATGAAGTAAAAGTAAAAGGCAGTCGCGACAAAATTTCTCATAGCACATTTGTTTTTACAGTTCTAAGGGGCTCTCAAATAATAACTCAGAGACAATGCATTGTTAGTGAAGCGTATTATGTATTAATGTTACTTAGAACTTAATGATTTTCAACCACTGCCGCACGAAAAATTCATATAGAAATTCACAAAGAAAATTATCAAAACATTAATATTAAATCATAGTGCATTAAAAGTTTTAAATTAAGAATTTTAATTTAACATACAAGAAGAGGATTGATTTCAGTTCTTCTAGAAGAGCTTATCACCTCGAAGATAGAAGATTCTACAATCTTCTAAATGTTGGTTGGGATGCATGTATTTGGTTTCTTGTGTGCATGCGTAGCCATGCCATATGTCATCTTTTCATCAGGGGCAACATTTTTCATCACTCCTCTTCATTTTTGCATTTGCTCCGTTGTAAAATGCTGTATTATGCTAAGCGTATTTTTATGAGCATTTGATCGGCAAATTGACAAATTTTTATGCGTGTCGAAGAGAGGGGAGTGATATTTAAATATCGCGACATTCATATTTCAAATTTGAAGCAAATTAGAGCGTCAAATAAAATTGCATGCGTTACATACGCAAATCTGTAAGTTTTATGCATGAAATATGTATGTAAATACTGCGTTTATGTGCGGTAAATAAAAACGTTTTGTATAAAATAACATTAAATTAATTTAATTCTTTTTTTTTTTTTTTTTGGAACAATTTTTTTAAGTTCTCTGCGTATTTGAAAAATTCATAAGTTCAAGTTAGGGCTATAGGACTGACAACCTCTTGCAAAACACTAATAAAGAATTGCTGTCTATGTGCAACCAATGTTATTTCATTTGCAACTTTTACAATCCGAAATTTAAAGAAAAAAAGATATACACAGTTGGAAAATAATCACCTTTGGAATTTGAGTAATACAAATGTGGCAGCTGTAAATTCGCTTCAGTTATTGATTTTCCAATATTGTACTCGAGCCTTCCCCACCAATTTCCGTGCTTCATTTGCTTTGTGGAACTTAAGACTTGCAACAGCTCTGCTACTTTGCAGAACTTTTCTGGACTAACTTGATGTCAGCATAAAAATTAAAAATAAATTTTGGCGCAGAACTCTGCCTTAGCACTTCAAACCTTAACTTTTGTTTTAGTTTGAATTCGTTATATAATACATACATATCTTCTTTTATGCTTTATGAAGCGCAAAGAACAAAAGTTTATTTTTAACGCGCTAGCATTATAATTAATACGGATACGTAAATTGAGAAAAACTGTAGTGTCGGTTTTCATTTTTCACAATTTTGTTGCATACATATTTTCGTACGTACTCGCCTTATTCGTCATAGTCCAAGAGCCGGCTGTAGAAAAGTCGAGTGTATAAGATTACAGGATGGGATGCATGCCAAATGATAGAGCTCGACGAGCCTAAATAGAATATCTAGGGTTGCCTTGCCAAAGCCTGTCCCGATGGCCGAAAATGCCCGAATTTTAGACAATTTTATTGTTCTAATTAAAACTGTAGTACCTAACAGCTCGAAATGAATGCCAAATGATAGAACTCGAAGAGGCCTAATTATAATACCTGGAATTGCATTGTTGAATCCTGTCCCAAACATGGGTTTTCACCGGTTTTTAAGGTCAATTTTCATTAATGAAGATAACAGCTTGAAATTTGTGCCAAATGATAGATATCGAAGAGCCTTAATAGAATATATAGGGTTGCCTTGTAGAATCCTGTCCCAAACATGAGTTGCCACTCATTTAAGAAAAGTTGACCCCAAAAACGGTTGTCAAATAATGTTTAGGACATGATTCGACAAGGCAACCCTATATATTCTATTTAGGCTCTTCGATATCTATCATTTGGCACGAATTTTAAGCTGCTATCTTCATTAATGAAAATTGACCCAAACAACCGGTGAAAACCCATGTTTGGGACAGGATTTAACAATACAATCCCAGGTACTATATTTAGGCCTCTTCGAGTTCTATCATTTGGCATACATTTCAAGCTGTTATGTACTACAGTTTTAATTAGAGCAACAAAATTGGCTAAAATTCGGGCATTTTCGGCCATCGGGACAGGCTTTGGCAAGGCAACCCTAGATATTCTATTTAGGCTCATTGAGCTCTATCATTTGGCATACATCTCATCCTGTAATCTTATACACTCGACTTTTCTACAGCCGGCTCTCAGCCTATCAAAATGTTTTTCGCTGGAAAGAAAGACATCGCTCTCCTGCGCTGCTAAAGACATCCGTTTAAGAAAAAGTTTTCTAGAGTTAATTTCTTAAGAAAGTTTTCATTAAAAATAGGGGAAGAAAATGTAAAAGACAATAGAAAATAAAAAAACATTTACTTAAATGCTACAGCTTGAGAGGCATATCGTAGTCGCCTCATCAGCATAATATGTAATTATTTTCTTTTTATTAACCGGGCAAAAAAATAGTTTTAAAATTTTTTTCATTTCTCATTCTTCCATGCCCATACAACATAATTTTTTAATAGAATATTAAAATTAATTAAAAAAAAACTTTTAGTGCTGTGTTGGTGCAAAGTGTTTTATCATTTTTTAATGCTGCTATGATACAACTTTTGTATTTTCTTTATTTTAGTTTGGGAAAATATTTTTATTGCTTTACATAAAAGGAGCTCATTCATCCGCTTTTTTAAATTTAAAATTAAATTATCAAAACTTTTAAAAGATTGGTTATCAAATTTGTATACTTTACAGCACAAGTGGGCAAAATGGGAAAATGAGCCAATTTTGGCCCTTTACAACAAACACGTCGTTTTTCTTAAGATAAGTAAGCAAAACGTACACGCTATATTCACGTTAAATTTACATTGGGATTTGTATTGTTGTTGCATCATTCGGAAAAAAAGAAGCGAACAACAATGCGCACACTGAGGACAGATTCTTTCTTTCCGTTTGATCAATGTGCTTTTCTTTCTGCACTCATATTTTTCTTGTTTGATATTTGGAATTGACTTTTGGTTTATTGCTGAAGTTTTTTTGCTATCGAAAACGAGCTTATTGTGGGGTTTTTTCTGTTGCTGTTTTTGCTTCCAATATTTTGCCTACCTATACCTTACAATATAAGACCTTAAACTGAAAAACTACTAGTTGTGGTACCTTCCATTCAAACAAAATCCAAAAAATGCAGTACTGATTTAAAATTGACACAAAGGCTTTTAGTGGTCCAAAAGTAGGAATGCCTCAGGCAAGTACTGGACTAAAAGTGGGCATCTTTGAACTAGAAGGCGTGGTATCTCCCAAGCACGTAATTACACAACACTATGCTGGGAAGTTTGTTCAATTAAAACTAAACTTGAAATAAAAGTAGTACAGGTAAATACTGATCAAATAGACTGAAACTTTAGACAAATAGGCTTGAAACTTTTAATTGAAAATTTTACAAATCTTGTATTGGGGGAGAAAAAGAAGAATCTAAATGTAGCAAAGCTCAATGTTGAATGTTAAGCGAAGAAAGCGGGTATCTACTGGGCAAGTTCGGCAAGCAAGCTAGAAACTTAAACAATAAATGAGGAAGTTATTAAAACATCGGTCATTCTTTAAATAACTGCACACTTTGTTTTTTGACATTTTTGGATATTTTTTGAAACGAAATATCTCAAAAAATATGGACAGTAAATTTTTTTTTCAAAAAAGTAATAAGAAATTAAAAATAAATTTTTTTAACTTTTAATTTTTTTATTTCTAAAAATGATTCTCAAAATATCTACGACATAACATCTTTTGTTTTTTTTTTTTGATTTCTCAATGTTATTCTTCAATCAATTCTAATGATGTTCGAGTATCTATGTACTTAATAATTGAAGTTCCTGACATAACTTTGGAAAATATCACACAGCTCATATAAATAGACTAGTGCGCGCCTTCATAAAAATTCATATTTTTTATAGTTATAGCGGGAATTTCGATATAACATTCCTAGTATTGATTCAAGAATAACACAAAAAAAATAAAAAAAAAAATGTGCGAAGATATTTGAGAAATATGTTTTGTAAATTTTGAAGTTGAAAATATAAAAACAACATGTCTTCTCTTTGTTTTGAAAAGAAAAAATTTCGCTTGGAAGTTGAAAATTGTAAAAATATCATGAACGGATGTGTGAGATAGATGTAACGAGGACAATACTGCCCTACTAAGAGAAAAGGGCGAATATCAAAAAGTTCGAATTCGTGTTTCTTATGGCATCGGATAACTTAAAAAATGACGCGTCTAATGAACTACTCCAAGTGCCGGTATCTTAGTTCAAATGTATATAAAATCTCCATAGAGAATTTTCTCTATCTCAATTTTACAGGTATTTCAACAAATTGACATAAAAAACTTCAATTATTTCGAAAGGCATTTTTTTGAGATACGGCCTTTTCGCTTAGTAAGACAGAATACACCACACGAAGTACAGGACTGATTGTTTATGTCAAAGTTCTATTAAACAATGATAGAAACTGCTTGGTATTTGAAGCCACTAGTTTTCAAGTATGATAACAAACATGAAAAAGAATCTATGTATAAAAAAGAAGTGTAAAAACTAAATTGCTATAACGGCTTCAAGCAGGATAGCAATTGTTTTTTAAAAGTTTTCTTCTTGACCTACTATTTTACATATTGTTATTGGTTGGAGAAAATTTAATTGAAATGTTTTGTTAACAACACTTATACCACTTCGTCATCATAATTTCTCATCATGTAGTTAATACACCTATACTAATCAAATTTCATTAGAACAGTCGTCATCGTTTAATTAATCAGACGACAATTAACATAGGGAAACTCTGCAAATGTCAAGAAATATTTTCATTTATCAAACTAAACACTTGAGACTCTCAGGTTACGCAATCTATACCATTGATACGCATTTGAAAGTAATTTGATTCAATTATATAAATTCAAACTACTTGGTGTATTTTTTTTTGTTTTATGTGATTTTTTTGTTACGTGATACCTGTAATTAATTGCTTCTATTGAAAAACTAATTAAGATTTCATAATGTGTCGCGATAGACGACAAATTAATTTTCAATGCAGTTTTGTTACATTTAAATTTTCAAGTTTTCTCTTTATTGTTTCAATATTAACAAGCTTTGATAAGTATTCATACAATATGCTATGTAAATGGGTCAGTATGCCAAATTAGATTCATGGAAGCGAGTATGGCATAACCTGAAGTATTAAGTAAGCAAAAGAAATGTGCGAGCACATGCGGCGGCGAGATGTGTAAACTTAATATTTCTTTGTCGTGTATTTTACCGAGCTTATGGTTAAGTACAGTGTGTGATAACAACAAAAACAATTACAAAAACAAATAACAACAAGAAATGTCTAACCCCTTGTCATATTAGGGTCATACATTCCTAAATTGATTAGTGAGAATTTCTAAGCCTGACATGTTTCCCTTTTGGCATAGATTTGTTGAAAACCCAAGCAAAATGTGAAACATAGTACATTGGGCCCATTTGTCAAAAAACATTTTCACACCAATCGATGAAAGGTCGAAAATAGTTTTTCATCATTACTTACTTAGGATGATCCTGGACTCAGAAAGGTCCGTTTTTGTTCAATGTCACGAGAAATTTTCTTTAAGCTATTAAATCGAAATTGGATTTTGCACATCTTCAGGGATAGCACTGGATGGTCCCGTGCTTAAACTATTATATAAAATGTAACTATGGTCAAAATCAAGTCTCGGGCCTAATCAGGGTTGGTCACTTACAACCTATGTGGACCAAACTCATGCTGTGCTTTGACCCTTTTAGCATCGTTTGGAACAAAAATTTGTTTTATATTAAAATTAATCCCGTAAGATATTCAGTAGAAAACATGGGTCCTACTTTTGACATATTTTTTAAAAACCCAATTCTTAGATGCATAATAATCCCTATTTTTTTGTTGAATTTTTACGATAGTCTTATCAGCTTAAGTGTGCATTGAATTGTCCACGTAATACAAAAGTTTGGTAGATTTGAGCGTTCTAAAATCTGCATTGTTTTGCATTAATTACTGCTAAAAGCTCCTTTTGAATGCCGCTTGCATTATCGCAAGCACTTGGCAACTCTGCAGACACGTAATGCTTATCAATAGTGTACCAAAAATGTGTTAGGTGTTTGTGTGTGTGTGCGCCAATATGTTAGTGCATTAGTACGATTTGTTTGCGCGAGTAAATTAGCAATTTACACACCAATCTATTGAATGTGTAATTAAGTTACTAATCACTTAAGTCTGTGCGTTATTGTTGTATTTCTATGTTCCAGTGTGATAAGTAATTAGGGTGGTACTAACTAAGGTACACATGTACATATACTCAAATTTTGCAGTCGTCAGGTATAGTGAAAAAGCAGATTAACGAAAGGCCCAGCTGGGAGGCAACTGAAAAATACTAAGGATTACAGATGCATCTGAAGACTTTGCCAGTTAGTACACGAAGTGAATTGAAGGAAAAGTTATAGCTAAAAAAATCGTTGGAGTCGGAGAAAAATCGACGAAATATTTCCAAAGTGCCAGTGTGGATATATAAATAATAAATAGCAGCTATATAACTTTATGTGTTAAATACTTAGGAGAAGTAGAAGAAGAAGTCTTCTAAAATATGGTGAAAAGTAAAGAGGCAACGACGTGAGCAGTTGATTATTTTACTTGTTTCCATATGAGCATTTTCACTGAAATTGTCGTTTTAGCCAGCCACGTTTTTAACTTTTTTTTTTTGGACCACACTCTTCAAACATGGTTTTTCTTGAAGTTAAGACTATCTTGAAATAATAACCGAGGTGGGACAATTAAAATTCAATGTCCTATTTTCTTTATGATGACATAAAAAAATAAGTTGGAACTCATATAAGTTGGTTAGCAGGAGTAGCAAGTTACATTATTCCTTAAAGATTCTTCCAACGAAGAAGCAGAGCCATTAGTAATGAGAGGCTTTTAAGTCTTTTTTTAGATTTCCGAGTAAGTAGAGCATAATTAAATCAAATTAAGTAATCAGATTATCTGGTTATTGTGCTGTGGATTTTTGATACGTTCACTGCCTATGTTGCTAGATTGCCCTGCTTCTATAAGCTTCAGACATCGTTTGATGGAGAAAATGTTTTGTATTTAATTAAAACATTTTCACTTTTCAATCAATTGCATTTTTAGTCATTTGAAACTTTTCACAAAATACAAACCACCCTTTTAACTTTAAACCAGATAAATGGTTGTATTGCTTGCAGCATTTGTTGATTGCCATTCAATAAAATTTCAATGATCCACTTAGTTCTTCCCGATTGGCTAGTTAAGTCCAGTGATGTGTTAGTGTGGCCCAGTAAAACTATCTAATGTTTAAATAATGGATGTAGCCCACTGTTTTAAAATGCTTTTTTCGTAACTCAGAGAAAACGAAGTAGTTTTACATACAAAGGTTTGGTAAAAGTTAACAAATTCACAATTTAAAGTTGTTTAACTAAAACCGTTTCTTCTGTATACATAATACATGTTATTAAATGAAAGAAAAAAATTTGTTGAGCTAAAAATTGAGCAATTGTCAGAAATTAAAAAATTAAGTCATGAAAAAAAATTTCTTTATTGAAAAAATAGGTTTTTATGAAAAAAGACATGTAAATATTATTAAAAAATAATTACTATTAGTGTTATAAATCAATTTTTAATTGATTAGGCAAATAAAAACCAATTTGACAAATTAATTGAAAGCTGTCCCGAAATTTCAATCAGATTTGGTTTTTTTTTGTCTAAATACCGCAAAATGGACTTGAAAGGTGGTTCCATTTATATTTTTGCTTGTACTTACAGAGAAATTCCATTAGATTGAGTTGATACATAGAAAACCCATTGATCAGATTTTGTACTTGTATATCCCTTTATTTGTTGGATCAATTTGAACTTTTGTTCTGCTTCAAATTTATGATATTATATGTGCATATATGTTATATATATTTATGATAATTTATTACATTTTTATTTCTTAAAATTAATTTGCGTACAATTTTCTTAAATTCGTTTGCTAATGTATGTAAAGACTTTGTTGATAACAATTTTTTGTCTGAAAGAGTTTTACAAATAATTATATTTAATAGTTTTCATCAGGTAAACTTAAATATTCATCATGATAAAACCGTCACTTATCCAACATTTTTTTATACCCCAACTAACTAAAATAATCCAATGTTTGCTAAGCTCAATTAGAGTTTTGTTTTTAAATGGTTTTTCCACGTATTTAAATTCGATTTTATTACCGCTCTGATGGAGATAGTTTGAGTGACTCTGCGTAAATGGCTTATCAATACAAAGTTGCCTTAATAAAAAGTACAGATGTTTCAATTGAACGCAACGGCTTGTTAGACAAGATTGAATGCATTTTCTCACATAGTACCAACCTACATACATGCTGCCATGTGCATAGGCACTTAAGATAATGAAGTCGAAAATATACGCGCGGTAGTAAGTTTTAAACCATCCATCAGGAAAAGTCAAGACCGATGTGTGTAATGAACCGTAGGATTTTCAAAGAAAATGCAATTACTTTAGGAGTTAATACCGTTGAAAACTTTTGCTCTAATTGTTCCTAATATACTGATTATTTAATTACTGTTTACATTTAAACAGCACCCAACATCAATATACTTTAGCTCAATTAAAAAGACCGATTTTCCTAAACGGAAATGTTCAACGTTCGAGTCCCATGAACGCAGATATTTTTGTTAAACAATTTAGAGATATTTTGTACAATATTTTTTATTTATTAGTGCGTTCATTATTTATTTTATAAAATAAAAAAAAAGTATTCAAATATATTCAATATTCAATATTCAGTTGCACTGAGTTAAAATTTCTCAACTAAGCTAGAAATTCGCCGAAATTTGAATTAAAAAAAAGGTATTTAGCTCTAATAAGTTTAAACATTTATTCAAGTTTTTTATAAAATAATTTAAATTTTGAACTGTGTCTTATGTTTGTGTTCATATCCGTTGATTGAGTTGAGGGAAATTCTAGTACTAAAGTCTTCCAAATCGATTGTATTTTAATTAACATTACTTTGCGCAAAAATTATTTCATTCTCTAATCCGAAAGGAGCGATCCAAGATGCATGATTAAATGACTTATTTTCGCGTTGGGCATAAACATCAATATAGACACGAAGACAGTTTAAAGAACCGGGATAGCATTGGTACCGTTGCACAAAGGTAACATTGATTGCTTACGCTATCGTCAACAACAACGCTTTGCTACGAAGGCAATTAAGGTAGACCGTTTTCAAAGATTTTTCGTTGATAAAGAACTCTTCTCAAGAATTTTTTAATCTTGACATAAAAAAAGAAAATTGAAGCTTTGTGTGAAGTTCTAGTGAAGACACAGAATGTCCGAAAGGCACGTATACAGAGTAAAAATTTTTTTATTGGGGTTGACCTCTGAGAATGCAATTTTTACAAATATTTTTTTTATAAAGTCGAAAATTTTAAATTTTTGTGTGACATTCCTTCCCATGAATGCAGCTCAGTAATAAGTTTTATGAGGGAAATATACCTCAGTGAGTCAAGTTGATTATAAATGCTTATATTTTTTAGGAGATCATAACTTTTTTTCTGGTTATTGCGGACTCAGAATGCATTTCATGATAATATCGCATTTAAAAAGACGCTCTAAGTTTTGAGACCTTATAGTCATTTGTTTGTTGAAGAGAAGTTCGTGTTACAGAAATAGCTGAACTCCTGGCTATTACAGAAAATTTTGAACTCCTACCAGGAACCCGGCTTTGACATGAATTTTTACTTTCTGTTTTCTTTAAAATCGAAGAATATTTGATAGGTGCACGTAAAAAAATGATTGAGAGCTGAATTTATTCTATGAAAAAATTATTAAAATCAATGCGTCCGTACTATTTGGCTCGAAATACTATGGCCATAGGTAAAATTTTCAACAACGCTTAGTGTTTTTATTGTTTGTGAAAGAGAAAAAAATTTAAAACATTTGTTTTTAAATAGCTCTTGAGAATACTCAGTAGTCCTGTTAAAAAAAAACTTATGCTCTGCAATTCTCCGAAAACGCTTAAAATTCGAAAACTTACACCTTTTGAAGAAAATCCTCAAAAAAAAAAAAAAACTACAAAAACTGCTGTGGTTGCTGCCAGGGTTGCAAAATTTTCATTTTCAAAAATCGCAAGAGAAGGGACCAAATAGGCTACTTGAACTTACTGTTACTTATTTTGTTCACTTCTATCAAAACAAATCGTTCCTAAAACAAATAGACTGTATGAAGGATATATAAAATATCAGTTCAAAATTCAGGTCTACTCTATTGAATATGCCAACAAAGACGGCAATTTTGTGATTTTAGGGAGCCATAGTGATTTGTCTTTAATTTAAGAGTAACTAAGTAGCGTGGTAGCGCCTTTCAAGCGTTTAGCTAGAGTTGCCAGATAAATGCGCCAAAGTACCAAAAAAGCGTTATGTAATTTTGCCATTGTTGGTGTAAATGTTGCACTTTGTCTATCACAGAGCTTTTTTCTGCGTTTTTGTTCGTAAAGTATTTTGCATATGCATTTCCCGGAAATACTCACTGATTCGCACACGCGTGCATGTATGTATGCACAAAAGCACACTTACTAATACACTAACAAATTTTCACTTTAACGGTTCTTCCGTTTTCAATGCATTTATGTTCAGTTTTTGTCAGCCTGCAGATTATCTCACTGAGTGTCTGTGCTTATTTGTATGTGTGTGTTTTTCGTTCGAATTTGCGTATGTTTCATGCTGCATTAGTGGTGTCCATATGCTTGTCCGACTGCCTCTTTCACTCGACGTTTCACACTCACACAATACAGCAATATACTTCAGCACAACGTATGCGTTACCGGAAGGAAACAGTGCGTGAAATTCACATATTGAAGCATTCACTTTTCAGCGCGATTGTGTTAATTTTTGAGAGTTAAATTTTTGCAAAATCAGATATGCAGGCCGCACAATGTGTATTCTTAGGTAAATTTTGAATGGATATCTGTAGAATACGTGCATGCGATGAACATTTGATTATATGCTTCAAAGTTTCCTTAGAATCTAAAGCTTAGACTAAGCCTAAGTAAAATATAAAATGAAAACTGCATTAAGCGACCAACATTTTGCCTAAATAAAGTTTGTATGAAATATATTTGTAGATTTTATGACCTCCTTTGATTTTAAATTAAAGAAATGAATGGGCTTTCATTAGACGGATTTTGAACATTAGCGACAAAGATTTCCACAAGACCAATGAGAGAAAAATAATGACTATACTGAGTAAAAACGATTTTCCAGTTTGGACTACAAAAAGACTTTTAAAAGAATATAAGCAAAATGACGCGGCAAAAATTAACGATTCACCAAAAATATTCAAATCGCTGACATATTTACCAGGTTATTCTGAAAAACTTAAAAAATCAGACATGTACAATAAAGACGAATACAGAATTGCATTTAAGACCGCCAATACACTACAACAACTTTTTAGCCAGACAAAGTGCAAAATTTACAAAAATGACAAATCGAATTTGATTTATCAAATTTCGTGCGCAGGTGACGGATCCAACGTATGCAATAAAGTATATGTTGGAACAACTAAGACAAAATTACGGACTAGAATAGCAGGGCATAAATCTGACCAAAAAGCACTTGACAAACCATTAGAACAAAAAACGGCACTTGCAGCCCACTGTAGCAAAACTGGACACTCTCCCGATTTCGACAATATACAAATACTACAACAAGAAAAGAATTACGCACGTAGATTTACTCTCGAGATGTTACACATAATCGACACACCTACACAAAAAAAAAATCAACTACAAGACAGACACTGACAACTGCGCTCATATTTACAGACATTTGATAAAGACAAAGAAAACTCAAAAGCAGAGCTAAAAACTAAGTGAGCAAAACACATAATTATAATCAAAACATTGGACAGCTGGAAGGCAAAGAAACCACAAGTGCAATATTTTGAAGTGCAATATTTTTCTAAGTTTTTTCGTTGTTCAATGTTTACTTGTAGTTTTGTTCGTTGTGTTTTTTGAAGTCAATGTTTACCTTTTAGTTTTTTAATTTTTTTAATTTTTGTGAGTAATACTTATTTATTTTTTTGTTAGTGCAAATTGTTTATATTATATGTAATTTTTTTTTCTAGTCCTTGATAATGAACTCCGACGTAGTTCGAAATATTGGATCAATAAATAATTAATTTAAAAAAAACTGACCTGAAGCCCATTCATTTCTTTAGTTTGTATGAAATTTTTTACGATTTTGAAATTCTGCTGAAATAATCCAGAGATATAGTGCCATGTCTTAGTTCAAAATTGGCATATAAAGGTGCGTTGGCGTCGATTTGAAATGACAAAGTCAATGAAGCTTAAAACGTTTGATATATTAGGGCTCAATTTTGCTTAAATCGATTTTTTTGAACACCGATCTCTAAAAACTCGGAACAATTTTCTGTATAATAATTATCTATTCTTAATTTCTTGAAATCAAAAGCAAATAAGTTAAGTTTACTGGATGTGCTTGTTGAATATTTTTGGACTAACGTTAACTATAGCCTAGCCGAGCAATTATGAATTACCTGAATTATTGAGTAATATTTGTTTTCTTCAATTTAAAGTTTCTGACTCTCAGTACTTTCAGCCCATACAAAATCTGCACGAAAAAAGGAGTCGCCCGATCTTTATGAAATTTGACGTGGTAATAAATATGGGTCACTGATTTTTTGGAATGTCAAAAGTTATGACCCTTTTTTATTTTTTAGTAAATAAAATTTTTTTAACGTGAATTTTGGGCGGCAAATTTTGTCCGGGCACCGTATGCCCAATAAAGGCTTTTTTTTATTTTGTATTTTTTTGTGAATTATATTAAAAATAATACCAAATGGCTTTTTATAATTCTGTAATTTTTTGTGAATTATATGAAAAATTATATCAAATGGGTGATCTTTTTAAACAAAAATCATGTTTGTGTTCAATATATATATAGAGCTTGTGTACATTTGCAAAACACGTTCAATGTGTTATATGAAAATTTTGTACGTTTTTACCCATTTCAGATATTTTGAAATTTCAGAAACCATAGTGTTTCAAAATTAAGAAATCCTGCAAGTCTGAGAAGAGAATAATCGGAATGAGGACTGCGTTTTTCATTGGGTCTTACAGAAAATGAATAATGATATACTAAACATCAAAGTTGAAGATGAAATTCAAAAAAAAAACTTTAAAATACAGTGAAACTTTTTCATTTAAAGTAATATGGAAGATACATACAACAGTTGGAGGAACAGTTGATATCAGAATTTTTTTCTGTTATCAGAGGCATATACAAAACATAGTATACAAAACTTTATCGACTTATGATGCAAGATTAAAAAGTTATGACGTTACATATATCGGTCCGATCGCTCCCACATTTTGACCGGAGTGCTTGATAAAAACCAGAATTAAACTTCATAAGTTTCAGAGCTCTAGTTTTTCTACTTTTATTATTGGACTTGTTGCCAAAAAAATCGAATTTCAGAGCACTCTGCAATGATATCCAGAGCATTTTGCAATGATATCTATTTTGTAGAGTTTCGGGACATAAATTTTTATTTTATGCTCATTAACATTAAGCTCTTATACAGAAGGAACTGACGGTATGCGTATTAAGTTCATACAACTGATTAAACCTTATTTATTAGCACCCTTCACCCATATCATTAATAATTTTTTAACTTGGTCTGATTTCCAAATTGTGGTACATTTCCAAAATGATTCATACTACAGAAACAGCTGCAAACAAAACTCCGACTTGTATTCTCTCAACAGTTGGGCTGTTTTCAATTTTCTTCTTATAATATAATTAATATCTGAAGCTCAGCCCATTGCGAGAGGTGATACATGTTTCGTGGCAATCTCGCCCTTGATTATTAGAGCTGCCTAGTTGGAATTTGCGAATAAAGTAAAAAGTTTCGGATTTATTTTAAGCTTTAAATAAAGTAATCAGCAAACCGTTAGCAGCAGTATTGTATGTAAAATGTACAGAAAATTACGCTAAACATGGGCTTTTTCTGATTTTAAATTCGTCTGTGCATAAAACTGTGTTACAGCTGAATATGAACATATCACTACTTTCAATGTTATTACAAAAACTTTCAGTGCCTTGCAGGAATGATGTAATAATTGTTTAATATCTTTAAATGTGTTATGATTTTCTATTACTCTTTAATTAATTTTATACACAAATTTTATAGATATATACTTACTTACTTAGATGGCCATAACAACCCGTTGTCAGGTTACGACCGACCTCATTAGCTCTCGCCAGGCGCCTCTGTTTTGCGCGCGCCTTCTTCAATCGTTAATGTCAAGCGCGGTTAGGGCTTCCTCAGCTTGGTCTATCCACCGGAGGCATGGTCTCCCTCTTCGTCGTTGACCGGGGACCTTCCCTTCGAATACCTTTTTCACTGGAGCTTCTTTATCCATACGATGGACATGACCCAGCCAGCGTAGTCGCGGTATTGTTATACGCTTAACTATGTCAATGTCGGCGTAGAGCTCATACAGCTCGTGGTTCATTCAAATGCGATAGTCGTCGTCAACTCGAACAGGACCAAAGATTTTGCGGAGAACTTTCCTCTCGAACATCCCAAGAGCGGCTGCGTTTGTTGTCGAAACCACCCATGCCTCAGCGCCATATAGAAGCACAGGTAGAATGAGCGTCTTGTAGAGTGTTAGCTTTGTCGATCGAAAGAGAGCTCTGCAACGTAATTGCTTACTGAGACCGTAGTAGCACCTATTAGCAATTGTTATTCTCCGCTTAATCTCCAGACTGACATCATTGTTGCTGGTTACGGCAGTGCCAAGGCAAATAAATTCCTTGACAACTTCTAATTTACAGTTGCCCACTGTAACATGAGAGTCTAGGTCCCGTGCTCTCTTGTTGTTGTCAGTAGACATCATGTAGAAAATGGTGCCATTATGATGCCCACCGGCTTTTCGTACGATCCCCTCCATAATGAAATTGAAGAGATCGGACGAGAGCGGGTCGCCTTGTCTGAAACCTCGCTCGGTATTAAAAGTTCCGAAGAGGTCATTCCCCACCTTGACGGAGCTACACGTATTGCTCAACGTCATCCTGCAGAGCCTTATCAACTTTGCAGGTATATCGAACTCAGACATTGTTGCGTATAGGCAATCTCGCACTGGGCTATCGAACGCAGCTTTATAATCGACGAAGAGATGGTGAGTGTCGATTTGATATTCATGGGTTTTCTCCAGGATTTGGCGTAGTGTAAAAATCTGGTCTATGGTGGATTTACCAGGTCTAAAGCCACACTGATAGGATCCGATCAGCGTTTCTGTATACGGCTTCAATCTATCACACAATACGCTCGAGAGGATCTTATATGCGATGGAAATAAGACTGATACCCCTGTAGTTGGCGCAGATTGTCGGGTCTCCTTTCTTTATTACAGGACAAAGCACGCTGAGATTCCAATCGGTGGGCATGCTTTCCGCTAGCCATATTTTGCTGATGAGTTGATGCATGCACCTTATCAATTCATCGCCACCAGCTTTAAACAACTCAGCTGGCAGGCCGTCAGCACCCGCTGCTTTGTTGTTTTTGAGTCGCTGGATGGTACTTCCACTGCGTTATCATCGATTGGTGGTATCGTACTGCATTCTCTCTGGGCGGAATTGGTGGAATCATCGCCCGTAAGCAAGTTGGAGAAATGCTGCCTCCATAACATCAGTACACTCTGTGTATCTGTAACCAGATTTCCATTTTCGTCTCTACAAGTGGATGCTCCGGGCTTGAAACCTTGAGTTAGACGCTTAACTTGTTGATAGAATTTTCGTGCATCCTTCTTGCCCTGGTACACCTCAAGTTCCTCACGCTCACGCTTTTCCTGCTCCCTTTTTTTACGTCTGAAAATGCGCCTCTCTTTCTTCCTCTTTTCGCGGTAGTTTTCTCGCACGGCTCGCGTTGCGGCTGACTGCAGCGTCTTCTTGTATGCGGCGTTTTTTTCAGCAGTCGCATCGCGACACTCCTGGTCATACCATTGGTTTCGAGGTTGTGGGCGTCGAAAACCAATGACTTCCTCGGCAGCAGCGCGCATGGAGTGGGAGATGTTGTGATTACAGCTTGGCAACGGCCAGCTTTCGTAGCATGCCCGTGCGTACATTCTTCGCATTGCATAGCCGCATGCGGATCTTAGTTGCAACAAGATAGTGGTCGGAGTCAATGTTGACCCCCCAAAATGTACGCACATCTAGAACGCTTGAAGCGTGCCTTCCGTCGATCACAACATGATTAATTTGATTTTTCGTTTTTTGATCCGGGGATAGCCAGGTGGCCTTGTGAATGTCGAGGTGTTGAAATCTGGTACTACTAACTACCATGTTTCGCGTAGCGGCGAAGTCGATCAGTCTCAGACCGTTGTTTGAAATTGTCTTGTGGAGACTGAACTGACCGACTGTAGCGGCAAAGATGCCTTCTCTTCCGACCTTCGCGTTAAAATCGCCGAGGACTATTTTTACATCGTGGGTCGGACAACGGTCATACACGTCCTCTAGGCTCGCGTAGAAGTCATCCTTGGTGGCATCGTCCTTTTCCTCCGTCGGGGCGTGCGCGCAAATTAGGCTTATGTTGAAGAATTTTGCCTTGATACGGATCGTAGCCAACATTTCGTTTATTGGCGTGAACCGGGAAGCTTGGTGGCGTAATTTTCGACTTACAACGAATCCGCAACCAAATTCGCGCCTCTCCGCATGGCCGCTGTAGTAGATATCACAGTTCGTCCGTTTAGAGCAGCCTTGTCCTTTCCATCGCATCTCCTGGATGGCGGTGATGTCAGCTTTTATTTTTACGAGGGCTTCCGCCAGTTGGATAGTTGCACCTTCCCTATGGAGGGTCCGGACATTCCAGGTGCATATCCGTAAATCATTGTCCGTTTTTCGTTTTCAGTGGTCGTCATCTTAGTGGGAGCTATTATCTGAGGCTGATTTGATTTTCATTGGAAATGATGATAATGTGTGGTGGGACCCAAACCCTACGGACACATTCCAAGTCTTAAGTCTAGGAGAGACTCGCCTTCTCACAACTAGCTCACCTCCGGACGGGTGTCCAAGGGATCTCCAGAGGATACTTGGCCAAAAAGGCCGGAAGTTTGTGAGCTGCTTGAACTGCTTGCAAAAGAATCATCCCTGGCCACTCCCAAGTGAGTGGCGATCAGGAACTTTTCCCACTTACGTGGACTTCCACAAGCAGCTCCAGCTCTTATAGATATATAGATATAATAATAAATAAAAATTAGATTAAATATGTAGCTATCAACAGAAATTGTAAAAAGATTTCCCGATTAATATTAATTCTTCACTTTAATATTTAAGAGGCATTTAAGTCTCCCAACAGACCAAAATCGACCACTTTTTTAGTTGGGACCAACTCTGGTGATGGCCAAAGCCCATTGTCAACCTCTTTCCATCGATTTTTTGCAAAAAAAAATCGAAAAAGGACCTAAATAGAGCACTTTTAAGGATCGGTACCACTTCTAGTGATGGCCAATATCCTTCTTAGACCTCTTTTCATTGATTGAAGCAAAAAAAACTTCAAAAATGAGTCAAAATAGCGTACATTTTCGACCCGATGACCCCTCTGGTGATGTCATAAAAACCACCTCCCCATCGATTGGTGCAAAAAGATATTTCTTATTCATAATAGTTATGACTCAACGTAAAAAAGAATCCGTTGAAAAATAATAGTTATTGACAACTAATAAAATATTTCTTATTCATAATAGTTATGACTCAACGTAAAAAAAATCCATTGAAAAATAATAGTTATTGACAACTAATAAAATATTTCTTATTCATAATAATTATAAATCAATTTTTAAAAATAATTATTAAAATTGGGCAATTTTTTCAATCTGAAAAAAGAAAATAATAGTTATTTTGGGTCCCTGCTTGAAACCCCTTACTCGGGGGTTTTTGGGGTAGCTGATTACGAATCAAGTATCAGTTTCTCAAAATGGCGGATCCAATATGACGGTGTATGAGTAAATTAAAAATTGATCGGATTTGCTTGAAACTCATTACCCTGGGTTTTCAATTGGAAATTTAATGTCAGAAATCTAAAAGTCAAAATACCGAATTTTTAAAATCTGATACCTGATTCGTAATCAGCGACCCTGAAAACCTCCGAGTAACGAGTTTCTATCGAATTTGATCAATTTCAGAGAGGTTTGTCACATTGGATTTTTTTGTACGTTTTTTTGTCAATGTGTCCATGTTTGAAGTGAATTTGTAAAAAAAAACTGATGCAGCTAGAAAGCTGCCGTTTGTTGCATTGAAAATGGCGCAACATTTTCTATAAGAATGACTAAAAAACTGAAAAATGATTTTTTCGACCCGTAGGTCTCTTTTAACTTTCTCTGTCACATATGCTGCCATAAAGTAAAACAGAAATTTATTCCTGTCTTGCAATAAAATCAATATATGCATTTATGTTAGCCCGTAAATTAAAAAAAGGACTTGCATATTATTTCGAAATTCATACATATTAAATTATGTACAGTGTCTTTATTGGCATTTTTGGTCTCTTTATGATGGCATAAATCTCATAGTATCAATACATTTCTACATTTTCCATACTTTTAATATACTCATTAAATACAAATGTCCCCACAATAAATTTCACATTAGACGCACTCAAACAACTTTTAATGGACTCTTCGATGTTGCTGTTGTTGCTGCTGCTGCTGTTATTGCTTGAGAGTAAGCAACGAAATACTGGCAGCAGTTATTCTGAAATTTCTTGTGCACATTACTAATGTGGCAAAATAACAAAAGCCAAAAATAACAAAAACAATAAAAGTCAAATAACAAAAAATTAATGAGAAATTTATTATTGAACATAATTGCAACAGAAGTCGAACAAAAGCACAAAAACCAGCCTGGACAGCAACTTGAAATCGTCGTATTTATTTGCACGCACATATGAACATTAAGGTGGTCAGAAAATTAAAAAAAAAAAAATATTATTTTGACGCAGCAATAGCTTGTATGTTTGTTGTACGTTGTTGTCTTTGTAGCCTAAGGAAATCGAACGATGATCAAAATAGCTGAATCAAACGTTATCATGTCATATATGATTTAAAGAAAAATTGATTGAAATTTATTTTTTTTTGTGAGTTTCTGTTGTTTTAGAAAATGGTATGATCTGGACGCGGAAAGCGATTAAGTCAAAACCATTTTTCGTACATATCATCCTTCAAATGAATAATGTGAAATTTTTATTTTGGGTTCGAATGTTCTTAAAAACGAACAACTTTTATTTAAACAAACAAATAAAAAAATTAAGAAACGAACAGTGCTTTAAATTTTATTTAAAAAAAAAAAAATAATGATCAGATGATAAGAACGGAATTAAAAAAAACTACCGCGTCAAAAATGTTGGAGAAAATTCGATTTATGATAATGAATGAATGGAGGTTCTCACAGCATGAATTAAGTGTGGCATCTCAATCGAATGGATACATAAAATGTAGAATGATTATTTGGATATGAGGAAGCTTTTTGTAGATAAATGCCGTGATTGCTTACCATTGATCATAAATGCACATGTGTATTAACGTCATAGGCGGCTTAAAGCAATATCCGAAAAAATCTTGGTGTCGATTCATTGCACCTCATAAAACGTGGACCGATCACGGTATACTGAATATCTAGTAACAGTCAAAGCAGCAAGACTTTCCATGTTAAGTTCTCCAGATTTATTCCCGGCTCGGCACAGAAGAGATTTGGTGGTAATGATTGATTGAAAAAAAATAAAAATGTTTATATATTGGAAATATGAGAAATCTTGTTAAAAAATATACTGATAATAATAATAAAAATTTTGGATTCTAAGCAAGTTTGCACGGATGATCTTGTAAATATATAGAAATTTGTATGAAATCTAGAAAAAGGTTGGATACTGAGTTTAACTTCTAATGAATAATGTTTCATATTTAACCCGACTGACGACGAGTGTGAAATGGATTCTCGTAAAAATATTCTAGTTTTGAAAAAAAGGTGGACTGTTTAAGGAGCGCACATTTTAATTTTATTTAAAAAATTCAACGAAATCCGCAGTATTTTGCAAAATCTCAATCAGATTGAGTAATATTTCCACGTGGCAGAAATTAAGCAAAATATCAAGCTCCAAAACTTTTTTGCAACACCCTAATAAACACGTACTTATTTTATAGATAGCGTTATGCATTTAACAAAAGTAACTAAAAATGGCCATAATAAACAAAAGACTAGCTAGCAACACTAAGAGTAAAAACGACTTATAAATATTTCATTGATATAACGTGCTGTTTACGGGCTCGTGTGTATATTTTCATATGTACGGTTTTTTGCATGTGTGTACTATGTGTGCAAAATATTTGCTAAATTGCCATTTTTAATGCTTAATTTTTGTGGTCGTATTTTTATTATTGCTGGCTGCTGTTGTTGTGTTGGTAAATAATTGTTTATGTTTTGCCATCTGACAATTGCTGACACTAAAAGGTTGGAATCTAATTATGTAGGAACTGTATCAAGTAACCTAACATTAAACATATGAAGATGATTGTGAAAGTATTATTTTAATGATATGTGTGAGTTATTTAACTTTTTTCCAAGAGACAGCTGTCAGTGATGACATAAAACTATCAACAATTTTTTGCAGTAGACATAACTATTCATAATTGCTGCTAATTTTTATTATTGCTGGTATCATGTGTTGTCATTAATAAATTTCAATTTTTCATTAAAGTTCTTATGTTAATATTGCTTTATAACTATTGCACTATTTGGTCACTTACTATTATTATTAATTTATGATATATTATCACTGATAATTTACTTAAATATACATATCATATATAGTAGATATATGTATATATGTATGTATGAACTGTAAAAATTTATCAAACTAAGAAATCCAAATCTTTCTGAATACGCTATGCATCAGAACTACAATCTCCAACATAGGCCGTCTCAAAATAAGTGTTAAATCGATCTTCGTTCATTACATCTCCTAATTTCGAAGTTATCTTGATAAAAGAGAACTCTCATTAATCTGCAAAACCGCGTTAAATCAAAAAATTGATAGTTATTAATTTTTATTAAATTTCCGTCATCTTTTCGAAAATTTACATAAGGTGCTTAAATTACCAAACGCCACAGGCAAAACAAAAAGCTGTCCGATAGCGCTGAAAACTGGGAGAACTGCCATTCCGAAAGAAAAAAAATAATAGCGAATCATAAATAATGTTTTATGATTCGTTATTACTTTTTTGCTTTCAGAATTGTATATATGTATACAAGATCAAACATTGTTGTTCTATTGAATGGTACTTCACACACCAAAAATGTATTTATTTGCACAAATATGAGCTGATAAAATCAAAATCTTATTTTCAAATTTCACCTCAGACGCTTTCAGTGAGGTTTCTACTAAGTTTCAGTAAGATATAACTATTTAAAAATACAAAACTTCAGATCCAATTATGAAAATCCAAAAATTAGTTAATTTATTTTTTCAAAGTTGGAAAGTTTTTTTTTTTTAAATAATAGTTAGCTTATTTCCTATAAGATCATTGATTTCGAGAATGACAAATTCATTAGAGTTTGAACAATTGAACGACGATTAACGAAAGTCGTCAAATTTTACTTTCTATTCTATAATTTTATAAGTATAAGCCGAATTAAGTCGAAAAGTAAAGATTGCGTTCTTGCAAAAAATTTGACGTTAAAAAATCTTATTTTTTTTTTTTCCATGTGAATCGATGAAGTGGTCTTTGTGAAAATGCTATCTTAAAAATATTTTTGTATGAGGGCCACCCTAAATATGTTCCCTAAATAAAATTTTTATAGCCTACGAGCTATTCTCAGACTTACCAAATATACACACAAAATTTCGTAAAAATCAGTCAAACCGTTTCGGAGGAGTTCGGTAACAAACACTGAGACACGAGATTTTTATATATGAGAGATAAATACCTCAATATCATAAAAACTAGAGCCAACCCAGCACTTTCATGAATATATTCGTAAACTGTGAGCTTGAAACTATAGAAATCCGCAGAGACATCCAGGGCAACAAAAACTAGAGCCAACCCAGCACTTTCATGAATATATTCGTAAACTGTGAGCTTGAAACTATAGAAATCCGCAGAGACATCCAGGGCAACAAAACCACTGTTGACTAGTGTAATGTTTAGTCCCGAAATTTGATATTTGTCATGAACACAATCTTTATTTTTCAAGCAAATTCAGGTATCCATTCTGTGAAGAAATAAAAGCTACGAACAAAATACACGTTTTTTTTTTCAGCCAAAAAGTACCATCAGGAGAATTAAAAGTGCTCCATTGATTTTTCTCAGAACAAAAAAATAAAAATTATGCAATATCGTTTTAATTTTTTTAGGATCATAAGCTTTTGAAAAGTGATCCAACGAAATCAAAGCATGAGTATGTTCTATTGGGCTGTTACTAAGCCAAAAATATGCGAAAATTATAAAATATGATTTTAGATTTCAAGATATTTTATGAGACATATTTGACCCTATGTGCCTGTAGGGAATTTAATGTATTTGAAAACTATTTTATAATGTTACATGAATAATTAGTACCTTATATCAAACTAAAATAAACCATAATAATCCACATTAATTTCGAATTAACGTTTAGGGAGTCCAATATATTTGAACATATTTGAAAATTATTTTCAATTGTTCCATGAATAATTAATATCTTATTTCAAACTAAAAATAAACCATTATAATTCACTTTTATGTCGAATTGAAGTTAAAAATACTCAAAAGTAGACATTTCTGCTTACTTTTATAACATAATTAAAATGATTTCCTGCTTAGCCTTTTTTTGAAGAATATTTTTGTATTTGGGGCACATGTGTCCCCATGGTCGTCAAAGAGTTAAAGGGTCCTTCTAACTTTTGAGTCGGTGTATGGCTGACTTTATTTTGCTTCATATAAATCGACCCGGTCTACTATACATGTATATTTGGCAGAACATTTTTCCAAGTCTTAGCTGTGCATGTTTATCATACACAGGCACCAGAGAGCCAGCCTGGCAAAATTCACAGATCTGCATTTGATGTCGCATATATACAATTCCGAAAGCATAAAAAGTAATAGCGAATCATAAATAGTGCTTTATGATTCGTTATTACTTTTTTGCTTTCAGAATTCTATACATTTCACCATTTAATGCAAAAGTACTATGAATAGCGAAGTCAGTGTTGCACATATTATAGACTGATCCGCGGCCGAAGGCCACCACGAAGCCGAAATTGGACATACTAGAGGATGTAAGTCCTGAGCCGTGGCCGAAGGCCGCCCAATTACCCTTACTTATAACTTGCCAAGTATATAATGAAATTGACAAATATTGTTTTCTTACTTTGCTACTGTCGTAGTCTTCATTAACCACAGTGCTTTTGCATTAAAATGTCATTGCACATCTTCAGGCTTAACCTAACTAGTTTGGCCTAAAAACTAGTTTAGCCGGTAACATATATAGGACATCAAACATTGTTTTTTTTTTTTATAAAAATGTAAATAAATTCAATGTTTACCAGCGTTGTAGTTAATTCCTGTTTAATTTATAAGTCTCTTTGCTTAAAATATTGAAACATAAATAAAATCAACTGGAAATAAATTAACAAGCCAGCCGCCTGTTTAAAATAATTGTTTTTCTTTTCTTTCAGTGTAAATACTCGACAAAGAAGTCATCATAATTGTTTATAAATTCTTGTACTATGTCTCGAATTTTAAATTATTTAGCTAACTCTTCAACCAGTTTAATTTCATTCCCTTAAAATGTCTAATGCTCTTCGACATACACATCAATATACACACAGTACAAACTTCAATTTCTACAGGCAACTATCCCTCACACACTGATAAAACGCGCACCCCCCATTCAAAGTGAGTAAAAACAACGTTTTTCCAATTCTCTGGATTTCAATTCATTGCTTCCAAGAAATTTACTTTTTTGTCACCGGGCACCGCATTGACTTTTCTTCTTCTGCTGTTTTGAGAGCTACCAACCAACTTACGACTGTGCCATTGTGCAAATTGTATATCCACGTCTAACTGTGACTGACTTTGTACAATATGTGCTTTCGCATGTCCTTGTATGAGCGTGTGTTTGTGCTATTGTCCTTGTTAAGTTATCAACCGAGCAACCGACGACCGACCGACGTTTCTAGAGTTGGATTTGGCTGACATTGCACATCAAATGTCATCGGGGACTTTGGGGACTTTGACTAACGACTTATGAATTAGTTTAATCGTCTGTGCGCTGATGTATTTGTTGGCTTGTGGGTTTTTATTTTTTTCTTTTTAAAGGGGTGGGGGCGTTTGCAAGTATTTGCTTAATGCAAAGATGTGTGCTTTTTACATTTGTGAACATTTTGTTGCACGTTGACTTAGTACAGAGAAGTGTAGAAGTAAATTAATACATCAGTGTAAAATTGCAACGTACGATGTTGGCTTAACAAATAGCTTTGAAAGCCAATTAATTTTAAATTGACAGTTAAGTTTTTAGTATATAGTGTAGAGGTAAGGTGATGTGTGGAAAATGTTGAAACAGAGATCTAAAAAGGACAAACGCGTCTTAATTCTGCTTGGGACAAGTTTATTAACTTACTCTTGTAATAATATCTGTGGATTTTTATAAGCCATGTTGGGCAATATCGGTACCAATTTTAATAAATATCCAAAAGCAATGTCAACTCTTGTGGCATATCACATATGCACACGTTCAATCCAATATGGTCGGCAGTTTCTGTTAATTAACTTGAAAAGTATGTATGTACATAGAAAAATACATTAAAATCAAAATTCTAGAAGACTAAAAAATAAATGGATTTTAGAAAACCAATGACTAATGTCACACGTTAAGCTTCGAGAGTTCATGGCCACATTAATCTGATAATGCTGATGGGTGATTGATTTCTAAAGTTTTTAGCTTCAATAATAACTAAATAAGAGCAATTTTTCTGACAACTATTTTTCATTCATATCCTCATTTTAAGCAAAATGTATGATGTTCCCACACATTATCTTATGAAAAAGATTCATCGACTTTGAGCGACCCCAAATTATTCAAATTTGGAAATTTCTTTGATGGTTGATTTCTTTATATATGTATGTATGTATGTAAGTACCTACTAAAAAATAATAAGATAAATTTCAGAAGTAAAACAGCTCCAAATAATGTACATGATTAACAGAACGATTTTTCAAGATTTTTTCTGTAGATGTTTTTTTATATGTAGACAGTATATAAAAATTACTCACTGTTTCATATTACATTAGAACTTTCTCGCTGTTGTTAATTTTGGCTTTTAAATTAAGTAGACAAAAAATTTTAATGTTAATTTTTTATTTTCAGAATATAAAATAGTAAATCCCTTTCTCTCATTAAAACCAGACGGATCCATTCAATGCCGCATCACCACTACAGCATTTGTAATGAACAGGTTTTGAACTTTTTGCGATATTTACATTTCATGTTGCAGGCTATGTGCAAATCAACCTGATTCTCAAACTTTTCCACCAAATTTAATCGCACTGGATGCTTGAACATTATTTCAAGCATATTGCAAAAATGCAACTCTGAGCAAAAATCTTAAGTCTGCAACTTCGGCAGAATTTAATGTACTTCCTTTCTCTGCGAACCATCAAAAGAATAGCTTGCCAAAGCATCAGCCACTGCCGAAAAATTATTGTAAAATCTGGTAAGTTTCTTGTGATCAAATCAAAGTTACATTAAAACTTGATCTGAATAGTAATTAAATTTAAAAGCGAAAATGCTAAACGCGATATTTTATGCAATTTTGCCAGATTTTTGATATAAAATACATATCACCGAAAGAGCAATCTTTGGCTTGCAGAGAATATCATTAAAAAGAAAACGAATTCCATCTGCGAAGCTGCAGACGAACTTTGATTTAAGGGTTAGATTTTTTTCCCCCAAGAATTTTGTCTAAAAAAAATCATAGCTCAAGGTAAATAATTTCAGGTTACACCTGCACATTAAATGTAAATTAATGAAAAGGAATTTCATATTTTTCTCATGCTCTATTTCTTGCTAGGAAATTTTATTTGGATTCAGCATATATTTGTTTTTCATCAGTACTTAAATAAATCACCAATGATTTTTGCGTCAATTAAAATTGACACGAGCACCCGAAGGTGGCACTAAACCAGTTTATCGTCGAGATCGAGGAAATATTCTCGATTCTGGTGCTCTCCTCAATTTTTGCCTAACAACACATTTTTGCCTAAGCACACATTAATAATCGGCATCATCCAAGTCATCAACTGCAGAAAAAACCAGTCTTCAAACTGTATAGTGCGCGTCGGTCGAGTCGGGAAAAAAATAATTAAAAACTAGGTTAAAATCAGTAAAAACAGTGAAAAGTTTTATGTAAACGGAAAAAATCGGTTTTCTCAAAAAAAATATATATATAAAAAAAAAGAAAACAATCGTGTCGAAATCCATTTTTTTCAACAATAATTTATTTGAATAAAAATTATATACAATGCGTTAAAAGTTATACAATACGTTCCGAAATTTAATTCACTTACTTTTTTTTTACATTGTTCAAAAAGAAAGCGAAAATAATTAAAAACATAATGTAAAAGTTAAGCTTTAAGAAATATAGTCCGTAATAATGACGTGGTGCTTGCGCTAATAAGGCAGAAGAGCATGAATATGATATAGTGTAGAGTGACAAGAATCGTAACGCCTTTTTCTTTAGTTCAATTCAACTTAATTGTGATTTTAATCAAAATATATTAAGATCAATAAAATTAATATTCTGCTCTATTAGTGCAAATCCATGAAATATTAAGCGTACATATCCTGCATGATACCAACACGTGTATATTGGTATTGGTATCCTGCTCATTTTTTTATTAATTGTGCAGAAATGCTCAAAGCTCAAAACATAACTCAACAGCTCAACAGCAACATCAGTGGAGGCCTTCATCGGTGGAGCCGCATTGCGACAAAGTGAGTCTGTTTTACCTTATGTTTATTCTTTTTTTTATTTTGAATTAAAATTAAATCGTTCGATATTTGTGCATACATTTTAGCAACAGTAAATTTAGTTAAAACATAATTAAAAATTAAAAATTAGAATGCGTAAAGCATATGTATAAAACAGAACAACAACAGTAGTAGTTGGCTTAACAAGAGAGCGGGAGTGCTTTGTTTACAATTTGCAGCAAAGTGTAGACTTTGTGATCTGAACATTTTTTATGTAGAACAATGCTTATCGCTCTCTCTGTTTATATTCCAATCGGTTGTCAGTGTTGTGATGCAATTTAGAAATTTGTTCATGCTTAGATTTAATTGAATATAATTTACGTAAGACAGATTTTTGGAATGTAAGTTGCATTTAAATCAAAGCAAGAGATGCATGCACAAACTATATGAACATAATATTATTCGATTACTTTACTCTAAAATAATCTACTTATGGTAAAATATTATACATTTATGAACTAGTAAATTTTGATTACCTTTTAATACAAAATAAGCTATAATTATATTAGAATGAATTATAAAATAAGTTTTTTTGGATGAATTTTATGAACGGAAAGTATACACGCATATATACATATGTATGCAGAATAGGAATTTTTACTTTCAATAAAGTTTTGTAAATATGTCAATGCTGACTTAAAATTACTTGAATTCTCCTTAGTGGAATGTGAGGCAAAGGGACAAAAGTGCTTTTGGGGTCTCTTAAAATTTAGCAAAGCGAGACCGTAGGTAGGGAGGGTTAAGAGCTTGTGTCCTCAACAACATCTTGAAGATACTTTGTTGTTGAGTTGAGATTGGTACCAACATTTTGTATTATTGTTTTTCTCATGAAATGACTATGAAGGGGTTTATTTTTTTGTTAGTAAATAATAGTCATTGCGGTCCACTGTAGAGTAGAAGATTTTTTTTAGGGAGTCTAAAATAAAATGTTGTAGTGAGGATTTTCTGGTGGGCAAAGTAGTCACTTACCCCCCCAACGACTAAAGCTAGCGAATCAATGGCTCCCGCCTCCGACTACTTTCGCCTTTGTGACAGCCAACCAGCCTTGTATACCGAGTATACATTGTACTAATCCTGTGACAAATTATGTCATTCGGATTTAGAAAACATTCCGCAATCGTTACATTACAATAAATGGCGCCCAACGTGGGGCAGGCTTGTCCTTCAGAGAAGTCTGTTCCTAATCCGTTTATAAATTTCAGAATTTAATTTCGCAGGAAAATGGTTGAAACTTTGTGTAAGATTCTCTGTGGGTAAATAATCATTTAATCTTTTCTGGAATTTCGACTGTTTGGCTAGTCCGAATAGCTTTCGACCGATTAGCTCTTGAATGATCATTTTATTCAAGTCAGTCTACCAAGGTCAGCTGTGTTTCGTAACATCTTTTAGCGAATTTTTGGAAATTTAAAATTTATTTTATTAATTGAGTTGTTGTGCTATGGTTAATTTCTGGACATTCAGTTTCTTGCTACAAGCAATTTACTGACCGATGTTGACGCATGGCTTATGTTAGCTTTGATTTTCTGGAACAACAGGCTATCTTATTTTGCATAAGTTTCCTGTCCAAAAATCATAGTTTTAGCAAGTAAATATACATTTTGCATTTCAGTTGAGATAATTTGGAAATTTCTAGAACCTATAGCCAATTTTTTTTTATCCTATATCGATCTCAACTTAACTTATGTATAGTTCCTTGAATCACATTACCACCACTAAGGAGAAAGAATAACAAATATTTAAAAGCTTAAAATATCTAATTTTTTTTTTTTGCGAATAACACATTAACTTTTACAAATTTAAATTTTCGTGATTAAAAAATGGCAGTGAGACATAGTTCTGAGGATATTCCTGCAATAGTCCCTCATGAGTCGTCCTGCACTATTTGCATACAACCTTTGACCAACGGGTCCGAATGCTTGATTACGCGGTGTAATCATGTTTTTCACAAAACTTGTGTTGAACATTGGCTTGTTGATTCTCAAGAATGCCCTAACTGTAGACGTTCTACGTTAGTAAGTGAGTTGCAACCCATATCAACTGAAACACAAACGGCAAATAATAATCCGATTCAGAATACAGTGCGCGGACGTAATAATGGTCGTGGTCGCGGTGCTATTCCGAAACGGCACAATACTCGAGGCTTTAGACGAAGAGTAGAAGAAAATTCTGCTCAGTTTTCACAGCCGGAATTTCGAAATAACAGCGTTAACCGAAACCATAATCCAAATTTAACTCTACCCTTACTAGACTTAGATTTTCCACCAATAATATCACAGCCACAGCCTTCGCACAATAGAAATAATGTTGCTCATACGTCACCGAGTGCAACAAATAATAATATTGATTCACAGTCGATTGGTTATGGTGATATTGCAAATTTAATTGAAAACAGCTTACAGCGTTTGCTGAACAATTTAAATTTACAGCCAAATAGTGGCCACCCAAATTCGAACCAAGATTATAACCCATATTTAAATTCAAACATTGAGAATATTCAAAGACAAAATTCTGCTCGCGCTCGAAATAATTTTCACTCAAACCTTAGTGCAGATAAAATTACTTCCATTATACAAAACTGGAATATTAAATTCGATGGATCAGCCAATGGCTTAGGCGTAGAAGACTTTCTTTACAGAATTCGCTCTTTAACGTCATCCAGTTTAAGTGGTGATTTTCAGGCTTTGTGCAGCAACTTGCATATTGTAGTTTTCGGTAAGGCCAGAGACTGGTACTGGCGTTATCACAAGCAAGTACATAACGAAGGTATCCAGTGGAATAGTTTTTGTCAGGCACTTAGAGAACAGTATCGTGATTTCAAAACAGACTACGACATTAGAGAAGAAATTCGAGGCCGAAAGCAAAAAATAAATGAGACCTTTGATGCTTTCTATGAAGCAATTTTGGCCATCACAGATCGTCTGTCAGAACGCATCTCTGATGCAGATTTGATAGAAATTATCACCAGAAACCTTAGACCAGACATAAGGCATGAACTGCTTTATGTTAAAATAACATCTTTCGCTCATTTGCGCAGCTTATGCCAAAGGCGAGAAAACCTTTTATCAGAAGAGATGTTTAGGCGTAGCCACCAAGCACGAAATATGCCAAACAATTTTGTCCCAAGACGAAACGTCGCTGAAGTTGAATACGATGAGTTGTCAGTCGATCATAACAATACAGATGTTTCTCATGAAGTAAATTCTTCTTCTGTTGCTGCTTTGCAACAACAATCTTCTAGTTGCTGGAATTGTGACGAGGAAGGCCATCACTGGGAAAATTGTATCAGCGATCGCAAAATTTTCTGTTATGGCTGTGGGGCTAAAAATACATATAAGCCACAATGTCCAAAGTGCATTGCTAAAAAGACGGAAAACCTGAAAGCGGGTTCTTTCAGAAACACCCGAACAGCAACCCGCTAAAATTAAAAATTAATACTTTACCGTACCATTTGCCGGCTAGCTCAGTTGGTAAGACTGAAAAAGATGAAAATGATAACGTAAAAAATTGTTTGAAAGTCCCCAATACTCAAATTTTAAGACGCGAAGATTTCCCTAATAGTAACGTTAAGCCAATTTTATTTCCGATTCGCCCATACCATGAGCGTTTGAATGAATATCTGATCAGAAAAAATAACATTTTTAAAGATTTTCCAAACTTAGAAGCTTATACTTACAAAACAAAAAGGTCAACTTTAAGGCTCCGTAGGTTCTGGAAAGCTTTACGTCAGGCGAAGAAGTTGATAGTTTCAACTGTATTTAATAACAGCGAAGATAATCGTTTCTACGCAAAAGTTAGATTTCTTAATCGAACAGAATATGGCTTATTGGATACAGGAGCTAACATTAGTTGCATTGGTTCAGACTTAGCGCTTGAAGACTTTTCAAAACTGTGTATTTTTCGTAAAACGAAGTCGATAGTTAAAACCGCGGACGGCAGTAGTCAAGAAGTTTTAGGCTTTTTAGAAGTAGACTTAGAATATAAAAGTGAATTGCATAACATAAAATTGTTTATAATACCTGCACTTAAGCAACGGTTGATCTTGGGGACAGATTTTTGGAAAAAGTTTAACTTAGCGCCAAGCTTAATTTCATCTCTAGAAATGCCAAAAGAAATTTTTGAAGTTAATAACTCTGTTGAAGAACAACAATATCTACTTAATTCGAAGCAGTGTGCACAGCTAGAAGCAGTAAAATCATTATTTCCAGACTTTGATTCACAAGGTTTAGGAAGGACTGATTTAATTAAGCACGAAATTGATGTAGGCCAAGCGAAACCTATTAAACAACGCTTTTACCCAGTTTCACCAGCAGTTGAAGAATTAATTTTTAAAGAGGTAGACCGAATGTTACAGTTGGGTGTGATAGAGCCATCAACGAGTCCTTGGAGCTCACCAATGAGGTTGGTGGTGAGGCCAAACAAGGTTCGGTTATGTTTAGACGCCAGAAAGGTCAACGATGTGACGAAAAAAGACGCCTATCCTTTGCCTAGCATCGAGGGTATCTTTGCAAGATTACCGAAAGCAAATCTGATCACCAAAATAGATTTGAAGGATGCGTTTTGGCAGATTGAACTTTCTGAGCAGTCGAAACCTTTGACAGCATTTACCGTACCGGGGCGGCCTCTATACCAATTTGTGGTGATGCCCTTTGGTCTATGCAACGCGGCTCAAACCATGTCACGTCTCATGGATCAACTTATCCCTCCTGAATTGCGACATTGTGTGTTTGGCTACCTCGATGACTTATGTATAGTTTCTGAAGATTTTGAAACACATCTTTCTATTTTAATTCGTATATCAGAACAGTTTCGAAAAGCGAACTTAACAATAAACGTAGGTAAAAGCAAATTTTGTGTTACGCAAGTTAAATATCTCGGATATTTAATTGGTAATGGAGGTATCGCAACTGATCCGGAAAAAATCAATTCCATACTATCTTGGCCAGCACCTAAAAATCTAAAACAAGTGCGTGGTTTCATAGGTCTTGCGGGCTGGTACAGAAGATTTGTTGAGAATTTTTCTGAGATTGTTTTTCCGATCACCGAAACTCTATCTACAAAAAAGAAATTTATTTGGACTAGTGAGGCCCAAAAGGCGTTCGAGAAAATAAAAATTTTACTCACTTCGGCCCCAGTTCTCATAAATCCAGATTTTTCAAAAAAATTCTATGTTCATTGCGACGCTAGTGATTTCGGAATCGGTGCAGTACTTGTGCAACTTTCAGAAGATGGTGCTGAAAGGCCAGTTGCATACATGTCAAAGAAATTAAATACTGCTCAACGAAATTATAGCGTCACTGAGCGGGAATGCCTAGCGGCAATAGAGGCTATTAAACGTTTTCGTTGCTACTTAGAAATGCAGGAATTCGAGGTAATTACAGACCATTCGAGCTTGGTTTGGCTGATGAGGCAGCCAGACTTAAGTGGGAGACTTGCTAGATGGGCATTAAAATTACAGGCTTTTAAGTTTACCGTTAGTCATCGCAAGGGTAAAGAAAATATAGTCCCTGATGCCTTATCTCGAATTCATTGCGACGAAATACTGGCGTTAGAAGATGTAGGCCCAGAGGTTGATTTACATTCAAACCATTTCGAAGACGTTGACTATGAAGAACTCAAAGCAAAGATTAGAGCAAACCAGGAAAAATACCCTGACATAAAAATTGTTGATAAATTTATTTATTTTCGATCTGAACACTATAGTGGAGAATTTGAACAAGAACAAAATGCGTGGAAATTGTGGATCCCGAGAAAACTTCGATCCCAAGTAATTTCAAGAGCGCATGATTCTGTAGTCTCAGCTCACGGTGGAATGACAAAAACACTAGAGTTACTGAGAAGAAATTTTTACTGGCCAGGGATGGTAAGCGAGGTCCGTAGTTTCGTTAGAAATTGTGAAATTTGCAAGACAACAAAAGCACCGAACATATGTCTTAGACCACCAATGGGATTTCAAGCCCAATCCAAGAGGCCTTTCCAACGTATTTACGTTGATATTTTGGGTCCATACCCACGAAGTAAAATTGGGCATATTGGGTTGCTTATTGTTGTCGACCACATGACGAAGTTCCACTGGCTATGTCCTTTAAAAAAATTTTGCTCAGCTGCAATTCAAAAATTTTTAATAGAAAATATTTTTCACGTTTACGGAGTCCCTGAAGTCATTGTCAGTGACAACGGTTCGCAATTCAGAGCTAACGAGTTTAATGCGCTTTTGACAAAGCTTGGGATAACACATATTTATACGGCGATTTACTCTCCGCAATCAAATGCGTTAGAACGCGTTAATCGTTCTTTAATTGCATCTATTCGAGCTTATTTAAAAAATGACCATCGCCAATGGGACGAAAATCTATCTGCAATAAGCTGTGCACTTAGGAATTCTATCCACCAATCTGTTAACTGTTCACCATACCACGCTCTTTTTGGCTTTGACATGATCACTCATGGAACAACATATCAGTTGCTAAAAAATCTAAACCTCCTTGACGAAGCCGAGTGTAAATTAACTAGAGATGACCAACTTACATTGTTACGAAAAGATATTGTTAAAAACATAAGAAAAGCATACGAAACTAATGCACAGCAATATAACTTAAGGTCACGACCTGTTTCTTTTAAAATAGGGCAGGAAGTATTTAGACGCAGTTTTGCTCAGAGCAATTTTGAAAAGCAGTTTAATGCAAAATTAAGTCCGATTTTTATAAAAGCTAGGGTACGCGAGAAGCTTGGAAGTCACTATTATATTCTGGAGGATTTACAGGGTCAATTGGTAGGCACATTTCACGCTAAGGATATACGTCAGTAGTTGTCATATTCTCCATCTAATATCTTTCTGTAGTATCAATATATTATCTGGTTTTGTAATGAACAGGTTTTGAACTTTTTGCGATATTTACATTTCATGTTGCAGGCTATGTGCAAATCAACCTGATTCTCAAACTTTTCCACCAAATTTAATCGCACTGGATGCTTGAACATTATTTCAAGCATATTGCAAAAATGCAACTCTGAGCAAAAATCTTAAGTCTGCAACTTCGGCAGAATTTAATGTACTTCCTTTCTCTGCGAACCATCAAAAGAATAGCTTGCCAAAGCATCAGCCACTGCCGAAAAATTATTGTAAAATCTGGTAAGTTTCTTGTGATCAAATCAAAGTTACATTAAAACTTGATCTGAATAGTAATTAAATTTAAAAGCGAAAATGCTAAACGCGATATTTTATGCAATTTTGCCAGATTTTTGATATAAAATACATATCACCGAAAGAGCAATCTTTGGCTTGCAGAGAATATCATTAAAAAGAAAACGAATTCCATCTGCGAAGCTGCAGACGAACTTTGATTTAAGGGTTAGATTTTTTTCCCCCAAGAATTTTGTCTAAAAAAAATCATAGCTCAAGGTAAATAATTTCAGGTTACACCTGCACATTAAATGTAAATTAATGAAAAGGAATTTCATATTTTTCTCATGCTCTATTTCTTGCTAGGAAATTTTATTTGGATTCAGCATATATTTGTTTTTCATCAGTACTTAAATAAATCACCAATGATTTTTGCGTCAATTAAAATTGACACGAGCACCCGAAGGTGGCACTAAACCAGTTTATCGTCGAGATCGAGGAAATATTCTCGATTCTGGTGCTCTCCTCAATTTTTGCCTAACAACACATTTTTGCCTAAGCACACATTAATAATCGGCATCATCCAAGTCATCAACTGCAGAAAAAACCAGTCTTCAAACTGTATAGTGCGCGTCGGTCGAGTCGGGAAAAAAATAATTAAAAACTAGGTTAAAATCAGTAAAAACAGTGAAAAGTTTTATGTAAACGGAAAAAATCGGTTTTCTCAAAAAAAATATATATATAAAAAAAAAGAAAACAATCGTGTCGAAATCCATTTTTTTCAACAATAATTTATTTGAATAAAAATTATATACAATGCGTTAAAAGTTATACAATACGTTCCGAAATTTAATTCACTTACTTTTTTTTTACATTGTTCAAAAAGAAAGCGAAAATAATTAAAAACATAATGTAAAAGTTAAGCTTTAAGAAATATAGTCCGTAATAATGACGTGGTGCTTGCGCTAATAAGGCAGAAGAGCATGAATATGATATAGTGTAGAGTGACAAGAATCGTAACGCCTTTTTCTTTAGTTCAATTCAACTTAATTGTGATTTTAATCAATATATATTAAGATCAATAAAATTAATATTCTGCTCTATTAGTGCAAATCCATGAAATATTAAGCGTACATATCCTGCATGATACCAACACGTGTATATTGGTATTGGTATCCTGCTCATTTTTTTATTAATTGTGCAGAAATGCTCAAAGCTCAAAACATAACTCAACAGCTCAACAGCAACATCAGTGGAGGCCTTCATCGGTGGAGCCGCATTGCGACAAAGTGAGTCTGTTTTACCTTATGTTTATTCTTTTTTTTATTTTGAATTAAAATTAAATCGTTCGATATTTGTGCATACATTTTAGCAACAGTAAATTTAGTTAAAACATAATTAAAAATTAAAAATTAGAATGCGTAAAGCATATGTATAAAACAGAACAACAACAGTAGTAGTTGGCTTAACAAGAGAGCGGGAGTGCTTTGTTTACAATTTGCAGCAAAGTGTAGACTTTGTGATCTGAACATTTTTTATGTAGAACAATGCTTATCGCTCTCTCTGTTTATATTCCAATCGGTTGTCAGTGTTGTGATGCAATTTAGAAATTTGTTCATGCTTAGATTTAATTGAATATAATTTACGTAAGACAGATTTTTGGAATGTAAGTTGCATTTAAATCAAAGCAAGAGATGCATGCACAAACTATATGAACATAATATTATTCGATTACTTTACTCTAAAATAATCTACTTATGGTAAAATATTATACATTTATGAACTAGTAAATTTTGATTACCTTTTAATACAAAATAAGCTATAATTATATTAGAATGAATTATAAAATAAGTTTTTTTGGATGAATTTTATGAACGGAAAGTATACACGCATATATACATATGTATGCAGAATAGGAATTTTTACTTTCAATAAAGTTTTGTAAATATGTCAATGCTGACTTAAAATTACTTGAATTCTCCTTAGTGGAATGTGAGGCAAAGGGACAAAAGTGCTTTTGGGGTCTCTTAAAATTTAGCAAAGCGAGACCGTAGGTAGGGAGGGTTAAGAGCTTGTGTCCTCAACAACATCTTGAAGATACTTTGTTGTTGAGTTGAGATTGGTACCAACATTTTGTATTATTGTTTTTCTCATGAAATGACTATGAAGGGGTTTATTTTTTTGTTAGTAAATAATAGTCATTGCGGTCCACTGTAGAGTAGAAGATTTTTTTTAGGGAGTCTAAAATAAAATGTTGTAGTGAGGATTTTCTGGTGGGCAAAGTAGTCACTTACCCCCCCAACGACTAAAGCTAGCGAATCAATGGCTCCCGCCTCCGACTACTTTCGCCTTTGTGACAGCCAACCAGCCTTGTATACCGAGTATACATTGTACTAATCCTGTGACAAATTATGTCATTCGGATTTAGAAAACATTCCGCAATCGTTACATTACACATTTCATTTATATTTTCGGTTATGCTATGAAAGGATAAGCTTGTAGTTTTTTCGTGTTGTTTTGAAACATCAAAATAGTTTTTAAAACTTAAAGTTAAAAAAAAAAAAATAAGCCAAAAATGCTTCTGGGCCAAAATTTGAATGCCCACATTTTTTCATCTTTTACAAAATATTAATGGAACAAAAACATTAATGTGGAATAAGTAACGCTGCCAGGTAATAGTGTGTGCCAAACTAATCTACATATATAAATATATCTACCCAGTAATCATTTTAAATCGCTAAAGGGTCTTATTATAATAACCGATACAATAATTTCAATCGCGCGCGAGCTAAGCATATGCTAAGCGATAGTTTCTTTCAGACAAACGGTTCATGGGTAGCAATACGCTACAGTAATACGCGTTTGCATCATAAAGAAAAGACTTAAGCGTAATAACTTTATTATTACATTACACTAGCTTACAAATTTGGGGTTCATCTCGAGATCTGGTTCCTCATAGACTTTTTTCGATGTATTTTGGGGTGTAAACTCCAAAAATGGCAACCATTTTTTTTTTCTTAAGAATCGTTTTCGAGATATCCCCAAAAAACCCTTTTTTCGGCACTTTTTTCATTTATTTGACTATATCTCCATAAATTTTTTTTTCGACTCAAAAACGATTTTCAGCACTGAAAAGATATTTGTATTCCCTTTCTAACGATATGCTCTGACTTTTTTGGTCTTTCTTGAAAATCACTAAATTTCAATTGCTCCATTTGAATGAAAAATTTTTTCTTTTACATATTTTTAAAATTTTTAATGAAAGACTATTCTTTTGCAAATATTTTAAGTATGATTTTGCGAAAATCGGACAAAAAATGTAAAAGTTATTGGAAAAAAGAGTAAAAAGCTTGCAATAAAATTAAACGAAAATACATACGATTGTGTTTGTGTGTGGTTCTTTACTTTTATTCTCCGTTTCTTTTTAAATAAAAAACGTATGTATTTTCGTTTAATTTTATTGCAAGTTTTTTAGTGTTTTTTCGAACTTATTATCAATGTCAGTGAATGACCTACCGAAATCTACAAAAAACTCGATTTTGAAAAAAATGTTAGTTAGGGCCTTTCTATACTAAGGTAACTATATACATATGTATTTATATGTACAATGTAAGTAGCAAAGTAGTTATTTCAAATCATACTGCATTGAAACACAAGAAATTTAACAAATACCTAAAATTCCAATTAAACTCTACTAAAAGAGTTATAAATTTACTGTCTGGAAGATGGAATTATATAATCTAATAATAATCGCATGAATGAATCAAAATCAATAACTTTTGTATCTGTAGTTATTTATCTTTGTGAAGAGTTTTAAGACGTTTGCATATCAATCACTCAATGGGCAAAACTCTTCTGAAGAGTAATAAATTCATTGCAATGAATGTGAAAAGCTTAAAAATCTTCTATATGTTTGCTGGGTGTAAGCAAATACGCCAACTCATTCACACAGAAATGCATATGTAGGTGCAGTATGTACCCTAACATGTTTACAGTGAGCTATAGAAATAAATATTCAGCACTTTTTTCAACACTTTGTTCAAGGCGCTACAATGTGAATTTAGTATGTTGGATTTGTTGTCAAATCTCTTTGACGTCAGATATTATTTATTTTGTCTTTTATTACTATTGAGGACCATTTTTTGTGAGAGTGTTTCACCTTCTTTACTTTAGAATGGCCATAGCAAAATAGTCCTAATCTAATTTGAATTTAACCTCTTAAATTAAATTTCATAAGAGAGTTTTAACACGCCTTTATTAGGGGTAAAAGTCGTATGGTAATGGATTAAGTTGAAATACCAAAAAGATTCTCATTTGCTTAGACAACGATTACCCTTAAGTTTTTATGCGAGCTTGAAGTTCTGTCTTGTTATGTGCAAGCTGTAGCACATCTAAGAGTTTACACCGTGAAACGTCATATTGAAATTGCTACAAGTTTCACTTAAAAAGTCCCTTGGATTCAGGTTCAATATCGCAATATATTAATTTGGACTCGAAATTCAGATGTTTCTTTCCATCCATACAAAATTGGCGAGGTTGTGCAAAATTGTCAGCTATTGTAATTGATTGTCCTGAAATTGTTGATTGAGACTTTCTCAAGTTATCAAATAAAGAAAAAAATTTTAACCCATTTTTGTCTTCAGTTTTTGTAAAGAAATTTTATTTTTTTCTAGGCTCAAATACAGAGGTTAAATGTTGCCGGATATAAATGAGTTTCTGTTGTTGCTATTGGAAACACAGCAAATATTCTAAAACGCCAATTTAAGGGTTTCTTGCGACATTCATTCTACAAAATTATGCAACATTCTCACAACATTTAATATTTTACCAAGAAAATAAATGACGTCGTGGAGAAAATCGTTTTGGTACATTGACAGAATAACAGATGAAAAAATCCAGCACATAATAACAGGCTCATGAAAAGCTTAAAATCGAATATATTAAAGGTTCTGGCGAACAGAAAGAAATTCGAGACTTCAAAAATGTAAGAGCTGTAGCAAGCACGGGATCTAATTTGTTAATTTAGAAAAATGCAGATATCTCGAGATCGAAATAAGAAAATGATATGCGGCTTACTTACTTACTTACTTGGGTGGCCATAACAACCCGTTACCGGGTTACGGCCGACCTCAAAAGCTCTCTCCAGGCGCCTCTGCTTCGCGCGTGCCTTCTCCAATCATTCACACCAAGCGTGGATAGGGTTTCCTCGGCTTGGTCTCTCCATCGGAGGCATGGTCTTCCTCTTCGTCGTCGCCCAGCGGCTTCCGCATCAAACACCTTTTTCGCCGGAGCTTCTTCGTCCATACGCACAACATGTCCCAGCCAGCGCAGACGTTGGATAGTGATTCGCTTGACTATGTCAATGTCAGCGTAGAGCTCGTACAGTTCGTGGTTCATTCGAATACGGTAGTCGTCGCCGACGTGAACAGGACCGAAGATTTTGCGAAGAATTTTTCTCTCAAACACCCCAAGCGTGGCTGCATCAGTCTGCGAAACAACCCATGCTTCTGCACCGTAAAGTAGCACGGGTAAGATGAGCGTCTTGTAGAGTGTCAGTTTTGTCGGGCGAGAGAGGTCTCTACTACTCAATTGCTTACTGAGACCATAGCAACACCTATTAGCAAGAGTTAGTCTTCGCTTTATCTCCAGGCTGACATCGTTTTGAGTGTTCACGGCGGTGCCAAGATAGGTGAATTCCTTGATAACTTCGAAAGTATAGTTGTTCGCAGTAACAAAGGATCCAATACGCCGCGTCTCCGTGTTTGTGGACAGCATATACTTTGTTTTGCCCTCGTTCACCGTCAAACCCACTTTCGCTGACTCTTTTTTGATAGCAAAGAACGCAGCAGTAACATCTCGCTTACAACGTCCAATGAATTCAATATCATCGGCATATGCAAGGAGCTGGACACTTTTGTAGAAAATAGTGCCATTATGATGTACACTGGCTCTTTGCAACACCCCTTCCATCACAAAGTTGAAGAGGTTGCAGGATAGTGGATCGCCCTGTCTGAAACCTCGTACGGTATCAAATGGTTCGGAGAGGTCCCTTCCTACTCTGACGGAGCTGGCTGTGTTGCCCAACGTCATTCTGCAAAGCCGCACTAGCTTCGCAGGTATACCGAACTCAGACATGGTGGCATACAGGCAATCCCGTATCGGGCTATCGAAAGCAGCTTTAAAATCAAAAAAGAGATGATGGGTATCGATCTGTTTTTCGTGGGTTTTTTCCAGGATTTGACGTAGTGTGAAGATCTGGTCTATGGAGGACTTACCAGGTCTAAAGCCGCACTGATAAGGCCCAATCAGTGTGTTGGCTTAAGTCTTTCACACAGTACAGTCGACAGGACCTTGTAAGAGATGGCAAGAAGACTGATTCCCCTGTAGTTAGCGCAGATTGTCGGGTCACCTTTCTTCAGTACAGGACAAAGGACACTGAGATTCCAATCGTCGGGCATGCTTTCTACTAGCCATATTTTGCAGATGAGTTGATGCATACACCCTATCAGCTCATCGCCGCCGGTCTTGAACAATTCAGCAGGCAGGCCATCGGCACCAGCCGCTTTGTTGTTCTTAAGTCGTTAGATCACAACTCGTACCGCGTCATGGCTAGGTGGTGGTACGTCCACACCATCGTCGTTGATTGGTGGCATCGGATTAATTTCCCCAAAGGCGGGATTGGTGGAGTCATCGCCAGCAAGCAGCTTGGAAAAGTGTTCCCTCCATAATCTCAGTGTACCCTGCGTATCCGTAACCAGATTTCCATGTTCATATTTACAGGTAGATGCTCCGGGCTTGAAACCTTGGGTCAGACGCTTGACTTGTTGGTAAAATTTTCGAGCATCATTCCTATGCGGCTTACGGCATTCTTTTAAGCAAATAACAATACATTAACTCTTTGAGAACCATAAGCTTTTGAAATGTGATCCAACGAAATCAAAGCATGAGTTCTATTGGGCTGTCACTAAGCCAAAAATTATAAAATATGATTTTAGATTTCGAGAAATTTTATTGGACATATTTCGCTCTATGTGCCTGCAGAGAGCCCAACATTATTTTCTAATGTTACATGAATAATTAGTATCTTATATCAAACTAAAATAAGCCATTATAATCCACTTTTATTTCGAATTAACGTTTAGGGAGTCCAATTTATTTGAACATATTTGAAAATTATTTTCTATTGTTCCAAGAATAATTAATATTTTATTTCAAACTAAAAATAAACCCTTATAATTCACATTTATATCGAAATTAAGTTAAAAATATTCAAAAGTAGACATTTCTGCTTGCTTTTGTTACGTAATGAAAATGATTTCGTGTTTAACCTGTTTTGAAGAATATTTTTGTATTTGGGACACATGTGTCCTATGGTCGCCAAATAGCTAAAAATTATGTAACACGGGATCGGCGGCAAAATAATATGGGGTGATTTTGCAACTTTAAAGTATATACAAAATCGGAATTTTTTAATTTTTTTTCCGGTCAATTTTCATTTTTTTATTGTAAGAAAAAAAGAAGAAGAAAAACTAATCACAGATTCGAATTCCTCGATCAATAATAACTGTTTGAAAAAAAAAAAAAAAAAATTTCAATCACCTTAATATGTAAATTTGTCGCCTCCGAATCGAAAAATAATCAGATTTGTTAATTTAGAAAAATGCAGATATCTTGGTTTTGAAATAAGATAACAATATGCGGTTTCAGCATTCTTTTAAGGAAATTAAGCAAACAGTACATTAAAAATGATGTACCACAAAATCGGCGGTAAAATAATATTTGAGGTATTGCAACTACAAAGTGGAAGATCGGTTCTTTTTTACTTTTGTCCGGTCAATTTCCAATTTTTTTTTATAAGAAAGAAAGAAGACGAAGAAAAACTAGCCATACCCACTTTGTTGGAAAATTTGATAACCTCTGTAACTTGCACTATTTCTTAAATCAATATTTTTGAAAATGGGTTGTCTACTTAAAGCAGATCATCTTAGAAACATAAAATTTGTATAGCATATTTGCAAACGGATGCGTTATTTTAGAAATGATTTCTTGAAATTCGAATTTTAAGGTTTTATGCCACATCAAAGGGATTCAAAATTTAGTTTTTTCCAAAAATTTTGCTCGCAGAAAACGTGAAACTTAAGATACAGGATTCTGAACCCAAAGCTAGTACGCCACCTTACTGCATACAAAAATGCCACTTCCTAGAAATTCGACGTTTTTTCTTTTCATACAAAAAAACCTTTTTTCAAACTTCTTAGCTTTGCGTAATTGCCCAGTCCAAACAGGCAGCCGTAAAAACATTATGTGAGTGTTATCGAATATAAAAATACAAACCCGAAAGGAATACGTCACCCCGACGAAATTTTTAATTTCATTTTCAGCTCACAAACACACTCTTTTTTTTTTCTGACTTAAAACTTTGCACAAGCGACCATTCGCAAATACATTATACTTGAAGCACTGAATTCTGACATAACTTAATGCCAACCAAAATAAATTTTTTGAAAATAATATCCTATAGACTCAACGTTTTTATTTTTCATATAAAAATCACCTTAATTCATGACTATTTAACTTTGTGAAAGCGCCAAGACCAGACTGGCAGTCGTAAAAGGGCTTGAATCACTGTATCCGGACATAATGAAGATGTGACTTAAGAAAAGGTTTTTCGAAAATCTAATTCTGAAGTGATGGAATTTTATTTTTCGCATATGAAAAATTTCTTCCTTTGAGTTAAGTTATCAAATCAAACGTGATTTTTAACAGATTGCACATAATAAGCTCTCTACAATACACAAATTGGCAAAGACAGCGCTTAAAAAATATGTTGGTATTGAAACAAAAGCGGTTTTATAATCTCGGTTGGGATTGAGAAAGATATTTTTACTTGTAGTTAAAAAGAACTGAATTTTTCTATTAAAGGCATGATACCACAGGCTTTGATTTAGCTTAATCCCTGCTAAGGAATCATCTTCGAATATTTCGCAATTTTTGCAGTTTTTGTTTAAAAAAAATTTATTTTATTTCATCATTTCATAAAATAATTTGGCCAATATTACATACATGTATATTAAACTTTTAAATGCTTAAAATTGATTTTTTCAAGCATGTGCTGAATGTTCTATATTTCGATGGGTAGAATTTCCTTACCCAATTTGCCTTCTCTCCCTTAATTTTGCAATGACGTTGCTGCCAAATCCTTATCAATAGTTCCTGTCGAGCTTGACCGAATATAACTTTTCGATATACGAGAGAATAGTAGAATTTGTTTTCCTTTGTTTTTGTATTTGTTTAGTGCTGCAGTGCAGCAGTGCAGCAGCGCATTGCAATTTATCTGCAACTGTCAGGAAAGAAATTCATGAATTTGTTACTCTAACCCAGTTTAACACTTTTTCACCGTTAGGTTTTCGGTTCACGTTGTTATTGTTGTTTGTTGGCACCGATAAAAAATATATAGAATTTTTTACATTTTAGTTTTTGTTTGAATTTTGTTTGCTTTTAGTTGTTGGTGTTGTTTTTTGGCATCGAAATATGGTTACTAACGATGATTGAGCGTTTTCGGTTGGTTGGCTTAACATTCGTTACGTTAGGTTATGCTGCGTGGGAATAAACTCGGTTTGGCTTCAGCGGCTGCTGCTGCTGCTGCTGGTGCTCCTGTTGAACTCAATTCAACCGGGATGCTATGATGCCAAACATACAAACACAGGTGTACTCACTCATACAACACACACAAATATAAACGTTTAATCACACACTTATACGTACTTGCTCACAACCAAGCGCGCCCCCATCGCATTGCAGCATTTAAAGGATTAAATGCATAAGCTTTTGGTAACATCCATGATGACAGATGAATCTACATATTTACGTTTGTTTGGCTATGTTTTGTGTGTATGCACGTATGTACACATGTGTATGTTTTCGTTTGTTGGTTTCCCAGTAGATAATTTTATATACTGCGATATCGCCTTTTATTAATTGATTCTTTCTTGTTGTTAGTCTGTGATGTAGCGTTCAATTTTGCATGGTCATTTCATCCCGTTTGATTTTTTTGTAATTGATAGTTCGATATAAGCGTCAGCCGCCATAATCGTGGTCGGGCTGGTTGTGAGTGGCAAAAAAAAAAGTCCTTCAATAACTTGGAAAGTAAATCACAAGTAGTTAGATAAATACATTATGACCAAAGTTGTAGAAGAGTTAAAAACGTATCAATTTCAAGCCCGAAAAGTCTCCGTATGAGTAGATTTTGCTCAATTTTCATAGTTTTGAAATTACTTATAACCATCGCCATTTTCGAAAAAATACGGTTTTTATAGAAAGTTTTGAAGTTCAAATTTGAAAACCACATTTTTCGGCCATAATAACTACTTTTGTGCAAAATTATAGTATTTATTGGAAATTCTAAAACGGTGCAAGGTGAATAAAATCTGGTCGTATTGAGATTTTCGGGTTTGGAATCAATGTGTTTGTAATCGCTTGCTGGCAGACTGGAAGAGAAATTTGGTCTTTTGTTTATTGGGTTGCTATTTGCGTGGGAGTGCACATGTTCATTTTTTTTTATTTCGCTTTTTGTTAGTTACCCCAATGCGGGTTACGAGGTTGCAAACGTAACTAAACCCAAGTGAGCAATGAAGTTTGCTGCAAATTAATACGACAGCCATTCACTTTTGTTTTAAAAGTGGCAAACTTTCATAGAGAAAAAGAATCGAATAGGGGCGATGAACTCAGAGAATAAAATATTGATTTTTTTTGCAATCAATTCGCACTCCGTGCAAAATCGGACTTTGGTGTCGATAGTGACAAAAAATGAGCAAATTTGTATGAAGCCTTGCCCATAGTCCAATATAAATGAAATAAATGCCAACTCAACCCACAGCTATGATATAGAAAGATTTTATCTTTCTTATCTTTCGCATTGTGAAATACCCGGACTCATTTTTAATACACTGATATCACAAGTTTGTCCAAAAGAAAGTACAATGCGTTGAATTTAGACTACTTTAAGCATATTTTCAATATACTCATTGATAAAAATATCTGCGGCTGATTTTTTAATGACCTTACATTGCATTGGTAGAACTTTCAAGCAAAATATGTGTAAAAAGCCTGACGGCAAAATTTTTAGTGGGAATACATCAGTCAAACCCAAAGTGGTTTCATGAAATGCTTCATCTGTGTATCAGAAGTAAACGCTTAAATTATTTTCATTGAGGAAGGTCGGCATAGCTTGTAAAAGATCAAATAAGTGATTCTTATACGTCTTAAACTGTTAATTCCTTAGACAAATTTTCGGGAAGATTTTTGAAGCCATTGATAATTCTGTTTTACCTTTTATGGGAAAAATGATAGCAAGAATGTAACGCAATTTTTGAGCCAAAAACATTTAAATGTTAGCCAGTCCTATTGACCACTTGTGAATAGCCTCATTATTGAGTATGTATATTAGGGCAATTCAAACGGAAAAATTGAGTTTATGATATGAAGAAAATTTTCACTCAAGTGCAGATTTGTACCACAATTTTGAAAGGTAAATTGTACGGAAAAACAATATTTTATTAAAAAGATCTGTAAATGAATAGGTGATGAATGCTGTTGAGCTGCTGAGGTCGTTGACACTTTACCTTCCTCTAACTACCACTTTTAACTACCAATATCAAAACAAATACCTTGGTTCCCAATAGCTTTATATACATACATATCAATATTAAATGATGAATGATGTTGAAATGAGTGAAAATTTACAACTGTTTTTCATCATGGTAGAAAGTATCGAAAAGTACCACTTTTTTTTGGTCCGTTTGGGGTGACATTTACATTTATCTTAAAGAAACCATTGGCTTTACTCTGAAGAGTATGGCTAGTATAACATTCCACTGGCTGCACACGAAAAGCTAAATCAATGAACTGAACTCTTTCAGTGTATTCGCACTACTCGAATAAACAGAAAAAGATCCAGTAGTATCAAACAAACTTCTAAACAGGCTCGGTTGGTTCAAAAAGTTCCAAAGCTACATGTGTCAATTTTTAATATTACGGTTGTTTGGGGAATGTTGCTTGTATGGTGCATTAATTGCCAACACGAAAGTCGATCGACCTTGAGGTTTTTGATTTGTTTTGCCTTTTTGGTATGGGTAGCGTTTAACTATTTTATTATATACCAAAACTCATTTCGGCATAAGTTGAACCTACGTACAATGCAGTTTTTCAAAATTTAAGAAAACTAAAGGAATGAATTTTGGAAATTCAGTATTATTTTTGAAAATCATATTTCAGTAGTAATTTTTTTGATAGTGTAACCTTTTATAACATAACTGTTTTTTCACTTTTTTTTCTATAATATTACAAAAATATGAGTTTTCTAAGCCTTTTTTTTATATCAGGTTTGGTCTTTTAAATAAGTGGTTCAGTTAGAGTTAAAATATTATTGATGAAATGAATTTAATAAAATTAACGTTTAGCAATTGTATGAAATAATAAAAACTAATGTACTTATAAAAACAAAATGAAAATTTTCTAAAAATTTTTCGTCATCTGTTACCAATATAAATATAGAATTTTGTTACGCCCTTTCCCCAATTCTGCAGTGTACGTGTTGGTGACTTTTTTAAATTCAAAATAATTGTAACATCTTATTCATTTTACTATATTTTATAAGCAATATCAGTTAATATAGAGCAAAACAATCATTTTGCAAGTACAGGTATAGCTCTTTAAACATACACTCATAGCTCCATTTATATGAAAAATTACCTTCAATGATTAGGGAAATGGGTTCACATATATAGCTTTTGAATTCCTCACACAAAAGGTTTCGTGATAAACTTGTCAAATTTTGACTTTTTAATTTTAAATTAATGAGATCACAAAAGAAGTAATGAAAAACTGGAATATACAAGGCAACTGGTTAGGACTGTGAACTCATAGCTCACCGTGCGTGTGTTCGATTCTCGTCAGTAAAAATGTTTTTTTTTTTACTAAACAAAAACAACTTATATTTCTTTACATTTATTTAGTTTTTTCAAGAATTCCTCCTTGTTTATAAATAAATTTTTCCAGCTGATATTTAAAAATAGAGACCCTTTCCATTTAATTGCAAATCCCTCCGAGAAAAACATACATGACATGATAAATTTTTTGAAACATACTAATATATATTCACTAATATAAACTTCATTTTCCACTGGATAAGCTGAAGGCCATCGCTGCTCTTGCTTACTCTTATATTAGCATTTAATTTTGTAATTAATTGTTAATAAATAAATAAATAAATATAAATAAATTTTATTTTCACAACAGTTATTATTTAGCTCAATACTGAAATATCACTCGTTGTTAAGATACTTTCTGACATTAACAAAATTGTAAAGAAAGAGCTTTTTAATTTTCGACAGAATGCGAAAAATTAACTACTTGTTAATATTAACTATTCTGTTAATGTGGTGAGCTTTGTTAAGCTGCCAGAATAGGACTTTTAAAAACCACTTGACGTCAAAATAATTTAAATTTATCAACTTAAGATTTGAAATAACTATCCATATGAGTACATGTTACTTAACTTAGGCCACTACACTACTACAACAAAATGAAGAATAAACACCCACAACTTTATTTCTAGTGCGGCTCAAATGATGGAGTATTCGGTTTCTACTCTAATGAATATTTTATGCACTCCATTAGAGACGTTTTGAAATCTCGTATGATGTTGTTGTTGACATTTTGTCATGCATTTCATTCGGGGCTGGCTACGTGCTACTCATGTCTTTCACCGGGTATTCATTCTCTTAGCTTTGGCTCCAATACAGTTGACATAAATTAAGCTCATATAATACTTTTTTAATGTTTTACAATTTAGTTGCACCGCTCATCAATTTTCATTTTCAGAAATGTCAGCTTATTTATAAAAATGAATAATTACTATTATGGCTTAAATAGAAGTATCCTTTACTGCCCACTGTTCCTGTTCCTTATGCTGCATTTAATGATTAGTCCAGTGTCTGCAGGGTTTTTCTTCAGAGTTATATCGTGGTTTAAGAATTAAAAAATATCCTATTGATAATATTTCTGAATATTTTTACCAAATTTTTTGACTGCACTTCGATATTTCTATTTCAAAAAAATATGTTTTTCAGACTGCTCAAGAAAATTTAACATTTTTGAGAAGAAAACTTAAACTTTCAGTTTAATAAATCAAACCTTTAAATTTACATTAGTATATCTCGAGAGCTATAAAGATGTTATAAGGACGTATTATCCCGTAGTTTTTTCTTGAATTCTTGCACGTAGAAAGAACTCAATGGAAACATTTATTTTTTAACTTAATACACTGGACTAGTTGGGATGCAGAGCTGCCTCTTGCTGCTTCTGATGCTGACCTATGTTGCTACCAATCCATAAATTTCCAATGATGATATACTTCCTCGTTTTGTTTTCCATTCTGCTATGCCTTCATTTTCTTTCTCTTTCTTTTGTTAACAGAGCTTTGGAATTATGTTGCATATTTTTGGTTTCTATTGCATACTTTTGTGCTGCCAGTATTGTCGAGATGGTAGAATGAACAAACTAACGCTTCTTTACAGCTATTATGTTACAAAGAAGTAACGGTAGCACAACCAGAACAATACTAATATAATCACAATGTGCTTGTGTGGTTGCGAGTGTACACGATTGTGATGAGTGCTGGAATGTAAATGCATATGTGTGTCTACCAAAACATTCAACATTGTCGTCCTTAGCGTTCTCATCGCCTTGCACGATGTTGGCCGATCATGCAAGTGATTTTCTTATTGTTGTTGTTGTAGGCGGATGGAGTTGCTTGATGTTATTGATATGTTGAGTATTTTGTGCTCGCACGCTATGAACAGTGAAAATCCTTTTGAAGAAATTTCACAAAAATGAATTGAAATAGTGATGCAAATTTCTTACGGGAAATGATTATCAGATTTCGAGAAAGTAGAAAATCATTTCAGCGATTTTATTGAGTAGCTTAACAGAAGAGATTTCGAGAAGATTTCATTAAATTTAAAATTTAATGACAGTGATTTTGGCACAAAAATATTGTAACTGTGTAGATCAGTGAAGGGCACTTAGTGCCTCAATTTCCTCACATTGCTCTAACCGTTATTCGACGCACAACCAAGCGAAAAAAAATTTCCAGAATTTCAACGCTATCGAGGCACAAAATTCGCAGAATTTCAATGCTATCGAGGTACAAAATTCGCAGAATTTCAACGCTATCGAGGCACAGCGTTGACTTGAGTTGAGTCAAATGAAAACAAAAACAACACACAAAGGCATAAGCGACGGCAGCGCATTGTGTTTCACTGTAGATCAGCGGTGGGCACAAAAATATAACCAAAGAGGAAAACAACAACATCAAGCAACAACAAACGAAATTTTAAAGTTTTTTTTACTATCATTTCCAAAATTGCCATTAGCACAAAAAAAAACAAATTACACTACAAACAAAAACAATTGCTACATTCGTCAAGACACAATGCGGTGCCGTCATTTATGCCTTTGTGTTTTGTTTTTGTTTTCATTTGAATTCAAGTCAACGCTGTGCCTCGATAGCGTTGAAATTCTGCGAATTTTGTGCTTCGATAGCGTTGAAGTTCTGGGAATTTTTTTTCGCTTGGTTGTGCGTCGAATAACGGTTAGAGCAATGTCAGGAAATTGATGCACTAAGTGCCCTTCCCTGCTGTAGATTCATCTACTTTTGTTTTAATTTTCTAAAATGTTCATATATTTGAAGTTAGACCAAGAGCTTAATTGAAACTTCACTGAGGATAAAGTTTTTGCAGCTTTAATTTTTTTTTTTGACGAAAAATTGGATTTTTTATATAACTCTTAGCGCGTTTGAGATACGAAAATTGCTTTTAATCAAGCCGGTGGGTATGGATTTTTGTGATTAAGGAAGTTGAGCCCTTTTGTATTACCGAATTATTTTTTTTTTATCCAAAGAACCCAATAAACAAAATATTATGCAATTTGAAAGCATCGCGCCCGTTCGACTTTCCCTTTGGCGTGAAATGAAGAATAATTGGGTTGATGAGTACTCCATTAAGCCAGACGTCTGCATATGCAGTATTGAAAGGGCAACTGCGCAAAATTTACGAAAATTTAAAAATGTTTATTCCCCAGCATTATCTTCCATTGGCTGGTTTCACAATTTGCAGTTAACAATTAACAAAATATTCAGCTGATAAATAACTCGTAAATAGTTGCTTGAGATGAGTTCAAGAATCGCCAATAAGTTTGCTAGCAACACATTTGCTAAGAAAAAAACTCAGCGCTTTGGCAGCAGTATAGCGAATTCGTGCGCTTTTTGGGTAATATTGCTTATTTTGGGGTCATTGAAATTTGCTACTAAGCTACAGAAGCTAATTTTTTTAATTTATAAACGAAAAAAATATTCGAAATTTTAAGCCTTACGCGCCAAAAATTAATAACCTAAGTTCACACTTTGGAAAATTATAGGTTATTTCATATGATAAGAATTCTTAAGAATTCGTTGCGCACAATACCAATTTTTTGAAGTTATGTCTCTATTTAATCAGTGAACATTCTGCTATTTCAAATATTTAATGCTTTTTTTTTGGATGCGTACACCTGTTCCTATCTTCATGATAATATTTTTCATTTGAACAAAAGAGTTGATGAAACATGCAAGGTATACATCATCAAGTACAACAATAAAAACAAACAATAGCAACAATACTGACAACAACAATATAAAAATAAAATGTAAAATCATAAAAACGAAGAACAATGACAACAATAATGGCAACAACAAGAAACATCATGTGACATTATGCTGCAACATTTGTCTTGCACAAAATTTGTCTGTGTCCTCTTAGCCGCCCGCCCTACTCTTGTTATTGTTGTTGTTAATAAAAAAGAAAAATTAATATGTATTGGTGCTGTTGCTGATATCAGTGGCTGGCTTGGTTTGCACGTCTGCTTATGTTTTTTTTACTGTTATTTTGCTTACGATGATGAGCAGCAGCAACAGTAGTATGGAGTATCAACAGCTTTCATCATAAACAAAACCAGAAAGGTGGGCGTTATTATCAAAATGTTCTGTTTTAATTTCATGTTAAACAAAAGTAATATGAATGCAGCTGAAAGAATGTAAGAAGCCTGATGAATATAATCATAACTTTAAGTTCTAGGCATAACCAAAAGATATTGCTAACTTTATATTTGCTAGAAACAGCCAACACCTTTACAACAATAGGTTCGTTCTTTAACTAGTCTGATTTACAAGACTTAGTCAAATTGAGTCCGAAAAACCTGTAAATGAGAGCGGAGATAAGAGAGTACTTGGAGGTGTCACTTTGTCTAAAATTACATTGAGAAAATTTTTTAGTGGTTAAATTATGAAAACTATAGCTGTTCTGTGCTATGCAAATAAATTTTAAGCAGAATTGTAAACATTAAGTTTATTTTGACTATTTTAACTTTCCATTTTATTTTTGCGTTTATGGAATCCAATTTATTTTTCAAATACTAAAAATTTATTTTACAAATAAAACTTATTGGCTTGAATATAAAAAATACATCAGTAGTCATCTTCGTATTGATGTAAGCCTTAAAGATTCGGAGGGGCTGGAAACAGCCATACAATTATATAACAGCTGCTCTTCATGCCACTCTTGTATATATAAAGCAACGCCTTAGCTCCTCTCAAATAGACCGTTTTGTGAAGGAAAAAAGACACCTCAGGCGACTATGACAAGAACTCAGGTCACCTACACTTAAACATAAACTAACCTTAGCCAAACTTAAATTGAGAAATGCCCTCCGAGAAGAGTCTGAAAGAGGTATAGACTCTTACATTAAAAAGCTGAGCCCGCTAGAGTCTTCGAACTACCCTTTATGGAAGGCCATCAAAAGTATGAAAAAACCTACTGATCTAGATTCTCCCATAAGACTAAGTAATGGTTGCTGGGCTAGATGTAACGAAGATAAACGGCAAGCATTTGCTCACCATCTTAAACATGTATTTTAGACGAATCCTCCGCGCAACAGCTTTGGAATACCGCAAGATTCTCAAAATATGAGACAAATTTTGTTGCGTTTCACAACTAAAGACGTTCAATCATTCATAAAAACTCAACTAAACAAGAAGAAAGTACCAGGTCATGACCTCATAACTGCTAATATGCTTATTGAATTACCTTGCTGTGCAGTCAGACACTTAACCATACTTTTTAACGCTATTACTCGATTGAGCCACTACCCAAAAAGCTGGAAGATGTCTCAAATCACAGTAATTTCTAAGCCTGGGAAAAATCCCACTCAAGTTTCATCATATCGGCCAATAAGCTTGTTACCAACCACATCAAAACTTTTTGAAAAGCTCTTGCTCTCGAAAACTTTGCCCCATATGAACCAACTCAACATAATACCTCATCACCAATTTGGTTTCCGCAAAAAATATGGAACTCAGTTCACAGGATAATAGCAAAAATTAGAAAGACATATGAAGAAAAAAAATACTGCTCAGCAGTGTTTCATGATGTAGCTCAAGCTTTTGATAAGGTGTGGCACGATGGACACGATATGTACAAGATAAAAAAATTACTCCCTAAAAATACCCATGCTTTACTAGGGTCCTACCTCACAGGACGAAAGGTCAGGGTAAAATGCAACGACTACATTTCAGATGACGTTGAAATTTTTGGAGGCGCACCACAAGGTAGTGTTCTTAGCCCAATTCTTTACCTAATTTACACTTCTGACTTGCAACAACTCTGTGCTTACATCTACTTTTACTGATGACACTGCAATTTTCTCTTGAAACATGCCTTTTAAACTGGCGAATAAATGTAAACGAGCAAAAAAGTAAACATCTAACCTTTACACTCAATAAAAAGACTTGCCCCACAGTTCACCTAAATAACACCGCAATACCTCAGAGCACTGAAGTTAAATACTTATAAATACTTTTGCATAAACATTCAAAATTCAGCCTTGAATTTAAAGTTCTTTTGTACAAAGCTATTATTATACCCTTATGGTCATACGGAATCCAGCTGTGGGGCAATGCAAGCTTATCGAATATAGAAATATTGCAAGGGTCTCAGTCAAAAATACTTCGAACTATTTCCGGCGCACCATGGTATGTCAAGAATATAAACACACACCAAGATCTTGGTATACCTTTCGTTAAGCAGACACAGGAAAATATAAAGCGATCGTATCAACAAGAACTACGGCAACATCCAAACATACTAGCTAGGAACCTACTCCTAACATCGAATACGTCTCGATTGAAGAGACAAGACTTACCACCCCTGTAGCTATTATGTATACGCATAATGGGTACTCCTTTCACAGTTGAAGACAAAATTTGAAAAAATATAATTTCTAAGCAATGGCTTGGAAAAGACCGACGTTCTATGAGTTTCTTAAGATTTGTATAATTATTGTTTGTCTCCAAGCGAGTTGGTTCAATAAATAAATATGAAGTTTGAAAAAAAAAAAAAAATACATGATATTTTAGATATTTATTTATTGTTTGTGCTTCGAAAATTGAATTTTTTTCCGACTACATTAAGAGATTTTCGACGTTTATTTTCAGATAAAAAAAATGGTTTTTTGCGTTCCTGTTTTTAAACATTTTCTCTCTGTCACATTGCGCAATTTTCATACTCTCTCGTGTTTGACAGTTTTACTGGACTTAGTCCAAAAAGTTGAAGAACGGACCTAATAACGAGCCAGTTATTTTTCGAACCCTTGGTGATACTTAGTAAGCTCAAAAGTCCTTCATTTATGATGATCAATATGAAATCAGCGAAACTAGTTACCGGAAAAGTCTTAACACCAAGTTCTTTTCGAAAAAAAGTTTTAAAAACTGTTGAAAAAAAAACATCTTATATTGACCAACATCCTGACCTTCATTAACAACCTTCAGGTCCCGAGTCGATTCCCAGTTCAGTTTCCAGACTGTAGATTCTTTTATTAAAAACATAGAAGTACGAAAAAATTACGTATATATTATGAGAAACATCGTTGCCGATATTGCTGTCAAGAATAATTAAGAGTAATACATATTTTTTGATTAAATAAAATATTTGCAGGAGTTCCACACTACAGGTTTCAAAAACACACAGACACGTAAGAGTAATCAACATTTTCATTATTTTTGCAAGTGCTTTCTTTCCTTTTGCTGTTGTTGATGATGTTGCTGCTGCTGTATACAACAACATCAACAACTAAGCAACAAGCAGCAATTTATGAATTCATCATTCAAATTGCAAGCTGGTTGTTTTGGTTAGATTCTAGGGTTCTTCAACTTTTTCCTCATGCTGCTTTGATATCCTTAAAGTTTTTTTTAACTTTTTCTTCTTCTACTTCATAATTTTTATCTGTTGATGAAGTTGCACCTCTGCATTGAAATTGTTTTTTAATTTTTCTGTGCCATAGAAACGTAATTTTATTTCGTTATTGTACCTATCATTTATCATGTGCAGTACCCAGCATATCAATGTTCATACATATGTTAGGCAATAACAAAAATCACCTATGCTTTAAACTTTCAAAAATTATCATCATAATTTTGTGCCTGAATGAATGAATTTTTTTTTTCATTGCTTGAGTGCATGTAAAGTTTACCCAGTCTAAATATACTTGTCTTTCCCAGAAATTCATTTCACTTGTGGCATAGCAAATGTGATATTTAGCCCTCTTTGAATAATGGTTACTGAGTTATTCACAAGTTTGAACTGTTAGGGTGATTTAGATTTTTAACTATTCAAATTTTTTCGAGAAAATTCTTAAGCTTTAATTTACATACATATATGTTTGGAGATCGTTTATTTCTTAAGTTTTGATTTTATTGAATATTAAAAGCGAATCTGCAGTCTAGTATAGAGTTAAAACTATTTTATTAACTCACTTTCTGGAATACATATTAAAAAGGATTTTTGACACTATAATATTATATACTTGGAGATCGCCTCCGCATGCTTTACTGGAGAGTGTTTACATAATACCAAATATCCACATGTTGAATAAAAGATATTTTCTGGTACAATAACATGCTCAGAAACTGATTCCGTCAGAGTCATATGAGCGGAAAAACACTTCAATATATGGAGCAAAAAAATATTAGCCCGACGGGGTGTGAAAAGTAAGAGCGACTCATGAAACGATGTTTGCTTAATTTTTTCGATTCGGTCTAGTTCACAGTTATTAGTACTTGAGTTCGCCCACTGGATGAAATTCAAACATTAAAGTGACAATACAAAACAGTTCAGTACCAATTCAGGCAATTAATATAGTTGAAAAATGTATTTTCCGGCTAGGGGCGTGGAAAGCAAATATCTTACCTCAGAGTTCAGTCCATCCCTGTACCAAATTTAATCAAAATCGATTCATTAGCTTACCAGTAAAAACGTTATTTCTTATTAAGGGCGTGGTACCGTCCACTAAAAATACATTGATTTACTCAAAAATAAGTTTATCTCCATTTCAAATTTCATTAATTGTAGCAGCTCAGAAATGTCAGTCATTTTTCCCATTAGGGAAAAAAACTTAATGTAATTTTTGCCCGAAAGAGAAAAACATTTGAATCAGTATCATGAAATTGAACTTCGCGTGAAAGATTGTATTATTAAAAGCGTTTTTATAGCATAAAGAAGTTCTACTTGTACAGAAAGTATCACGCCCACTCTTTGACCAATAAACGTTTTCGTATCGAGTTTGGTAATATTTATATGTTTGCTTGAATATTTGTCTGCTCATCCGCCGTAAAGAAATTATAAAGTAAACGAAGGTATACCCCACTAAGATATGGTTACCGACTCTCTGAAATAACACTTAAACAAAAACTGTTGCATTTTTGATTATCCATCCGTAACAAACATTCGAAAATAGTTTGTATGAGTTGTGCTCCTTATTTTTTACAAACTATACTGTTTTTATTTTTCATTGAGAAATTTTAGTTTAAAATTTTCACATGTGACTGGGATGACATAATTTTCTTTAAGTTGATTTTCGAAAAAACTAAAAAAGTGAGGATTCGTCTTTAAGAACTTTGTATTGGGTTGGTGAACTTAGCATTTAAAAATACTTGGGACGTGCCACGACTATTTGTCTATTCCCGCTTACTTTTTGTTTTTTGTTTGTTTATGTCACCAAGTTATTTGGTTATTTTGTTTTTTTTTTCAAAAATTTTTGCAGGTCTGTAACATATTTCAAAGTATTTATTTATATGTAATCTATATTCAATGTTACTCACTTCTTGTTTAAAGCTAGCATGTGTCATCACCTTAAATATCACTCTCAGTAAGGAGTTTGAAATTTTTAGTTTGTAGAGGACGTAACATACCCTTCATTTTATTGAAAACAAATTTAAGCTCAACAGAAAACTATGAAACAATTCTTTGCCTTACGTTGTCTCATCACTAAAGCTCATACGTTGTCTAATTAATTATCTCTCTTTAAGGACAGACAAATGACTTAAAAACAACAACATAGGCAAAGTCAACTCAACCAAACTAAGATGAACTTAATCAAACACTAAATAATCCAAGGAATCACGTTTCTAGTTTGAATATATTAATTTGCGATTAAATACAGATTCAGAGAATATACACACACATGTATAAGCAACATACGTACATGCACAAACTTATAACAGTCACAAAAAGCTCTGATGCATGCGCCAACAGGCTGACTGCCATTTGTTTGCCGCAGGATATCCAAATACAAGTAAATACCTCAAAGAGTAAGAAACGTGCGTCGCATGCTCAAAATTATGCGGTGCGTTATTGTGTGAGGTATTGGAAGGCCATGTTTTAACGGAGGTCAAATGTTATAGGTCGATTAAAGTAAATGGAACGTTAACCAAACTAACGAAATAAGCGCTACGCTTACCAGAACATATGGTAAATATTTGATGTAGTATTAAAGAAGAGTTAAAACTGATGCGTTTATACGACAAATGTCAGTACGGATTTTCTTTAATAAATCGTTTATATTGAATATTAATTAAAAAAAAAGCATTGAAGAACCTAGAAATTGAATAATAAGAACAAAGAATTTTATTTTAGTTTTGGAAGCAGTTTGGCCTTACAAGCTACATTAGCCTTTAATGTTACCCAGTATATGTAACTTCAACTATAAACTTAATGAGGTGACATTTGCCGACTTAGTTAGTACCATTTAATACATTCAGCACCTGATAAGAAATCAACAGTATTACGTGAAATTAAATTTATATATATTGCGTTTTCAGATCCAATGTCAAATCAATATTGTATACGGCATTGAAACATGGAAAGTAGCTGCCAATGTTATGCAAACTATACAAACTTAAAAATTTCCTATAAAATCATCTCGCCAAACACAATCTTCTGATGCTTAGAATTTGGCTGGTAACGTTTGTCGAACTTAATGAGGCAGACGTGCGTTGCCAAATATGTAACTTGATTTGACAGACATACTTTTAAATCAATTTAAGTTCGACATAACAAAAAATGTTTATACACCCAGGAAAAAATGATATCACAAATTTTGCAAGTTTACTTTTGATATAAAGTTCTTAAAAATAGTTGATTTTCAACAGAAAATCACTGATAAATAATTTCTATACATAAATAGGTGAAGGCAAAACAGTTAGACCCAGGGTTATCAAGTCGTACAGAAGTAACTTCCGGTTTTCTAAAAAAAAACAATTGCCACAAACGGTAAAAAGTAAATTTTTCTTTTTTGGGAAAAAGTTGATTTCGGTCAGCCATATAAAAACTGAATTCATAAAATGGTAAAAATTTTAAATTTTGAGTGCGAAAAATCTAATGATCTGTTTATTTTACTCGAAAAAAAAAGATAAAATTGATGATGGTAATGTAATGTAATGTAATTTAGCTTAAAACACTTAAATATATTTTGGTTTTTTTGTGAAAAAATCTAAAATTAAAATGTGACTCTTTATTTGTGGAATTTTTTTTAAATTTCCAATTTTGTGTAAGCTTTTAAAATTTTGTTGGGATTTGTTAGTTTTACGAAACCCTATGTAGCTACATATTGTTAATGTTATTTAGAAATTTGAATACCCGATTTTGCACGTTTTTTTTTTTAATGAATTTTTTTGTCAGGTCACTTATTCTTCCCCAATTCAGATTTATTCGAAGTCTGGTTGCAAAAGGCAGACAAAGAGGAAAAATAAGAGGCAGTTTTCAATTACTTATAAAAAAATACTCAGAATGCCATTAGTCCAAGTTATTTGCAGTAGAGTGCGCATAATTTTTGCATTAGAGTTTACGAAAAATGGAAGTTGCCTGTTTTCCAATAGCAAAATATTAATTTGCTTAAGTGCAAAATATTGATAAAAAATCAACAATCGACATCAAACATATCAGTGGACGGACGTTCGCAACTCCGTTCTAGGGAAAAAATCGGAACATTCTAAAAGACGAACCGCAGCAGAGCTATCTACTGTTTGCAGCAATGAAACCAATTTGCTGGTAAGAGCTGCGTTCATATCCGCCTTCAAACAAACTCAAAAAAAAAAAATGGTGTTAGCTCTAAGGAAAATACTTAAAAGCTCAACGATGCCAAGTAAAGTTAGAAAACTTTGTTTTCAAAAAGATAGTCGTAATACGCCAATCCGTATGTAAACCCTTTGCATTGCTGGATCCATTATATTTTGATTTGTATTACATGCAGGTTACAAATGCAGCGTCCAAAAGTGGCAAACCAGATATAAAGATTGTAAAAATTCATTATCAGAAAAAAGTATATAATGCAATATTTATCAAGAAGTTTGGTCTCATAGTGGTTAAGCCGAAAGTAGGTGGTATCGGGAGTACAAACGATGGCACACTGTGCGTCGAGTTTTGCGGAACATGGAGTTTTTTTACAATTTACCAGCATTAACAAGGGCTTAATTTTTCTCCTAAAAATAATAATTTTACTAAGCATGTCATGTCAATTTTCTTTGAATGTAGACAAATTTCAAGTACATTGCTTTGAAACCGCAAAAATTATTCAAAATATGTATCCCTGGCTCCCAATAACAGAAACTTAACGCGAAATTCTCATTCATTCCAAGGAAATTATAGAGGGTTTAGTTTTTCCTGTTGGTTGTTTTGGAGAAAAATCAGCAGAATCTCGACACAAATTGTACTTATCTGATACATAGATTAGATTATACACGCAAAAGTACTTAGACGTGTTCCATAGAACAATGGGCACATCAGATCCAATTATTTCTTCGCTGTCTTTGAATAGACGCATTCAAACTAAGAGCATTTCAATTATTAAAGTGTGAAATCGCAGATGAAGAACTCAACTGAACAAGCTATGTTAAAGCTCGCAAGACCGAAGAAGATGATGATAAAAATGGGGAAGCCGAAATTTTAAGTTCAATGTATTTAAACATTTTAACTAAATTATCTTTAGAAAGTTACTTTTAAGTAAACATGTATTTCTTTACCTAATATTTGAATATACAAATAAAAACGCAACTTTTATTTAATTAATTATGGAATTTTAAAAAAATGTGGTACGTACAATTTTTGACCCGGTAGCATAAAGGTTAAGATTATTGCCAGAGCTCTTTTTTAGTCTACATGTATAAAAAATACTTTTCCAGTTAATCACCATGATATTATAGCCGATATTAGTTTTGACCCGAAAAATGTGCTATTTGACCTATAGTGCAGTGGGCGTACTCTGGTAGAATTAAAAGCATGAGAAAAACATTGATTTTGTAAAAAAACTTCAATTCAAGTATAAGTTTTTCACAATAAAATAAACAAGTGCAGAAGTATTTAACAAAGGTTTTGGGTCCTAGTTGTAAATTAAACTTTTTTTCTTGTTGTTTTTCATGGAAAGAACGCTAATTATTGTTTTTGTAAGGCCTCAATCTTTGTATCACAATGCTTCTATGTAAAACTACGGTAACCGCTTACGTTCTGGGATATACTATGTTGGAAATTACGAATATAAATGCAACGTTTCTTTAAGCATTTTAAAGCAACAATTTTTCCCTAATTTTTCAACCAGAAAAATACAAGTTGTTTTTTTGTGAATTTTCGGTTTTCTTTTAGTGACCGTAAAAATTAGATACCAAAAACAGTAAGGTAAAATCAACAGTAAAATTCCAATTTAAAATTTAAATAATAAAAGCCATCATAGCAGCTACCTTGAATAGAGCTGCAACTCATTTGCGGCAACATATGTGCTACGAATTCAACAAAAATAAAGAAAAATCTGCCTTAGAAATTCGAATGGAAATGAAACGGAGTTGGGCTGTCACTATAATTGGATACAGAGCAATTCAGGTTGAACAACATCAGGTGTAGCAACTATTTATATTAGGGTTATAAGGACAATGATTGACAAAACGTGACCCCATACAAAAATCAAGATTAAATAAAATTAGCAAGTGGGCTGCCAATGCTCAGAGAACTCGATTAGGTAACTTAAGAGATTGTGGAATATCGTCAATATGCTTGTCTTTATGCCATTAAATAACATTTGGTCAGTTGATGACAGAGAGTGAAATCACGTTTATAACTCGGTTATTAATAGGTGTCAAGCATGAATTTAAATTGGAGTGGATTACTGGTAGAAGGCGAAGGTATGGTTGAAGAAAATTTGGTTTTAACACTGATTATTCTGTGGAACTCTTGTGCGATTGTATGTTGCAGGATTTTTGCTTTGCTAACTAAAGTATAATAACTTTAATCAATTTTTTTTATAATAATATATGAAAGTTCAAATTTAAACAATTGCAATCTATCGCAAGTCTCGTTAATGGCACAAAAATTTTATGGAAACAATCATGAAATTTTTCTTCCAGTAGCAAGGTTATCGAAAAATTCTTTTGCTTTTGTGATGACATCTAAATTTTACACATCATATGTCATTTTTTTCCCTTGCGACGCCTTTGAATTCCTTAATGTTACCTGAGAAATCCATCTGTTCCACTACATGTTCACATTAAAGTCTAATCGCCTATTTACCGCTAATAAAGCATAAATAAATACGAAACAACCGTCCATTACACTTTATATTTAAATTTATTTTAATTTCAATAACATTGTGTTGCAATTAATCATAAGAGATAATTTACCAAATTGCACAATAACAACATTTAGTCACAAAGGATTAAGTTAACCACATTAAAATTATAATGAAATATCGGTAAGTTTAAATTAAAGATTTAATCTGCAAATTATTATTTACATAACCGCTATCACTAAAACTAATGCTAATAGTGTGAAATATATATGTGTGCGTAAGTTTATACATACATATATACACGCGTACGAATGCACGCTCAGCAAACATTTTTAATTGCGGAATAGTCATATATTAATAACGCAGGCAATAGTTTTGAGATAGTGCGAGCTCATATTTTGTAAGAAAGAGATTTTTGCTGAAGACGATAAAAACTGAATACGTCATCGGACACGAAATTATTATCAACTTTTATTTTTATTACCTCTTTAACTGACATAACTCAACATAATTGCTTGATTATTTTTTGTTGAAAAGGTTGTGAAGAAGGGCAGTGCCAAATGCAATTTTTCCAATAGTATGCCTCTTACAAGAAAATACTTTTCCATTGGGCATATGAGTGATTGCTTTAAGCTTCAAAATGATTTAGTGGCAATTAATAATTGGTGTTCATCCAACAACTTGTTTTTAAATATAAATAAATGTTGCGTATTATCATATACCAAAAGTGCAACGTCAATTTGTTTTAATTATTCATTAAATAATTTTCCAATATGCCGTAAGCAAGAGATAAAAGATTTAGGTGTAATATTTGATTCCCAATTGAAATTTTCAAGTCATATTGATCTTGTGATATCAAAATCGTATGCTATGTTGGGGTTTATTAAAAGAAATACGCAAAATTTTAAGGACCCTTTAACAATTAAAGCTCTTTATGTTTCCTTGGTGAGGAGTCACTTAGATTACTGCTGTGTTATTTGGAATCCATACTATAACCAGCATATTAATCGAATTGAAAAAGTTCAAAAATATTTAACAAAATATGCTATTTACAAATTGCATTGGCCTGGTAATATTCCTTCTTATGACGGTAGACGAAAGCTTCTAGGGTTGCAATCGTTGAAAGATAGACGAACATACTTTTCTCTTACGTTCGTATATAATGTACTCTCTGGTAAATTGAAATGCAAGGATCTTTCCAACTTATTTAGAGTATATAATCCTCCTTGCAACTTAAGAAATAATCGAATATTTGTTGAAGACTTACACAGGTCTAATTATGGTCTCAATGAGCCAATATCGCGATGCATTAAATTAAGTAATAGCTTTTCTCCATTAATTAAGTCAAGTGCAAGTTTTTTCTGGGACAGTCCTTAATTTTAATGTAAGCATAGAAAAATTTAAATTAAATCTTTTTAAATTGTTCAATTAGTTTAAAATAATGTAACTAGTCTGTAAGATTACTTAATCCGTAGACTGAAATAAAATAAAATAAAATAAAATAAAATAAAATAAAATAAAATAAAATAAAATAAAATAAAATAAAATAAAATAAAATAAAATAAAATAAAATAAAATAAAATAAAATAAAATAAAATAAAATAAAATAAAATAAAATAAAATAAAATAAAATAAAATAAAATAAAATAAAATAAAATAAAATAAATAAAATAAACTAAAGGATCGATTTTGATGAAATTTTGTACAGAGATAGATTGAACCCGAGGAGAGATACATATTTATTTTTTAATCGGTGGTGCCACGCGTCATACATGAAAATAAGTTTTTTAGACTAAATGAATAAATTGATTTTGATACAATTTGGTATAGCACTAAATTGATTGAATTTCAACCACATGGATGAACTCTAGTTTTATTTAATTCACGTTACTTGCGTGGAATGATATTTGAAAATTGTTATACAACTATAGAGAACCACAGACGACTAGCCTGGCAACAGTAACACTGAAAAAGTAATTTCACATAATAATGCATTGAAATAGGTGAAATTTGAAACGTATGTATCAATTCTAATTTAATCCTTCAATCTAAATTATAAATTCATCGCCTTAAACACTAAATGTTCAAAAATCCCTCAAATGTTGACTGGGCTTGTGACAACTCACTCTAATGGCCTTAACGATAACCAACTCGCATTATAATCAAACACAAATTAAGACATTTGCGGTTAGTGAATTTGAATGGTCTGTCGAAATGACGTGGTTTAGAGACAACACGTTTGTAGTGTCGTCTTCTCCCACAAATAGGCAAGCAGGCGGGCATCAGAAGTTAATTTCGATAGATAGATTTTGATGACAGCAAAATGACATTTCAATGTAAACAGATCAAATGTGCTTGTCATAACGGCATATGGAATTATAATCAGGATAATCAAAAGGATTTGCAAGTGCAAATCCGTGGCATTGAGGCTATGTTTATTAGCAACGAATAAGGATAGTAACCCACTAAGAAATTAATGTTATATGTCATTGAAAGTAATTGCATGACATATTCTTATGATAAATTGTGTTCGAAGACATGCATGTTTCAAATTACTAAAAGACTATTTTCCTCAGTGATAACTACACCACGAATAATTTCACGGAAACTAAAATATGAAAAATTCTTGAAAATTTCGAAAAAAACTTTGATAGTTATCACTTATAGCGCACAATGGAACTGATGATCCTGAAATCAGAGATAAGTTCAGTTCTTAAGTATTTTGATTCAAGATTTCCGCATTATTTAGGATTTTTTCAAACTTTACTTTTTCTTAAAAAAATATTACCGACTTAATAGAGCGAGACTTACTCCTTATTGGTATAAATGGAGCTTTGACATATTGTATGTTACGAGTACTGTTTCAATGCAGAGTTCCCCATTGGTGAGGTGGGGTCTATTAGTAGCGATATTATAGTCTTAAACTGTGTTAGTGCTTAGTTAAGTGATCTTTGTAGTCTTTATATATCTTCATTCAAATACATTTATCAGTGTCACATTTTCTTTTCTGAAGAAATTGAAGTTTTCGTGTGAGGAATATGTGAAGTTAAATTAATGCTATTTTTCAATGCTTAAAATCGCTTAAATTATTGAATTCTGATTCAAGGGTATTAAGGATTAATTTATATTAGAAAGTGGCAGGAGTTTTACAATTTTCAGCCCCTGAATTCATATGTAATTTGGCATGTGATTATGTCATCAATTTTAGTAGTTACAATTTTAAAAGTGTAATTATCAGTTAATTAATTGATGTGATTTTAATTTGATAAATGATGCCGTAACTGCTATGTCATACATATGCGATTGCAGAAGCGCACTTATACGGCGAGTTGCATTGAAGAGTGTGTTATGTATTATATAGGTATGCTTATAATTTTTCAAATCTGAATGTTACATTTTTAAGTTTAAAGAGATTAATCAATAAATTTTAGCTTAACAAGAATCATTTCAAAATATTTATTTTGCAATATAACCATTCAAAAGGCAATTTTATGACAATTGTTTGCACAAAATTAGAAAACTAAATTTGTATTTAATACAAAAGTTTTAGATAATGAAAATGACTATCGTGTAGCCATAGTTCTAAAAACAAGAAAATCTGTAAAGAAAAAAAGAAGTACCCAAAAGTGGTGCAGATCGATGCTTTTGAAATATTTAAGCATATTAATCTCAAAAACCGAATGGAAATTACATTGGAAATGATAAAAAAAATGATGATTATTTTTTTTAATTGATGTTTAGAAACACGTACCACTATTGGACTTGATTTATATATTAGTAATTCTCACTCTGGACGTTTTTCCAAAACTTCAAAACAAAAACACAAAAATTTTCGTGTTTCTTCATGTAAGTCTTTCATTTGAACACTATGCTTCAAATTTCATATGCAAATCGCTACCTGCCGAACGGTTTTTCCCAAATATCAATCGCTTGACATCAGAATGTGAGCGTGATAAAAATTACCGCCTCGATGATTGATATACCACTCTTTCGCGATTGAAATTACTTATTTATGAGATTTACTCAAACAGTTTCAGTATTTATGAGTACAGCTACTTTGAATAATGAATTGATTCAATTTTTTTGCAATTGCTGATAAAATATGTAATCTATTTCAAAGAAACTTCTTTGTTTTTTAGAAATAAGTTCGTGTTATATGAGTGATTCTGTGAAATTATACATCTTAGTATCAGAAACGAAAAATTTACTACATTTTGCAGTCTTAATAAAAATCGACACTCAAAATTTCACACATTGTTTCCGCACAACGAACTTTTGAGATTTTCGTTTCTGTTGATATATTGGGAAATTCAAACACACGCTTTTGGAGCTATGTTCAAGTCCCTATAAATATTAGTACTCTAAATCAGTTGTGGGCACGGAAATCTGACAAAAAGGCTAAACAACAACATCAAGCAACAACAAATAAAATTTTTAAATTGTTTTGTTGTCATTTCCAAATACTCCAACAGCATAAAAAACCCAAATTGCACTACAAACAAAAAAAAAATTGCTACATTCGTCAAGACATAATGCTGCGCTGTCGCTTATGCCTTTGCGTTTTGTTTTTGCTTTCATCTGAATTTATGTCAATGCTGTGCCTCGATAGCGCTGAAACTCTGCGAATTTTTTTTCGCTTGCTTGTGCGTCGAATAACGGTGCGGGCAATGGACACTACGTGCCCACCACTGCTCTAAATGATTAACTTTATATTGCTGTATATAACTATATGTAACTTTTCGAACACCATTTATGTGGTGAGATTTTTACACGGGTTTTAATTTAAATACATTCGAAATTTAATATTTTCGTACTTAGATTTTTATTTAATGATTTGAGGCATAAAAAATAAAAATAATTTATTAAAAGCAGCTGTCGTCTCAGAGACTTTATTTTTTACGATTTCTTGCCATTTCTTGAGCTATTCAGAGTAGTAAATAAGTAAGTATCCACTAAACATTTTATCAAGTTTTATGGAACATAACTTCATTTTTTGTATTTTATTTTTTCTTGCAAATATAGTGAGAATAAGAATTGCCATCAAGTAAAATTTACTGTAATTCACAGTTAAAAAACATTTTCATAAAGTGTATAAAAATTAATTTAATTCCTAATAGTTTTTGAGTTTAATATTAGTTTGTTTTTGACATGAAAATAATAAGCTCAAATTTTGACAATACCCTCGTAATGTTAAAATAAACAATTCAGATTGCATTATTGCTTGTTGCCACACTTTGTTCGCGCACTTTTGTTTCAAAAAATCATTTAATATGCAAGTGTTTCGAAAAATAAGTTTCTCTCCTTATTTTTCTGCCAGTCTATCTATCTGTGTGTTGTGACTTTGGCATTGAGGATGATGACAACATCTTGCAATTCGCTTGTAGCTTCCATTTCCGTGCGAAAATTCGTTCAGGCTGTGTGCTGTTGCCATTGTTGAGAATGTAAACTAAAAACTGACATAATGCGCTTGCTGTAAATTGTAAAAAAAATATTTCATTCTTGGTAAAAATCAAGATAAAAAAAAAATTTAGGAAAAGCGAAAAATTCAAAAAGGATCTCAAAGTGTAAATGAAACTAAGTTGGTGCAAAGAAATTTAGCGGGAAAAATAAGAAGAAAAACTACAATCATGAGTTGTGGGTGAAACGCAGTGTAATTGCAATGGAACTATGTTGCAAATAAGAAATAGCAGCTGCTGTTCGTACTGCTGCTTGTGATATTCCAATTGCTGTTGTTGCTGAATAATTGAATGAACTATTGCGCAATAAATGTTCACACCACTGAAAATGCAAATCCTTGAGTGTAGCAAAGATGTTTGTGCAGCAATGCAAAACTTAGAGCAATGCGATTTCTGACGAAATTCCGCACAGTGGAATTTTCACATGGATAAAGTGAAATGCTTATGATTTATTCAACATTTTAAGCATCACCTCGAAGAATATTGTATGCGTAAAAATTTTATTTACAAACTATTGAAATGAAACAACATTTCAATCGCAGCAAAGACTGCTTTAATCTTTTCCAATTTTAGATAAAAGATAATGTAAATAATAATACTTAGTAGAAATAAATAATAGCAGTTGCTCTCATTTTAAGTTGACAAATACATTGGCGTAACTAGGGGCTGGGTGCTATGATCCTATGACCCCTCCCCAAGATAATAACTTGACAGTAATTTATTCGCATAATATTTGAAATATCAATTATTGCAGTCTCTCGTGTGGTCTTATTTATTGTGTTTTAGTCTTAAACCAAAGCGAATATCCTGTACTTTACCCATATCTCATCCCAATAGTTCGATAGTCTTGAACAAAATGTTTATGTCGAGAATACTGTAAATATCTCAACATCTAACATATTTGAATTCGTGCTTGTATGTCAAAAGGCAATGTACGTAGCTGTCGCTTCCGTCGCTTTTGTTTTTTTGGATTTTTTTTTATCAATTCTTGCAATTTAGGTTTGCGAACTTACAAATTGCCTCTTTTAATCAAGTGATTTGCGATTTCCAGCTCTATTAATCAGCTCTTCTGGCCATGCCTGATCATTTAGATCAGAGGTTCCCAGACTTTTTTCTCTCATATACCACTTTCACAATTTAGCTGGTTCCGGTAGACCCCCTGCAACTACATTTCTACCATGTTCCCAAATCTCGACAAAATATGTGAAGATTAGATCTAACTATGGAAATTTATGTTGCGGCTGAGTTCCAACCACGAGTTAATAGTTTTCGAAAAAAAAGTGAATTAATCGCAATTCTGTTTACTCCAACGGATCTTAGGACCATTTTAATGTTCCACCATTTTTACTTACTTTTTCCGACACTGGCAAACACTAACATCGATTCCCTTTACTTAAATTTTCTTTTCGAAATTCCGGAAACAAATGAGTAACGTTTATCCTTGGCATTCGTATTTAAAGCAGAAACATTTTTGTGGACCCCCGCTTTCGAATTGTGAACCCCCATTTTTTGTCATTCCAACGTAGACCCCCGTCAAGTCTCCTGGACCACTTTGGGAACCAAGGATTTAGATCATCAAATAAAGCAGTGGTGGGCATTGAAATCTAACAAGAGGGCTAAACAACAACATCAAGCAACAACAAATAAAATTTTAAAGTTTTTTTAGTGTCATTTCCAAATTCGACAACAGCACAAAAGAACCCAAATTGCACTACAAACAAAAAGAATTGCTTTATTCGTCAAGACCGTGGCTGGGCAAAACGTACCGCGCGCGGTACTGCGGCAGAATGAGAATAACTTTTCATATACGTATATAAAGCAGAGAGCGTAAAATTTAATTCAGTTTGCTTTGAAAAGCGAACAAAGCACAAATACACATGCATTGAAGAACATTTAAGAAAAACACACGTGTAGTGGTGCCCAGCTCTGGTCAAGACACAATGCGGCGCCGTCGCTTATGCCTTTGTGTTTGGTTTTTGTTTTCATTTGAATTCAAGTCAACGCTGTGGCTCGATAGCGTTGAAATTCCGCGAATTTTTTTTCGCTTGTTTGTGCGTCAAATAACGGTTCTGGCAATGAGGGCGGATAGGGCCACTACGTGCCCATCACTGAAATAAAGAGATGTATGCCATTTGTAGAAAGCCGAGAAGAATGCGTGATGGTCTAGGTGTTATCTGATTTTTGAAATTACCGTAAATTCCTATAAAACGATACTAGAAAGACTTTTTGCAAAATTTAATAATTTGTTTGGTCCAATACATTGCAAATACTAGAACTTTACTGTAGTTAGGCTGGTGGTAGTACTGCTTTTTCCTTAAGTTTTTGCGGCAGACTCACTAGAATTGGAGGCTAATTTGAGCATAGCTTTCTTATCCGCTGTTGGTGTAGCTTTCGTTTGCCTTTCTTTCATGTTATCTCCATAGCTTTCTTTATTTCCCTCATGGCTCAAGTGTTAGAAGCGGCCGTCCACATATAATTCATGGAATGGTCGGGGGTTCGAATCACATTACAAATTAACCAAAAACTGGTCTGATGAGGCTATGTATATACATATGAATATGTGTATATATTTGGTAATAGCCGAAACATATGTCACCAATTACCAGGTTAAATTGTTCCATTTGTTGTCTTTAACATGTTTGTTTATAAAGAATTCACCGATTTGTGAAATTTCACATGAATATCGGTTTCTGCAAATGACTGTTGAATTCGATTAAATAATATTCAATCAATTTATATCAGTTCAAGGTAGAAAATGTAACATTATAGAAAACGTATAAAGCAAATATTATCCAGTAATATAGATATAAATCATGGCCTATTATTTAACTTTTCCAGTTGACCAATTAAAACAAAAATATAATTGTATAACTTATCTAGTAAACATTTCAGGGCACAGTTTCACCGTGCATTGCATGGCAATGCAACCCCTCACGATGCATGAAAGTGTTTATTTGATATTCAAGCCCTGTTCGGTTGACAATTTGAGGTTCTTATAGCGCGTTGTGAGGTGCTAAATGTCAAATTGAATATTTATGCAAAGCAACAAAAACAGGGTGCAAGCAACACTGAGTGTCACCAACAACAGCTACAGAAACGCACTTGAATTGCTGTAAATTTGTAAATTAGAAGACTGTGGAATTGATGTCGTTGATAAGGATGAGAAAATTGTGAAAGTACGCCAACAACTGAAATTATAATTCAACAAGCAAGAAAATACAATGTTAATTAATGTAAGAAGGGCAATTAAAATATACTTTCCATGTTTTTCTTTTTTCAGAAATTCGAAGATTGCAATTTTGAATGTTAGTTTTCACTGAAAACTTTTCATTTAAATGGAAATAATCAAAATTAATACTTAACTTGATAATAACAATTTAAGTTTTTTTCCCCCTTACAACTTCCAAAAGTCGTTACCATTCGTTACCTTTAAAAGGAGCATCGGTGATGTCAATAAAAGTTTTTAATTTTTCCCTTTCCACCTCTTCGTTGATGTGGCGGTGGGCAGCAACTAGCACTTGACATGTTTATCCTTCATTTGCATCAATTTCAATTAACACAACAACGAAAGACAGGCAGGGGCTCAGCCAGTCGAAACAGACACAATTCAACAAATGACATGAGCCAAATTGTGCTGACATCCTTAACGCCGACAAGATTAGTAACAGCAAAAGTAGCAGTAGCAGCAGTAGCAGCAGCAGGCTCCAAAAGTCCAAACAACAAATGGCAAAAGAAAACAAATTAAACACAACATTGAGCCAAAAAAGCATGACAAGGACAAGAGCGCCGCGCTAAGCAAAAAACCAACAAATCATTAACGTTACACAGCAAATAGCAAAAACCAGAATCACCTGAACGGAAGAAAAAAAATTCACCCTTGGGATTCACACACACACACAGCAATATCTCATCTATGCTACTTGGCGCTTATTTCATCTATAGCTAATAGCATTACAAGAACAAAAAAAAAAAAGTACAAAAAACTTTTAAAAGCAGAAGACTGACAAAAGCTTAGCAGCAGAAAACCACGTGTTGCCCCTGACGAATGAATAAACTAAAAAGTTTCGGAAGAAGCTGCACATAAGACTTTGAGGTACACGGACAGAATTATGTTTTCTTTTGCAGTCTTTAATAAAATACAAGCGCATTTAAAGCTAAGTACATTGCTTTGTACGAAAAAAAATTGAAGAGAAACTAAATGTACAAAACTTTTACAGTTCACTTAAGCACTAATCACCCTAATTTTTAATTATTTTTAAGCCAATATTCTCAAAAATGAGTGAAGCAACTTTAATCTTTTCATCAAATATTTAAAACTTTTTTAACAGTTGGGTGAAATATCCCGAGAACTAATGGAATGATTTCATGGTAACATATTCTGAATCAATGTTTAATTCACTTACTTAAAACAACAACGCTGTAGGAAAAGCAAGATCTTCCGTATGTACTATTATACATATGTATATATTCATTTATTCATTTACTTAGCATGGTAGTAATGCGCTACGAAAAATGGCGATATCTGGAAAAACTGATCGTTTTCAATTTATGTACCCAGAAGGTTCCAAACGATATCTCTGACAACAAAAAAGTCGCTGGGAATCGGTGTGCAAATATAGTAAACGTACGAACTTTTAACAGTGAAGATCTGAATTATCTATTGTGCTAAAGTATTCTTTAGTAAAGTGAATAATTTGTTAAAAATTGCTTTTAAGCAAACAATTACCCTAGCTTACACTAAAAATGTTCCTTTTATGGGAGGTAATTTTTCTTATGCATTTTTTTCCGTTGAATTCGAAAATCAATTCTTCATATGGAGCATTTCAGACAAATTTTCTGAAAAAATCTACTACATGCGTAAGTGTAAATTTTGTAAATTTGACTAGAATGCTCCATGAGGGTGTCAAAAAGTGATGCTAAAGTGGTAATGTAAATAAAAAAATGTTTGTCATTTCATAAGGAACAACTTTACCTCAGACTTCAAATATCTCAGGTTTGAAATAAAAAAAGTTGTAGAAGATTGTTTTGAATCGTGTCAGTTGAACTGTTCATAAAAAAAAATTTAACCTTAGTTTTCGAATTCAGCCATAAAAAAGTACATAAGAAAAGTAACCTCTCATCAAATGTATCTGAAAAAAGTATTATATTGTTAACTAGTGTTATTATTGTCATTAGGTATAAGGTGTGTTTCTGATTGCATAAAAATTCAGTGTTAGGACTTTTAAAAAACGAAGATAATAATTTATCGTATAAACTTAAGTTCGTAACGATATTACTCAAAGCAGGAGCACTCTCGAGAGCTGATCAGAAAACTTGGAATTCAACTAACACCTGCTTAATGGTCAAATATTAAAAGGTCTGCGGATTAGATTAAACACAAATAATTGTTGCAAAAAGCGTACTTAAATGAAAAAATAATGTTGCATACATTAGCTGGGCTTAAAATTTAATAAAATATTGAACACGAATTCAATATTATTTTTATTTATTTTATTTTATTTATTTATTATTTTATTTATCAATGTTATTCGTATCAAATTATATTAAAATTTACAAAATATAATAATTCGTTAATAAAAGATCACACAAACATACAGTAATATAAATACACTCTGATATTCATTAGAATAAGCGACGTATACAGTCATGCTTAAATACAAAGTTAACATAATTCAAATAAAATTTATGTTTATGTGTGGGGCGTCAGTATCGAGTGCAAAATGGGGGAAAACAAAAAATAACACATTAAAAAAAAAATATGTAATATAAAAGCATATTGCAACAAAAACCAACAGGCAAAAACAATTTTAAAATTCAAAAAAAAAAAAAAATTTATATATAAAATATGAAAATTCAAGCTTTATAACTAAATATAGTACTAGAGAAATATATTAGTGGTATTCACACTGGCCTCGTTATCTTGACAAAACGTTAGTTGGTAGTTCGGTAAAACTTTTAACTGCGAAGGCGTCATTTTTGTTTTGTATCGTTAACCTGACAGTATTAACCGATTTTGTGTTTTTAACCTGAAAAGTATGTAAATTGAAGTTTTAGATTTAAACACGAAAATGGCACACATATTCGCAAAATCTAATAGAATTTTTAAAATTTTTTCTATATTATGTTTGCACAAATTTTTTGCTGACAATAAACTAACAGAAAGCTATCAGGCATGCCACCTAGATACTTCGGTACTCTTTAGTCCGATAATTTTACAAAAACAAAATTCACATAAAAAAATAACGACTAATGAAACCGGTGTGAATACCACTCTTATAAACAAAATCATAAAAAGACGATCAATTTACATCATGGCAGCCCAGATCAAAAAGCCAGAATTACATCTTCCCAAAAAAAAAGAGCTTTCATTACGTTGACGTCTTACGGGTTCAGGGAGTAGATTACAAAGTCTTAGTGCAACTGATAGATAAAAGCAAAGGTAATGTTCTTGGGAATGGCTAAATTCAGAAGACATTTGTTCTTAATTCATAGTTCAATTAATATATGTTGGCTAAATCACCTCGTATATAGAATACTTTGAAGAAGACTTTAACAAAATACAGAAGCCTTATTGGAAGTATCTTTAAGTTCCGAAATAGCGGACGACTAGTAACAAAACGACTTTTGTTACAAATTATTGGTATGACGTGTTTTTGGACAGTCAATGGCAAAATTATCTTGTAGAAGTGTCTGCCACCCCAACATACTATGCCATATTCAAGTTTCGAATGGGAAATGCCCATAGTAAGTGATTGATAGTAGTTTTGTGTCGCAGTATTTTCTTAAAAGATAAAGTTGCCTAGTGGCAGCCAATATATATAGTTTTTTAAAACCATGCTCATGTCGCGATCAGGTCATGACAGCTTCCAATCAATCCAATTAATTCATAAGACCTGACCCACTCAACTCTAAAGCATTTGGCAGCGCAATCGCATTTGTCGTGGTGAGTTTCAACTAAAACAGATGAACAGGTTAAATTTCTGGCAATCAGTTTCCATTTCTTACGATTAAAACGGAGGTTTCTTGCTACACACAGTTTGCTTACACATTTATTCAAAAATAATATGTTATCTTAAAATCTTACTTAAAAACAAAAATATCAATTAAGTTCCCAGTTTTTTCCAATGCAAAATTTTGGCCACATTCCTTTTTCTGCCCTATTCACAACTGTATATTAGCACCATAAAATCTTGCAACTAATCCTGTAAACGTAACAAAATGTAGCTTTTCTGTCGAATCACGAACACCTGATGTTTCAATAGAAACGATGACGCTACATCAACATCTCCGACAAGACTAGAACAGAATGAATGGATCAGAACAAAATATCCTTGACGTTATAAACATCCTGGTGCTGCCGTTACTGCTGTTGTTGTTGTTGCTATCTGTTTACTGTGCAAACAGTTTTAATGCGAAAACTCTGTTGTCATTGAGAAAAATGTTAATTAGTGTGTAAACTTCTTTGGTGTTTGGCTTTGGCGTTGTATTCATTGTTGCTGTTTTTGAACTACATTGGCATCATTTTGCCACTTATCAGCTACAGATAATAATGGTTTTCTCCCCTTGCTTGTGAGTGATTGTCATCATGATGCTTTTCGTATGATTTCCTTTTAATTGGTATAATTTTGTTTCAGTCATTCCCTTGAATATTTACTGACCAAAATAACAATAGCAAACAAATAAATTTGTATGCTTAGCAACTTTTATAATAACACTTTCTCTTCGTTCATTTGGTTTAACTTTAAGCTTTTTAATTCTTTTTTCAAGAAACTTTTTCCGAAATTATGCATTTTAAATTATTTATGAGTTTCGTTTGTAACCTTTGCATAGATTTTATGCTTGACTGCTATCAAGATTATCATCATTATTAGAACTTCCTGCGTTTATTGTTGTACCCTTTTTTTTAATTTTACCTTTGCTTAGCATATTTTTTCATAATACCAATATAAAAGTAATAGAAAAGGTGGTAGGAGAAAATATGCAACAAAAAATTGTGCTAGCCAATTCAACAGCACTTAAATATTAATTTTAAGTACCATATAAAAGCTTTGATAAAATTAAAGGTTTAAGCAAACTGCTGTTGTCAACAAGTTGCTCAAATATTTTGTTGCTATTGTTTTGACACGAAACACGTATGAGTAAATTTGCTGCTTATACATATATGTTTGCTCAATTTAAGCAGATAGCTTGTGCTCTTAAATTTTATATAGTTTTGAATAATATTCTGCCGTACTAAGCGAAAAGGGCGTATCTCAAAAAATTTCGATTCGAGATAGTTGATGTTTTGTTTATATAAAATTGGGATAAAGAAAATTCTCTTATGAGATTTGTTATATGTTTTGACTGAGATTCCGGAATTTGGATTATTTCATCAGACGCGTAATTTCTTAAGCTATCCGATGTCATAAGAATCTCGGATATTTCTTTTTTTGCGATACGCCCTTTTCGCTTAGTATGGCAGTATTGTAATAACAACCTTTCATTCTATTTTGCTTTGAATTACTTAAATATTCTGGAAACTTTTCTTACATACATAAGTAAGTATCTTCCCATTGTGTTGAGATTTATATAGAGCTTCAATTGATTTCACGAATATTAATTAAGTGATAAACCGTGAGTAGTAAAAAATCTCTATGGCAGTTAATCATGTCATCATTATCAAGTCAAAGTCATTAGAAAAGATACTGGATAATCTTCAATTTAATTTTTTCCTGAACGATATCAACCCTAACCGATTCCTTGTCATTTTCACGAAAGCGATTTCAAGAATGGTCATTTTCACGAATAATCATTTTCACGAATGACCTTTTTCACGAATGGTCATTTTCACGAATGACCATTTTCACGAAAGCGATTTCACGAATGGTCATTTTCACGAATAACCATTTTTACGATACGAAAATCTGAATACAAGAGTTTAATTTAGGGAGGAACGTGAAGGCAGCTCCGAAGAAAAAAATGGCTAATGTTCCAAGACAGAATAAGGACTGTAGTGGCTAGTTACTACACTTACAAGGAGCAAGATAAAATTTTGAACTATTTCCGGATGATTTCATACAATATTTAATGCTTTACAATAGAAAAATAAACAAACAACTGATAAATAATTTTTGTGAACATAGTCGGTCGTGAAAATGGTCATTCGTGAAAATGACCATTCGTAAAAATGGTCATTCGTGAAAATGGTCATTCTTGAAAATGACCTTTCGTGAAATCGCTTTCGTGAAAATGGCCGATAGCCCCCTAACCGGAACCCATAAAAAAAAGAAAAAACAGGCTGTCACAGGTTCAAAACGCACTAAGGCTAAGCTACAGCGAAGCTGTTAATCTTCGTAAGATAACCTCTAAGTATCACTGTGTCTCAGATGGCCAGATCTGATGGAACGTACTCAGAGAACATTCAAGAATTTATAGAATTAGTTATAACGGGTGTTTTTTTTAGAGGTTTGTTTTTCGAATAGAGATAAAACTGGAATTTTATGGTCAAATCTGGCAACTCTAATGTCATTTATGTTCAGTTTGGTTTGCCATTTTATCATGAACAGGTTGACAAAAGAACAACGCTTGCAAATCGTGCAAATTTATTTCGAAAATAATGGTTCAGTTCGCGAAGTTTACCGCAAGCTCCGTCCATTTTATGGTCGACATAATCGTCCATCAGAGGAATTAATTCGGTTAACCATGGGTCGTTTTCGCACTACGTTTACTCTATGTGATAATACGCATCCGCAGAGACGTCGAACAGTGCGCACCGAAGAAACAATTGCCGCTGTAGAGCAAAATGTTGAAGAGGACCCGAATGAATCGATTCGCCACCGTGCACAGCAATTGGAGCTTTGTCCATCAACTTTATGGAAGATTTTGCGCAAAGATCTTGATTTTGGTGTATGGGCCGAATATGAGATTGATCTCGATGTTGATTTTCATCGCAAAATTTTGTTCAGTGATGAGGCTCATTTTTGGTTGAATGGCTACGTCAACAAGCAAAATTGCCGCATTTGGAGTGAAGAGAATCCACATGAGACCCTTGAGACGCCATTGCATCCACAAAAACTGACTGTTTGGTGTGTTCTATGGGCTGGTGGAGTCATTGGGCCATACTTCTTCCGAAATAATGCTGGAGAGTCAGTTACCGTTAATGGAGACCGGTATAGAGCCATGATAACCGACTATTTTGTTCCCGAATTGGATGGCATGAGTTGTGGTTCCAACAAGACGGCGCTACATGCCACACAGCGCACGTCACAATCAATTTATTGAAGGAAACATTCGATGAGCGCATAATTTCGCGGAATGGACCTGTCAATTGGCCACCAAGATCGTGTGATTTGACACCATTGGATTATTTTCTTTGGGGATATGTGAAGTCGCTCGTCTACGCCAACAAACCAGAAACGTTAGGGGACTTGGAAGCCAACATTCGTGGCGTTATTGCCGACATACGGCCCCATATGCTCGAAAAAGTGGTTCAAAATTGGACCTGTAGAATTGGCTTTATTCGAGCCAGCCGATGCGGCCACATGCTGCCCGAAATCATATTTAAACATTTATGGCATAAAATTATCCTTCCAATAAAGCCAAACTGATGGACATTAAAACGATTTTCTTGTGTTTTATTTCAATTCGAGCTCTATATCTCTAAAAAAAACACCCTTTATAAGCTCATTTTGCTGATTGCACTATACGTGAAGCACTGCAGGTCAGACAGACGCACTCAACCTTTACAAAGGTGATGGAAAGTTCATCGATACTGTAAGTTCATCGACAAGTAGATAAAAAAAAAACAAAATTAACTAATCTGGATTTAGAAGGCGCGTTAAATATATAATGTGAATATTGAGACCATAATAGTTGATATGATTAAGATTGCCCCTAACGATAGAGTAAGCCAATGGATCAAAATGCTTTATTTTAATGTAGTTATAGTGTATTGTTTACACATATATTTTTATTATAAATATGTATCCAATTCGATTTACAGATTGCTATATTATGATATTTTTTTTATTTTTTATTTATTATTTTTTTTTTATAAAAATATACAAAATTGTTACGTTTTGGCTACAAGCAATGCAAAAAGGAAGAAAGCGATATTGTGTAAGGTTGGTTGTACTACATTTTTTAGCTTTTACGAACAGCTGATGCTCGTATCAGTTTCTGACGTGTGAGGACGCTAGATGTGTAAGTGTTGTCACGTTTGTTCCGCCACATAGTCATAAGCCAAACAGAATTAATCAGGAAACAAGAAGGATTCATATCCCTTACTGATTTAATATTCATTTTGCATATGGCTGTGTTACTGATCACTGAAAAATTACTTTCAGTTATCTACGATATCATGACATCAGCGCTTTCTGAATTACAAAAGGGCGAAACGATAAGCGGTCGTGATGAAATTTGTTATATAAGTTTTTCTTTGTTTCAATTTTAAATAGTGATAAAACATTGCAAAATATAGTAAGCCCACCAATACCATTATAAAATATTTTGCAATTCAGATTACGTCAAGATGTTTTCAAGACAGAGGATGTTTCCAAAACTTTTTTCGATATTTTTAGTTTCCTTCAAAAATTTTACTAACCAATACTTTGATATAATATAATAAATGATAATTTATTTAGCTATAACTTTGTTTTGCAAAAGTTTAATATCAGTCAAATAGTTTTTCGGATATAAGATTTTTTCTTATATTTTGACCTTATACGATTAAAAAGGGTTAAAAACTAAAATTTTTGAACAAATGGGAATTAAATTAGAAATTCTAATTAGCAAAATTATAGATTAGCAGTATATTTTCTGAAAAAATAACAGTTATTTGATACAAAAAATATGAAATGAATATCAGTCAGTCTTTGAAAAATCCACTTATCTCGAAAACTATAGGTAAGACTTTATAATATGTGGCTTAAAAAATTGACTTTCAAACTACTTACATACTTTTCATCAGAGCTTCCTAATATATGATTGATGGACTTATGCAACTCGTAGTCTTGACGTGTTTGAGCAATTCCGCAGATGCACCATAATATAGTAAAAGTGCTATCTGATACATATAAGAAAAGTGCTTTCGGATACAACACATGTAAAACTTTTATTTTTTTTGTAGCCTCTGCAAGAAGTTTTTAGACAATCGATTAATTTCTATGCTCTTTCTTTTGAAACCAACAAGTACATTACAATATATTATATTCCTTGCTTTATTAAATATTGAAACATTAATTAAACTTTTAAAGCCAAAAAACGTAATATTTTTTCTAATCTCTATTAAAAATAACAAAATGACATTTTAGCGAATTTCATACATATTACGAGTGTGTTGATATCCGCAGTTATCACAAAATTTCCGAATCAAAATATAAAAATGTTCTTTGTTATTTTGACGCTTTGTTTTAATGTAGATAGCACTGAAATATTTGAAATTACGTGTACTATCTGCTGTAAGTGCACAAGAGTACTCGTTATTGGGGTATTCTCATGCATATTATATATTTATATCTGATATATATGGTATTTTATAGAATCTCTCCCCGAAGGCAATACAAAATTGTTATGTCTGCTCAAATGTTTATTTTCAATTATCTGAGATGGTGTGTGCAGCGAGAAAAACGAGCAAATTGCAAAGTAAAATATAAAATAAGGAACACAAAGGAAGGAAGCAAAGCACAAAACGCAACAAAGTCAAAAACAAAAAAACTAAAAAGTTTCCTCCAATGAAGCACAAAAATTGAAAAAAAAAATATGATAAAAACTGAATTAAATTGAATGTGTGTCTGCGGCAAATCGTTGATGCACACCAGATATTTTGCAATTTTCTTGTCAGATACATACACACATTGAACGGACAGACAGTATAACAAATACATACGCTTATAACGCACCCAATTGAGAAAATAGCCAGCTCATATTTCTAATATTATTGAATCATCCAGGTGATGAATGTATAACTCGCAGTGATCTTATAATTTTCTTATTGCATATTTTTAGGCATCCTTGATACATTGCTTTTGGCATTTTTATCTTTCTTTTATTATCCCCAAATAAGTAGTTTTTGAGGAAAACTTAAGAAAAATATATATATGTACCTACATATAACAGCTCTATCGCTTTTGATGAAACTAAGGTAGTAGTAAATAAATTGATAAAAATATATATTGCCTGTCAAACTAGTTTTTCTTTGGCCAAACTAATTGACTTATTTGCCTGAAGGTAAGCATTTTATTGCAATAGCATTGTGACTAGCCATCCCGGTGCTAAACAAACTATAGGATGTAAGGCCTCAGCAATGGCCGAAGGTCGCCATTTTGACTTGCGAAGAGGAAGTTGGATATTTCAAGGAATGTTATTGCTGACCCATGGCCAAGGGCTGCCCACTTACCTAGCATGCAATGAACTCGGTAAGAAAATTTTGTTTCCATGTAGATGTATGTATAACAACCATATGGAGTTCTACTCTGCTGAAGTAGAACTGAATCATTGTGGTGCGCCCAAATTTGTATACGTATACACACATGCTCTCTCGTTACTCTCAATCGCGCTCTCGTTAGAGCTTGCTATATTGCTAGCCACAGTAATTCTGTAATAAAATTTCATTGCATACCTTCAGGCATACAAGTCAAATAGTTTGGCCAATGTATCAAAAAAATCTCCAAAATTTATAAAAAAAAAGAGTTTATGCTATACGTAGCTATATAATTTTGATTACCTAGAGACACACGAAAAACACTACGCACCGTGCTTTGCATCATTGGTGCCATAGTTTTCCTATAGGGATTTTTCAAAAATACGTTTGCGCGTATACATATTGCTACATCACGAGATATAAAAATAAAAGGCCGTTTTGGCTAACGAGGACTCTACAGTAAAAACAACAACAATAGCGACAGCAATGACAACATTTTTGACAATTTTAATGTTGATTTGTGTGACGTGTCGTTGGGGCGCATTTTTGGAAAATTGAATTGTTTTCTTTTTAAAATTTTTTCATTGCAATATATTCAAGTTTTTACGAAACAGAAAAAAAAAGAAATCAGTTTTTATGTAGATAGTATGCAAGTAGTCTTAAAACAAATATGTAATTTTTCTGAAGTTACATATACATACATATAACATACTCGTTGACCTTTCAAATATTTGCGATTGCAAACATTCTTAATTTTAAATTTGTTGGCAGCTATGAAGTTATCGAATTAAACTTTCTAACACTGAAAAACAAAACCATTTCAGTAAAACAAAAGTATATACTTATCTTACTACAGGTTGTTTTTTCTTTAGACTATCGTAGTTTCAAATTGCATTAAAATACAAAAAATTGTCCAAATGATTCGATTTAAGGCTTTAATAGCTATTTTCTTCTATCTGAAGCCAAAAACACATATCATATCATACTTAGATATAAAAATCTCGTGTCACAGTGTTTGTTATCGAACTCCTCCTTTACCAATTTTTTTGAAAATTTTTGTGTATATTTGGTAGGTCTGAGAATAGGTCGTAGGCTATAAAACTTTTATTTAGGGTTCATATTTATGGTAACTCGAAGTGTTACGGGGCAGGAATGATGCTCGAAAATTTTACCAAAAAGTCAAGCGTCTGACCCAAGGTTTCAAGCCCGGAGCATCTACCTGTAAAGATGAAAATGGAAATCTGGTTACGGATACGCAGGGTACACTGAGATTATCGAGGGAACACTTTTCCAAGCTGCTTGCTATCGATGACTCCACCAATACCGCCTTTGGGGAAATTGACCCGATGCCACCAATCAACGACGATGGTGTGGACGTACCACCACCTAGCCATGACGCGGTACGAGTTGTGATCCAACGACTTAAGAACAACAAAGCGGCTGGTGCCGATGGCCTGCCTGCGGAATTGTTCAAGACCGGCGGCGATGAGCTGATAGGGTGTATGCATCAACTCATCTGCAAAATATGGCTAGTAGAAAGTATGCCCGGCGATTTGAATCTCAGTGTCCTTTGTCCTGTACTGAAGAAAGGTGACCCGACAATCTGGACTAACTACCGGGGAATCAGTCTTCTTGCCATCTCTTACAAGGTCCTGTCGACTGTACTGTGTGAAAGACTTAAGCCGTTTGCCAACACACTGATTGGGCCTTATCAGTGCGGCTTTAGACCTGGTAAGTCCACCATAGACCAGATCTTCACACTACGTCAAATCCTGGAAAATACCCACGAAAAACAGATCGATACACATCATCTCTTTATCGATTTTAAAGCTGCTTTCGATAGCCCGATACGGGATTGCCTGTATGCCACCATGTCTGAGTTCGGTATACCTGCGAAGCTGGTGCGGCTTTGCAGGATGACGTTGAGCAACACAGCCAGCTCCGTCAGAGTAGGAAGGGACCTCTCCGAACCATTTGATACCGAACGAGGTTTCAGACAGGGCGATCCACTATCCTGCAACCTCTTCAACTTTGTGATGGAAGGGGTGTTGCGAAGAGCCAGTGTACATCGTAATGGCACTATTTTCTACAAAAGTGTCCAGCTCTTTGCATATGCCGATGATATTGATTAGACTGGAAGTTAAAAAAATTTTTTTTTCGGCCCGGACCAGACGGAAAAGCCCAAAAAAAATATCTAACCCGTGCCACGTGTCGATCGAAGTTTAAGTCTATCGCGTGTGTTTAAGTACAGCATTTTCATTGTCGTAGGGTGAGATTGGTGGCTGTGAAGATTATACAATTAGCTATGAGCTTGGGGCCGTCTATGAAGCGAGATTTCGAGGTCGCGATCTGTTTTAAATTTTAAATGAAGTGCCCTAAGTTTTTGAAATTGTTTCACTTCACTTATAAAAAATATAGAATTAACTGAAAATGCTGTACTTAAACACACGCGATAGACTTAAACTTCGATCGACACGTGGCACGGGTTAGATATTTTTTTTTGGGCTGACATTTTTTACAGCTTATTTTTTTGGCACATAGATCACTTTTCCGTCTGGTCCGGGCCGAAAAAAAAAAAAAATTTTTTAACTTCCAGTCTAATATTGATATCATTGGACGTTGTAAGCGAGATGTTACTGCTGCGTTCTCTGCTATCGAAAAAGAGTCAGCGAACGTGGGTTTGACGGTGAACGAGGGCAAAACAAAGTATATGCTGTCCACAAACAGGGAGACGCGGCGTATTGGATCCTTTGTTACTGCGAACAACTATACTTTCGAAGTTGTCAAGGAATTCACCTATCTTGGCACCGCCGTGAACACTCAAAACGATGTCAGCCTGGAGATAAAGCGAAGAATAACTCTTGCTAATAGGTGTTACTATGGTCTCAGTAAGCAATTGAGTAGTAGAGACCTCTCTCGCCCGAAAAAACTGACACTCTACAAGACGCTCATCTTACCTGTGCTACTTTACGGCGCAGAAACATGGGTTGTGTCGCAGACTGATGCAGCCACGCTTGGGGTGTTTGAGAGAAAAATTCTTCACAAAATCTTCGGTCCTGTTCACGTCGGTGACGGCTACCGTATTCGAATGAACCACGAACTGTACGAGCTCTACGCTGACATTGACATAGTCAAGCGCATCACTATCCAACGTCTGTGCTGGCTGGGACATGTTGTGCGTATGGACGAAGAAGCTCCGGCGAAAAAGATGTTTGATGCGGAAGCCGCTGGGTGACGACGAAGAGGAAGACCATGCCTCTGATGAAGAGACCAAGCCGAGGAAACCCTATCCACGCTTGGTGTGAATGATTGGAGAAGGCGCGCGCGAGGCAGAGGCGCCTGGAGAGAGCTTTTGAGGTCGGCCGTAACCCGGTAACGGGTTGTTATGGCCACCCAAGTAAGTATGTATTTATGGTAGCTCACATTTCACGAAGACCTGATAATCGATTCACATCGAATTTACACCTCGTAGCTTTTATGTCAAGAGGCATAGTTAAGCCTATAAAACTTTTATTTAGGGTGGCCCTTATCCACAAATATTTATAAAATTACATTTTCTCGAAGACCGCTTAATCGATTCCTATGGAGCTTACACCACGTGGCTTTTATATTAAGAGGCACAGCTAAGGCCGTACAAATTTTATTTAGGGTGCATACATAGTGGCCCTCATGCAAAGCATTTTTTTAAATTGAATTTTCACGAAGACCGATCATATCTCTTCAACTATTTGACGTAGATGAGTGAAACTTGGTACATATAAGAGATGTGAGCAAAAGTAAGTTTCAATAAAAAGTGGGCTGTGCCACACCCTTATATGCAAAATTCGAAACCGAAAACCGTTTCTCCGTTAAATATATACAGATTCGCGAACTACATTACTCATTTTCGTAACTGTATTTTAAATGCTTCTTATGATCTATGGTAAGTTTTTATAAAGTTTGGTGTAGAAAAATGGGTAATAACACGCCATCCGATATCAAATTAATCATACATCATCAACTATTTGAGGCAGATGAGTAAGACTCGATACATTGATTAAAGGTACGAGCAAAAGAAAGCTTCAATAAAAAATGAATGCTAATGCTGCCACGCCTATAATATGAGAAAAAACTAACACTTTTTATACTTTAGGAACTATTTGCCGCAGATGGATACAATTTTGTACATATGTTTCATATAACTTATGCAAAGTTCTAAGTTGATATCACACAATTCTTGACGAGCGGTCCGTTGATAGTTTTTTTGGAAATACGAACGAAGTTGCGAGTGCTACATGTAAATATCGGTTAGCTCACCGAGAGTAATTTTTTTTTATTTGTGTTTTTGGAACAAAATTTCATAATATTATTTTTTGTACAGAGCTTATTGTTCAGTACTTTTTAGTGCAAAAAACCACAAAAAAATTTCAAGCGCAAAATCTGTCTTTCGGTTTTCTGCATTTTCGTTTTTTCATATGAATCGTAATAAAAAACAAACTGTCGCACTGTGTAATATATATATAAGGCCCTGTTGGCTGCTCAGATAATCTTTTTTTAATAATCATTTAAATGTTGTTTGCAATTCGGACATTGCCTATCATATATTTTTAATAAGCCAATTCTTTTACAGAATACTGAACTGAAAACTTTAGGATAGAACACACAACATTTGATAGACTTTTACCACACTTTCCTTCATTAAAACTTTCTTAGGAAAACAACCAATATTTCATTAACTAACATACCATTCACGGTACAAGTTATAAGGACCAAGAATATTCAAGCAAATAAAGAAATCAAAGCGCAAACTATCAAATATTTCGAAACTGTTAAAAGTTATGACTGAAATACTCACATATTAATGTTGTATACATTCCAAGAAAGATGTTAGGTATTTGCTGCAACAATCTGCTGAGGGCCACAAAAGCCAAAACTAAACGGCAAAGACTTTCCCTTAGCAGAGCAACTACTAACTATGAATTTCAACACAAACACAGATAACATAACAGAAGTCCTATTGAAAATTGAGCCGGCATACCAAGTTTATTCTAATTTGTCTCTATTGCTTCCTGAAGTATTTTCAGCTCAGTTTGTTTGTGGCCTAAAACTAAAACGAAACTGAAACCGAAAGAAAGACTAAAGTCATATACCAGTGTAATTGAAACGTTTCAAAAGCAGCAGAAGGACAAAAGTACTTGCAAGGAAGTCAGCGGAAATGTATTTTATCTCATTGGTGGTAGAGTTGAGGAAGTTCTAACGCCACAGAGCATGCAATGAAATATTTCACACAAAGAAATTACGAAAATTTTGACGACCCAGCAGTAGCAAATGCAATTTTGGAAATGAGCCAAAAAGACCAGCAACAAAATTTTCAAATTCAATAGCTGCAAGGATAACTAAAATTTAAAATTTGCGTATTGTCAAAGCTCAAAAATTTTAGCATTTGTCATTTGCTGCAGTTGTTGTTGGTGTTATTGTTGCGGCGACTGCTGCTGTTACTGTTACCAGTATTGCAACTAAATTAAGCATGGTATGCACTGTGCTGCAAAATAACTTTTTAATGAGATAATCCGATGCTTGAAGAATGTGCAGCATGGGTTATGATAATTGTGAGGTCATAGTAGATTTGATAAAGGATATTAGGGCTATTGTTAATTTCTGAGAAAGTTATTTTTTACTTTTTTACTAGTAGGCGAAATGCGTTTGTGGAATTAATGAACTGAAAATACGAACAGTTTGACGCAGCTTAAAATAAGTTTTGAAAAATCCTTGAGCTGGTTTTGGAAGTAGAAAAATTTCGCAAATTTTCTCCTACTACTAGTTCTCAATGCAACGACATTATAAAATTCCAATAAAGTTATACGTTGTCTTACTCTGTTCAGTGTAAATTTCATTCCAAGCAAATGACGCATCTAATTATTTGGCTAAATTTGGTAGCAAGTGTTACGCTGCTGATTATTAAAAATTTTTGCATAATACCAAAGAAAAGTTGTCACAACAACAGCCGTGCCGTGTTGCAAACTTACTCATCAAGTTTTGACCAAGTTTTTGTCAGCACTGCTGGTTGGTACAATACTACAAATTCAATTTTATTATAAAGAATATTTCTGAAAATATAACATTTTTACTTAATTATTTGTGAAACTTTTGACAGCATCACTGCTCAAAGCGCATTAAATTTACTGCCAAGTATTCGTAAGTTTTGCAACCAAAACTTTGATAGCATATTAAATTAGCAGTCTTATTAATTTAGAAAATGAAACCACAAGAGAGGCGCATCACTTTCAAGCACTTTTAGTTGAACCAGAACTTGGTTTTTTCTTTATTTACTTTAAATATTTTTAATTTTAAAGTAAAAAATCTGATGCGGTATTGTTTCGACCCTAAGCTATGAAGAGAAAAAAGTAGAAGTATTACATACAGTTCAGTTTTGTTTGTAACAATACAAAGCCACTACTGTTTTTGACAGCTCTCCTTGAACACAATTCAATCAATTCACCACTGCTAAATGAGAAATCTTGATTGAAACAACATATGATTGACAAGTTGATTTTGCACCTTAAGGAATTCAAGAATAATTTTTAACATCACTTTGATAAAGTACATACATGTGCATTTTATTTGCGAAGAACACATGAAATATTTTAAGAATTAAGTGGTCAACGTTTTCTTATATACTTTCTAAAGAGTCATCTCTTTAAAATATGTAGATCTTGAAAGGTTGTAGGTGACCTTACTACAACAATTTGTTGAGCTTATTTGAAAAATTTAATCCACTGCATAGAGTTTCTAAAAAGAAGTATCCATCCCGATTGAATGAAAATATCAAAATCACTCTTGCCACTTCAAAAATGATTTCAAGGCAGCATGAAAAAGTTGTTCTGTAGAAAACTGGATATTATGGTATAACAAAATTTCGAGATCGTAGATGAGATGTAGATGACTATGACAAACTGCCGAAACTATGTTTCTTAAAGTTTTGAAAAAAAAAAATCAATTTATATTATTATAAGAGCTGGTCTGGCGTACGTAACTCCGCCAAAACCGGTAAGTGGCGTGATTAGTTTAATTTGGTTATAGTCCTTGCATAAAAGAAAGTCTGAACAAAAGAAGTCGTTAGCGTGATTGGAGGACCGAAAAATTGCAGTGCCAATGATCAAGAGTTGAAAATGCAGATTATTTGAATGAAGAAAATTGAACTGTTTGATATATAAAAATGAGACGATATAAACATTTTTTTGTTTTTTCTTCTACTGGAGGCGTGGCACCACCTTCAAGTGGTAATCTATGATAATTCTTCGTAAAGTTACAGCTATTTGAAAGTGACATAAATTTGATGCCCTACGACCAACCAATATTAACCAACCGGTTACAAATTTATTTCATCTTGGTCGTAGGAGATAAAATTCATGTCACTTTCAAATGGCTGTAACTTTGCAAGGAAACATCACAGATTTCTTTCTCATATTAGTACGAACTCAAAATAAATTTTAAGCGAAAAAAAAGGTGGAGCTTTCAGAAAGCTATATGTGTTTTTTTTCTCATAAAAAGCGCTACAACTCTGCCAATTTTCAACCATTTTGAAACTTTTTAAAAGATTCTGACAGAGAAAAGAAGTTCTATTAGAATGAACAGGCAAAAGTTTTTGACACCAAAACTTAAAATGGGCATAGCTTCGTATAAAAAGTTTTTTAATCAAATCGGGGAAATATGGATCCTCTTGTTTCCATTGAAAAACAACATTATTAATTGGCAACAAATTCTATAATATGAAGTCAGTCGGCTACATGGCTTGGAAATAGTTCAAGGTATATCCACTTTTCCCTACCTAAATTTTAAAACGTGCATATATAAAATTAATAATAACAGCATTTAATTTGACTTATCTGGAACTATACCATGTATTTTAATTTGGCTCTCTTTCCCCTATACGCAACATTCCACGGATTTTTTCATTAGCACCTTCTTCTCTTTTAGTCTTACGATTTTTTTTTTTAACCAAGTTGGACAATAAAGTCGGCTTATAGACAACCAATTTTTTCATTAGCACCTTCTTCTCTTTTAGTCTTACGATTTTTTTTTTAACCAAGTTGGACAATAAAGTCGGCTTATAGACAACCAATTGCAAGTTCGTTAGACGTTGTTATGCACCTGCAGCAGCAGTTCACAATTTCAATGAAATATAAATTAGTTTTTTTTTTTTTTATGGGCTTAATTATCCGACCATACCCCGTGTGCACTTTGCTTCATGCCGGAGCTTCAGTCTGGGGAGGGTTCAATTCAAAGGCACGGACAGACTGCACTCACTGCTGTAGGACGAACAAAAAAAAAAAAATTATGCACACGAAAAGAAAAAAACTTGAAGAGACAAAAACATTCCATGATAACTAACAATCCCTATCTTACCAAACTATGCAGCTTTCTCGTAAATAGCTGCGCCAAACCCACCCAACCATGCTTCTATAAGATGTTTCTAGAAGCCCAAGTATGCTGATTTTATTTTACCATATTCAGTAGATTTCGGACCAAAACTTTAGTTTTTCAAATTTCAATCATTTTCTTTTTATTGCATAACAAAAAAAATTACAAATTAGGTCTACTTAAAACTTTTACATACAAAGTTTTGTTTTTCTTTTGTTACTATAGTATTATGGAATGACATATTTTATGTACACATATATTCAAAATTAATTCACTCAAAATTCATTATTTAATATTCAAAATAATTTTTGTTTTTTTTTTTTTTAATTTTTGGTAGTGAAAGTTGAAAAAGTCAGAAATTATTTTGTGCACTACTTAATCGGTCGATGGTTTTTTTTTTGGTAATTGATATTTATTCTTATGGAGATCGAAACAAAACTTAAATATGAAATGAAAATGGAAAAAACTTACTCACTTTGTTGGCTCTCCCACGTCGACAGCAGGCCTGTTGTCGTTGTAGTAAATGCCTGTAAATTAAGCTATGACTGTTATGATGTTCTCAAAAAAAACTTTTAATTTAATTCTGGAGTGTTTTTTTCTGTTTTTTTTTCTTTTGCTTCATTCATTCATGATCAGAACAATTAGAAAAAAAATGCAATGAGAGTAAAAAAAAAAGTCTCATTATTTTAGTCCCGTTATAGTTAATTTGTTTTTTGTTTTTTTTTTTTTTTTTTTTCTCTTCTTTCAATGAATTGATATTTTATTTATAAGAGAGTTTTTAGAATTAGTTTCTTTATGAATGAATAAATATTTTAAATTATGTTTTACATAAGTCGTATTTTTAGACCATATTTAAGGAACTGTAGGAAATAATTATAAGTTGATTCTAAGTTAAGCTTATGTGTAGCTTATATTTGAATCCAATTTGCAATAAATGCCATGAAAATGTATAGTTAAATTAATATTAAAAAAAAAATCAAGATATTTAATTTTAAGAAAGAGAAAAAAAAAAAAAAAAAAAGCTTTCTCGGATTTCCTTTATAACAACGATCATTATTAATGGTGATGTCTTCTGTCCTCTAATTTGGTGGTATCTTTTTGTTTTTTTTTTCTTTGAGCCAAGATACTGTGATAGACTCTGCTATATGAAATATGATGAAGTAGCTATGGCAATATTCTGCACTCCCAGTTGTATACGCTGGCGCGTGCTCTTAGAAGATGACCAGGCTAGTGCTCCAGCTTTTTGAGATCGCAACTTGACCAGCAAATCTTTATTTATCGATGACAGCTAACTATATTGGCTGGTAAAACTTTTCACAGCACTTTTAATTAAGTTTAATCTTTAAAGCTTTATTCTTATTTTTCTTGAGTAACTTGTAAACTCACTACAGTTGATTGAAAATCTTCAGCACGTTCCAGCTATCAACCATCCAGCTTCAACACAAAAAAATAGTGAGACCTTTTTCAAGGGAAGTCGGACAGACATCCCTTTTTTTTCCTTTCTTCTCTCTTTTTTTTCGAATATGTCAAATTGACCAAAATCAATTATAAACATTGTGTCAGGGTTTGTTCTTTTGCACAACATAAAAATTGCACAATATTTTTAGCAATTTTAACATTTTTGTTTACTGATAAATTAAACAGGTGTATGAAATTTATGTTTTGTGTTTTTTTTTTTCTTTTCCTTCCCAATACAATGTTTACAATATGTTAATATCAATCGCTAGTTGTTGAAAAAAAAAAATTTATTCTTTTAGAAACCAAATGATCGTTAACGCGGTGCGTGCGATATAGTTTATAATCTCAATAGTGCAAAAAAAAAATCTAACAGATTTAATTTTATGCGGTATTTTATATTCAACCCAGTACAACGTTTGGATGAAAAATTTGCAGTGCACATCACATACAACACAAATTTGAGTGCATTTTTGTCAATTTGGACATCGGGATCATGCATGCTTCCTCATGTGGCTCTATATAGTTTATAGTCGAACTTCTCACCTAAGAAGAGCACATGGCTTATGTGCGCTCGCTAAGTGATGTTGTTTCGCGGATTTTTGAATTATTGGAAAAAATATTGTAATTATCGCATAGTTTCCATTTTTTCGTTAAAACTAAACTAATAATATAATAATTGAAATCAATAAGTTAATACAAAAACACTTTGAATTTCACTTATTCTCCATATTATTTGGGAACATTGACAGCTTTCAAGTGCTTAATACAAAAATTTATTGACTGTTGTAGTTTTTCTTTGAAATTTTTGCTAAAGACTTTTTTTGATTTATTTTTTATTGTTTGCAATAAGACATTTCGCATTCTCAAATTGTGAAAGTCAACATGTACACATCCAGCACTGCAATTGGGTACAAGTGTACCCAACGGGAATTAGTAGCACTTCAAAAATACTTCGGATGCTCATATAGAGAAGCTAGAAGCAGCTTCCTATGTCATTGCAACTGCATATATTTTTTAACAAAGCCAGTCTATATGGGAAGAACATCGCTTATATGCTGCGGGAAATACATCCATAAAAGCGCAGAAGATTTTGTGGAAAGCACGTCACGATCACAATGTTTTTAAAAATTTTAACCAAGTTTTAATAAAATACAGTATGTTTTTCAAAATGAAGACTTTAATTTTATTGCCAGATTGGTGGACAGCTTCTTACCTAGCTCTCTTGAAAGCAGCTTTCACTACTTCCCGTTGGGTATGTTCGTCTATGCCGGCACTCGCGCCTTAGGTGAATTACTGCGAAACAGTCAACAGACAATTTTGTACACATTTTTTTGTAATTTTGTTGAAGTTCAAATATATTGAACTTCCTTTTCCAAAGAAAAATGTTAAATAAAAATGGGAAATAGGAAAAAATATGAATAAAGGAAAAGTATTGATGATTGAGTGAGAGCTGACAAGGTGTTTGAAAGTAGCAGCTCATTGTATGAGTGCATGCGAAGAAAATATGATTTCCGCCTCCGGTGCAAACAAATGCAAGTTGAAGATGTTAATATTTTCAAATAAGTCAACAGCTATTCAATTTCTCTTTATTTTGTTTTTTAATATATGCGTTCAAATGTAGGAAGTATTGCGTTACATACATGTACATACGGTACGGTTCCGCTAGAGCGGAAATACGTTAAGGAAATATAAAATCTGATTTGGTTTTAATTTCTGCAACTATATGCGATATAAATATTTCAACACAAAAATAAATCGAAGTTTCTTAAAGTGCGATCGGAAAAAAATATCAAAGAGTTGCATATACATACATAAGTAGAGAGCCTCTCAACGTTTGTATGGATTAAATTATCCGAACTAGTTTGATAAGACTAACACTTTATTGATAAACATTTTTTTAAACTTTTTTGAATTATTCTTTTAAAAGTCAAATGCAAAGGGTTTTTTTTAACTTTTATTTTCCAAAGTCGAACATAAATTTTTTTTTTCATGAAAAAACGAGGAAAAAAAATCCTAAAATAATATCTTGGATCAATAAGCAAAAAATTTCAAAGGAGATGACTTAGGATTATTCATAATAAAATCCAAAGGAAAGTAGAAAAAGTTTCTAAAATGAAACAATTTATGATACAATTTTACGATTTCAATAAATCTTATTGCACGAATCGATGGGAAAAGGCCGAAAATGGATTTTGAAAGTGACAGAGAAGCTCCCCCACCTTTCTTAAGAGGTGTTTTGAACCCATTATTGAAAATTCGAAAGAAATAATTCTATTCGCTTACACATTATCAGACTAGACTTAAGATTTGGTAAATGAATAACAGTTTTTCACAAAAAATTATAATGATTTATTTTTCAAACTTCAAAATCTGGCGAAATAACAACGTTTTAACTGTTTATATTTTTGAAAATTTTTTTTGTGGTCTAAGGAATTTTGTGCCTATACAAAAAAGAAATACCCACTCTCAAAAAAATTCATTGATAAATCGTTATTTTGGTCGTAAAATGTATGTAAAATGAGAACTTCAGTGGCCAATAACTCAAAATCCAGTCATGGGACTTTGTCGTGCACATTAAGACTATTGATCAGCATCACAAAAAACAAATTACTCCCAAAATTTCTTACATACATTTTATATATAATGTGCGGGGTCCTTTACATCTCTTAAATAATTTGATAAAAAAAATTTAAAAAAATCATGGAGAATATTCGCAACCAGTATTAAAAGAAGAAAAAAAGTGGCTGAAGTGAAACCTACAGAAAACTAAACTGCGATAGAATGAGGCGAAAATGTTTTATTAAAATGATGAAAATAAAATAAAAATGGCGAATCTTTTGAAAAATATGCATCTCAAAATAAAGGTTTGCAGACTACAGGAAAATTACACGAAGTTGTTCTTCCTTTGCTCTTTCTCATGAAATAACAAGCTCCACTGAAGGGAATTACTTATGTTATACTAGCAGATGCCCGCGACTTTGTACGCGTAGCCTGTTTTTCTGCGAAGGCAAACAATTTACTTATTTTAAATAGAACTACAGTCAATTTTGGATTCTTCTTCACAGATCTATAGTTCTTGTTGTTTTCTCTTCCATAAATATTCCATTGCATTGCCATATGAAAGACAAAAACAAAGCACACCCACAAACTAACACATTCAATTAGCCTAGTACACATTATCACACATGTTGTCCAACATCGATGTTCGATAATGTGAACTCTAGGAACGACCGCTTGACACACATGTTGAATGGATTTCAAAAATTGTTGATTTTCCTGTTGGCTTGTCCAACCATACAACCTGTGTGAACTGACTGTCAAGCCTAGTGAACATTTTTCATTTTAAATAGGATTTCATGCAGTTCACTACGATGTGGACGCTCATAAATTGTTCTGCAATTGATGTTTGATGGCATGCACGAAAATGTGAACGCAAAGCAATATTGACAGTCACACATGTTGTCAAGCCATTTAGGACAGCATATGTGTTTTCTATGTGTCAACGTGCTGTAATTTTTTTTTTCATTGTTCACAAATTCCGTGTTGCTGCGTTGACAAATTGAGAGAGAGCGAGAGTAAAATTTGAATATTCTCTTCCATCGCCATATTAAAACAAAACGCACACACACTAACTAACATATTAACTTGCCATTAAACGATTTGTTATGCTTACATGCTTCTTTCTATGTGTGAAATTAATTTTTTTAGCAATTTTAAAACTTAAATATTTAACAGGAATATCGTGATAATTTGAATTCTATGTTGAGACCAAGCGTCTAAGAAACATGACTAAAAAAATTTGATCAAAATTGATTCAGTAGATTTTGCGTGAATCCCGTTCATCGAAAACGCCTATCATTTTATTTATATAGAAGATTACGCACATACACACTTATTTTTTGCTATTGCTTTTGATATTTTAATATCAACAACGTTTAGTTGGGAGACAATATCAATTACAATCAGAGAGCGTAGAAGAGGTGTTTTTTTTCTCCTCACTATGAAATGGCTTTTGCAGTTGATCAGCGCAATGTTTCAAAAAATTGAAAAAATATGAAATCTTTTATTATAATCAGTACCTACTAACGAATTGAATGATCGATCACGATGTGTAATACGCTAGTAAGTTTTTACAATTTAAGCTCCTGAAGTCAGTTTAGCTGCTTCTCCTACTTTCAGCACTGCGTTATTTTCAAGTTGAACACTGAATAATTCCTAAACCAGAACTTCTGCCGTTTCAGTGACTTTGTGTCTCTACGCAATTTCGCTAATTGCGATCAAGGGACTGAAGTACTTCAGTATTCCCAGGATGCTGTGCTGCTTTATGTGTGCTTTGTTTCAATTGCGCTAGTTAATGATAAGTTTTTAATCACACATCAGTGAACATGATCACAAGATAGCACACTTAACTAAAATCAATAGTAATGTCGTTGTGATTATCACTCACAATGAACGCAATGTAACTTTTGCATTGAATTAATGTTTTAATAAAATAAATAATAATAACAATGAAACATATAAAACTTTTTCAGCGACATTATTGTAAATCTCCACTTAAAAATGTTAGAGAAATATTTTGTAGCCAAAAATCAGAATATGTATGCAAAATTGATCTTAAATATGTATGTAAATTGGCTTTCAAATGCCAGCTTAAATTGGATGTTGTATATGACGTGTTCGGTAAAGTTACTTGCAATAAAAGCACCCTTATAAATTAAACATTTTTTGTTCCAAACTTAACTTACCATTTATTTAATATTTTTATTTTACTTCTTCAACTTTGCTAAATGAGTTCAGCTCATTATAGTCAGCACCATTAGGCTTTATTTTTATTTTTGTTGCAACTGCGTCTCACAGACTTTCCGTTTTAGTGAAATGTTTCCCGCTGCTTTTTTTATCTCAAATGGCCACAGTGCGGTAGTTAAGTAGCTTCTGCAGGAAGTACTAAAAACTTAAACAAAAAAATAAAAAAATTTAGCTATCGACTTTTGGTTGCGCCTATAATTATGCTACGCAATACACAACCGCTAAATTTTATGTAGAGCGGGAAAGAAAGACATGCAAAGACGCACCGCAGACGGACAACACATAAACTTTTGCATAAGCATTTAAAATATTTGTGTTTAAAAAGTGTTCCCTTGGGGTATGTGAAAAACGCATGAAACACTTCCAAAGTCCTAAAGTTGCAGAAGTAGAGGCGTTGATGCCAGAAAATTGCTAAGAACTGTTAAAAAAATGGAAGAAGAAAGAAAAATAGCACTGAACTTGGTCAATTGTTGCACACTGGTTGGTCATTAGCGTAAAGCGCCAAGAAAAACTTTCGAATATTATACATAATTTTAAGAAAAGCCTAATGGATTTTTTTCAGATTTGCATTAAAATATTATGAAGTGCTGAAAAAACATAGAGTAGTAGCAAAATTGTTAATGTTGATATTGTAGAAATAATGATGCGAAAATAAGATATGTCTTAAGCAATATTATTATAATTTTATTTTTGCGCAAATTATAGTCTGAGAACCTTAGGTTTGAATTGAGAGTTTTGGAAAGTGAACAAATTTTTAGTACATTTTTTTTAATTTAAAAATCTTCATCGATAATAGTTGGGGGCATCTAAAAATCTCGAAATCGAAAAAATGAGACCATTTGATTGAAACCCACCTTTCATATAAATGGTGTGGGATTCTTTCACACAAATGCAAGGAATAGTTTGGTCTGATATCAGACAAATATTTGGCGTACTTTGACAAGAGAGCGTAGCCACTCCCATACAAGCAAAAGCTACAAAATGCTATGATGAGATAATTATTTAAAGTAATGAAACCAAATTTCACTCGTATACAAGTAATGGTTAAGTCTAGCATCAATCAAATATCTGATGAATTTTCAAAAGAGGGCGTTGTACCTTCCATACAAGCATAAGCTTCAAAGCCCTGCGCAGAGAGCTTTTTAGGTAAATGTTGCTAAATTCAATGTGAGTACGTTAAGTCATACCAGCCAAAAACTAATTTCAATAAAAACATAAAACTTCAGCGCACACTTAATGTTAACGCGGTGTAGGGTATTGCATTTTTGGCGTGGGCCAGTTTGCGGACTATTACTTGCTTAACTATTGAAATTGAGTTTTTTAGTGACGCACAGCTTGTATCAATGGGGACTTTTGAGGAGTTTTTAGGTCCGATTCTTTAAAAATAAGGGGTTTTGTCAATGAAAATCTATGATATAAAATGAATTTTTTATCTGTCTGTATGTCCTTTATGGTCGCAGAAACTATCCAGCCGATCTTGATGAAATTTTTACAGTATGTTAGTATCGACCAGGCAGGTGTTATAGGTTATAAAAGTTTAATTTAAAGTGCATATTTAGGGTGGCCCTCATACAAAATATTTTAAAAATAGCATTTCTCAAAGACCGTTCAGTCCATTCTCATGGAATTTACAGAATATGGCTTTTATATTAAGGAGCACAGATTAAATTGTAAAAATGTTATTAAATAGAATTTTCACAAAGACCGCACATCGAATCTACACCACGTGGTTCTTATATTAAGACACATCATAGCTTTTGCAAGATTTTTCCTTAAGTTGAAATGAAATTGCATTTCTCCCAATCTTTTGTAATTTATCATCAACAATAAATGAGTATTCACTCATTCAAAGTTTTTCCAAACATCACGGTCAGTTACAATAACCAAAACTGCTTATGTGAACGAACCATAGTTATTAGCAGGAAAAAATTAAGATGTAAACAAAATAAATCATCAAATTCAATTACAAATTCCAGGTGATATAAAAAGTAAAAATCTGTTGATACTGTTAGCAACGAAGACGAAGCTGTGTAATTTCGTAATTCATTAGAACCACCTGGAATACCTCCTCATACATATATTGGGCTTGAAAGTAGGTTCAGCAGTGATATTACGAAGAAATTTAGATCCACCAAAATTGTGTAACGGAACAAGGTTGTACGTAAAAAAGCTAAACACAACGTAATTGAAGCCACAATATTAACCGGAAATTGCAAAGAGGTAGATGTTTTAATTCCACGCATCCCAATCATTCCAAGTGAGAAGCAATTTCAATTTAAAAGACTTCAATTACCGTTGCGTCTTGCTTTTGCTATCTTACTTATACTCAAAAAAAGGATTGTTTAGAAAGCGTTCGTGGCAAATTATCGAATGTTTAATATAAGCACTTATTATTTCAAGCAAACACTTAACTTTTGTCTTAAACTATAAGTATTTGTAGACAATATAAGAAAAACCAATGTATTTGACCCAAGGAAAACTTTAGTTGTGGCAAGTGATTCAATTACTTCTATGGAAAATTTAAAAAAACATTTCATAAAATGTTGCTTCTAAATGATATAATTATTTACGACAAACGTCAAAATATTTCCGTCAAACAATTCAATTTATGAAAATGTTTCGACAAACACTTGTATTTTGTCCAAAACACTTGTCTTTTGTCCCAAACACTTATTCATTTCAACAAACGATTTATCACTTATAAAACTAAAGTGATATTCTTGTCATGTTTTTTGTATTTTGCAGTACTATGATTCGATATAACTTTTTTGTTACTTACATTGTACATATACGATTTCAAATGTTTATAAGTGTTTAGAAGCAAGGAATGATGACGATGTTGCCAGGCCTATGATATGTTAAGTTTTAAAGAGTAGTTTTGTATAATATTTCTCAACTATCAAGATGTAAGTTAAATCAAAAGTTTATGTGGGAAAAGTTTTATTATTTTGTAAGTAAAATCAAAAGTTTTTGTGACAAAAATTTTATTGTTTCACGCAAACACTTGAAGTAGTTCCATCTATATCATTTGTGGCAAACACTTTTTTTTTTTGAGTGTAGATTGCCATAACGACCCGTTGTCAGGTTACTATCAGCTTTTGCTATCACTATAAATAAATCACAAGGACAATCTTTGAATGTAGCAGGACTTAATTTAGAAAGGCCTAGCTTTGCACATGGTCAGTTATATGTTGGACTTTCTATTTAAGGAGAAGTGAAGCGCACAGGGTAATGCTAATATTGAATAAATTTTAAAATTCTCAATAGGATTTGGAAAGTTGTGTTTTTCTATTAAATTTACCCCTTAGCCCCTTTTCAATTTATCTCCAATAGTTTTGGAAATCAACTTCGATTAAGTTGTAGCCGTTATTGGTGAGATGAAGCCGAGCTGTTTTTTTGGCATTTTTCAACACATTAACCAGCGTCTCGGGCGATGTCATATTTCGGCTCAAACGTTATCTTTGAGATCTTCGATGGCCTTTGGCATAAACTTGACTGTTCAAAAATCTTCTCAAAAAGAAGTCCAATTTTTTGAAATCGGAAGATCTTGGTGGTCAGTCAATATCACAAGAGAACGACCACTATATTTTCTAAACAAAACACGCCGAGTTAACACTCGCAAAACTGAACGGTAGCTTTCAATATAAAGCGCTATTTTTTCAGCGCATTTTTTGGTGGATGAAAATGTACAAAACTGATATTTGCAAAAAAAGCTTGATGACGCCGATCGGTTGAGAATTTTCGTATTTAATATCCCCATTGACCGCAATCAGATTATTTCTTTTGTTCGCCAATATTTTCAATTTCCTCGTGCTTTATCTTAAGTCTTCTGGATACGAGGGAAAGGCTGTTTTGAGTATGCTTTGAATTTTCAGAGGGGTGGCATAAGTCTTACCTTACATTTGTGGCTCTCCGGACTATTGACTTAAGAAATTCTATTCGAAAATTTAAAATATATGCGATATTTTTTTTTTTGCAAATTTATCCCACATTTAATTTTAAAATATCCACAATTTGAAAAAAAAAATACGGACAGAATACGCATACATCAAAATAACGATATTTAAATGAACTACATTTAAGCTGGACTAATTATTTTTTCGAAAGTTAAGTCTTTAAATCACTACGATAAAATTTGACCCATCGTCTTTTTCTACACATAAAATATGTAGTTACTGCCTTAAAAAAAACTAAATCCGTAAATCCGTAAATTTTTCTTGTAAGCTTTAAAATAAACTTTGTGGTTCTTTTTCCACGTCTTATTATTTGAGGTTATGATTTTTCTCCTGCTCTTTATCTGTTCACTTTAATATTTTACGTAAGCAACCACTACGTTGGGGATTAAAACCGCAAATGCAACTGAATAAAAGTAGCGGAAACGTTTAACCGGAAACGGAAATATTAAATATCAGATTATGAGTAATGGCAGCAATAGAACAAGAAACGACTTCGAATAGCAAAAGCTCCTTAGAGAAAAGTACTTATATAATTAACCCATTCATTAAATGGATAAATATTGTAACAAGACGCGCAAAAAAAAAAAACATGAGAACAATGAAAAGGGGATAGAGAAAAAGGAAATCAATTGCGGAAGCTGCTGGTAAGGAAGTATTGCAAGGAAGTAAAATATGGTAAGTTGATCGAGTTAAGATAATCAAGGAAGTTTTTGATAAGGAAAAACTAAGTTACATTTTTTGTTAAAAAAAATTCAATCGCTTGCGAAGCAAACGTTTTAGTATGTAGTATGAGGAATTATTGAAATTTTTTTTTATAGTTTTAAAACAAACTCTTGCACATAAACACTCTTGAATAATTAAAAACTAACAGATTCGTGTTCAGCACACAAGTAATTTGAATGCGACAAGTTCAAATCACTGAATTCAATTGATATTTTTTTGTTTGCCTAAAAAACTAACTATCAATTTGTTAAAAGTGGCCACTAAAGAGTAAGTCCAATAAAGCTCAGTTCTTAAACAACTTCGAACTTAGGAATCTAAAGTTCCGAAAAAAAACTTTTCGCTCTACCCTACCGCATAGGTCCTTTTACTATGAGCATGAGTATGTATGTATGTACACATGCTATAGATCGGTATCCAGCTGACCTATCACTTAATGACGGACGCTAATGTGTGACATGTTGGGTGACACATAACACTGACACATACAATAAAAACATACGTACACACGCACGCACACATTTGAGCTTAAGCACTGCAATCACTGTTAACTTTCGGTGTTGGCTTCAATGTAATTATTTGCGCTTTTTGTGCTTTAAATTAATTTTCGTACTGATAATCTGTTTCATTAAAGTCAATATTGTGTACAAGTGTATGTGTGCGTGTGACATACACGCTCACTCGCATACATATGAATGGTAATTTTAATTACTTTTACATTGAAATTACGCACGATAAGGCACTGAAAATGCCGCTCATTAAAAGTGCAAGCAGAAGTTTGCGTTAAAAAGATATAATTAAAAAAATCTGAGAGAACAACAAAATAATGTAATATAATATTGAGAAAAACAAAAAAAAAAACCTCTCCGAAGTGTTGTGCATATGGTTGGTCAGTATATAAGAAGACATTACGGAGATTTTTCGGGCATAAAATCGATGTGCTTTCATCTTCTCTGCAAAATTGGTCAACAAATTTTTCTACTTGTGGTTTTCACAGCCAGGCCTACCGCGATTATAGAGACTGACGTATATAATGACTATGAAAAATACAACGCTACCTCCCGGACTATATGTATCTTAGATGATGATATGTTTTCCGGCCGACAAAAAAAAATGTTTTTTCTTGTATCGACTTTTTTCCATGAAAAATGGTGATTAACACAAATACATTTGCATATTTGCAAAAATTATTGACTTCATCGTATTCAGCGACTCAATATACATAAAAAACATTTATCATAGTATATTTTAAAATTTCACTTGATCTTAAAAGCATCAAAAACTGTACACGATTCGCTTCACAATTTTATTAAAATGATCGGTAAAAGCGTTTACCTTAAAATGACCATAAAACGAGTAAATGACCAGGCAAGATTTTACGGATCTTGTCTTTGGAATCTCCGAACACTAAATATAATATCTTGATCTCAGAGTGCTAACTTTAAAATGGCCAAAGAACAAGTAAATAAGCAGCTCCGATTTTGTCGATTGTGTATTTGGAATCTCCGGACTCTAGATAATAATTGTGCGTTGTCAGATTTGGTTGACATTTAATCGATCTTGATCTTGCTTGAAGCGAACCGTGTCTATGGGAGATAATAAATGCAGCAGAAGCTTAAGTATTTAATTTTAACTGCCACATTTCGTTCTCTTAACTAAAAGTCGACATGATAAAGAAATCTAACAGTTGATGGGTAAATGGTGCATATGATAGATCTGATTGGAATGTAATATTTAGTGCTCCTTGGCACTGTTTTACTAGACTTCAAGGTTGTTACTGGGGAAAAGCTTAGAAATTCGGTTATATGTAGAAGAAAAAATTGTGAGGACGTTCAGGTTGCTGTACTTACTAGGAGACGAATAAATTCACATATACTCTCTCTATTTTTCAGTATCATCCTCTCATTGGGTGAAAGAAAATTTTTTGGGTAACACATTTTTTCGCTAATTTTTCTAAAGGATCTGGTTCTTATTAGGGTGCACTTATAGTACAATTTAACAGCCAAGCGAATTTGTGCCACCAGATAGTTTTGAAGTTAAATTGATTAGTTAAATCAATTCTATGCTTCAAGTTTGCGGTAGTCAATCTTTTAATAGAATCTCCATTTTTAAGCTAAATGAAAGACATCTCTAAAGCGACGCACAGTGGCGCCTTTTGCGATTTCGCGTTGCTAAAATCATAACTTTTGAACGGGTTGAGTAAAGTTTTTTAATTTTGGTTGGTAATTTCTGTAGATATGACACATATGTGCATATCCATCAGATTGGGCCTTTTAGCTGGCCTCGTTTTTTTTTTTTTTTGGAGTACATCTTCCAGCCATAGTTTTTCTTGAAGCTAAGGCTATCTTGAACTCATACTTAATAAAGGTTGTTCAATTGAAATTCAGATAGCTATTTTTTTAATTTGCATTTAAAGTAAGAAATATTTGAAACTTTTCGTGTTTTTTAACATTGTCAATTTATTGGGTTTTTACGCTGTAGTCTAAAGACTGTTGAGTACATCTTTCAGATATAGGCTAGCTAAAAGGCCCAATCTGATGGATATGCACATATAAGATTCAGGTTTGAGGATTAGCTATAAATACTTTTAAAAAGAGGTGAGAGTCCAAATTTCGAAATTTTTGGTTTTTAGTGGTATGAATCCATAAAAAAATATTTTTTTTTGTATAAATTTTAGTGCGCTTTATTCAATTAATGAACTTTAAATAATTTAAAAAATTTTTTAAATATTTTTTTAAAAAATAAATGTTTTTAATTTTTACTAATTCATTCATATGCATTTATTTTTTTATCTCTTAACATAATTTATAAACAGTCTTTCTCAAAGGCTAGAAAAGTTTTAAAAAAAGGGTTACAGCAATAAATAAGGTAATTTCCTTAAAAAATCAACAACAATCTACAATTCTATAAAAATATCATCATTATTTTGGATATCTAAGAAACTTAAAACAGTACTACAGAATTTATCAGTCAGTTCTTTTCGTGACCTAACGTGCCTAAGTGATGAAATCAAAGGATCTGAAGATGCTGAAAGTATATTGAACAAGTCCTCATTCTGTCGAATACGTGAAATTTTACATGTATTGCTATATCTGTACTTCTTATAATCTTTGTTTTTAGACTCTTGGGCTTCTTCTGATAATTCTCCTATGGGTAAGGCTTGATAATTGATAATTTGTCCACTATGAGCTAAGGTATTATGGACAGAGGGGGTCAGTAATTTTTGGCTGTATTTATGTTCCAATATGTCTGCAGTTTCCTTTGTATACTTTTCAAATTTTTCTACTTTAACGGGTTCTCTATATGATAGTACGTTTAAAATAACTTGTAATCTTTTTATCACGTCCTCATCGACTCCCCTTTATTTCTGAAGTTGTTTCTGGTTTCTCAAAAAATCGCCTTGCTGTGTTTCCGTCATATCTACTATAATACCCAATTTTTCTCGAAATTGATCTTGTATTATTTTTTTTCTTAACTTTTGGACTGAGTTATTGAGCCTTAAAATTTGACTTTTATACAAATACAGGTACAAAATATTGTGCTACAAACCTCAAACATAATACTTGTTCAGCGAAAAAATTGAACTACCTAATAAGCTAAATTCCTTGTATGATATATGGTATGTAATAAAACAGGTGTCTATAAAGTTGGCCTGCACTAGAGTTCAATGTTATCAGAAGTGCATCTACCTGTATTTTATACAAAAAATACAGCCTTATCTGTGGCAAGTATTACTATTTCGCTATACAAAAGCGAATTTTCTTAAAAAGAGTGAAATGATTTGGAAAAAGTGACAAGTCAAGCGTTTTGGAGGTGGGGTAAAGCCCATATTATATGGACAGAAGTTTTCTAGGTACTCTTTACATATGCATCTATTTGCGTCAAATAGTTCTGAAAATAGGAAGAATAAATTAAGAAAAGGGCGTGGTAACGTCCATATTTACAATTTTGAATTTATTTTGAGTGATGTCTATATTCGCTAAAAACATTCTATCAAATTCAGATTAACAATTTCCAAGTCAAAATATCATAGACTGAAAATCGTCATCACACAACAAATTCAGTTTTATGCATATCATGTCACATATGTACATAGCTGTAACTTCTTACCTGGCAAATATTGGCAATATGATTTTTGTTGGCAGATATGTCAACTATAATTTCTCATTCACCAATCCTTGATTGACATTGATTTGTAGATTATAGGCCAAGGTAAATTTGAAAAACTATGCTAAAAAGGACCTTTTTTGAAAAATTCATGAAAACTACTAACTAAAATTTTTTTTCTACATCTTGTGAAAATTATTTATTTTAAAATACCATAAATTCAGAGAGCGTACTTCAAATTCCCATGTTTTTTCAAACTTTTGAAATTTTTCATTTTTAATATTGCGAAAAATGTAAAAAATGCTATTTTAATGAACGATAAAAAGTTATCCAACTTTGAGCACCCATAAAAACCAAAATACTTGTCATAAATCAAAAAAGTTTTCGGTTTTAGAACCTTTGGTCAATTATCTTTTAAATAAAAAAAAAAAATTTCGAAAATCAGAAATCGAAAATTTGATTTTAGCAATCACTTTTTGAAAAAGGAGCCACTGTGCGACGTGAGAAAAAATGCAGATCTTACCAGCTTGATCAAAAAGTTTTAGGACTCGTCACCGTGTGGCGCTCTCGTTCGTCCGATTTCAATTCTATTTTTTTTGTTGTGTTGGTAGAAGTGTCATGGACGTTATGTCAAATTTTCAGCTTGACAGCTTGACATTTCTTGAAGTGACGCCGTATTGTGTGCATCTACTTTTGTGTGTGGTTTCGATTTTTTACAAAAAAAAAAATGTCATCAACTTTGCAGCAACGAGTTTGCATTAAATTTTGTGTTAAAAACGGATTTCATTACTGGTGACGAGACGTGGATTTACGAGTACGACACGCAATCCAGACATCAAGCGAGTGAATGGCGTTCACCCAATGAGCCGCGACCGAAAAAACCACGTCGTTTTCAATCGAAAAAGAAGGCGATGCTCACGGTTTTCATGGACTACAGAGGTGTTGTGCATCATGAATTCCTCCCAGAAGGTCAGACCGTCAACAAAGAATATTATTTGGGCGTTTTGAGACGTTTGCGTGAAGCAGTTCGCCAAAAAAGACCGGATTTGTGGGCAAACAACTCGTGGATTTTGCATCACGACAACGCGCCGTCGCACAATGCGATCATTATTCGTGAGTTTTTGGCCAAAAACTCCATGAATACCGTCCAACATCCACCGAATTCGCCTGATTTGGCTCCCTGCGACTTTTTCCTGTTCGACCACCTGAAGAAACCGCTCCGCGGATCGCGTTACAGCAGCCGAGAAGAGGTCATCGAAAAATCGAAGATGGCCCTGATGGCCATACCGACGGTCGAGTATAAAAAGGCTTTTGAGGACTGGGTCAAGCGTTGGCGTAAGTGCATTGCAGTCGATGGGGAGTACTTTGAAGGAGACAATATCGATTTTGATGAATAAACTTGTATTTTTCATTTTAAAAATAAAGTCCTAAAACTTTTTGATCAAGGTAGTATAGTTGAATTTTTAATAAAAGTATTAATATGAATGGTACTTGCGAAAATATGCCACCCTTTTCAAAGCAAACACGTCTACTTCGTGTAGTGTATTTACTAAAACTAAAAAAAAAATTAATTAAGAATGATCAATTTTAGTTAAGTTTTCTTATGAATCAATTTTTAACTGCAATGTTTTAAGTTTTTACTTATTTACTGGCTGTAGGTGTTTCTGAGTACTCGAAAAGTGCATAAGGTAGTCACTTTTAGACCCGGTGATCGTGATATAATTTCTCGAGTCTACATTAGGTAGTAGTATCAACACATGGAATAACTTTAAAAACCGTCATGCTGAGGTTGCTGACAGGTCTGCAAAAGTGATTGGAGCACTTTCGCACATCATGACGAACATACATAGGTGTAGCGCACAAGTATAAGCATTTGAAAGCTCTTTAACACGAAACTGAATATGAAAATCCAATTTTGCTTAGTGGTAAGACTCTGGTAATCAATATGCGATGTGCATTAGGTTAGGTTAGGATGTGCATTATTTCCTTAACTTATTTCCGTTCCAGACGAGCGGTGTTATGCATATGTATTTGAATTAAAGAAAGTTTAACGAAAGCAAATATGTTAAAATTGTTTTCGAAAGTTCACGAAATTTGGAAAAACAATTTGTTTAGCTTTAAGATGTAACTGTAAGAATTGTTTGAGGATATTCTTTACGCAGAAATATTCATCATTTTTGTATCTCTGTAATTAACTTGGTATTGTGCGTTGTCAAAGCCCAGGGGAAAATCTATTTTTGCTTGTAATGTTTTTATGTTCGCAACTACAACAATCTTGTTGTTTTCTTTTTTTTTCGATTTTCTTCTTGTTCTGCAGTGAATTTCCTAGAAAACGTACCATATGAGTTCAGCTATATGCCAGAGTTATGATAACTTTATGGCTTTTATCTCTGTAACTGTTGTTCCCTATCATTGTACTTAATTTTTTTTATTGTAAGCGAAATGAGTGAAGGAAACAAACTACACTGTTGCTGCGTGAGAGAAACAGAAAGCAAATGTAAGGCAAAAATAAACTCTTAAGTAACTTGTGCAATAATTTAGTTAAAGAAGCCGCTTACTTCGGCTTATGCGTAAGTAGAAATTTGTATTAGTGTGATGTGTGTAGTGTAGTGCAGTAGTATGTGTGTGTTATTATTTTTTATATTTATTTCTCTTTAGTTCTTATGTGTTTTGGTAGCCTGTTTTTTTTAACGTTATCTTATTTTTCATTTATTATTAATGTCTCTCATGAGCATCTTTAGTTAATTTTATTCGACGCAAGAGTGGCAACAGAAAAAAAAAAACATAAGAGAACGAAAGTAAGTAGGAGCAAAAAATTTGAACAAAAATTGCTGTGGAATGCGGTGAAAATTAACTCAGTACCGTTAAGTTGGCAAAAAGATAGCAATGCAATAAAATGAAACACCAAAAAGGTAAAGAAGAAATATGAAAAAAATGTTGTGTTTAAGCAAAGTTCTTTGCTTCTCCATGAGTAGCTTATCGCGGTTAAGGAGATGAGCAAAAGTTTTCTGTTGCGCGCTGAGTGCCGTCAATAAGTCGAATTATCCTTAAGCCTTATCCTTGAGTTGTGGAAGTGGTAACGATGGCGAATGAAATAGTTGTATGTTGAAGCTTTCGTGATTCTTTTTATTGCATATATCTAGAGAAATTAACTAATTTTTGTACCCTACACACACGGTGTGTTTGTTATTCGGTTTGCAAGACAGAGAACAGGGCACGTAACAGGTGAAGAAATGAGTGTGTATTTCTGATAGGCCATGCCCGTCTGCGTAATTTGTATTTGGAAATCAAATCGATCCGCATCGAAGTTACTGTCGCTCCTTTTAAATAAAGAAAAGTTTTCTCAATATAATCGCAAGGTACTATAACTGAAAGTACACTCTTACGTTATAAGAGAAAAATTGTATTCTTATGAATGGACCGATTTACTCAAATATTTGTAAAGGGAGCTTGTAGAATTTCAACTTGGCTTAAATCTTTCTCGATGGCTTTTTTCATCTCTTGGCTTAGGCCTTTTATAATTTGCGCTGTGGGAAAAAAGCGGAAGAGCTTAGTTTTAAAAAATGAAGACATTTTCAAAGAAAGCTGATGCCAAGGTATGTTTCTGATTAATAAATTTTACTTTTCGAGTTGTGACAATTGTTCTGTCTTATTATTATAACCTAACTTTTAATGTTTTTTTGCTTGTGCGACAACTGATCAAAATCAAAGCAATAGGATATAGGCTATTGATTATGACAAAATGCGCATCACATAGCTCAAATAGCTCTTTTAGCTCTTACAACAATAACAAAAAATATTGAGCTCATCTCGAGCTCTTTCCGTTATTCGAGCAAAATCATTTTGGTTCGCAATCACCACATGTATTTTGCTCTTGTAATTTTTTCTTCAACACATCGACTCGTTCAACCCTTGCCGTTACTTAAGTTAAATAATTTCGGTCCGCAAAAACCGCATGTATTTTGTTCCTGTAATTTTTCCTTCAAAGCACTTTTTTGTTTGTGTGATTTTGTTTTCAATTCATTTACTCCTTCACCTTGAGGTTTTTATTTTTGTTTACATGCAATTAGCTTGCCGCCGCTATTTAAAAATTTTCGTCGGTACTAGGAATTTTTTCGCAAAATATTTTTAATTTTTTTACCTAAATTGATGTTGTTGTAGACGCCAGATCGCGAACAAATTTTTGTGCGCATCCCTGGATTATGTCATAAAAAAAGGAACTAAAGGCCTCAACCCATAGAGTACGTCAAGTCCGTTGCGTCAAAGTTCACAACTAACAAGACGGAAATGAAGGAAGAAAGCGGCCCAATGAATACGTCCGCAACGCATTTGAAGTCAAATAAAAATCAAAAAAAAAGCTTTTTGAATGATTAATTTCATTATTTCTCCTTTATACTGCGCATTACAATATTTCTTAAACATGAAAACAATTTTTATTTTCTCATCTCTCTTTTTTTCTATGTTTTGCACAAACTCACATATGTCAAAGTATTCAACGTACATCAAAAGTTGCTTATGAGACGCTCTTCATACAAATCAATAGATTTCATCTTGGTTGTCAGTTGTAAACTTTGACGCAACGGACTTGACGGACTCTATGGGTTCAGGCCTTAAGACGTTCACGGGTTTTTATTGCAGGAATCGGTCAATGGGTCATTTAGGAAGAAAAAACCGCGGAGTGCTATTAAATTAGAAGGTGAAAATTGGAGATATGGGTGAAAATGGGCCCTTTTTAGTTTTATCAATATGCCTCGCAAACGAAGCAAAATTTCGACATGCTTCACATAAAACTTATTGTAGGAAATTAAATTTCCCATCGAAATAGTTTATTCAAAAAATGTTGGAAAGTTTTTGTTATGCCAAAAATGTTGAAACAAAAAAAGAAAAAAACCCAAAATATAGTTTTTTTTTCACTTTTTTTGCATTTTTGCCTATAACTTTTTTTTGGGTCGGAGATAGGAACAGGCGTTCCTAAATACTAATATCAAGCTACAAAAATATAAAAAAATTAGTATAATGTTGCTTCCCTTTTAGCCTGTATTACAGCCATTATTCTTGATGGCATGGAATCAACCAAGGCCTTGAAGTTATCGTCCTGTATCATATTATATCAAAGCTTATCTAAAGCTAAAATTGATTTTTTTTATCTCGGGCTTCTGGTCAGTAACTTTGACCTTCATTATTTTCACAAGTGCACGATAGAACCCAGGTTTGGCGAGTTTCCAGGCCAGGTCAGACGCGAAGTTCAGAGATCCGTCAATACTTTTTCCAGCTATAAAAACATGATTTGTTTCATTAATATCCTGTTTAAAATTTTAAAGTCGGAAAGAATCATAGAAAAAATTACAAATTACCTGTTTTCACTTTGCATTGTTCTTTCTAACGTTCTACATCGCAACGACGCACTTAGGGCAAATTATCGGCACATAGCAAGATGAATTTTCTATCATCCGACTAATTGACATTTCGCCACTGCTCCAGTGTCCAGTTTATGTAGTCTTGAGCACAAGCTAGACCCGCATTATTCATTTTTTTTGCAGTTTTTGTAAAGTTTTCATTTTGTTTTTTTCACTGTAAGAAAATTATTGATGAAGCTTTTGCGCCTGCAAGAATAAATTATATTTATACAACTTATGTTTGTAATTATATATGTTATGTTTTGTTCATTATATCTGATGTTTGTTATTGTCAACTACAACAACTTTCTTGTGTTATATTTTAATTAGCTTTGTTAATGTGATTTTCTTAAGATAACAAGAAACATAAGTGCTGCTTCGATGAAATTATTCGATGAATTTATTTATTTATCTTTGGAATCGTCAAAAATTATGTACGCTACACCGCATTAACAGTAGAAGGTCGCGTAAGACTTAAATTTTTTATAAAAAATTTATTTTCCACTATGTCACGTGATGGCTGGTCTCAAAAAACGTTCTCATTTTGAATTTATTTGAAGATCCTTTAGTAAAATGATTTTAAAAATATGATAGGTGCCCCTTTTTTTAGAAATTCGTCAACTTTTTAGCAAGAGCTAAAGTAGAAGGCGTTCGCGAACAAATTTTAGCACATTTTCAATCCAAATAACTATGTTCAAAGCGCGTGTTAGCTAATTTTTTCAATTATCTCGTTTGGTGTTCCCGCAAACATAACTTTCATAAGCATACAGACAAAGAAACAGATAGATACGGCTAAGTCAACTCAAACAGGTATCGCTAATTAAGAATATATATTTTTACTTTACTTTTCTATACCTTTCACGCCACCTCTGTGAGTTACAAACGCAATGATAAAGCGAATATAATCTGAGTGTAGGGCTTAAAAATGAAATTAAGTTCACAAAAAATACGATAAAAAAGTAAAATATGTAGCCAATATAAAAATATAATTCTGAATATAGCATGACAAGACAATTGTCTCTATATCTCGTGAAAAAAAATGTTAAAAATACGGGATCTAGCCTATTGGAAAGATCATAAAATTTTCTATAAAAAAGCTCCTTGCATTTTTTTCATGAAGCAAGCACTTCGTTAGTTAATTAGCAAACTAAATTCATAAAAAACTCAAAATTGACAAGACATTTGTCTCTATATCTCGGGAAAAAAAAATTTACATAAACGGGACCTAGCCTATTGGAAAGATCATAAAATTTTCTATAAAAAAGCTCCTTGCATTTTTTTCGTGAAGCAAGCGCTTCGTTAGTTAATAAATTCATTCAATAACACAGCACATGTACTCTTAAGCGATGCTTAAAATCAACATGGATTCCTATTTACTCGCCTTATTGTCGACTGCCGAGATTGAAACAAATTAACTAACGAAGTGCTTGCTTCACGAAAAAAATGCAAGAAGCTTTTTTATAGAAAATTTTATGATCTTTCCAATAGGCTAGGTCCCGTATTTTTAACATTTTTTTTTAAGAGATATAGAGACAAATGTCTTGTCAAGCATTTTTCACCATACAAATCGTATGGAAAACAAAAAATCTCGATGAGCCACCAGTAAATATCAATATTATGAGCTATAATTTTACCAGAATTTTCCTTTCGTGTGTCTGCAACTTTTTAACCTGTTTCAAGCAAAAAAAAAAAAAATTTGAATCACCCTAATGTACATATTCTTATATCAATTCAGCTAACAAAAAGTGTTAAGATTTTCATTTATAAATAGAAAATTTCAACATAAGTCGTCATCTGAAAAACATGCTTCGAATGTAAGTGAAGGATTAAGTACTACAGGTTTTTTTTTTCTCGAAATATTTTCTATATTTGAACTTCACTTTAACTGATACAATTTATGATTAAAAAAAAACATTGAAGTTGTGGGACTGACCTGAACTTAAAATTTTTTCTACAGAGTTAAATTTTTTAGTAATTTCAATAAGATGGCATTACCAGTTGAGTTTGTCATTAAATAAAATTTATTTATAGCGGTTATAAAAAATATCATAAAGTGAAAAATAAAGTTATTCAGATTACTCATTCATATTTTTGTTGCGATTGTCCAAAACCAACTATCCTTGTATTTGGTAGGAGAAACTATGCTCTATCTAAGTTATACAGCATTTCAGTCCTGAAATCCTAATTATCTTCTATAAAAAGTTATTTTAGTTTCAACAAATCATTGTAAAATTCCATTCACCCTTTTGATAATTTTTCCACCATTCTTTTGAAAGGTTTTGCGACAACTTTAACTATTTAATTTCATTCAGTGCCTTTTTTTCATCCTTCGAAAATATTTTTTTATTAATTACTTGCCAAGCTATTTCACTTATAATTTAACATTTGAACAAAAAAATAATAGTTCTACTTGTTCTTCTTTACGATCATATTACCTAAAAACAGTAAACACTTTTGCATTTACTGTAATTTAGATTTTCTTGCCCTTAAACTAAAATTAAATTTCGATACGGTTACATGCAATCAATGTCAACTTCTTAATCTTCTAAACAACTTAATCAAACATTTAACTTGTCATAACAATCTGTGCTGCACAAGTGTGCTATACACAAAAGCCACATGAAATTAAAGAAGCACTTACATAGGTATCTACAAAATATATCATGCTGGGGCACTTTCATTACACATTTGTACATTTTAAAAACGTATACATAATTATTTCAGTTTATTTGAAACTATCAAATAAACAAAGGTTTACTCTGAGTAATAACCACAGCAGTGGGGCTCTGTACGGGGTATCCATTAGTTAGAAATAATATAGTATGTTTATACATATATGATATTGCCTGCTTCGATGTATCGTATAGGATAACAACAAAAAGTGACATTTCATTGTATCATTTCATACTTTAAAATAGAATCAATCCAAAAGGCAGTTTTTACGATTTTCATCAAAAATTTACTATGAGCAAATATTTATAAGAAAGTATAGCAAACGAAAACTAGTTATTTGTGAATTATTTCACGATAACTTTGGCAAACTTGGGTTTTACTTCATATTGAATTCGTTGGAATTGGTTACAATTAACCGCATTTTTTTATAAATATCCAAGATACAGTTTAAGAATAATTACTAATTTCTGTCCTAAATATATTACCTTCTTTCAGGTTTCAGTGCAATTGTACCACATTTAAAAAAATTAAAATTGATAAAATATTTTATTTCTATAAAAGGAATTTCAATCGATATACATATGATTATTGTCGAAAATATGATTTTTACGGGTAGGCCAATAAAGACTTTACCATGAGAATATTAAAAAAAAAATTGTTACATTAGAATGATTTTGATTTCTTTATTTGAATTTATATTCAAGGAGGAACAATTAAAATTCAAAGGAACACATAGTTAAAATAGCATTTAAGTTAAAAAAAACATGAAATGTTACATATAAAGTTAAATAAAAAAAATAGCTATCTGAATTTTAATTGAACAACCTTGAATATTAATTCAAGACAGCCTTAGCTTCAAGAAAAACTATGGCTGAAAGATGTACTCAAAAAAAAAAAAAAAAACGAGGCCAGCTCAAAGGCCAAATCTGATGAAATTGTACATATAACATTCCGATTAGCCGAATTATCTCATCTTTTATTGATTGAACTATGGCTTGCTTATTCGCTTAGACTTTGTGGTCTCAAAACGTTTTTAAAAGAAAAACGTTCGTGCCACTTTTTCAAGTAAAACTTTTTTGTTTGTAGTAACTGAATTCCGAAAGTAGGCGAAATTAGTGCATAAATTGATGATGATTTGTCAGATAGTTTGGCACATTGTTCCAGCTTGCTGGCCCTCCTCCAAGATTTGTATGTATCAATTATGATTCCACCTGAATAACATTACTCATCTCTAAAACGTTCGAAAATTCAATGAAAATATTAGAAAAGAACTAAAACAATGACAAACATCATCAAAAAACAATATCCTAATGTACTTGTATGAATAATTCCCCAATTTAGATTTATTTTTAAAAGAGATTTTTACCTACGTTGTTGTTGCTGTTTCACATTGAATGTGTGCACCTGAGCATGTGAAAAGGACATTCTAACGTTTTTGATTCAAGCAAAAAATGGAGCAGAATGAATTTTTCCCAAAAAAGGATGTGTGCATTCAGAGGCATAACAGCAGCGTTTGGAGTTTTTGTAAACATGAATTTATGCAAAGGATGAACATTGAACATCCTTCATGCTGCATCCAGCTTGATGCAGCAACACAACCATACATTGGTAAAGAAGAGCTAATCCAGTTTGTCTAACGGATGATGATGACGATGACGCTTCTGTAGTTTTTCTTGTAGCTACTGAATGCAATTGTTGTTGTCGTAGCTACTGCTTTTGATCTGATGCACTTAAACGTGAGAGATAAGTCGTATATATTGGCTTCACTCTTAAGCTTTTTATTGCATATTTTGAATCATCTAAGAGTGCACCCATCGTTGGAAGAGCTGTTGGTCAATAAAAGCCTTGGTTTTTTATTCTCATTTCTCGTTTCTTCTCATGTTTTTAATGTTTGCCATAGTTCTTAGTCCAAAATGCTTTTACCCATACGTGGTACACTTTACTGGAAGATAGAAACACAGTTGAGGAGCTAGCAGAAAAGTGGCATGTGAGTTAGTAAAAAGGTTGCCAAACATGAGCTCTTCATATAAAAAGTGGCTCACATCATGTTGTAGTAACAGCCGACAGAATTTAGTTAATACAATTAAATAAAATCGAAGACAAAGCTTCAACGGTTATGAATCTCAGCTGAACTTTCAATTTCTTAGTTTCAGTTTTAAGTTCAACTTAGCTAAAAATCTTCTTTTGATTGCTCCAAAATCGGTAAAATATTTGATTTTTGTAAAAGATTTACTAATACATTTTTAGTGAATGTATTCCTTTGTTGCCATCATTCTTTCGCCTCACAATCTATTGATTGACCACTTATTCTTCTTAGTACTTTTGCATTGTCCTTGGAGTGGTCTGTATGCATGCGTGTTCTCTCTGTGTGCACTTGTGATATATGGGTCTATTCAAAAAGCCATTAAAATACCTTGAAACATGCAAACAAGGCTGCTTGCTTTTGACCAAGATTTGAGTAATACGTAACAACATCGGTAGATTAAGTTGCCCGTTTAAGAGTTGTTGATATCCTTCCTTTTCGGATATACTTTAAGAGGAACAGAAATTTGTAAGAATATTAAATCCAATGAGGCTTTATTTTTAAGATGAATATTTGCAATGTTTTTCTTTTGAATTAGCTCGTAAAGTCAATGTGTTTATTGGCTTCTTAAATATTTTAAGCAAGTATAAACTTACATTAAGTATTGATGAAAAGATTTAAAAAATCTACAAAACATACACATTCTTAAAACAATGCAGTAAATTAATACCATTTACTGGAAAGCATATTAAAATTTAAGAAGATTATTTACTGCGCGCTTTCACGCAATTAAAATGAAAATTGCCTTGCAGTCGTCGCTCCCAACCAGCCACACAGAGAAAAAAATAAACGCCATTATATACACAATACATCACAAACTGAAAGAAATACATCCCAAGTAAACACATACATACTTATGTATGTGCACATACATATGCACTATATGTGCACACAAAAGCATACAAATGATAACCGGAAACGTTAAAATAAAATATTCGATTTTCAATAAACTTCATCACATTTCCTCTTATTTCCGACAGCAACAGCAACAGCCACAAAAGAAACGTGTTCTCAGTGGCGTTTGTAAAATAAAAAACTCAGATAAACATCAATGTTGTTGATTCCATTTCGTTGAATATCCAAAAGCTCAGCAACAACAACAAAAAATAAAGCACCTCAAGTGATAATTTCTTAAAGAAGAAAATACGAAGACGAATAATGAAGACACGGGTTGGAACGGCTATAATAATATTTTAATGTTATCCTTTAGTGCTATTCATGCAGGCGTTCAATTTTGAATATCATTACCTGTGGTTCTTTGGCTCATTTGCTTCGCACAGGGCTTGAAAACTCACTGGAATAGGATTTTTTGTAACACGTAGGTACAGGGTGTCCGCTTGGAAGGTTTACTATTTTGTTTGATTATAAATTTTTGTTAAATATAAGAGAATGAATCTAATGTTGCTAAATGGTTTATTTAATGTTGGTTTATGTATGAAATAAAATACCAGATATATATCTACCTCTGCTAGCCCCAAATGCGGGTTCTATTGAGCACATTTTCCTTCACAAATTGAAATTCATTAAATTCGTTACAAATACTTTATTTGAAATGCTCAACGATTTCTGTATTGTTTGCATAAGCCTTGTTCTTCAGATGTGTGCATTTCCACCAAAAATATCCTTTTAGCCGGCCACGTTTTTTTTTTTTGAGCACACTCTTCAACCATGGTTTTTCTTGAAGCTAAGACTGTCTGGAATTAATATTCAAGATAGAACAATTAAAATTCAAGGACCTATTTTTTGTATATAATTTTATATGTAACTTTTCATGTTTTACCTTAAATGCAATTTTAACTATGTCTCTCTTTGAATTTTAATTGTTCCTCTTGGAATATTAATATAAAATGGTCTTTACTTCAAGGAAAACCATGTTTGAAGGTGTGCTCCAAAAAAAAAAAAAAATCAAAAGCATGGGCGGGCTAAGATAACAATTTCGTAATTGAGTCCTAAATGGAAACAAGTGTAAGTCCTGGGATATAATTGTGGACAAAGTTGTCCTTCGTATGCCAAGTTCTTGAGTACGGTATCGAATTGAGGTCGGTGATTGCTTTGAAGACTTTGTTGTCCTCAACCAATCTCGCAAGTACATTGTTGTCCAGCAGAAGCTCGTTTCTGTAAAAAAAATCGGCAAGTTACCGATTTGTGTGACGTCAAACTGTTTCGATCCTGAGTTACCGATTTCGTGACAACTGATGTTTCTGTACGTTCAAATCGTTAAAAATTTGGTCCGTGATGGGAAAGAATACAAATCGAGAAGAGACGTTGTGAAATTTAATCAAATAACAGCTGTTTATTTACATTTGTTTATTTACTTTTCAAATTTAATTTGGAATTATTTTCAGAAACGGAAATAATTTGACACTTAGTGATGTGAAATGAAAAGTAAACATATATTTGCAACCGGTTATTTTTGCGTTGCTTTAACAAATATTTTTTTTTGTTTAAGTTTCTGACTGTTATGTATTCACGTTTTAGTTTTAAAACATATTATCTTGGAAACTAAAATGTTCTAAAATAAACAAAAAGATTATAATCAGTAAAACATTCAACTTCTGCTAAAGTACCCGGTTTTAAAAATTTATGTTGAGTACTTGTTTCTTCATATTTACACAAAATTATTGACATTTATTAGAATCGCTAAAATTCTCACTTACTGGAGAGTCAGTGACAAAACTGACATTTTAAATCGATTCACATTTCTTACAGAAACACTTTTTGAAAAGGTTCTATTGGAATGAAATTGGAGAATGTGACAACTTATCGATTTGAAACGAATAAATTGAAACCGAAGTCGATTCAAATATTTACAGAAACAGTGCAGGTGAGAGTGACGTCAAATCGGAAATAAGAGTCGGTAACTACGATCGTTACGAGTTACAGAAACGAGCTTCAGGCCAGTACTTATCAATTACAGATGTTATTTCTTTGAATTATTCACTACACCATAAATAGTGCGTTTTGTTGGTATGTTATTTCTCGCAAAAATTCTACTATGCTTGATTTGCATAAAATGTTTTAACAATTAAAAAACACGTTGATTTATCCAATATTTACCCGTAAAAAAGTTTGCCACGTCTGTATTCCACGAATGCTGAACATGGGCTGTAAAAACTAATATATACCAAAATGGCGCCAAAAAGAAATTGTTAACGCTGAAACGTCCAAAGAGATCAAGGCGCTACCGTATACTGAAACTTTTCCATTTCCAAAGCATCTGCAATGATATTAAGTATTTACTGGACCAAATCCATTTCAAACCATGCAGTCGGAATGACTTAAAATTACGGAATTGGTTGCCGATTGATATGTTGTTTTTTCAGGGGATATAGGGAGACAAGTATTCCCCCCATTTAATTGAAAAATATTTTTTAAGAAGTTATGCGTATTTTAAGTGTTGGTGTTACCAATTAAAAAAGCGCTAAAAATTTTTTCAAAAAAATGGCAAAAGGATGAAAATCCAAATAAAAATAGTTAATAACTAAACATTTTTACAATGAACAAAGGTTAGTGTTTCACAGAGGCTACGAGGCAACCTCGTTCTTGAGTCCGAGAACAAGGCGAGATCGAAGCGAGAACGAGGCCAGGTGGACAAATAAATTTTCCTAGCTTGACCGAGGCGAGATCACACCGGCATCTCGCCTCGTCTATGCCTCATTCTCGGATCCAAGAGCGAGGCACGTTTGAGTCAAATCTGAACTCGTAAGACCCATATAAGCATTTCCGCCAAAAAGCCAACCGGTTAAAACCAGTTCAAAACGGTTAAACCACTTTTCACAGCCATATCACAACATAATCGCATAGTTTTTTTTTTGTCCGAAAGGCTGTGATGAGAAGGAGGGACATGTATTTTTTTTAATAGATGGCGGTGCCACGCCCCTAACGGGAAAAAACGTTTCCACGACTAAACTATTGGACCGATTTTGTTGAAATTTTGTTTAAAAATTGATTGTATCTTAAGAAAGATTATTAGAAACATCGCTCGAAATGGGGAAAAACGGTATCACGGCTGTGCCACTAAAAACCGATTTTGATGAAATTTGGTATGTAAATAGAATGAAACTTAAGTAAAAATATAAGTTAATCGATGGTACTCGATCATCTTATAATAATTAAAACCTTTTTGTAATTTTTTATTTCATTTATTTAAATTAAACCTTTTTTATTACATCATAATAATCATAACTAATTAAGCTTACACCTTGATCATTCAAGAAAAAAGAAGTCACGATATTAGTGCTGCCTACGACAGTTAGACGCGTTATCAGCACTTTTGCTGGATCAATGCATTGCAAAAAAAATTCTGTTTTTCGTTTTTCATATGAATTGTATTAGGAAACGAAGTGGATGCACCGTTCGCAGGTTTGATCTAGGAAGCTGAAATTTTGGGAGAGTTTTCTTCAAACCCGATTCTATTATATAAGCATATAGGACCGCAAATTTGAAAAAAAAAAATAAAAATACCTACTTCAGGTGTATTTTTTCCGCATTTTTAGTCACACGAAAAAAGAAGGCGTGGTTTGACAACAGTGGATGGCGTCCCTCATTCAACTAAAAATCTCAAAACGCTATGTCTTGGCACTTAAGGCAGACTTTTTCTACGTTTTAGTAAGTCTGTTTTTTCGTAAAATTTCAACGAAATTGGACATAAACTCTGCCCGCGCCGTTTACAGGTTTGAGCTAGGAAGCTCAAATGTTGGGACAATTATTTTTATTCCTCAAGCTAAAATATAGGAAAAAATAAATAAAATCACTCTCCAAAAGTTTGAAAAAAACACCCTAATGTATATATGTCGTAATAGCTAAAACATACGTCATCGATACGTACTTTGGGCGGGTGATGGTATCGCAAGGACCAGTTTTTTTATTTTTAAACGGTATATGCTAAGTTTTCCGCTAAAATTTAACTTTAAAATCTAATGTACAAAAGGTGAAGTAATGTAAAAAAAATACTCTTTACTTGAAGGGAACTTTCATCGGCGAACTAATCAACGTTCAAACAAACAAGACGAAAAATGAAAAAAAAAAAATACTTATTATGAATCTTATATCTTGCAGAAGGACATCAACAAGAGTAAACTTTCTTGTGCTGAAACTCAATTATAACACAAAATTACTTGCAATAAACAGCAGAGAGCAGAACATCATCAACAAAAACTTGAAAGATTTATAAAAATTCATTTCATTAAAAATTTAATTTGCAAAACAACGTCGTCCTTAAAGGAAAGTACGACGAATAAGAAAAATAAAGTGATTCGAAAAAGTTATAATTTCGTTTGTAACCAATTTTTTTTTCTTCCTTTATTCGAACTTATTCTAATTTAAGTTTATTTTTTCCTGTTTTATAAAGTTTGCTTTGAACTCTTTTACTTGTGCTGCTGTTACTTTCCTTCTGGACACTTTTCGTTATGTTTTTATTTGCATACAAACGCAAGAAGGTCCTTGCAGCAGAAATAGCTGTTTCCGCTTAAAAAGAAGTTGTTAATTACTTGTTTTTCATCAAGCGAGCGCAGTAGATAAGATGAAAGAGTGATGAAAAGAAATACAGTAGAATAAATTTTTGAGGGTTTCGGTAATGTTGGAAAATCTCAAGAATTTCATAAGTCAATCAAAAAATCAGTGTCCTCATATTGGGTCCTGTATCTTCTCACGGAGCATAGTGCCCCCACAAAACCCTCCCTACGCGCACGATCGACACCGAGTGCTTTTATTTCTTTCTGACATCTCTCCCATTCACGTATTTTTTGTTTTAGCGTTTGCGTTTTGCGGAAATTTCAAGCTCAAAAACAATATTTTTTAACAAGATCAAAAACGTTTTCTTGCATGTTAATCAGCCATTGAATTGCTAAGCTTCAATTATTAAATTCGGAAAGTCTCTGAGGCCCTCTAACACTTTTTTTCCGCTTGACACTCTGTTTGCATGCTCTAAACACGACTGTCATGCGGAAACAGAGAGTTAAAGGACAACAAGGCCTAAACGGATCCACCAAATTTCAAGCAATTTTTAAATAGCAAAGATGACGTAAACTGAGTTCTACTGTAAGTGCATTAGCAAGCTGTTGACATAGCATCCAAATTCAGTAAAACTAAAAAACAATAAAAACAACAGACAGCTACGAGCGACTTTTACAATACTTTCATTTTATCTTTTTGCCATATTGAAATATTATTTGTTGTCATCATCGTCCTTGTTGTTGTCCGATGGATATTATTAGAAAATTTACATCGTCAAGAGTCTTATTGCGTGCGGATTAATTTATTTATAAGTTTTTCAAATAATGAAGTTATTTGTTGTTTAAAAATCATTTCATCAGCTTATTTCTGCTGTCACACTTGATGTTCTTGTCTCGAAGTCAGTGTTGCCAGAAAAAATTTTAACAAATCGAGTATTTCAGGATTTGTAGTGATTAAAACTGGGACTTAAATACAAAAAGCGGGAGAGTTAAAAAATGAGCAATTACATACCACAAAACATTACGTTTCTTATGAAAACAATCAACCATACATACTTTTCGAATATGTATATTCAATCACTTCATGCTATATTTTGTTCAATTTTTCAGAATATGAAAAATAAAAATATTTCTTAAATTTTTAAAATAAAGCAAACAAAATACCAACAAATTGTTGAAGACCGAGTTTTGAAAAAAAATTTTGGTTTTTATAATGGCTAAAATGCCAACCAATCGTCAAAGCCCGAATTCTTGAAAAATTATTCGCTTAAAGTTAACACGGCATTACTGACGCCATTTTAGTAACGCCATTACTGACGTGGGTGTAATCAACCCACACTTTATAATGATCTTATTTCTAAAATTTGTTCCTTAAATCATAAGATATTTTGGTAATAAGTAAAAACAATTAGATTAAACAATTACTATACAATTTAAAAGAATATTTATTCATTTAGATCATTTCAGCTAAAAAAAAATTATATTAAATAAGGTAAGTAAGAATCGTATATACTTGAAAAATTTTCACCGAGAGACACCTAAACACTTACAAAAAATTAATTAAAATTACAAAAAATAGAAGTCAATTATTATATTGAACTAATTATTACCATGCGTAATCAATTTTTTGTTCCAAACACAGAATACTCATATTTTTTGAATCAATCCATTTCGTTTCTCAAACTAAGAAAATCCAAAAGCAAACAAATTGTTTTTAATTTAATCTTGTTTTAATCGTATTGATTAATTTTTTCTCAGATTCAGAAACGCTTTCTTGATATACATAAATTACACTTTGCAGCTACACAAGCTATGATTTCTTATGTTAAGAAGTATATTGTTAGTTACTTATTATACTCGAAATAATCAAATCTTCTAACTATACTATTTTTTTGGTATCACGTATTATCTGCTTGAGTTTGAATCAGTAGTGAGGTACTTACAACAAGTAAAAATTTCTTGCATTTTCCACAATTTTTACAAAATTTAATCAAAGCAACGAGATTCGATTCAATTAAATTTTAGTTGAACTAAGTAAGTTTTGATCTAAACAAACTTAAAACTTTCTTGATGCAAATATTTTTTTCTTGTAAAACAAAACCTATGTCACCTATGTCATTTTGAAATGAATGAAAATAATATTACTCCAAGAGCCTTAATTTCTTGCTTCCGCAGTAATAAGTTATTGTTGATACAATAATCGAAAATTATGAGTTGAACACACTTCGTAAAAGAAACAATACAACAATTATTTATATTCAATGCTAGATTATTGCAAAAGCACCAATGATTAAAAGAGGATAAATCACTCTGAAGCAACATGGAGTCTGAAATACATGATATCTATCCTACGAAATAATTTGACATCATCTGCAAAAAGTAAACAGGTGGAGTGTTTAATGACTTTTGGTAAGTCGTTAATAAATAATATAAATAAAAGTGGACCACAATGTGTACCTTGCGGAATACCAGACGACGCATCAATTGCAATATCAGAAACAGTATTCCCAATTTTAACAAATAATTTACGCTTTGTCAAAAAACTATCAAACAATTTTATAAGCAAATCTGAAAAACCATATATTTTTAATTTTTTTAAGAGAATGGAATGGTCAACTTTACCAAAAGCTTTCGAGAAATCTGTATATATAACATCAAGTTGCTTATGCTCTACCATGGCCGCAACAATATATTTCTAAATCAATGTCAGATTTGTGCAAGTGGATTTGCCAGGGAGAAAGCCATGTTGAGCTACACATATAACTTCTTTTACGTGGTTAAAAAGTTTATTTTTATAATTATATCAAACAACTTAGCAAAAAAAGGCTGCTTTACAATAGCTCTATAATTGCATACATTAATACGATCGCCAGATTTGTGTATGGGAGCAATGATGCAAATCTTCCAAATATCGAAAAATTAACCAGACTCAAAACAAGAATTAAATAAAGCGGATAATGGTTTAGCGATATTACCAGCACAGTTTTTATAAAACATGGGTGGAAACCCATCCTTTTCATGCTTAAAGCTAGGTTTTAAACAAGCAGTAGCGTTTAAGACATCCACCTCAATAACAGTGAAAATATTGATCAAATCAAGATTGGATTCAAAAGCATACATCCCATGCCAATAAGTGTTCTCATATTTATCATAGACTTCTTGAAAAAAATTTTGCAAATAGATTACATGACTGCAATGAATCGGGTGATGTAGAATCACCAAATCTCATGCATGATGGAAAGCCATTTGTTTTACACTTATCATTTATGTACTGCCAAAAAGATTTCGGATTTAATTTTAACTGAGACTCAATTCACAGGTTGCCTTCAAGTCACCAGTAACAAATATAAGGTCTAAGATCCTACCTAAATCATTTTTGAAAGAGTTTAATTGACTAAATCCATTTGATAAAAAACTTACTACTAACGATTTAATATCAGAATTGTAGTTATATGGCAATAAATTTCTATTGTCATAAAGCCAGGAAATACACCCAAGATTAAAATCACTTAAGACTATTATTTGCTTTATAGAATCTATCTGATTTAAAACAAAACTTATGTTATTCATATGATCATTATATAAGATCGTAATTACTGTTGGGAGGAATATAAGAGTTAATGATATAAATACAATTATCCTCAGCAAAAATTAATTTTAACACAAATTTGTTCAATGAGTCCACTATTGTTAGGTAAACTTACTGATTTACTATCTAAAATAGACCTAACAGCAATAAGAACTCCACTACCCTTTATACGACCAGTTGCAACACTGTCTTCATCATTTAATTATTCCAACTGGAAAAGCCAAAGAGAAAGACAAGAAATTTTGGAAATACAGCATATCCGATAGCAAGAACGCACTTATACTTTTCTATGATTTATTAAATTTTTTCTTGGATTGAGCTGTATTTTCGGCGCTTTTTTTTGCTACCGTACATTATTTTTTTGATTCAAGAAAGAAATGGTTGTTCACATTTTGGAAGATCTACTAACTATTTCTCAATTCAAGAAATAATTTCTTTTTCTATCTTAGAACCCCTAGTAATGATTTCTCGACTCCAGAAAAGAGTTGTTATTTATTTTTGAAAGTTCTAGTAACTATTTCTAGACGACAGAAAAAATTTCTTATTCATTTTTGAAAGGTTTAGTTATTGTTTCTGGATTCTATAAAAAATTCTGATTGATTCTCAGAAGTTCTAATAATTATGCTTTGATTTAAGAAGTATTTCCTAATTTTATTTGTTTTAAGTGATTCTTGAATCAAGTAAAGCAACTGTTTGAATTAAATAACTATCTGTTTGGACCAGAATCGTACTACGATTTCTTGATTCAACGTAAATTCTACTTCTATTTTAGAAATTAACTCCCTCCGTGAAATATCGGGAATTTTTGCATTCCGCATGATATATTGAATTGTGATGCCAAAAGCAAGACGCCTGGCAACTCTGCTCGAACTGAACTAAATATTTCGATGTTTGGATGTTTTTTTAATTTCCTTTATAACTCGTTCGTTCGTGGACTTGCTTGGCTTGTTCGTTAAATTTTAAATTATTAAAATTTTGTTTGAACAGAACAGAATAGAAAACATGTTGAAATCATGTCATCAACTTTTCTGGTTTCCGTGATTTTAATCAACGTTCCGGCATGAATAAATTTCATGTACAGTTTTCTGTATTTAACTCTTAAGTTGGCTGTATCATTTCATTTCTTTTCTTTTGCAGACGTAAAAAATTAAGAATTTATTCCAAATACTTGCGCTATATGTTGTGTTAGTGTTTACCAACTTTTTTCTTGTTCAGTTTAAAATTTTATTATCTCTGCTCTGCAGTGTTCTGCTTGTAGGAGTTAATTGTTAATGACCAAACTTTTTTCTCTCAAGGATGCACTTTTGTTCACTTATTGTGCATGCTGCATGAAGTCTAAAAATAAAATATTCGAGACAATAGCTTCATTTGAAAAGTTTTGTTTCTTTTGCCAATGTTATACCTATGTATATAAAAAATAATTTGTAATTGAATTGAAGAAAACTTTTCATATTAAAATCTTTCGTATACATATGTATGTATTGTATTATATAAGTATTTTAATTTTTTATTCTTAGGAGATAATACGTGGGATAAATGAAGTTCCTTCACACTTTATCAACACTTAAGCTAATTTTCTATTATTATTTTTAATATTAGTTTTGATGGTGTCCCAATTTAAAGAAAATTTAATGAAAACAATCTTAAGAAAATTCAATTTCCGTTTTGTTCTGTGCCAATTTCTTCCAATTTTTGCCTTAATATTTTCATTCATCATTTCTTTGTCTGTCTGTGAAAATCACGGAGAGAGATTTATTTGATGTAGTGTAACCAAATTTCTTACAGGCACTATTAATAATTTGGGCATTCTCTGGTCACAAGGTTGGCAATTTTCAACCATAGTTAGTGGCACGTGAGGTACCTCCCATTCAAAAAAAAAAAATAAGTTCAAAACGCTTTACTGAGCGAACTCACTATTTGTAGGAATGATTCAAAAAAGCTTTGGATAAGAACTTCGCAAATTTTCACAAGTGGGCGTGTTACACTCTAAAGAAACGAAATTTTTAAAATGCTTTTCTGAGAGAATTACTTAAGGTACTATTAGTGAGTGAAGTGAAAACAAAAGACCCCTTCTAAATTTTTTTTTAAGTGCAAAATTTATTTTTAGAGCTAAATTTTTTTACATATTATAACTTGGAATCGATAATTTACATAAATTTTTTTTTGGTTATAACTTTTTCCTAGAGGGGGTTAAAGAAGACGTAAAAAAAAAGATCGAATCTGCACAAATGATAGAGCCTCTCCAGTGCACCTGGAAAAAAAAGTCAAATGGAATTTTAATATAGACATACATATGTACATACATACATATTTAATTGTGCATCTCCTTACCAAAACCGAAAGTTAAGCGTTTTTTTCGAAAAATGGTCCGTATATGAAAAAAAGATTGAAAATCAGCTTTATTATCCAGCGTTTTTAAGTCTGTAAGCGGGGAAAAAAGAAAAAAGTCACCAGGACCGTTGGGGAATGATAAGCATATAAATAAACGAAGTGAGTCAAGTTTTATCAAAGTCGAATAAAACGTTTTTGAGCTAGAATTTGCGCAAATTTGAAAAGTGTCATTCCGAAAACAATACGGGTTAAAGAATAATAAAATTAAATAAAGTTTTTTTCCATTATTAATTTCGAACTTAAATTTTAAATACATATTCTCCTTACATTTATTGATCCTTTTATGAAAAACGAATCGAAAAAAACTGTTTCTATTTACTAATAGTACTTAAAGTAATGAATTGATGAAACAATAATTCCGAGTCCCATGTGCGAGTCTTTATTACCAGATATTTTCTCTCGGACAAACTCCCGCTTAGCAACAGTAAAAATGTTTGCTTGGATGTATGCAGAACATGTTAGTTTGTTTTCAAAGTTTGTTTTAATACAAAGAATTTCAGCCAACATTTGGAAGTTTGCTGAATTTTCCATTCGAAGTGTTGAAATTATAAATTTTCTTGAAGAGTTAAAAAAGTTTTTTAATATTTATTGGACTTATGCTTATGCCTTCTTTAAATCTCATATATTGCAATTGATTCGGCTTAAATACCAGGTTACCAGGCTGATCCACTTTTTTCAAACTATGCTAAGTAAAGTTGTGATCAATAATTTTCAATTATAAATTTATATTTAATTATAAACGAACAACAAGATCCATGCAGCTTACGCGGGTAAAATGGACACATATTTCCAAGTTCGATGACCTTGTTAGTATTTCCCCAAAAAACTAACGACTGATATTAGAACATGTGTTCTCGAATCCATCGTCTCCCTTATCCATTGATATATGATACATTCGCGATAAGAATTTTTACTGGGAAAAATTTCCAAGTACAGGGTGTGCCAAAAGTCGCTATCAGATCTGTTCTGCTTCTAACTTCTAAGCAAATAGTTTTTTCTGCATTTTATTTTCAGATAATAAGAGATAAACGCAAATACTTTTAAAATTAACAATTACACTCCAAAACAACGTGCTGCAATAGTGCTGATGTACAAACGAAATAATAATTCAATCATTGCAACACAACGTGAACTTCGACGATAATTTTCGGGACGAATTCCACCTTTGCCACCAACAATTCGGTAATTGGAAGCTGGATTCGAAGAAGCAGAGACAACGTCCGATAACTTAAGAGCAATAAGACCACGGGCAAGGCGATCATTAGAAAATATAGAGCATCATAGCCGAAAGTATGCAAAAAGATCCAGAAGCATCAATAAAAAGAAGAGCGGGTTAGGGCTTTCAAGATCATCACTACACCGAAACTTGCGGTCAGACCTACACTTATTGCCGTACAAGAGCTGCTGTAAGCCCTTAGCGGCACCATGGGGTCGTGAACGACCCCACGAAAATTTTGAAATCATTTTTCGAACAAATACTCAAGTTTAGCCTCATGTAGCACAAACATTTTTTGAAAAATGCCCCTAAAAATCAATGAATTTTATGCAGTAGAGTCATCTCAACACTCGTTCACAGCTCTGAAGCCTGGAACTGAAAATTCGCTTTTTTATGTTTTTTTTTTCAACGTGGGGTCGTAAAAGATTTCGATGTGCCGAATTGTTACAAAATTGAAGTAGTGCCGCTTAGGGTTAAATGACTGAAATGTTATAAGCAAAAAAAATAAGATTGTGACTTTTGGGATACTCTGTATTTCAATGTAAGCAGCAATTGCTTGATTTTTATGTTTTGTTTATGGTATACATAACATTTTGTCATAAATGTCATATATGTATATTTTACATTCCTTTCAAGAAATATCGCACGAGCATTGCAGTCTTATCGTTTATATATTGGCAAAAATGCAACAGGATATTGGTTGAACTTTTGGTATTTTATTGCAGAAATTTTGTTGCTGAAGTCATAACTTCTTCCGTAGCCAACATTATTTCATTTATTTATTTGAAAAAATACATGTAACCTATATTAAGTATATATTTTTACTTCCAATCGCCCTGAAGAATTTTTGTGTACTCATGTCCTGCTAAATGTAAAAACTTCACTTACGTTGCTTCGAAATGACAACTAAAACAAGCACTCAATGCTATAACAGTTATATTTGTCATTTAACAAATAAACTAGATTTTTCGAATAATACAACCCACACCTCTGATAAGTTTTAGGTCACATTTGACCCAATAAAAAAATAAAACAACTTTTTCTCATCATCAAAAGTATTTTAATGAAATCTTAACTTAAATTCAAAACACGTGACCTTTTAAAAGATCCCATTTTGAACAACATCATACCCAATGGTATTGGTTGTTTGTCTGTTCCAGTGTTATGTTTGGCAAAACTTTAAACTTTTAGTCCCAAAATGTCAAAAATTAAAAGCTTCAATGGCATAAAAGACATGAGTTAAGAAAGAATAAATGTCTAAAGATTTTTGCAACTCTTAGCGAAAAGCTTGACTTGTAAAACCCTCAAGGGTCAAAAGTAGTAGCAACTTTGTAAAAGACAAAAAGGGACAAGATACGGTAAGTTGGTTGTTTGTAAGTGACGTTAAAATGTTTTTAGTTTTGATTCTAATATAAGTGGGGAACTTTTAAAAACTGACACATATTTAATTTTTTTTTGTAAATTTTTTGATTTTCTTTTGCTCTTACTTTGATTTCTTAGTTGTCATAAGTTTACAAATACAAATAAGGATGAAGTGATGCCATTGATTTGCACTTGACTTTGAGAAGAGAAGGCATTTTAGTTTGCAATATGTAAATGTTTTCTTTTTTTTATCATAAAATTATGCTTCGATTTGATGTGACTTACACTAGGCATATAATGACGTCAGTTTGGAAGATTAATTTAAAATTGAGGGGCAATTTAACGTAAACTGCATATTTGCATAGATCTTTTATTAAAATGTATTTTATGCAGTGAATATCATATAAAATATATGTAATACTGAATACTCAGAAAGTATTATAACATTAAATTGACTGAAACAACGCAACATGACACGCAGTGATTAGAACGGGTTTTCCTGGCCAATACCCTTTCAGTAAGTGAAAATTCTTTATCTTAACTCAAGTAAGAGCATAATATCATTAAAATTCTAAGAATTATTTGAATTTGTTCGGAGAGTAAAGATAAAAAACGCACTTAAAACTTAGAGTTCAATTAAGTTTTTGTCTCAATATATGTTTTGAACATTGGAATTATTAATCCATGTGCAGCAATTTTCGATTACTTTTTGACAATTCCGACTGTAACTCGGCCATAGCATGACAAATTTTGTATATTGCTCTAAAGCTAGAAAATTGCTTGTGTATACTCGATCTTTTCCGTAGCTCTACAAGAAATTCAACGAAATCAAGTCGCACGATCTTCGATGTCAAATTTGGCATTATCAGGCCAAAATTGATCGAGTCGAATAGTGACACTGCTTTGCTAAAACCACACATCGCCTAGGTCGAAATCACAATTGAAGGCCATGTCAGATATCATAAGCATCAATGATAACTGCCGCTTCATCGTCATTCTCAAATTAATATGGGCTAATGAAATCACCAGACCAAAGTGTTGCCAAACAGCTGCCTGCCTGTTTTCAGAGTTTCATATGATATTTTTCTTATTTCTCATCAAGCGACAAATGATTTATATCGCTGAAGATCATTTTCGTTCCAATAATTATTTGGAGTATCTTCTGAGCAGTTCATGGCCATTGGGCTTCAATTCTTGGTATCGCGGTATCGATACATTGGAGTCTTTGAACACACTTCCAGTTAAGAGATGAAAATACAAACTACCAAATATCAACGGGAGCTTCAAGAATAAAATAAAACAATAATTTCGAACTAATTTAATAATGATGATTTTTTAACGTCTTTTATAACAATCGTTTGAAACTGTTACTCATAATTTGTACGCGTATCGCTTTCGCTATTCGCTACCCCCGAACAATTACTCCCAAACAATCAGAAAATGAGCAAGCACTTGATTAAAACTATATTCAATCCTCATTAGCTACAGTACCGATTTTGTTAGCATCAACGGCAATTGTATTTGAAATGCATTGAACAAAAGAGGTGCAGCACCCAATACCATTAAACTCAACAAAGCTGAATAAGATGGTTTTAAATCTAGAGTCATTATATAACTGTAGATTTCCTTATTGTATTGAGTGTGTGCCAAGGCTGTCTATTTCCACCAATCTTGTCACTAATAGTTTTGGACAATGTCCTCAGTTAACTTTAAGCGCTATATATCGTGGGATTTTACTTACTTCTACTAAACATCTTGAAGTAAATAGACCGAAACAAGGACACTTACTACCGATAAATCTTCTTTGGAAGAAGTAGATCTGAAAATCAACGTAAATAAAACAAAAAAAGCGTTACCATACACCTAGTGCCAGTAATACTTTCATGAAGAATCAATCCTGCAGGGAAGAATATGACGATTTCGCTTATTTAGGAAACGTCATAGCTCCGATGACGGTACCAATAAGATTATCTTTGGTAGAACTAGTAAACGCGAAGGGGTATTTGCTCAGCTCCGTAATGTCTGTTTGAATTCTTTCCTGTCAATGATGCTGTCAAGATTCGACTTCAGTTTAAATAAAATGGGGTAAGTCACCAGCTGAAATATCGTAGAGATATCGCGAGGGAATGCTATAAAACATTTTTCAAGTGAACATAAGAGTGGTATTTGAATATCAGTGACTATTTGCCAATAACCACAAAACTTGATGTAAAATAGGTATGTATATATTTCAAAAGAGTTGACTCTAAACTGAAACCTGCTGAAAAATCCATTGAAAGAGTAAATTCTCTATATTTTAGTTTTTCACCACATTTTTTTTTTAAATTTTCTACAAAATGGCATACTCAGTTTTATCAATATTTTCATGTGTAGAGCCTCGGTATGTTAAATTCGTTGCTTGAGTAAGTTTAACTTTCAGCTTTATATTTCTTTATTAACTTTTATCTCTTTTCATTTTTTAAACTCGCTGCTGCAATGTTTTTTTTTTTAATATGTTCAATTTCACTTTCAATTTTAATTTCCATATTGTTTTTTAATTTGCTTTTATCTTTTTTTTTAATTTTTAAATATGTTTGTATCTCTGTTTGTCGGTCGGTCTGAGTGTGTGAGCACATGTCATCCTTGTTGTCTGTTTTATTGTATCTGGCGGCTATACGCATTTCAACGTCTTTGTGAAAGAGACATGAATTTACATTCATATTAAAAGCAACATTTTCTCTCGGATTAAGTTTTTTGTTGTTGTTGTACCTTGGTATTTGTCAACATTTCCTGAAAGTGAGCTATCTACATAAAGTTTAATTTGATTTGAATTTGCACAGTTGCTTGAATTTGATTTGAATAACAGATATATGTAAGCAGTTTAATTGCTTAAAATGTAACTGTGGCAAAAAAGCTTATGTTGATTCAAGAAAAAAAAAATTGAATCGAGTTAAGATCTTTTTACCATTAGTTCTAGGCGAAAATTCCCTTTCCGTAAATATTAAAAAAAAAAAATCAAATGCAAATTTTGGCCCTTTGATCGATTTTTTTAAGTTAACATGAGAGCTAAAAGTAATAGGTTTAGATTTTTTGAATTTCGTAAAAATTAATTTTTTTTGTGACGACAATTTAAACTCCGTTTGCCTTTGTGTCTTTAATTTTTTCTTTTGAAATGTGGAATTTATGATTTGTAAAAAAGTTTTAATCACAAAAATAAGAAATTGCATAAGTTATATGAGTCTTGCACTTTTTTTGAACTGATTTTCTAAAATATCACATGATCCGGGCCTGATAGAAAAAATACTTAAAAAGATGAAATAAATATTATTGTGAATAAAAGAAAATCCTTGTAGAACAAGAAGTTCTTGGTCTTCTCAAAATAAAAAACTTTTTTTTGAAATGTTTAAAAGTAAAATTTTTTATTGGGAAAACTAATATTTTTGTTGGAAAAAAGTTGAAAATCTTACGGCTATTATAGCGTGGGACTTATTGAAATACTCCCACTTTTATGTAATTTCTTAAAGAAGTGAAAAAATCTGAAACAATGTCTGGAATCATATTCTGAATTCCAAGGTAATATATGCAGCCAGTTTAAAAGTCTGATACTGGTGCGAGGATTTTTTCCAAAGGCTTTAATAGTAGCTAGTATTTTGCATTCCCTACTATCTTCTTAAATTCAAACTTAGTGACAGATTTATCATAAACGTTGATAGCCAAGCACCTATTAAAATCCTTGACGCTTATATTAATCAAGTCTAGATCGCAGAATGCAGAAAGTTATTGCTCTGCACATTGCAACTTCATTGGCAACATAGTCCCAGATTAACTTGCTAGAAAAGACTCTAAAAGTGTCTTAGTTTCTGAAACTTACATAATAAATTCACTGACCTTAATTAGGGCCCAAAGAATAAATAAGATTAATAAGGGCTAGTCAAAGTTAACCATATGTTCTGTGGGGAGGGCAATATAACTTTATTGATTTCAATACAAAGCAAGCATGCCTCCTACAGATTTCTGCCGCTGGAGATCTTCGTAGTAGTTCTAAAAATACGACCGTCGTATTTTTTCAATTGTACTTGAGCTACCCTGCGCTGGTAAATCGGCGTTACAAGGTGATCGTAACGATCACGTGTAAACATCTCCTAAAAAGCTCCAAGTACATGTAGTATTTAATAAAAATTTTGAATAGTTTTTATATGTAGGTTTACAATGAAGCTATGAACCTGTTATAAATTAAGCCTATTTCAGCCTAAGATAACAAATAATCGCAAACATACACAATTCTTAGTAAATACCATTGCCTCTATACAGTTGTTGAACTATTTTTTAATCCATTATGTAAACATTGAGATTGAAGTGCAAAACTTATGAAATACATACACTCCTGATCAAAATAATAGATACACCAAAAAGATTTTCCCTCAATCCCCAATAAATTCCATATTTGGAAGAATTTGCATTAGATTTCTTTGTAAAACAAGAGAGTACAATCTGGCAATGCCGTTAACTGAGAAATGAAAGAAGGTAGTTCCCTTATTTTTTCGCCAGTGAATTTAAATCGAAAACGAGCGCGAATTCGTTGATCAAAATAATAGATACACTTGTTTTGTTTTTCAATTTTATACTTATAATTAGCTGGTGTAAGACTGTGTGAAATTTAACCTCATGATTAAATTTTTCGTACTCATCAGCGGAACCTTTTTAGCGATTCTTCCCGAAAGGTTTGCCTTCTGCGAACGACGAAGAATTGTAACAGCGCTTATAAATTTCCGATTTCCGCAGAAATTGCCTTGGAGGTCTTGAAGAGTCTTTTTTTATGAAAGAATAACTATTTGGCAACCAACTTCTGAAGAGGTTTTCGTTGGTCTACCTCTAGTTTATTTTCCTATTTTCTTTATAGAAACACTTTGCACAAAACTTAAAGACTAATACATCAAACTAGCGAAGGGAAGGGAAGGAAACTACCTTCTTTCATTTCACAGTTAACGGTATTGCCAGACTGTACTCTCTTGTTTTACAAAGAATTCTAATGCCAATTCTTCCAAATATGGAATTTATTGGGGATAGAGTGAAAATCTTTTTGGTGTATCTATTATTTTGATCAGGGGTGTATGTGGCACGAGTAATTTAGGCTTATATAAGTTAAGAATTACTCTAATACTGCCTTAGGTGGGATCACTCTAATTCACAGTAAGTAATCGCAACTTCAAATATTGCTGATCAAGCGTTTGCGATATTTCCGCTCTTTATTTAGTTAAGTCAACGAAACGAAGACTTTTCATACAAAAGCAGATTTAGCTTGTAAAATTCTATTTTAAGTTCAGTTCGTTTGTGATGTCCGATTCTAAAAGTTGATTTATTTAACAAATAAAAGTAAAACAAATAAAAGTATTTTCAAATTAAAAAGAAAATAAATAAAAAAATTACCTTTTTTTCAACACCATACTGGTAGATTTATTAACTTATATATAGTAACTATGTATATACTTCACTAGGTTAGTAAAAAAAATTTCATTTCGGCTATTTTTTTATAGAAAGCTGGTTAACATTGCACCACTGGCAATATAAATACATTTATCATTAAAATATAATAAATTTCATAGAAAAAGTTAAGCTTCCAACTCAAGGCTTGTACAATACTATAACTACATATGTATAATATATGTATGTACATTAGGGTGATTAACATTTTTTTTTGTTTTTTTTTAAGGTGCTGTTGCTTTAAAAGTTTATGATATGAAGAAAAGGTTCACGAAAATTCAGCTCTGTACTTCAATTTTATAAGGAGGCGCCGAAGCCTGTTATTTTTACATGTAAATTGTATGGAAAAATTATTTTTTACTAAAAAGGTATCTAAACGAATAGGTGATTAATGTTGTTGGGCTGAAAAGGGTCGCTTTTCGACGTAATTTTTGCGCTGAATCTGGCCTCAGAATTGACCCATTATGTCAGAATCCTGAAATATTTGAGGTTAAGTACCTAAAACATGATGTTTTTGGTCTACTTTCGAGGCCATATATAGGATTCAAAAAAAGTTTATCAGCTTATTTTTAATAAAAGCATCATTTAGTACCGTCCTTGACCTTTAAAATGAACTTTTAAGTGGTGATATGTGATGTTTACTTGCGAAGTTATAGCCATTTTAAAGTGACATGAATTTGCTCCCCTACAAAGGGTTGCAACCCAACAATATTAACCAACGAGTTTCAAATTCATGTCACCTTGAAATGGCTGGAAACATAACAGATCGCCACTTGAAAGCAACAGCACCTTAAAAAAAAAACTAAAAAAAAAAAATTTCAATCACCCTAACGTACATACCTTTTAATAATTTTCATTTTTCTTCTTCACCATGAGTAAAACGTGCAACAGTTCGTTTGATACAAGGATATATGTATGTATGTTATAATTAATGAAATAAAAATAAATCTCGAAAATATTTAAGGGAGTTTCTATTTTTACTGGTGGGACATTTTTAACAACTTTCTCAGAATATAGTTCTTGATAACTGAAGAATAAATATAGTTATGTCATACTTTTGACTATACTGTTGTGCGTGATGTAATCATCGATACTAAAAAGCTTAAAAATAAGACCAACTGAAATTTGCAATTTACTAATAAAAATCCTTACTTGTGGAACTTTAAAAATTTAACCTTTTGATAATATTGGTTACATGCTAACTAAATGCGCAAAGCATAAGTTTTTGAAATAATAAAGAAAATGACGCGACAAAGAGAAAGCACGAATATCACCATAAATACTGATTTGACACGATGTAACTTAAATGCTCGCTATATATTTTAGAAGCCGAATTCGCGGTTTATATTATTAAAAACGTATTTTTCAATATTTGTTAACCAATAAACTATAAAATATATATAAACTATAGAATTTATTAATTTTTGAAAATTTACAAGAGTTTTTCTGGCACAAGTCCAGCAAGGGTAAAATAACAAAACATGCTGAGTACAAACATTAATAAATCTTAGTGAATGATTTTATTTCGAAACTCTAAGACTAATCAAAAATAAATTTTTATATGAAATAGGGTAGGTATTTTTTTCGAAACCTAGAAATTATTAAAGACTGTAGCTATTGCATATTAAAGTTCTCTTGGAATTTCCATTATCGTCATAAAGTTTGATAAAATAAACTGTTTTAATATTTAAAATTTTAAGAAACACAAGGGTTTTTCAATCAGACAAGTTGGAAAATATGAGAGCAAATATTTCATATTAAACTGTCAATTAAATAAATTCGAAAACTAATATTATGCATATTATATATATTATAAATTATATGTTATTATGTTATGTACTTACGGGCTTTATTTTGAAAATCTATTTTTTTTATTCTTTGATAAAAAAGAGAACATAATTACAAATAATGTTTAATATAAAATGCGATTTATTTGGTTATATAGTTTTCCGAAACGGAGCAGCCATTTGCGTAGAAACACTCTTAAAGAAAAAACTGCACTTACCATCGTTTGGATTGCTGCTTGCTATATGTTTTCAGGCCAAAAGAGTAACAGACCTGAAAAGAGAAAAATTCCAAAGAACTCACCATGTAAGTGTATTCGTACCTACCGTTTGCTAAAGTGAATTGACTGACGGTTCGTCTTTTGCTGCCCCAACATAAAGGTTGGAGCAGTCAGCGAGTGAGTAACAAATGAAAGATAAACATAAAGCGAACACTTCAGCTCAATTGAATGAATGGGTTCTACTTGACTTGCGAATAAATATTATTTTTGGAAAATGAGACACACTCGGGTAATTGTGGTGCCTGCAATTATTTTGTGTGTGTGTGAAATGACAAACATAGTACATATTGTCTGTTAAAAAGCATTTGCGGGATAATTCAATTATCATTGGAGTCCACAATTTGCTTGCATCTTCAGGACATGTGAAAGAAAAAAAATGCTCTTTTTGAAGTAAAACTTTTTAAGGGACAATAAGTTGAAAGAAAATAGTGAAATCTTAATGTTGAAAAGGGGTTTAAGATAAAACGAAATATTGGTAAGGGTGCATATAAAGAAATTTATTTTTCCATCCCCAAGTAATGGCGGTTGGTGAGACCAAGGTGTGTTGGGATACAGATCCTCTGGATTTTCAGATTCCTGATTATCACCTTCTGCCATTATTCTTTCTCCATAGGTGCCTCGCTATATATACTTATATACGTAGCGATGTTGCGTACCAGTGTCAGCAACAGTTAAGCACGACGGACGCCGAGTTTAGTTACATACATGCGGATTAAGTTCAAAGTCCGAATCTAGGGAAGATTCCTACTTTCGAAAATATAGACGTTCTCTCTCATTTGATTTCCAAGATCTTAGAGTTGTACCCAGACAGTGAAATTGTTGTTACTGGTGATTTCAATGTTCATAACTCTAATTGGTTGCGCCATTCTGGCCATACAACTCCTGAAGGCCGTTATTTTGTATTTTTTGCCGAGTTTTATCTACGGACTCAACTAGTGAACGACCCAATGTACATTCCACGCGTTGGGGGGTACAGATTAAGTACACTGAACCTCTTTCTGACGTCACACCATTAAAAATATGATGTGTCTGTCCTTGCACCTCTTAGTAACTCTGACCATTGTATTATTTCCGCAGCCTTTCCATATAATAGTTAACGCACTGTCCCTCCGAGAGCCCCGAATGGCTTTATGGTAAAGCAAATTATGTTGCGTTGAACAATTTTTTTCCTAACTTCGATTGAAAATTGTATTTCGCTGATAGAAACATAAATGCCGCAGCCATAATGGTACAAGAAATGATTTTACTAGGTATGCCGTGCTTCAAACCTTTTAAAAAATTTAGCATTAAACCTTAGGACCACTCTTGGTTTAATGAAACTTGCACGTCTGCAGTGAGGAATTGGCGGCTCATTAGGAATGCTGATACCAAAAGGATTCGCATCGAGGCTAGAAATTTCTGTAATGCCACGATTCAGCGCGATAAGTTTCTTCACGAGCAAAACCTGCGCAAAAGAATCCTTTCGCTACCGAAATATAGCAAAAGTTTTTGGTCATTTGTTAAGAGAGTGGAGAACCAGACTATTCCAACTCTCTTAATGAACGACCAAATATCCACTGACCCTGCTGATAAAGCCAATCTGGAAAAAATGGTACACTTCCAGATAGCTGTTAGCTTTTACCCCTTGTCCAGAATAAATCTTCGGCTATGCCAACAATTTACTTTCGAACAAGGGCAGTAGAAAGGGTCCTTGCAGACCTTAACATAAATAAAGCCTCAGACCCTGATAGCATATCTGTCCATGTGTTGAGAAAGTGTGCCTCAAAAATGGCTCGGCCATAACGCAATCTCTTTTTCATATCCTACACTAGTGGGATTTTTGCATCATGTTGGAAGGTTGCTAATGTCCAGCCAGTTTCCAAAAAAGGCGAGGTTTCCAACACTAATAATTATCGACCCATTGCGATATGCTCTGCGCTCTCCAAAGTGATGAAGAGTGTAATAAATTTTAACCTTGTGAACTATCTGGAGTGCAAAAAACTACTTAGTGATCGCTAATATGGTTTCCGTAGGAATTGAAGTTGTGATAAGCCCAAAAATAAATTAGGAATATGATCGAAAGAAGCGGACATAAGGCCCAAAATTGTTTTGGGGACTATGACCATTGAGGTTATGACTGGGTACCAATATAATGTTACAGCCAAATATATTTAAAACAGTAATGATACAGTATCAAATCAGCACTGATACTAACTATACTTATTAATGGACAACAAAAACTGCAGGGGAAAAATTTCATATGAAATAAATATTATCACTACATTTTTGTGAAATGCTCCAAAGCAGTTAGTGTCCTGTGCACGATAATAGTAATATTCAGTATCTAAGACATACTCGAATTTGACCAAATTTATCTCAAAAGCCAGGTGTGATAAAAACTAATTAAAACCACATTTCAGTTCAGCGTCAAAATTACCATAGAAAATGATACAAAAATTTGAATAAAAATCTTAAAACCTTATGTGTTAAGCAAACTCGATTTTTTTAAGAAAAATGTGATTTTAGTATAAAGAGTCAATGATATGACTTAATCCTTAATATGAATTAATCATAACTCCAATCTTTTTCCTTGATCTACCGTTTCATACAGTGCTGAGCTGATTCAGGATGTTTTTTTAAACTCATATTTTCAAATTGAAATAAATCACATACAATTGTTAAACACCCCGATTTTGGCATTATTACCTAGATAATTTTATTTATGCCATTCAGCATTTAAAAATGATTTTGTACATATGAACGCTGCAACAGGACAATATTTAGCACAGTCTGAAGGTCAAACTTACGATTACCTATTCAGCAATGAGGCTTTATTACCGAAATAACAAAAGTTTTGAGTATTGCTGGCTTATCAGTATAAGCTAAGGCTCCACATATTGCCACAATAAATAACCCAATTGATTTCTTAATTGCAAAACAATATGTAAGTTTTGAGTGAACTTAAAGTTGAAATTTCAGTAAATTTTGTAAATTTCCAGACTATTTCCTACTTAGTCATGGTGCAATAGCTAAACATATTGAGAACAATCAACTGTTACTAGAAACAGTGTTCCCAATTTAAAAACCAAACCTCTACAGAAAGCGCTGAAACAAAAACTATTTCGAAAAATTTTTCTTGTTTGTTGCCAAGAGGGGAATAATGAAATTGTCGAGATGCAGAATTTGTCGTTTGTCGCAAACGCAATACGAAAATCACAAAAGAAAATAGACAAGAATTTCTATCATGAGCCTTTGCCAACTATAAGCTTTGAAATTAAATTGGTTTTGGCGGGATTGCATCAGCGGGCGTGGCACCTTCCCTGTTAACATTAAGTTATAAGCGTGCGAAATGTTGGTTTTTTTGAATATTTTTTTAATATTTCAACTTTTTTCACCATTTTCCTTTCGACTTTTTTAACCCCTTTCAATTTAATTAAATTAAACAAGATTTTTTCAACTTGACTTTTTCAACCTGTTTCAATTTTTTTTCAAATTTTCAACTGCTTTCAGCTTTTTTGCGAGTTTTTCAACCTCTTCCAACTTTTTTCAACATTATTCATATTTTATTGATGTTATTAAAAAAGTTTATACACGTTTCGCTTCAAGCAAAATCAAGATCAATAAAATGGTCAACCAAATCTGACAATGCACAATTATTACTTAGTGTTAGGAAATTCCAAAAACAAGATCTGTATAATCGTACCTGGTCATTTACTTGTTTTATGGCTATTTTAAGGTAAACGTTTTTACTGATAATTTTAATAAAATTATGAAGCGAACCTTGTACAGTTTTTGATGCTTTTAAGATCAAGTGAAATTTTAAAATATGCTATGCTAATTGTTTTTTTATGTATTTTGAGTTGCTGAATACGATGAAGTCACTAATTTTTGCAAATATGCAAATGTTTCTGTGTTATTCACCAGAGTACTTATAGGAATTCCTCAACCTTTTTGTGATGCAATTAAATTATTTACTAAGGAACAAACTTATCCTTTATTAGCTAATTATATATACTAGTATCGCCTGAGGTCGAAATTCGACCGTTAGGACCAAATTTTAATCTTGGAAGAATTTTGCCGGCCCATTAATATCAAAAAATTTTTGTTTATTGACTACGATCTTATTTCGTTTCACTAATCACCACACCACACCTTTGAAATTACATTCAAAGCACATTTAAATGCAAAACAATACAGAATTATCAATTTCTATTGGTGCTACATAATTTCTATTACGTTGTCTATTTGATTTTGACTCAAAAATTGTCGGTCCTAATCTCTTTACCATTACACAACTATATATTTCGTTTATTATATAATAATAGTTTTAAAAAATAAGCGAAATCGCAACTGTAACTTAAAATAAATCAGTTGAACTTCGATAATCCGCGATTGTTGGAACCGAGCTCATTCCGGATAATGGAATCACTGTTTTATTTTATTATTTATCAATTTTCAAAGTTGAAAATACATAATATATATGCGCAAATATGTATGCATATTATTTTATTGTTTACAGCACCGTTTTACAAAGGTATTTAGTTATAATACTCATTTAATGAAGATCAGCTAGCTCAAATTATAAATATATGTTCTAAGGGGCCCTCCATAAATTACGTGAGTCAAAATAGGGGGGGGAGGAGGTCCGGAAAAATCTCACCATGGGGGAGGGGGTCAACGAAAATCTCACGTCGACTTTTTAATGCAGAGAGTATACATTATTATAGCAGATTACATCTAAAAATTATAAGGAAAGTCTAACGGAAGGGAGGGGGGGGGGGGGGGGGGGTCCCGCCAAAACTCACCAAGGGGACGGGGGAATCCGAATTTTCAAATATTAGTATAAAAAAACTAAAATGAAAGGAGCCATTTTTTGCCATCGCTCCGTAAAATTAAAATCAGGGTATCAGGTTGTTTTATCCTCCACTCTTTCTCTTCCTTAGGGTGCAATCTATCTTATATCAGATTTCATCAAAATCGGTCCATTATTTTAGCAGTGAAAACATATTTTCTTATTGGGCGCGTGGCACCGTCCACTTTAAACCGAATACCTTTTCTGAAGATTCAGTCTATCTCAGTATCGAATTCCATCAAAATCAATCCATTAGCTTAGCAGTGAAAACGATTTTTCTGTAAGGAGTAGTGCCACGCCCAATAAAAGAAGTCAGAGTTTTGAGAAATGTTTTTTAGGGTTCAATCTATATACAAACTAAATTTCATCACAATCGGTCCATTAGTTTAGCCGTGGAAGCGTTTTTTCTTGTTAGGAGCAGTGCCACGCCCACCAAAAGAACTTACAGTTTTTAGGGTTGCTTAGATATCAATTTGTATCCAAACTAAATTTAATCAGAATCGATCCATTAGTTTAGTCGTAGAGACGTTTGTTCTTGTTAGGGGCGTGGCACCGCCCACTCTAAGCAAATATATTTACTTAAGGTTCAACTTATCTTCATATCAAATTTCATCAAAATCGGTGAGGCGGCGCAGCCGTGACAGCGTTTTTTCTCATTAGACGTTAATGCGTTTTGTATGGGGGAATCATGTAAATATGTTCACTTTATTTTACCTGCCTTAACGGCAACTTATACGCCTGATTTTTTTTTTCTGCACATCTATGGAACAGTACCTTTCCAAAGATATAAGTTTCATTCCCCTCTCTTTATAGTAAATACTAAAAAAGTGTACCACAAGATTCGATGTTCACGTATTAATATTTAGATTATTATTTTTCCCCAATATTATCTTTATTTTTATCTTTATAAGTGTGGATATGTTTACCTATATTTATTAAATTATGTTCTTTTAATTTAGGTTTATTATTTTTTTTATGTTGTACAAGAATAGGAGTTTATACTGTAATAGTAGCTGGTTGATCTTCTCATTCTAATTATGCCTTATTAGGAGGTTTACGTGCAGTTGCTCAAACTATTTCTTATGAAGTTAGATTAGCTTTAATTTTATTATCTTTTATTTTTTTAATTGGGGATTGTAATATTCAGATCTGCAGATCTTCTTTTTTAACCCCATTCTATTAGAAAAGGCGTGTGGAGCGAAACAAATCACACTTTTGCACATAGGGGTGCTCTAATGCAGGTGCTCTCTTTTCGGTACACTTGCGTCATCGTCAGTACATTCGCCAAGTTTTCAGTACATTCGGTACATATGGTCCATTTTCAGAACATTTGGCGCATTTTCAGTACATTTGGACTGTTTCTAAAAATTTCCATTTCTGTTAGTGAATTGAGTTCAAATAGACGTGCAAACTGATGTAATGGTTTGGTGACCTTTTGTTTTGTTTTTTTAGAAAGAAAGATAAAATTTTGTTCGAATTTTTGGCATTTAACGTAACTTTTCATCTTCATGACATTCGGCATCTAAAAAGTAGATTTTAATCTCGATTCAGTATATTTTCACAAAACTCAAATGCCATCACTGTAACTGAACTGAACTGATTTTGACAGAGATTAAAATTTCCAAAAATCTTATCATTAGTATGGATGTAGTCAATAATGATTATATCAATGTCTCTATAATTAGCTCTTGCTTTTACTTATAGTTTCAAGGTTTTTTGATACTACTCGATATTTTTTGACTTTTTCGTTATTTATAAACGAGTTAGTCGCTCTTAATCGCCTTTTCCAAAGTGCGGGTCAAAAGCAAAGGAAAAGGAGATAGTTTTCTCTTCGTTTGCATTCCTGTCTGTTAATAAGACAATAGCTAGAATTCACGTCTATCACTTAATAGACCCGGGGTATTCCACCAATTTTCTCCTTCAACCACTTTTATGACGTTTTTCGCTATTGCACAATCTTTTCAATATTACTCACTTGAAAAGTTTAAAAAATCTTTATTAACGACGATATTTCACTTTGCACATAGCTTTCGAAGATTTTTTTTTCTTGTTTTGTGAGAAAAATTTCGTAACCGAAGATACGCCGAGTTTGTTATTCTTTTTTCCTCAAAATTTTGTTGTTTGATGACCAATCGTTATATTCAAAATAAGTCGAAGACATTTGGGTTTTGTGGAAATGTACTGAATCGAGAATTTAAATTTAATTTTTTGAGACCGAATGTACTTTTTTGGAATTTTTCTTTTTTTTGCCAAATTTTAATAAAATGTGTAAGAATGTTCATATATCACTAAAAAAAAAAAGATTATCATTTCTGGTTGAATACCGAACAGTGTAATTTCTATATTTTACTAAGAAAAAAATAAAGGTGATTACTTTTGGGAATGCAAACATGAGCATGAGTACCTCAAAACTTAACTTAATTACAAAACAAAAAACAGACCATCATGTAACATAAATTCGTTCTGATTGAATGGAACAATAACTCTTCAGTATCACAATGAAACTTCACTCTTGCAAAGAGTCTTTATCCGTAATATCTACTACATTAACAAATTTAATTATTTAATTTGTAAGTGTTCCAGTATTTATTTCAAATTATTCCGAAATATTGCAAGTTACTGCAATGTTGAGGTTTCATTCAATTTACTTTAAAAAAAATGGTCATACGACTTTTAATCACATATTTTAGCAAAATTTACTAAAAAAAATGTTATTATTATAAATTGTCCAAATGTACTGAAAATGTATTGATAATTTTCCAAATGTACTGAAAATTACCCAAATGTGCCGAATGTACTGAAAACTTGTCGAATGTGCTGAAGACGATTTTTTAGAATGCAAATGTACCGAAAAAAGTACAAATGTACCGAAAATGCCAACACTCAACCTTACACATATTTCATTGACCTGAAATGTATAATGATAAATAATGTACATAATTATTTCATAGCATCGATTGAAATATGGGAATCTGCTTTATGTCACCATAGAGCAGGTGGACCAAAGTTTGTACAGAGCGGGTGTGCATGCTAGTGGTTCCTGGTCTTAGCTCGTCGGCTATGTCGGGGTTCGTGCCCTATACTCCCTTGTCCCATTATCATTATCATAAAAAAAATTATTCATGCACAGGCACAAAAAAATAAAAAAAAGAAACTCAAAACATCAAAAAAAAAACCAAATTCTTCGAATGAACTAAAAGGCATAAGATGCACTAAGAGTAATCTATGGCAGACGAAACAAAATCTAAACTGAAAAAGAAACTAAAATCATAGTCATGGTCTGTATATATAACTTCGTCTAAGGTACGGTGAAAGTAAATTAAATTTTTGAGAATGAGGCTGAAAGTTAGTAAAATGCCTCTGGTCTTAACCCTTACCCAACCATTGTTTCGAGAGACCGATTTTTCTCTCCCAAACCCATCCATAAAGAATTAAACTAACATGTTTTCGTTGTCATCGCAAGACTACAGTAAATATCTACACTTTATTCATATTTAATTTATCGCAAAATCATAAAATTATAGTAAACGCTATCCATTTAGGAATAAATTCAATAAGAATCAGAATTCTGAATTTTTATGTATACATAATACAAAGCATATTGTTGGACGCAAATTGGTCCGAATTTTAAATTTTTAAATTACATTCTATAAAAGTATACTAACATTTTCTTCATGTTGGTATATTTAATAGCAAGAGAGACTTATGACATGTTAATCAAATTGAGAGAGATGGACAAAACTCATACTTAGCTTAGAGCAAATCTTGCTGAAGGCAATGAAATGAAAGATCAATGAAAAAAAAAAAAAAAAAAAAAAAGAGATTTCAATTTCCCCACAATTCACCACTTAATATGAGCAAATATAAAAATTTGTATAAATAAAAAAAAATGCAAACTTACATTACTCCAGCATCGTCGACGGTGAGCTCAGCGTTGAGATGATAAAGCTGCAGTTGTTTATATGATGACTCTCTTTTGATATCACATTGTTATTTTTTTTTTTTCGAAGTTAATTTAAATTAAATTTTTTTTTTTTGTACTCTCTTTAATTCTTTCTTTAGCTGAACCTTTTCTTTTTCAAAACTTAATGTGCAATCTTATTTTTAGAATAAGAATACATTTTAGATACTGTATATAAATTGAATGGTTTAATCTCTTAGGTCATTATGAAAAGCTTAAAAAAAAATTTATTTCATTTTAAAAAAATAAGATTCTTTTGAAAATATATCAACACTGTTTTGAATTTAATTTAAGCGGTTCATCATTTACATTTGAACCTTAAATTTAAATATTAAGTCTTAAAAGAATTAAAGTTCAGCTTTGAAAATTCAGTATGTTGATTGAAGCAAAGGTTAATATTTACTATGATTATGCTAATTTAAGTTTTAGTTGAATGAATTTATTTATATTTAGTTCAATTTAGGAACTACATTATTAAATTTTAATGTATTTTATGAGGCGAAATTGCGCCATATTTTAAAGTAATTATATTTCACATAAAGACAAATTAAATAAGCATAATCACTTTGGCTTTGATTTAAGAATTAAATTAAAGCATATTTTGAAAAGCTTTCTTAATTTAAAGTTATACTATAAGAAACGACTTTGCATTTCGGAAGACCGCCATTTTATACGGCTCAAATTCAAGTGGCCCAAAAATGCATATATATATAGGCGTTTTTATAGTTTTTTTTTTTTTGAAATTTTGTCACTTAATTTATGACTAGACTACTAGTTATACATAAAAACTTTATCCTGGAAATTTAAACCTGCTTTACTTAGCAGCGTTTGTGGTACTTGTCCTAATGAAATGTGTGCTTTTTTTGAACACCGAGAATGCTGCCTAATTTTTATGAAATTTTGCTTGTAGTGTTTAAGAATGTGTGCTGTGTCTTGAAATCCAAAAAAAAAGTTGCGCATCTCCAAACCAACACCTGGAGATGCGCCAAAGATTATATAAAAAGTTCCTGCTGTGCCTGCACTCTTCCTTGATTTCCAGTATAAATGTTGGCAATGCAATTTTGTAAAATCTTCTTACGCCGAAGCCCTTTTTAATGAAGAATGTTCAAACCTATAATTTTTCACAATTTTCTCATAAAACATTTAACAAAAATATATATTTTTTTTTTGGTTACCTTTTGAAAGAAAGTAAGTCCCTGGAAACTATGTGAATCTTCTGCTAAGTTTGTTTAATTTCTCATGAGAAATTCTGCAAAATTTATGTCCACGAATCAGACGGTATAATTTTATTCGATTCACTAATAAAATATAACTTTTTTTTTTTTTTTTATTATATATATTACACTAGTTTCTGCCAACTTCACTAATCGGCTGCCACAGTAGAAAAGAACGTAAAATTATGTTTTGCATAGCAGCAAAGCTCTGATTTCATATCACGCCATCCAAAATCAAACGATTTTGGACTAAACGTTATGTGAGAAAAACAAGTTTCTTACAAAAAAACTTCTACATATTCGGCAAAGACACTCGCTAGACACCCTATCTAATGCCATTTACATGTAAACAAAAATCTTTACAATATATAGGACAAAGAAGATCTGCAGCAAAGTGCAGCGATTGTAGTGTGTATAGCTGCAGAGATCAGCAAACACACATTCTAACCTGCATAGCAAAGAATTTATTGTGCTACGGTGGGCAACTGAATATCAGTATCTTGCGTGCACAAAACATAGAATTTGTATAAAAGTTTACAAATTCTATGGTTTGCCAGTTTACAAATTCTATGGTTTGCGTACTTTTCTAACATAATCAAAGCTGACCATTACAAATGTCACCTTCGAACACTGCTTGATTTTTTTTCTTCATAAAATTTGATCTCAAAAAATTATTAACCTTTACCCACTAGGCATTTTTGCATTTATTAGGCTCTTCAAGAGTTCTATATAACCATTCTTTAAGAGCAGAACTCTTGGAAATATTCGCTAAAGAGGTTTTAAAACACAGAATAAAAGCTACTTAAGACCAAAAGGGCACCTTCTATGGGGACCTTCAAGAGGTTTATGTAAGAGTTAGCTATGACGTTTTCAAAACCTATTCAAGAGTTTAATGAATTAATACACCTAGAGGTCTATAAGTATTTTGTGCTCTTGGAAATATTTATACACAATTTATTTTCGAACGGAATTTTAATTAGGTTTATTTTATTTTGACGAAGTTTTAATAAAGATTTTGTTTTTGGTATACATACTTTTTGCAGTATTACAAAGTTAAATACATAAAAAGAGAATAGCAAATGGAATTATAAAATGGCAATATGAAAATGATGCAACGAATAATTATGATTTTCGGCACAATTATTGACCAAAATTTACGCGCGAGCAAAGATTTATCGTGAAGTTTGGGGTTTGCTTCGAAAAACTTAGCGCGCTTCTGAAATATTACATATTAGAAAAATAAAATATTTGGGCTAAAATTAATTTTTAGGTTTTTCTTTAATATTTATGTCTCCAAATACGTTTAAGTGATTTTTTAGGTAAAAGCAAATCGAAATAAAATGATTTACTGCACAAAAAATCATTATTTAGGCAAAAAAAAAAAAAGAAACGCATTTATTTTTTTGTTGTTGTTGCTATTTCGTCGGCATGTATATTAAAAAAGATGGCCGACGACGCCAAGTTTTTAAAATTCCTCGATAAGTGGCATATAAAACTTAAGGATTATCTCTAAAGCTTCATAAGAGGTACTTTAAACTTAAGGATTATATTAAGGGCTTAATAAAACTTGACAGTTTTAATTTGCTAAAATTGTTTATTTAAAATAATTTTGTGTCCATTGTTAGGGTTACCATATGAACAAGTGGCAAATTAAGAAAGAGATGTTTTATGAGCTATTTTCTTTATAGAAATACGAATTATAACCCAAATTCGAATAAACATATTTTGGGCCATCTTGCGTTTATTTTTGTTTTCTCAATTTAGTTTTGGTAATTTGTGCCTCATATTTTTTTATTGTCCAATGCCAAGATCTGGATCTGGCGAGAAACGAGTTTTGCTTAATATCTCGGAAAGTAAGCTGCAACAGAAAAATATATTAAGGCCAATGTTCAAGAGAAGATGAAATCGATTTCATATCAAGTCTTCGTATCACAAGATTTGACCCTCCGAAAACTAAATTTTTCGCCGTAAATAATTATTTCTGTTCAAAATTAAAGTATTTATTGTAAGTTTTAATCAAAGTTGGGTCACTTGTCACATGGAGATTTTTCGAGCATGAAACCGATGTGTTTTGATCTGCTCCTCTACAACAGTGGCCTCAATATATTTTTCTGTTTGTGGCTTACTTTCCGAATTCTTGAGTAAAACTTGTTTCTCGGCGTCTTTAATTGATCAGATCTTGCCATTGGACAACCAGTGTACGGGTAGGCGGCTATTTTTATGATGTACTAGCATTGTTGAATGAAATAATATTTAACTTTGCGAAAATGTGAAAACGGAGTAAACAAGTCAAAAAAACGGTACTACTTTTGGAGACTTGAATCAAGAATTTATCAAATTCCAAAACTTTAATTTTTAAGAAAATGTTTAAGTTATAAGCTATTTACTATTTTTATAAGAGTACTGGTCATTTAAATTTTTTTATTGAATTGCGGACGTTTGGTAACCCTACTTTTCGATAAAAAGTTTTATGGAGCTCTTGTGAAGAGTTCTATAAATAAATGAAACCAAATAAAGTTTTATAAAGCTCTTGCGAAGAGTTCTATAAATGCATGAAACCAAAAAAAGTTTTATAGAGCTCTTGGAAAGAGTTCGCGTAAGAGTTGAAGCTTATATTGGCACTTATATAGAACTTAAAAACTCAGAAATTGAAGAGCTCAATAAAATGTAAGGCTCTTAAAGTAAAAAATAAATTTTATTTATTAAAAAGCTTTTATCAAACATTTTTTAAAGATCTTGATAAATATTAAAATGTTTGAATACAAAAATATTTATAAGCGTTTTATGAAGATCTTCCGAATCCTTCTTAAGACCTTATAAATACCTTAGCTCTACTTAAAAAAGAAACTTTTACAGACGATTTAAGAACCTCTCACAAGACGTTGTTAAAACTTTGATAAATACTTTTAAAATTTTGAGTATTTTTTGTAATTGTAAACATCTTAATTGGGAGTTTTGAAATGCTTTATAAATAATTTTGATCGCAAGATTTAATTTTATTTTTTTAAGAGGCGAATAAATACTCTGGTATAAGTTAAGAGCCCTATAAATATTTATTAAATGCTTTCGAAAATTCACAAGAGCTGTGGATTATTTTAATGCCCAGTGGGTAGTCATGGAAGTGTTTTGTACAATTCCTATAGAAATAAAAACTTAGAGCGGATTAAGTTTTAATAAAAACTCCATGTAAATGTTTTCTTATAAGACTTTGAAAGGAATCAGAAAAATTGACAATTTCATTGAAAAGCTAACTCTTTATGAGGCATAGTTTGAATTTCACACCATTTGTGCAGTAAGCTGTTGTTGAAAAAAAAAAGAAGACTGAGTGACATCTGACAATTAAGGACTATTAAAAATGGAGCTGTAATCGAAAGTACAAACAGTTTTCATTGAGAGCAATAATCTAAAAAATAATGAAGACTTAGCAATTTTTGAACAAATAACAAAATTCAAAGTGACTGATTCAATTAATGATCTTAGACACAAGTCGTCCAGTACAAAAGATGAAAAATTACGTCAGAGTGTTGCTAAGAGTCCTGAAACATAAATTCGGTCCCATAGTCAAGAATAGGATATTTAGAGAAGCTCTCTGCAGCGTTTTCGCACTTTTGTATCATCATGCTTACAAAGTTCATTAAACTCCAGAACTGAAGCCTACTGGACCACTGACAGAGGAGAGAGCTCGTTGAATGCATTATCGAACAACAAGTGAAAGCTGATTTTTCGAACAAAATCATTTTCTGCGATGAGACTTATTTTCATCTCGATGGCTTCCACAACATGTGCAGATTTGAGCTGGAGCCATTCACGGACAATTGTTCTTCGAAAATCCGGCTGGTCAAGCAATAACAGTTAATTATATTCGTTGAACTTTTTCTTCTGGAGCTTTGGCTTATGCCAACAAGCCATCTCATTGATTGAGGAAATTGAGCGCTGTATCAACGAAATTAAGCCACATTTATGCAAAATGGTCGTGGAAAGTTTCAGTAAAAGAGTGCGTATGTGTAAGCAAAACCGTGGAGGCCATTATCCGATACGATATTCCATTCATATCGCTATATTGTGTACTTTATGTATTTATGAAAAAACTTACAATCATTAATTAAAAACCTCTGTTTTCGATCAAAATTACATTCTGAGTGAATTTTGGAACGTTTTATTTGATCTCATAATCCAGAATAAGGAAAAATAGTGCGGATTCGTTGTCATATCAATTTTAAATGCGTTTCAAGACTACGGATACGCGAAGCTATTGTTATAAGGTTAGGAATTTAAGTAAAATACGGTACAGTATATATTTTTTTTTCGAAGCCAAATATAAAAACTTCATAACTATTTTTTTTTCTTTTTACTCAAAAATGTCTAGATAGACATTGTAAAAATCATTTCAATGGAAAGATGACGTTGTCTTTTTAATCTTCTACAAAGTCCTCTTCTTGTGAACTTTTGATAATCTTCATCTTCTAATCATCAAAGATGTTTTTACCTTTTCATATTTATGTTTTGTTAATACACCGTTTGCTTTTTGTGGAAATGCATTTCTGATAGACACTAAAATGTTTCTCTTTTTCCATCTGGAAATTGCTTAAGTTTGACTTTTCGTCTTGGTGCTACTCCGATTGCTGCTGTTACTTATCGCATTTTCAACGCTGCACACTATTTTCCTTAACGCTTCTTACTCATTCATTCACTCCGACTTGCCGCGACACACAGACTCCCCCCTCCATAGCAAGTCGTTTATTTATTTGCCCACCGTATGATTTTTCCTCATGTACAGCAACAAAGTTATCGCTGCAGAGCACAGCGCACAGCTGCGCAAAGGTGCAAAAATTTATTACAACCTTTGGGAATCCTTTTAAGTAGTTTCCAGATTCGAAATAATTTTCCATTTATCACTCTGATAACAGTTTTTTTTTTTGCTGCAATTTTTGACGCCGTTCTTGGTATTGGTGGCTTGTATTGTTGTTGTTACTTTAACTGTGCTGTTTACGCCAGGTTGTATTCCTTCTGTTTATTTTTCATTTTGGCTTAAAAAATTTTGCACTTTCGCATCAGCAAAATGAAATATATGTATGTAGGTACAAAATAACAGTGCACAATATGACAAAAAAATAGAAATCACAAAATAATGTACGAGAAATGAATGAGAAATAGAAAAAATTTATATTTAATTTGGGAACTCCACTTTTGAGCACCTCTCCAAAGAGGTGTTTCATCCTACATAAAATCCTTAATATATTGCCGTTATATAGTTTTAAAGTATTTTGAAAAAGGGTTTTTGAAATTTAGTTTCGAAAGGATTTCTGCAGATATGACTGCAGTTATATCGATCAAATGTTCGTTATTTTTCTTTTTTTACTCATAAACTAGTACACCAACCTAAAAACTATTCAAAAAATGTATTGAAATTTTTTCTTTATTTCATAAAATTTTAAGTAAAAAATAAATAAAATGAAAAGAGATATCTTGCATGTTTTTTTTCGCAATAAAATTGTATGCTATTTTTTCTTAAAAGCCCATGAAATATTGAACAGTAACATTGGAATCAATTTTTTTTTGTAATCTTTTGTACGCCAAATTAAGCAATAAGAACTAATAAACTTTATAAAAATGTTATGTCTTTCGAACTAAAAGTTGATATATCCAAGCTCTTCGATTAACACAGTGTTCTACTCAAGAAATGTCATGTTTTGACAAGTTGGTGCCGATTTTCACATAGAACCTACTAAGTTAAATGATGCATCTTTTTTTTTTGCGAAATTTAGTGTGTGTCAAATTTCTCGATTTTCAATATCAAATTTATTATTCCGCGCTGGACTTTTAAGTGAACGATATTTATTTTGAAAAAATAAAATAAACTAAGCGCTGTTATTTTGACCCAAAACTTCTAACACTTTTTGTAATTTAAGTAATTTTTTTAAACTAAATATCTAAAAACTCTTAACCACAAAATGTTGCTTTATCATGCTGCATCTCATTAATTTTTAGCAAATTGATTTCAAATTGTTTCGCAAATAAATTTGAAATAATTTGTCACAATAAATAAGTGCTCAATTCATTGAAAACAATTTGAAACGGAAAGTTTTTGTAATTGAATCGATAGTCTAAGAAAAGAATACATCCGAAAATAGATGTTTGAGATTCAAAAAAAAAATTCATTGTATTCATACTCAAGTGCACTTACAGTTGCATCGATTGTGAAAATAGCCCGTTGTAATGTTTTCGAAGTTAGTTGTGTTGTTCCTACCAAGTTGTAAAATAATTTGTTGAATTTTTTCCCATCTTCATACTTTCGAGGGAAATACGGAGATAAGTTACAAACAAGCAAGACACTTAAAATCAATCTCTCGATTTACTGATCAACAGAAATTAATTAGAAAAATATAGTGGGGTAAGTTTTATATAAAGTTACATGAAACTGTGACTTATAAAAAATACTTTTCAACTTCCTGCTAATTTATGAACTTACTTACTCCAAACAATTGAAACTGTTGACCACGTTTTATAAATTCATAAGTTATAGCCCAAGAGCCCGTCTTAGAAAAGTCGAGTATATAAGATTACAGGATGCACGGGAAAAATAGTGCACCATTTTGGTGAAACTAACGAACCAGGGTTGCTTTGCCAAAGCCTGTTCTGATGTCCGAAAGTGCCCGAACTTTAGCCAATTTTGTTGTTTTAGTTGAAATTGTATGATATTATACCTCAAAATATAAGTCAAATGATAGAAATCGAAGAGGCGTAAGTATAAAATAAAGGGTTGCATGGTTGAATCCTGTCCCCAAAATGGGTTGTTACCAGTTTTTTGGGTAAATTTTTAATAATACATATATATAAATGCTTGAAATGTGTGCCAAACGAAAGAGCCCGAAAAGCCTAATTAGAATATATAGGGTTGCCTTGTTGAATCCGGTCTTAACGATGTGTTGCCACCCGCTGTGAGGGAAAATTTTTCTTAAATGGGTGGCAAAACGAAATTTCATCATACGCACTGTGCTTAAAAAACACACGTAGACAATGAAGGGAAAACGAATGACGTTTTTCAATATTTTGCTTTGTTTTGATACTTCCTTTTCAGTTTTGTTTATTTTGAGGAGATTAGTGTTCATAAGGCTTTTGAAAATTAAAAATGAAAATTAAATTAAAAAAGTTTACATTTCATTTGCAATGCAAAACACTTGTGTTTTCCTAGTTTTACCGAGTTGAATCGAAAAAATTACAAAATATTTAAAGGATGCTCATATATTCTGCTATTGTACCCTCTTGGGAACAGACTCAAAAACCTACTGATTACAATTTTTTTTTCACATTTTATGAGTATCTTATGTTAATTTCATTAAAAAGAAATACACGAAGGCGATGATTTTTGATTTTAAAAGGTCTTGGCCTCTAAGGCCTCTTCGAGTTCTATCATTTGACATAAATTTTGAGGTATAATATTATAGAGTTTCAATAAAAACAACAAAATTGGGTTAAAATTCGGGCATTTTCGAGCATTGGGACAGGCTTTGGCAAGGCAACCCTGCTTCGTTAGTTTCATAAAAATGGCTCACTATCTTTCCCGTAAATTTCATCCTGTAATCTTATACACTCGACTTACTAAAATGTGTGTATACAAAAAACTTAAATGCTTGACCCATCGTTCAGTCAAAATAGTGAGTGGACTTAAATAAGTGGGATATCAGTATATCTTTCAGGAAATTAATCTTGGTACAGATATACCAAGTAATACGGCTATTATCCTACCTGAAAGTGGAAAATTAGGAGTGGCACCTTCAAAAGAAGAAAAAATATTAATTTGCCATATCAATAAAGTTTGTCATAGGAACTTAATGATATTGATTCGCTAACTGACACCAGTAAGATTTACGATTGAAGAATAAAGTTGGTTTGTGTCTCCCATAAATGCAAACAAAAAAAATAAGAGTAAATTGATATTGTTTATATCAAAGGTAATATTTTTCTATTACCATATACAGTGGAACTTCGATTATCCGTCTCCCGATCAACCGTCACTCCGATTAACCGTCACATTTTGTCAGCAAACTTTCTTTTCGTTTTGTTTCGATTCTGTTTATGTATGCACACATTAAGAGAAACGATTCTGTCTGAAATTTTTCTTATGAAATTCGGAGATGAAAATTTCGAAAAAATTCATTAATCTAGTTCTTTTTGTTCGCCAAGTCAAGTGGATTACACAGATTTTTGACGAATTTTTTCACCAAATATCTTGATGCGATTGTAAACTATCACATTGTTTTTTTATTCGATAATAAAATACGAAAATGACAAATCAACATTTTTTGTTACATTTCCTTTTTTCTTGCGTTTTTGTGTTACAGTACATACATATACCTATATGCATATTCAATACCTTGTATTGTAGCGTCACCATACAGAATCAAAACAAAATTCTGCCATATATTCGATTATCCGTCTATTCAATTATCCGTCAGGCTGCTGGTCCCGTGCCTGACGGATAATCGAAGTTCCACTGTATCAAGAAAATTTTCCAAAGGAAAGTAATAATACATGCTTCAAGGGCACCAACTAAGATGTAGTGTGCTCCATTGCAATATCCCCACACTAGTATCTCAAGAATTAAATAAGATAGTGTCTTTGTCTTTTAGACAAAAATTATTAGATATCTACGGCATCAAATAGCAATAACCTTGAAAACATTTTTCAACATCAATCGAGTTCAACTGTAGTTTTTAAATATATATTATCATTAGTAAATTTGAGTGAAAAACTTTTCATAAAAAACAAATCTATATATCAGGCCTGGATTGACCTTACAGGCAAAGTAGGCACGTGCCCAGGGCGGCATATATTGGCGGAAATTTTGAAAAATTGTTGCATTTTTTTGATTGAAAAACTTTTCAAATTTTGTTTTCAATTGGCTAGTGCTTTTTCGTATCGCAAAGGACCCTTTTGTTTTTTTTTGCTCATCAAAAAATTTAACATAATTAAAAAAAAAATATTTTTTCTTATAAATGAATAATTTGTGAGGCGGGGGGCGGAAATTTTTGCAACTGCCTAGGGGCGGCAAATTTCTTAATCCAGGCCTGCATAGCATACAAATATCAAATGAAAAATAGACAATATATAAAGGTATAAACCAGTAAGGAACTACATTAATAGAGATGAAGATAGAGTAGAGCAATTCCTTAAATCTGTCAAGTTTTAAAATTGTTAATTTCCATTAGTGAAATATTAAATTGTCGTATCACGAAACTTCAAATAATTTTTTTAACCCATTTAATTTAGCATTTTGGTTTAAGCTATTACGTGCTAATTTTGCCAACACAAATAGAAAAGACACCCACTGTTTGCCCTAGCTTCTTGCGAGTAATGATAAATAAGGGCAGCAGGTGATTTGAAATAATTTCCAACACGCTCCACCATCTGTATAAAAAATCGACGACACCTTAGCGACCGCAGGAAGTAAAATAAAATGCACAAAATTTTTCGAAGTCAACAGCACAATCACACAACAGTTGCTTATTTTCATTTTGTTGCTGTTGGTATTTCTGGTAATGGTCGTGACGGTGATAGTGATGGTGGTACAGTTACTCTGATGGAATTTTATTATCATTATTTTCTCCCACTGCTGATGTCATCTTCGATGTTGTTGTTGTTGTTGATGTTGCTTATGTTATGTTTATTTTTAATATAATTTTTGCTCGAAATTTTAAATTAACTACCAAGTGGCTGAAGGAAAAGTTATACGCGTCCAACTGTGCGTTTTGTGTTCAGGTGAGGGTCACAAAAGCAACAATTGTTTGCATTACGCAAATGCAAGTTAAATGCTGTAGACTTACACAAAGTGTGCTGAACAAAAAGAATGTACAAAATGACATCGCATTAAATAAATGTACAGCAGAAGATGGATTAACTTAGCGCTTAATAAGTTATGCTGTCTGACTTAAGAGAAAACTGGTTTTTTTCTATTATTTTTTTTCGAAATCTTTTGTACCAATATTTCATTTTTTCATTGTCTTAAATTTTTTTTTATCTTTGTTCCTTTCGCACCACTGGTTATGACATTATTTGCGAAGACATGCTGCCGCTGGTGTAAACGTCAAACTGTGAACCGCGGTAATCTCAAGAGTTGTGTTTCGGGAAAACCTCAGCAACTCTTTTTGGAAGTTTTCCGGTTGGCGCTTAACAAACCTGTCTACAGCACTAACCGCATTATTTCATAAGCGTTAAATGTTGTGCACTAAAAAAAAAAAAAAATAGAAATTCAAAACGTAAATTTCGTGATATTTGAAAGTGAATAATACCGAGTTATCTGGTAAGCTACTTAGATTAAAAAAAAAACTTTTATATGAAAATTAATTCTGATCAAGTTCTCAAAGTAACTGGTAAAAATCTTTGAAATATATGTAAAGTACTTAAGTCAGGCTTGAGTTAAGGTAGTGTTAGAAATTGGGCATGTGTTCTCTATATAGTTAAGTTTTGTTAACTTATTTTAATTATTTTCGATAAAATGGCACACGATATAATACCGATTTCTGCAACATATAAAATCGAATCAGAACTGTCTTGCTAGTAATATCAACTAATCATTGTTCAGTAGATTGGGTCGATTTGTATGAAGCAAAATAAAGTCAGCCAGACAATGACTCAAAAGTTAGAAGGACTAAAAAAACGTGTTTTTTGCTCGTAACTTTTATTTTTTCACAGAATGGATATCTGAATTTGCATGAAAAATAAATATTGCGTTCTTGCAAAAAATTTGAAGCTAAAAACAATTAAAATTTGTTATCAGTTTTTGATAAAGCTAAGCCCCAAAATTAGATTTTCATATAAAAATGTGAAAAAATCCAATTTTGGGACTAAATATTATGTATAACAGAAAAGAATATAAGATTTTTTAACATCAAATTTTTTGAAAGAACGCAATCTTTATTTTTCGAGTAAATTCGGGTAACCATTCTGTAAAGGAATAAAATTTACTAGCAAAAAACGCGTTTTTTTTGAGCCAAAAAGGACCTTCAGCGGAATCATTAGTGCTCCATTGGTTTTACTCGGAACGAATAAAAAAAATTACGAAGATATCGTTTTTAAAAGTCCTTCTAACCTTGAGTCGGTGTCGGGATGAATCTAAATTTCGACCCGGTCCATTGTACAGGTATCATATCTTTATTTTATTAAAACGAAAAATGCATAAAAGTAAAAAAAAAACAAAAAAAAAAAGACAAAAGAAATATTTTTCGAGATAACGAATTATATATTTCTAATTTAGGGAAGTCTATATATTACCTAGTTTTATATTTAAACTGTTAGACTGAAAACTATTTTTAACATACATACATAATTATTTAAAATTGCTAGCTCAGTAGCTGGGACGTGTTTCATCAATCTGTATTTTTAAAAAGTAAGTCTGCATAATGTCTTCTAAACGCTTTACCATCTTCATGTGATAAACTAAAGTAAGCTTCTTTACAGCTTTTTTTCATTGAATGTTAAATTAAAATTCAATTATATTCAATTATTAATTACATTAATGCAATTGTCCTTGAAACAGTATGTGCCTTGTTGAAAATTTTACGGTGGACTGGGTACTATTTTAGGTTGAGCTATCATAATCTCGATTAGAGATGGGATCTAAAAAAATGTAAAAGAAACACCATATCAGCATATAACCGAAAAGTTCAAGTTAATTCTTGTTAAAATCTATAAAAATTTCAAAACTTTTTTTTGTCACCACAATTTAATTTGATGAGTTAAGCGTCGTGAAATCTTCAAATAAAAACTTTGTTCTGGCGGCGCTGCAAGAAAAACAAAATTTTGTGGTCTTTAACATATTTGTACGAAATTTTTAAACGTTTATTAATTTTTCGATTCATAGGGTGATAATTTACTTTTTCAAAAATAAAAATGAATTAAAAATTTAATTTTCTTAATTTTATTTATTAAAAATAATTTCTTTCAAATGTTGGCCATATCATGGTTCATTCTGAAGTTCCAATTTTTGATAACATGTAGAGTATTTCCAGTGGTATTTGGCAAATGACGTAAGTATTGTTGGCTTCAAATTTCTCAATCGTAGCCGACCAATCCACGTTGACTTTGGACGTAGTCTCAAAGGAAAAAGTGTAGAGTTTTAATATCACATGATTTATGTGGCAAGTTGATTCCAAAATTGCCAGAAATCATTTAAATTTTGATAGTTGAAATTTTCATGAATTTCCTAAATTTCAACAATTTGCATGCGTTGTTCTGGCGTTAGCCTATTCATGATGAAATGTCAAACAATACTGAACAAAAATATTATGACACTACTTACTGAAAAACTTACCTCTAAAGCATAGATGGGCAAAATTTTGGAAGCTGGAGCTGCTTACAACAAAAGCAAAAATTACAACAACAGAAAAAAATTCCAATTCCAAGAATCAAGCAAGAGCAACATGTGTGTATAAATAAAAGTACACTGATCAAACGAAATAAGAGCAGCTGTCCTCAATGTGCGCATTGTTGTTTCCCTGTTCGCTCCACAATGATAAAAATGTGCGTAGCAGTGGTGAGTGTATGTGATTGATGTTTTGCTTGTTTTTCTTAAGAAAAATTACTTGTTTGTTGTAAAGAGCTAAAATTGGCTCATTTTTCCTATTTTGCTCTTCGCTGCTCTAAATGAACCAACCCTTATAAGTACTTTTCACACACGCTATTTATAACATTTCTGCTTTTTTAATATTTAATTTTCGATACTTTTAGTTCTTATACATTTTTCGATGCTATTCGATACCACCTATTGGTATTCGACTTTTGTGTTACTTTCTTAACCATATTATCACAATGAAATCGAGCTATGTTACGATTCGTTTTTTGCTGAAAAAGGTCGATGAGAGAACGCATTGAAGTTTTTGAAGTGAAATTTTCATAGGAGAAGTTTTTTAGTAAATGTGTATATTTAGATAAAGGTGTATACAACAAAGACTTTTAGCTCCTTAATTAGTATACATATTTTGACAAATGAAGCGTCTTGCGAACACTAAGTATTTTTGTAATACGAGAAAGAGAAAGTTTAGTAAAGCTTGAAAATTTAATCGTTTATTCCTTAGAATGTTATCAAAACCATACATTGGTTGTATTTGTGTTACCTTTTGAGGAAAATAATCAATGGTTGATGCTGAAATAATTGATGTTGGTGTTTGAACAAAATATTTTTTGTTACTGCTAATTCTTAAAAACTGGGACCATTTGGAAATTGTATGTTACCTCAGCAGTAATGAGATGTAATGAACACGATTCTTGTAAGTTAGAGGCCATCATAAAGTTTTTACTGTGTAGTTGCCGGCTACTGAAACAAAAACAAGAAATGAAGCAGTAAAAACAGTTTGGAAGGATAAAATGAGCAAACCACGACTTAAATGCTTTTTCTTTCTTTTATTCCCTTTGTCACCTTTCAGCGTTTGTGCTGTTCCAAGAACATACCACCACGACAAAGCCCAAAAACTGCTTTCAAAGAAAAACTCGACTGAATAAATTTAACGCTTGTTGAAGCTGCTGGTTGGTTGCCTTTTGCCCATCTCAAGTCTCATGCATCTTTCATGCGAGTTTTGTGAGTTTAAAGTTTGCAACTTTGATGATTTTATGCCCATAAGAAAATTATGTTTGCACACGTTGCACTGCATTATCGACTCATTGAAGAGTTGTTTTGTTGCGGCATTTTGTCGGCTTTTCTTACAAGTTGCCGTACAATGGTAAACTTTATTTTCATGATTATGTCTGGTTTGATAATGTAAGTATATTTGCAATAGAAAACTTTTTGCATGAAGTTAACGTTTGAGTTGGAAAGTTTTTGGATGCAAAAAAGAAAAAAAAGGACTTTGCAGAAATCTTTTTTTTTGCTTTAAATTTGTATATGAACTGCAGGTTCTTAATTGAGTGATGTATTTCATTGCTTTTGCCAAAAACTTTTGTTGTTGCATACGAAAAATGTTTCGTAAAAATTATATCGATTAATAATATTCCTTTTCTCTTCCACGTAAGTAATTTTAAGCTTCATAGCATTATCTGCTATGCATACGCCCTGACATCAATTCAAAAGAATCCTTTTCAGTTCAAAAGCAATAAGTTTCATCACACGCTTCATTACTACCTAAAGTCAACATATTATGCTTGCACATAAATCCTGTGTGCTTACTTGTCCACTTAGAGGATCCTTGAGCCATTCAATATGCCATGCACCCTTTAAATGTATTTAAGTAGTTTATTTGCTGCATAACCTTTAGAACATGCATGTCCTTTCCTTAGCTAACGACAATGTCCTTACAGGCTTCATATATTGCTAGCACAACTGCTGCTGCTGTCATTGCTTTTAAACTGATTGGATTTAAAGCGCTTTGCTACGCAAGATTAAATCTACTTGTACTTTCTGGCATCCTCCAACCTCGTCGCTCGTCGCCAACGCCTTCAATTCATCAGTGATGTTTGCCACACCTCAGCCAAACTACAAAATTATACTCAACTCAAGTCATCCTCATTCACTCAGTGGACACATGAAGTAATCAGTCTTACTTTAAGTAGGCGTAGCGAAACGGATAAGCAAACCGTTAAGCTTTGGCGCCCGAGCAAAAGGAATAACCGGAACGACATCTTTGAACTGCAGAGACGCAAACTGACCGACCGATATCGACGATGGCAACGTGCCTGTTTCGGGTTTGAGGTGGACATACGACAACGTCTGACATTTGCATACGATTGCTTTAAGTTTAAGTTATGATGATTACCAGAAATATTGAGTTTACTCTGTTGGTTGGGTCATTTGGCAGGATGTCTTGTTGTCGCTCCTAACTGACTGTGTTGACGAACATTGTTGTCTGTGTCCTTAAGGGAAATGTACCATGTCATGTTATGTTTGTTATAGTTATTGTTGCAACAACAAAAGACTGTTTATCTCGTATACATATGTATGCTCCCAGTGACATTGCATATGTTGGTCAGGTGTATTTAATAATAAGTTTAACAGGTTCAGTGCAATAGTATCTGTCATATCTTTTGTGGTTCTTCGTTATGAGGTGCAAATTAATCAAATTGCGTTTCGCTTGCAGTTGAGAAAGAAAGAGTGTTAATCTGAGGTAGAATTATTATAAGGGCGTGTATATGAAGAATATTTTAGTAAGCGGGTACTAATACAAAATGGATTTGAGAGCAACAAGGTCAAAGGTCAGCCAAATACTTTAAGCAAACGAATCAGAGTTGTTTAATTTCTATTCGGAAACCTTATTGAATCAAAAGTAGGTGGAATTAGAAAAGTGGGCGTATCATACTCAGAATTTTTCATTTCTTTTTCGAGATTTTTCAATGTTTCCCATTTTTTTTTTGGCTTTTAAACCTTATAATTTTTTCAATATTTTTTCCCATTTTTGTTCGACCTTTTTCAGCCTCTCATCTCTTATTGATATTTTCTTTATTTTTCTAACTTTTTGAATTATTTCAACGTTGATCAAACTGTTTCTACTTTTTATGAGTTTATCAAACTGTTTCAACATTTTCCATTTTTTTCGACTTTTTCAACTGTTTCCACATTTCTCAACCTCTTTCGAGCTGTTTTATTTTTTTCACTTATTCAATCTCTTCAACGTCTTTTTAACATTAATTTAAAGGTACTTTCAATGTGCTGTAGGGTATGTGAGTTTCGTCCTGGCTACAGTTTATATCTTAACCAGTTATTTATTACGCGTGCTCAAAGGGTTTATTTTGGGATCTTAGCCGACATCATTAATAATTTTGAGTAGAAAAGGAGTTATTTTTCGTGTCGAGTCATAAAAATATATAAATTTATACTTTACATATTGAGCACACATTGAGCGAAAGTATATTGTTTTCACTTAATGAAAACTTATTTATTTTTCTTCTATCGTTTTTTATATGAATTGTACAGATTTTTCCAAAATTAGAATGAAAAATGGCAAAAGTAGCAAACTTGCAAACTTCGACAGTAAAAAAATACATATCTCCGGATCTCCAAATTTTTTTATATATTATGTGGAGGAGTATGGTTAACCTAAATTTCGACTTGCAGTTTTTCTCAATTTTTTTATGAATTTTTTTCTATTGAAATATTTGCAGGATTAACTATTTATATATATTAAAAACCGTAAGAGATATCGCACAACTTTAAGAATTTTTGAAATAAACATTGCCAAATTAATGGAAATTGTTACTCATTTTAAGAAAATGCTTCAACCACATTTCACCTTTGTATGGGAGGTAGTGGCGTCTGTTTTTTTCATATTAAAAATTTTGTGTAGTTTTATTCAAAAAATATGTGTACCAAGTTTCAGCGCTATTATTACTATTTATAGTCACCGTTCCATACAAACCCATCCACTGTAGGCCGTTCTAATTTTCAGCTTAACTAAAGAGTTAAAAGCGTGAGTACCGTTCTTGGACACACAATCCTTTGATTTTATCAGGTTCTCTTTGGAGATTCCTTGGCCATCGTATATATAAAGCATTTTTCGATGAACGGATAATTTACTATGAATATGAAAATTTAAAGAAAGCTTTGACTTATTTTCTTTTCCAAATAACTTATGTATTCATAATTGTCACTTAACGACAATTTACGCTTTTTAAAAGCCAAATACAAGACTACCTAATGCCTTATTAGCATTTTTTTTTACGGCAAGTTAATAACCCAATAACGTTCGACAAACGATAGAAGAAAACCAATGCTATGTAAAACTCTACAAACTCCATTAGAATCGAAAACCAAAACTGAAGTTCTTATGGAAATTTCACAGTTGAAAGAAAATTGAAGAAGATAAAAAAAAAATGGAAAGACTAAACTTCACCGAGCGTTAAAATTTTCCGCTTCCAATATTTTGAGCTTTTTATCCAGAATCCATTATGCGGTAGCAAAATAGCCAAATATCCATAAAATTTTATAAGTCACTGTAAGTGTTGTTGTCGGTTTCGTAATTTTTTTTCGTCTGCAGTTTTAAAGACTTTTTTCTTTTCTTTTTATTCGAAGGAAACAGACGACTATCTATTTGACAAAACTTGATATTGAGGTTTTTCATTGTAGTTTTAAATAGCTAGTTGATACCTTTTATTTTCGGTATATGGTATGCAATTTAGAACACAGGGTGGCTTAAAACAAGTCTTAGGTCAAATTACAATATTAATGCTTGTAAGGCAAAGCTTACACTTTATCTTTATAGTTTTTCCGTTAGTATAATTATATAATCGTTAGCTCCTGCAGCGTCTGCCTGATATATCTTTACATTGAAAATAGTAGTTTTATTTTGTTACGATTTTTCAATGCTTCCGCTAACTTTCGTTCCTTTATTGTTATCCTTTTCAATTTCTTTCTTTATATCTCTTTTGATAACTTAGCCAAATATGATCACACACACACGCAGATATGTGGCTTGAACCCAGACGTTTTAACTATTATATTTCCGTGTAGCTTTTTTATGCCACTTTTAGCTTTACAACTACAACTACTTGTACTAATGGTATTTTATTATGCACAAAATTGCGTCGAGACTTTGTCTCATTGGTACAAGAGAAAAAAGCATTTTGGTTTGGAATTTTCTACCGGTAAAGTGAAGTAACAAAACTAAAAGAAAAGTAACAATAGGTGGTTTTTTGGTAAAAGTTTTGTGGTGGAATAAAAAAAAACAAATTAGAAAGAAATATCTCCGCTTTATGCTGATGGTAAACTTTTATTTTTTTTCTCAATAGGATTGAAGTCAGTCTCTGGTGGCAGTTTAGTGTAGTAAAAACAGCGTTTTGCGGGTTTCCTTTTTATAGTAGAGCATTGGAGCGCATTAAAAAATGAGTTTTACTAATATTTAAATAAAAATTTGATTTGATTTCATTTGTTCTGTAAGTAGTTTAAATAGCCTGAGGAAATTATGTTACTCTGAAATGTACAATAATTTGTTCTAAGTCTACAATATAAGGATTTCATTCTGATTTTATCTGCATATGCATGTTTCGGGAAGTCCACACCAAAAGTTTATTTTTGGCACCTATGCTGATTTAACAGATTAACATGTTTTAAATATTTTGTACTATTTTCTCATACAAGGGCAGATGTTAATGTTACCGTTTTATGTTTAGTGATGACTAAATATTTTCAAATTTTAATATATCATCATGAAAATCTTAAGTTATACTATGGCTGGAGATTTAGTTAAGTATGGAATCCAGAAATTCTTTTAAAAAATTCTTTTAGTAAAAATTTAAAAACTTTCTTTGATCTCAAATGGCCAGCGTTCCTGTTATTAGATGGGTGCAGACAAATTTCACTTGACTTCTACTATGCTTCGGTGTTACACTTGGCGCTTTGTTTCATAAGCAGTGATGGTATTTTTGTTACATTATGTTTTTTGAGTTTTTTTTTTTAATTTTATCATTTTCAGAATATTTCAATGTTCTTATGTGTTTTGTAGTTCGGTTTAATAATTAAATTTTTGATTATTTTAATCGTTTACACATTTGGAACGTATGTGTTACAGAAAAAAAAAATTTTTTTTGTAGATATATATTTGATTGTATATCTCATTGGTTTTGATATATTGTATACCAAAATATAGCTTATAACGCTTGCAATCATTACTGTACATACTTAACTTTCAAATAGGTTTTGTTCAACAGCTTAAAAAAGGCGCAAGTATTTTTTTTATTTGAGTTTTTTCCGAAATTTAAAAAGTTAGTCGAAACTGTACCAAATAAGCCATAAGTGTTAATTTAACCAGATTTTTAAAGTATTAACTAAAACTAAAAAAATTTTATATGAAACTAACTGTCCCTACAGACGTTGTTCTGCCCTTTCCGGTAGGTGGCGCGAAGCTGCATGAACTCATGCTATGGAATGTTAAAGCGAATCAGCCCATTTTTAAAGTGAAATCAACTTCTGTCCCTACTTTTTTACATATAGTAGTGTAGTGTAGCAGACTTGGTAGACGTTGTTCTGGCCTTATTGCTAGGTGGTACAATGAGTTTAATTTATTATAGCTTTTGTGTTTTACATAATTACCAAGTCTCAATCATCTGCATCAAATAATTGCTGATATATAATATGTTGTTTTATTCGCATATGGAAGGTGTGGCACCACCCATTTTCTCATTGAAACTTCTTTTTGCCCGTACTTTTTATATACATACATTCGTATCTAGTCTCATTCACCTGCATCACAAATTTTGGTCTTTTCTTATATGGAAGACGTGGTACTGCACGGTCATATCTGTGCCTCTTAATATAACAGATACGTGGTGTAAATTCCATGTGAATCGATGCAGAGGTCTTTGTAAAAATGCTATTTTAAAAATATTTTTGTATGAGAGCCACCCTAAATAAAAGTTTTGTAGGCTTAACTATGCCTCTTAACATAAAAGTTACGTGGTGTAAATTCGGTGTGAATCGATTTACTGGTCTTCGTTTTAAAAAAAGTTATGTTTGAGGGCCTCCCTAAATAATAGTTTTATAGACCAAACTATGTCTCTTAATATAAGAGACACGTGGTGTAAATTCCATGTGAAACGATGCAGTGGTCTTTTTAAAAATATTTTTGTTTGAGGGCCACCTTAAATAAAAGTTTTGTAGGCTTAACTATGCCTCTTAATATAAAAGCTACGTGGTGTAAGTTCGGTGTGAATTGATTTACCGGTCTTCGTGAAAGAGAATTTTTTAAAAAAAGTTATGTTTGAGGGCCACCCTAAATAAAATTTTTATGGACCAAACGATGTCTCTTAATATATGAGACCGTGGTGTAAACTCTATGTCAATCGATGAACTGGTCTTTCTGAAAATGCTATTTTAAAAATATTTTTGAATAAGGGCAACCCTAAGTATGCAACCGAAATAAAAGGTTTATAAAATTAGCTATGTTTGTCTTCTCTTAATATAAAATAACACAAGGTGTAAATTCCATATGAATCGATGGAGTGGTCTTCGAGAAAATGCTATTTTAAAAATATTCTTTTATAACCCTAAATATGCAACCTAAATAAAAGTTTTTAAGGCTTAACTATGCCTCTTAATATAAAAGCTACGTGGTGTTAATTTCATGTGAATCGATGCAGTAGTCTTTGGGAAAATGCTATATTAAAAATATTCTCTTATGACAGCCACCCAAAATATGTAGCCTAATTAAAGTGTTAAAGTTCATGTGAAACGATAGAGTGGTGTTTGTGAAAATGCTATTATAAAAACAAATTTGTATGAGGGCCACCCTAAATATGCACCCTAAATAAAAGTCTTATAGCTTACCACCTATTCTCAGACCTACCAAATATACACAAAAAATTTCATAAGAGGGAGGAGTTCGGTAACAAACACTGTGACACGAGAATTTTATATATTAGATTTGGGGTATTGAGATATTGGGAATTTTTATTTAACACTGATTTTTTATCGGATAGCATTATTGTTTTGCTTTAAGCTTTGAGTTGTCAAACATATGAAACTTGGCTTACGTTGTTGTTTTTTTCGCTCTTCTGACAACTATGCTATATTTTCTTCAACGCAGATCTTATCACGAATAATTTGCTTTAAAATCAGAAAGCTTTCATAAGCTTTTGTCTAGTCTTAACTCCAAGAAAATTCATGTATGAAGGGTGTGCTCCACAAAAAAAAAAAAAAAAAAAATCGAAACCATGGCCGGGCTAAGATAACAATTTCGATGATTTTTTTTTTTAAAGCACAGCCTTTAAACATAGTTTTTCTTGAAGCTGAGACTATCTTGAGTTGATATTCAAGGAGGAACAGTTAAAATTTAAAGGGAGACATATTTAAAATTGAATTTAAGGTAAAAAAAAAAAAAATTAAAAATGTGGCCGGCTAAAAGGATATCTTTGGTGGAAATGCACATAATAGGTGCAGTGATATACGTTGAACACTTGCCGCTCGGCATGAAAAGCCAATCCGTCCCCGAAATGTTTGTACATGTTTAAGCAAATATTGAAAACGTTTATAATCAGCACATTAAAATTTACTAAAAAAACGAAAATAAGTCAATTCGGATAAAATTTAATAGAATCATTACAAGTATTCAATATTATTTGCAAATCTCAATGAATACCGATAACCATTTTGCCGCCCGAAGTGAAGACCCCTTTAATACCCTCATTGTTGCGCTACTGATAAGTGGTCGTTTCTTTCGAATATCTGAACAGATTCGTGCGGAGATGTAGATGCTTCGAAACTCTACACAAACGAGAAACTACTGAGCCAGCTATGACAAATGTGGTGCTATTTTTTTTGTCTATTAAGAAAACTAATACGTGAATATTAAATACTGTACAAGTCTAATAATAGGTGCCGCTAAAGCAAAATGATATTTTGCAATGGCTGAATTTTCTGGAGTGGGGAAAAATCAGAGAAATTATGAGTTGTAAGTTTCCTCCATAGAAAGAAGATTCAAATTTTAGCTAGAAGGTTTTTCCATAGCGAAACCTTGGGCTTTGCGCTGTGACATTTCGGTTTTTAATCTCTTGATAATAGATATTTTAAAGCCTTCATTTCCAATCATAAAAGTTTAATAAACAGACATATTTTTGGAATAATCTATTGAATTTTAATAAAAATAGTACGAATATTGACTTTGTCATTGCATTTCAATGATAATCGATACCATACGACATCCATCGATTTTTGTCTGTGTTTTGATAGTATTTAACTTATTCCCAATTCTATCAAATTTTTCGATATTATTATTTTATTTTTTGAAACAAATTTTAATGTTTTCGACTTTTTTTTGTGAGTGATTGTCACCTCTGCTACATCTCAAGGAAATGTCAAACGGTCATGGCGTGAGATTTTTTTGAGTGATGCTATATCATGTATTTTCCCTTTAATATTTTTTTTTGTGAATTTTCGCTTAACCGATTAAATTTAGACCGTTTCCTAAGAGAATTTTTTCTTAAATAAATCAGTTATTAATTGCACATTAAATTTTATTTTTGTAAATAGAACAATTCTTGGAAGCTAACCCTACAAGTATTAACCCACGCTTCTCTAAACTGTGCCTCATCGAATTAAGTTTAATAATTAGCAAATTTAAGTAAATTTAATATTATAAATCTAAATGAGTTTCGTACTCATGGTATGCTGAACAATAATACTTTGATTTTTCCAAATCTGTCTAACCATTTAAACTTTTTATTACCGTTCTCCTTTAGTTTCTGTCATTTCATATTAAGACCCCCTTCATATAAGCCATATTTCAGCAAACTTAAAGTGGGGTAAAACCCAAACTATTATCAAAATATTCTTACCACTATAAGGTATCCAGTGAAGGAGGTTGATGTTCGTAATACTTTATGCAAATTGCAAGTTAAGTGTGAAAATAGTAGTGATTGGTTAAACGTAACAATGTCGTCTAAATGTAAGAAAAATAAAAGCATAGATGAGAAAAGTGGAAAAAGATAAAAGGGATTTTAAAATATAAAAACCAAAATCACTAGACAAAAAAGATTTCAAATAAAAGTTGAAAAGAAAGTTAAAAGAAGTAAAGAAAAAATTAACTTGAATTGGAAAGAACATTTAAGTTTAATGCTTTTTATATTTTTTTTTGTGAAATATTTTTGCTCTCTATAGGATCAAGGATAAAGGCTGAAGTGGCATCAGCCATTTGCTGCTCTTATATTTTTATGCAGCTTTTAGTGAAATTTTGCATACATGTGTGCTGCCATTGTATGGTGGTGGGGCAGAAACCATTGTATTTGCAGAAAAAAGTAGAGGAAGGATACATTCTTTCACTTGTAAATTGAACATTTATCTGAATTATGTTTGCGTTTTTTGTTCACTTGTTCTTTTGAATGGCTTTTTTCACTCTACTTTAGTGAGATTTGTTTAAGTTAGCGGCAAGGATTTTCTAATGCGTTTTTTTTTCATTTGCTGCTTAATGGCAAGTTCGGTTGGCAATTTAACTCAACTTTTATGTAGTGGGTACATTTAATAGTATCCGATTTTTATTGTAATGAAAATTTTGGTGCTTAACAGAATATTGTTTAAGCTCAAAAAGCTGCCTAAAATTATCTTGCAAGTAAAAATCTTAAATTGTTCACATAAAGTTAGCTTTAAAGCCCTTTTCGCATTGCACCCCATGTTTACGTGCTGCGGTAGCTGTCATTAACAGAAAAAATATAAAGAGTAAACATAAAAAACACAAAACAACATCAAAATTCTCATTAAAAACCATTCAAATTAAGTTGACCCAGGAAACTTTTCATCTTTTATAAAATTTTGTTCTATTTACGTCCTGCTGTTTTAGAGTTCCATACCTACACAGACATATATAGACATACTCAGCAACTCTTCCCAGCGAACATTTGTTAGATTGTTGAATCTATTTTCTTCTAGCCAATGAATTTATAGCTCTTCCTGAAAAGCTGATTCTGTCTAAGATTATTTGATTCCACTTTCCATACGTTAAGTTAATAACTCTTCCGGAAGAGTACAATTGACATTTTAAGAATTTTTTAAATTTCATTTAAGTTAAACTAATAAATATTTCTAAAATATACATTTCTTGTTTCACCTTCAGCAACAATAACTTCGGTGAGTTGGTACCTCCACATCGTTTTTCCCTAACAAAGTATCGCTTGGCATCAGAATATGTGGTCGAAACCATCATATTGCTGGGCTGCATCATATAACGAATTTATAAAAGCACAATAATTATGTCATACACTAACACCATTGCAGATTGAGCAAACACGGAAAAAAAAGAAGTCATTTCAGTTGCTCGAGCACGTGTGGTTACATACAATCAACATTTTTTCATCAACCAACATCTACTCTAATGCCTACACAAACTATATTTCATAAAAATGCATTCAACAATGTGAAAGACCCATTTCAATTAAAATTTTACACAGTAAAATAATAAGTTTAATTAAAACTGCATGCAAAATGCACAGCAAAAATAAATAAGGAAAGACAAAATATTTGAGATGTAAGTGAAAAATTTTGTGGAAAATTTAGAAGTGGCAGTTGAAGTTCTCTCTTTTGAATGGTTTTTTTTTTCGTTGTTGTATTGTAAATAGCATGCGCATATGTGAAATTAAAAAAAAAACTCCATAAAAATTTGTTGTTCCAAAATCAACCTAATGTTATAGGTACCTTTTATACCAATTATTTCATAAAATATGAATGCAATTACTGCCATATGATACCTATTTATTTCATTAGCCGAACACATAATTACTGTGGAACGAAGTGCTGCTCTTCAGCATAAGTAATAGAATATTCTTAGTATGTTGAAGAGTAATTCCAGTATCTCAAAAGTAAAACTGCGTTCTATGCAATTTGTTAAAAAAGGACATCATTTTGACGACATAAGTCGGAAAAAAATTGTGTTAATTGTTCTCTTTAATTTAACGTACAAATCATGATCGTAGGTTGCAGATAAGATCCTGACGCGCTAAGGAAAAGCTGAGGAACCACTTTCACTACTATCGATATCTAGTTTATTGTTTATATCTTTTTCACTTATTAAAAAAAAAAGTTTTTTTATCAGCTACTTATTTTGTAAGTATTTTTTTCATTTCCATGTATTTTTTTGTTATCTTGTGTAAAAATTTTTAATCTTATGAATTATTTTGACATGATTTTGTCTTAAAGTGTGTTACCACATAGAGCACGGAGTCTTTTGAATAATAACATTGTATTTTACTATGTAGTAAGTGCTTCAGGGTATCATTGTCATTGTTAACATGTCAAATGTGAGCACGGTTCGGCTGAATCAGTAATAAAGTAAGATAAGATATAATTTTCATGTACCGCAATTCAAGTAAAGGATCAACATTTTATTAAGTAAATTGAAAACATATGCTTGGTTTCTCATTTGGAAGAGTCCCATGTTCAATGAATGTTTTTGAATGGTACGTATTTATATCATAATGCTGAAGTTTTCCTTCAGGGTTCGTTGTGAAAAAGTTTCCATGAAAGTTAAAGTAGGAAGTCAGGATTAATTTTGTCCGTTTTTTTTCTTTCGTAACTCTATCATGTATAAAACAAGACTTTGGTATCAATCAAATTTATGTTGTTAGAAAGATACTTTGCATTGTGAGGCACAATACTGCTACAAAACGAAGTGCAGCGATAATATTAGGAGTGCACACTGCTGGATTTCAATTAATGATCGTCGGTTAATCAGTCCATGTGTTGTTAGCCTAATGACAATTTATTATATGTTCTTGCAGCTCAACGCCCTCCCTCTCCTTAAACTATTCTTATTCAATCCTGGTTTTTGACTAAATTATTTTTAAAAATTTATGAATCGTTAAGTAACATAAAAAACAAAAAATAATAATTAAATAGAACTATTAAAAATGAAATACCCTAAACTGCGCTAACAGTGAAAGCGCGCGAAAGTCTTAAATTGCTATCAAAATAGTATTTTTCCTTCACAATACATGCAGACTGGTTTGACTAAACGTACCTACATAAAATTTGACAACAATTAATTGAGGAGCTCTCCGTGCACCGTTTTAAAGCTTATGCTTGTATAGAAGGTGCCATCTCTCTTTTCAAATTCATCAGCATATTGTCTGATGCTTGACCGAACCATTTTTTGTGCATCTATGAAATTTGGTTTCATTACTTGAAATTACCGGGAAACCAACTATTGCTCAGTTTTTTGTTTTAATCTATATGATTAAGAAAAATGTTGAATAATTTGAGAGATCAGAATATTTGAAAAAATGAATTCAAATGTGAGAAAACTTTGAAAAATATATGAAAAAATATAACTTATATTTCATTACGATCACGTTGTTTTATCTTTGTACAACGTTTAAAACTATTCTCGGCTGCACTGCGCCCTTCAACGAGTATTGGCAGACTTAGTGACTTTGTTTGCATTGACTGCTTTCTGTGGTATCATCTCTTAATTCTTTATGAATATCGCAGATGCCAATTTCGAGTAATACAGAATCTAAATTTTAAATTGTTGAAAAGTGTCACTCCTATTTTTTAAACACCGCCTGCTTTTAATACAATTCAATATCGATCAAGCCGTTTACCGAATTCCATAACAATATTTCACGGCTTGCGAGATAGAATGTTAAAAAATTTAAAATTAAGGCCCTTGTAAGAGTCTAAAAACTTGAAAAGCTGTCGATTTAAATTTCGTTCACATGTACACCAAGTGCCAAGTTTCATAAAAATCGCTGCAGCTGTTTTCGAAATTGGCCACATATGTACGTTTGTAGCTCGTTTAATAATGGTAGATAGTGTAGTGTAGTGTTTTAACGATTTTATTTCTAGGTACCACGCCCACCAAGTTCTTTTTCAAAGCTTTTCCGCATCATTTTTACTATTTGTGTGCAATTTGGTTCCATTACCTTGAATAATATTCTCACCACCATCAGTTGCATCAGCTGAGAATTGAACTATTGACCCCCAGGATCGTACGCTAACTCGTTAACCACTATGCTACTCTGCTGCTCGAACGAAGGTAAACTTTGAAAGCGACTTTCTCGCTTTTCCTTGAGCATTGCAAAAAACGGTAAAATATGGGTTTTCTTATTTCACGTTAACTTCCAATCTGGAAAAATTTGAGCCAAGTCGGTGAGTTCACAGGGTGGTGGTCTTCTTGTTAGTATAGCATTATGAAGTTTTCGCTTACTTGCTTACATTTATTAACTCTCTCAATATATCACTTTAAATGCTTTACTTCAATGGATGGTATGCGTGTTCGTGAACCAATTTTGCCCATTTTCAATCTCAAGAAGTATGCTGAAATGTGTGGGACTGTGTGCCAAGTTTTATTCAATTTGATTTCTGCGTTTTTTCGTAATAGTGATTTCCACAGGCAAATAAAGACTATAAATAACTATTTGTACCGATGGGGTTGCAAAGAATGAAAATTGTTAAGGTATTGAAGTAACAAGCAAACTAACTAAATATAGAAATAAATCACAAACTTTGAGTAGTTAATCCAAAAATCTATCCTTTAACTGTTTAAATCGCCAGAACTTCATTTAAGTTGTTTCTTACCCGTTAGATCAAGGTTTTTTTTTGATACTGAAGGTGATACAGTACATGTAACTTGTAAGGATTAACCTTTGTAAAATTAGCAATTGAGTTTTTTTTTGTAAAATTTTTTAACAATTTTTTTTTTACCTATAATCTATAACTAATTTAAAACACTGAAAATGTCTAGGAACTAAAGGTTTTTATAACCACAGATTGGTGCGAATAAAGGAAAAAACTTTTTTTTATAAAATTTGTTTCTTTTAACATTTTGCTTGGTTTTTCTTCTTCATTGTTTACATTGTTTCTATTTGACACCCGACATTTTGGTAATTGCACTTACAATAGAGGCAGAAAGAAGCAGAATACCATTTCATTTCAATCTACAGAGTCAAACTGTCATATTGTCCTTTCAATGTAAGGTACTGCTAGCGACTCTGAGGCAACGCTGCTTCTACTGCTTGCAGTTGCTGCATCAATTTCTACGAGTAGATTCAATTATGCGGCAATGTGTTTGTGTTTTCAACTGTGAAAAGGTAAATAAAAATTGAAGAAGAAAAAATGAAATAAAAAATAATAGATATATAAATGGAAATTTATTGACAATTCCAAGTCGCAGGTGTTTCTTTTTGCAGTATAGAAATGGTAGTTGAAAAATACACAATTTTTGTTATTTTAAATTGTCAAACGAAATTCGAGTTATTGACATGTTGTAGCAGAAAAGGATACTCGAGAAAAATCAGGTACAGCTGCATATGAAGAAACTTTTTTGAATAAGGAATTATATTCGTGTCAATAAAAGACATTTTAAAGCATAGTAAAAAAGTAACTTAAGCATTGAAAACGAATGCCGAACTTAAAGTTTGATATAAAACAAAGTGTTTAATCACATTAAGAGAAAATTTAAAACTTATCTCCTGATAAATATTAAACAAAAAAAGTAAGTAAACTAAGAAACAAAGTTCTAATGCTCGTGCAAAACATACAAACAAATAGGTACACTAACATCCGTAAATAGCCTTCAGTTATTATCTCTAACTAACAGCCAACACAACACATAAACTAATTAATCCACAACGTCCAATTATTCGCAAGCATATTTACACAACATTCCACTACACCATACCACGCCACACAGTCCACAAATTACACGCAAAAATAATCAGAGTTGCAAATATGGAAAACGAAAGTCAGGATGACAAACAAACGATTATTGCGTTACCGCCTCTAGTTGGCGCAGCAGCAACAGCGGAAACGCTGTAACTACTGGTACATTTAGAAACTAAAAGTTGCTACAGACAAAATATTTATTGCTGCTGTTACTGCTGCTATAGTTGCTGTTATTTGTTGTTCATTTATTTGTTTGCCTTTAACTGTGCAGTTAATTTGTTGCTGTTGTTAATTGGTATTGACTTGCTGTTGAAAATAGTGAAGCAAAAAGGATATTACAAAGCTAACACACATTGTACATGGAAAAAGTTTTTGATAATTTTAAAATTACTGGGCATTATATTTCAAATAACGATGAATTGTCGAAGACTCTTAATACTCGTAATATCCATTTTAAAAATTTCTTGATTTTGTTAATGTTCTGAGCCCAGGCATCGACCTTGAAAATTGAAAAACTGCTTTAAATAAGCACTACTTTTGCCATCTGATTCTTAATACTTATATGGAATATGTAATCAAAAGATGTGGATATACTAGACAACAGAAGTCGAGGATATAGATTATCTAAACATCGTTATAAAGTTAAAATTACCACTTTGAAGAACACTCCTTGAGTCTGTCGAAGTCATAAAAGCAAGTTCACTTAAGAAACTGAAGACTATTCCTAAATATTTGCAGGATCAAGTGCAGGCAGAGTTATATTGCAGACAGTTGGGAATACCTTGAAGGCAACAAAATATATTTTGATGAATAAATAATTTTTCGATTAATTGAAAGATTCCGGATACTTTTTAAGCAATAGTTTTATAAATTAAAAGTATTTAAATTTTTTTTTTAAGCTTTGTATCTATAATTTCATGCTTTGCATGTATTTATCACAATAGCAAAAAAAGGTTTTTTAAATTGAAGTGTGCTAATATAATATTATACACTGTATATACGCACATTATTAACAGACACATATAACATTTTTTTGTCAGTGTATTTTGGCTTTTTGATCTTCAATAGTAAGCAAAGCTGTTGATTATTAATCTTTTCTTTTTTGCAATTCTCTTTTTTTCAATATCATTTTTTTTTTCATAGTTGCTTTCAGTTATTTTTTCGAAACACCCGTATTAATTGTCAACTGTTTTTACTCTGCCAACTCTTTTGATTGCAGATTTGCAAACGTTGCCACCTACTTCGATGAATGTATTTTTTGAGGTTACATGCGGTTCGGTGAAATACTGACGCTAAGGGAAATGACATCCTGTGGGTTGGCAATGCTTTTGATGACTCATCACATTTGAATATAGGAGTAGGAGATACGATAAAACAGGTCAACAGTGAAAAGCTACAGTTTTTGTCAATTTAACATTGGTTTTGCATAATTCAAGGCTTTTGATTTAATTTTTATTCATAGCATTTTTCCATCGCATCACAATCTTTAACTAAATGCATTTTAGTTTTTGTTCATTTTATCTGAGATTTTTTACTTTAGAATTTCTCTTAATTTTCGTGCGTTAGTTAAGGTATTTGAGCTCATTTCTATGAAATCAAAGTTTTATTATGAAATAAATTACAATATGATGCTTGTAAGCTAGCTCGATGGTTAAGCATTTGTATTCTTGTGACACTAAAAACACCACCTATTTGGGTTACACTCACTCGATTAGTGTGAGATCGTGGCATCAGGCAAAATCAAAATAGTCCAGTCTTTTGTGCCTAAATTGCTAGACACGTTTACGCACGACATGTGGTTTCACCCATAGCTATACGTTTTGAGAAATAATTTTTTTGGTTGTGGAATTGCCCCTATTGATCAGAATTTGCCGCCCAGATTATGCAGCTTAACGCCGTTGGCCATTTTTTTTTTTTGGTTTTTTTGAAATCTAAGGCTTATGCCAACAAGTCTACGAACACTCACGACCTGAAAGAAGAAATAGAGCGCTTCCATGCATAGCCCTTTACTGTATACTTTATGAATTAATAAAAAATCAACAATTTTTATTAAAATTCTATTCTAAAATTTAAAATTTTTATCTATTCCACAAAGTTTCACATTTTAGAAACTTAGCCACGAATATCATCACCGTAACTAGCAGATATTTTATCATATTTTATTAATTGTTTTTGTATAATAAGACGTTTTCAAACAATCTGCTAATAATTCTCGTATTAATTGCTGTTCGAATAATCTGGAATACATGTTTTTGACCATAAAAAGAAAAATTTTATTATACAAAATTCAATAAATAGTTTTTTTAAGATAAGATATATTCAATCGTTTTTTTGTGTTTATCGGCTTAAAAAATTACATGAAAAATATGAAACAATTGAAATAAGTTTTGTAAAAAATGTGATGGAATCGGGAAATATGTGTAGTGCTTCAAGTCAAAATTACATCACCAAGAAATACCTTAATTTCGGTTGAAATCTCTTCAAAATTTTTACTGTGCAGATCTATACTATCCACGATTTATCAATTTAAAGAAATCCTTTGTTTAAAAAGATACTACAATATAGTGTACTTCTTAATGTTAACCTTTGACTGAAAAAAAGAAAAAACACGTGAGAGGCAGCACTCGCTTTGAGAAATGTGAAAATAAAGTGCACTCTAAAATCTGTAAAGTAAGCTTAAAAATAGAGAATGCCTTAAGTCAATCATAGCCAAGTTGAGACATACTTTAACTCTAATTATAAAAAAGGCAAAATCTGTTGTTAATTCAGTCAGAAATCTGTAAGTGCGTTGCAATAGTGAAAAAGTATAAGTCTAACAATAAGTAAAATTAAGAGTGAAATCGGTTTCCATATTATTAAAGTAGACGTTTATTGAGACGGTCATGAGGTACCTATCTTTTTCTGCTGTAATCCAGTAATGCTCACGTTCTCTTTTCAAGTCACACTATATGCGCTCTATAAATGTGTTCCATATAAAAGAAGCATGTTTTAACTCCGATCGAACAAGATTGGTGAATAGAAACTTTAGCGTACATGGATCACGAAAATAGGAAGCACTATGCTAACTAAAAGCCAGAATAGCAAAAGACTTTGGCATAGTGTAGTCTAGATGAGAACGGAAAGCGAAAACAAAGTTAAAAACTACACCAAGATCTTAAAATTCACGAACAGAAAATAGTGGAGTATCAGAAATGAAATGAATTAGATATCTTTAATTTTTTTGCAAAGTTGTTGTTTTTTTTTTACTCTACAGAGCCGATACTACGTAAAAGCATGTACTAAACTGACAATGGTAGTATTTTGCTAACTAAAGTCAGTTATAAGAGCCAACTATGCTTCATTATATTTGTAATATTATTTAAATATAATTCATTTTGGTTATATAATATAAGCGAATCTCTTGAACGAAAATTAATTTATAGTATTTTAAGCTGCGTATTGTTATGAAATTTATATCAAGCTTTTTTTGGTTTGTATGTTTATATTCTTCCAAGCCCAAAATGATGCTATATCTTATCTATACTATTATATAAAGAGGTAAGGTTTGTTTGTTTTTATGTTCAGGGTAATCTCTGGAATTACAGAACCGATTCCAAAAATTCGCCTACTGATAGAAAGCTACACTATTCCTGAGTAACATGGGCTATATTTTATTTTGATAAAAGCAAAGGACGTGGCACTTTACATGCAATTAAAACCTTTAACTCGCTATACTGGTTCGTATATTGGTTCATATGATAGCAAGAGTCTTAAAATTCGGTTTCATGATGCACTTAGCCTATGTTAAGCACTTCACAAAATATGAACGGGATTAGACACCAGGGGCGTGGTGGCTATAAAACTTTAATTTAGGGTGGCCCTCGTACGCAAATATTTTTAAAATAGTATTTTTAAAATAGTATTTTTAAAAAGACCACTTAATTGATTCACATGGAATTTACACCACATGTCTCTTATATTAAGACGTATAGCTAAGACAATGAAACTTTTATAATTTTTACAAAGACCGCTAAGTCGATTCACAACGAAATTACCCACGTAGCTATTATATTCAGAGGCACAGCTTAGGCTACAAAATTTTTATTCAGGGTGGACCTTATACAACAATATTTTTAAATATCATTTTCACGAAGTCAGGTTAGTCGATTCACACCGAATTTACACCACGTAGCTCTTATGTTGAGAAGCATAGCTTAGGTTACAAAACTTTTATTTAGGGTGGTCCTCACACAAAAATATTTTCAAATATCATTTTCTCAAAGACCGCTTAATCGATTATCATGAAACTTACACCACGTGTCATTGATGTTAAGAGGCACAGCTTGGTCTTTAAAGAAATATTTAGGGTGCATTCTTAGGGTGGCCCTCATACAAAAGTATTTTTTAAATAGAATTTACAACACGTTGTCCTAGGTCAAAAATTTTATTTTGGATGTATAAGTAGGGTGGCCCTCACACAAAATTATTTTTAACCCTAATGTCAGTAACCAAAATTACCTACGTTGTTCAATAACCAGGGTACCCGGGTACCCATAGAAGTAATTTATATAATTTAGGGAAAGTAGGAGTAGATTTTTGTTTTTCATTGTTTTGATTTCCGTTATATAGAAAGCAAAGCTTGCTTTGTGATTTTTCTGCTAACCGTAGACCGACCTTTAAATATTTCGACTAATCTTAAGTTGGCGGGTCGTTTTCGACCCGCATATATTTTGTATGGAATTTCAAAGAAAAATACTGTTTATTGAAAAAAATTTTAATTGTTACACTTATAAATTGCATTAATTACATTTAATGGTAGTAACAGTAAAACTATAATAAAATTAAGTAAATAATTAGTTCTTTTCCAGTTCTTGCAATCATTTGACAATCGCATTTCGAATTTCTGTTCCTCTGGAAACATTTTCGTTACATTCATAACAATCCAATCCGCTTGTGTTTGGTTTGGGTAAAGTCTTCTCGGTGAAAAAAAAAGTGCATTTACCCCGTTTGCTTACATGTAGTGGGACCATTCTATTCCGCTTAGGAGAAGAACCGGCTTCTTCCTTTTTTCGTCAGTAAAATTGTATGATAACTTCGATAGCGTAGGCAGAAGTAAAAGTAAATACGCACTTCGCAGATTTTTGACTCTGTTAGACATGTGATTTTTGGCCAATGCAAGACCAAGTTCATGAAAAAAGTTTTTACGACATTGTTTATGCTGCTTTCTTGCCAAGCTGGATGTATTGCTGAATGGACAATGAAAGCAGTCAGCGCTGAAATGTCAGCGATGTTGAAAAAAATGCCTATCGGCCAACTTTCCACTTGTAATTGAATATCGAAAGCATTTTGTCGGCATTGTCAACACTGCATTTTGTTTTATTATAGTATGAACCTACCTTAGGCAATTTCTTTGGTGCTAGTCCGATATCAGGCGAATAATGCATGATGCTCTAAATAGTGGTGAATTGTGTTTCTTGCTTACATATAAAACAATTATGGTATTTTCGGTGAAGGCGAATGTAGATTGGAATACTGGCAGCATTTTTTCGATAAGAATCTTACGCAAAATGCTTCTTTTCCACAATGTGCCAACCATAAACAGATTCGTGTGTAGCAGATTTTGATCCAAATAGAGCCTCTGAATTAAATCAAAAAATACTAACTTACTCTCCTGATTTCGTTCCGTGCAGCTCAATCTGTTTGGGCTCTGAGTGAGTACTGAGTATAAGATTCTTGTTATCGCGATAAATTGCCTAGAACGCTAGTACGCAAGCGCAAAGACGGTCTGGGATTAGCAGATCAACAAAAATTTTGCATATAATAATTTGCTGGAATATTTACAGTAGAATGAGTCAGAGGCTCCCGAAGTTTGAGGTGACCGAAGTTGTGCAGTTGTGTTTTTTGACGAAATTTTTTACTAAAAAAGTAACAAATCGGTGCCGAGTGAGAGGATTTTCTAAAGTCGTAAATAAATATTGTATGCAACGTTAACGCTGATTCGCGGTTATCTTTTTACGTCGACAGAAAGTACGAAAACATACCTATACATCGAAAAATACGTGCAGGCCGGAAACGACCCGTGTGACGAAAATAGTTCCAACGTCGAAAAAATCTTATGGACAACTATCGATAAGCTCTGATGCTACATGTTTTCATTCATAACATACTTACAGACACAATAACGAAAACACAGACCCACACAGCTGACAGTTTTCGAAATATTTGAAATGAAAAAAAAAATTTGGTCGAAAACGACCCTAACATCATTTTACGGTTGAAAACTGTGATAAAATTCTGTGTAATGTTTTTTTATTTATACTGATGACAATGGAAGAGCTAACAACAACGAAATTCGGAAAGTATTTACTCGTATATCATATATACATATGTTGATATTTGAAATTTGATACAAATATGTATAATGCATGTGGGTACCTGGGTACCCTGGTTATTGAACAAGCGTATGTTAACTTTAACCGTAAATTTTTGTTACTTTTATTTATAAAAAATTAAAATAAAATCCATTGGTCGATGAAAAATTAAGCAAATAACGAGGATCTGATTGGAATTAAAAAATTTTTCACGGGAACACGAAAACAATCATATGGAAAGTACGAAAAGGGTACCCGGGTATCCGGTTACTGACATAAGGGTTAAATATGTATCATTTTCTCAGAGACCGCTAAATCGATTCTCATGGAATTTACTCAACATGGCTTTTATATTAAGAGGCACAGATAAAGGTCGTAAAAACTTTATTCAGAGTGCATATTTAGGATGGCCCTCATACAAATATATTTTTAAATATCATTTTCCCGAAGACAGGTTAGTCGATTCACACCTTCCACAAAAATATTTTTATATATCATTTTCTCGAAGTCCCCTTAATCGATTCTCATAGAATTTACACCAAGTGGTTTTTATATGATACACTGCTTAGGTTGTAAAATTTTTGTTTTGGCTGCATACTAAGGGTGGTTCTCATACAAAAGTATTTTTTTAATAGAATTTTCACGCAGACCGCACATCGAGGTGAAGTTGAGGTGAAGCGATGCGCACCGGGTAATGCTAGTGTTAAATAAAGAGGTTCACATGGTTCACAATAATGATACAGTATCAAATACATACAAAAACAACACTGATACTAACTATACTTATTAATGGCCATAATTTTTAGAACAACAAAAACTGCGAGAGAAAAATAAAAATTTCATTTCAAATTTATCACTACATTTTTGTAAAATACTCCAAAGCAGTTGGTGTCCTGTGCACAATAATAGTAAAATTCAGTATCTTACACATACTCGTATTTGACAAAGATTTATTTTGGAAGCCAGGTCTGATAAAACTAATAAAATCCACATTTCAATTCAGCGTCAAAATTACCATAGAAAATGATACTAACAATTTAAAAAAAAAATCTGATCAATGCTGATCAAGCAAATTCGAATTTTTTAAGAAAATGGTAATTTTAGTATAAAGAGCAAATGATAGGTCTTAATTCTTAATCTGCATTAATCATGACTCCAATCATCCCCCTTTTTTCACTTATTTTCAGCTTTTGAATCTTCTTCAATATTTCTTCAATCTCATTCACCTTTTTCTAATATTTTCCATATTTTTTGAAATTCAACCGTTTCAATTTTCTTCAATAGTGAATTTAAAGTATTTAAACCTCTTTCAACTTTTTCCATATCTTTTCGACTTTTTCAACCTCAATCAACTTTTTCGACTTCTTAAACCGCATTCAACTTTTTGGAGAACTTAAACCTCTTTCAACTTTTTCAACACTTCATATATTATTGACTTTATCAGCGTTTTTCACCTGTTTCAACCTTTCTCAATTTTTTTCAACATTTTCTTCTTTCAATTTACTTGGACGTTTTCAACCTCATTCAACTTTTTTCTAGTTTTTCAACCTCTCTAAACTGTTTCAAGATTTTTCAACCTCATTCAACATATTGCATATTTTTTCGACTTTTTAAACCTTAAAATTAAATATCGAACTATGGTCGGTCTCCTGGTACCTTATATTATCTGTAACTATACTGTTGCCAACAGTTAAAATCAGAATGAAATGAATACGTTCAGACAGCGATGAGCGGCAGTTCAACAACATGCAATTATGATTTTTATGTCAGCGGATGTGCTTTGTTGCCGCATGTAACCTTATGAAAAGTATCCCTAATATATTTTCATATGAGGACTAAAAATGATTTTTAAAAAACTGATGACCTTTTTAGATCTTTTTTTCAAAAATCATTTTAATAAGGTGCCAGCTCTTTTCACATAATAATATTTTATGATGTATTTCTCACAAAATCGTTTTTACATAGTGTCTTTTCGGTACAAAATCGTTTCTATATAGTGTCCTTCGAAATATATCGAAGGGGGGTTCCATCCCCCCTCACCAACTCCTAGATATGGCCCTGTCGGAGCATATCAAAATTAAGGTGTTAATTATTTGGAGTTCTTGCACTTATGTACATGCAATACTTTGAATCCAACCTTCAATTTCTAACAATCACTTATTTAAGTTTTTTTTTGTGTTACTTAAATTTTGACACCAACCAACGAGACAAAATTTGCTTATACTCAAACACTGAGATATTTGGTGTATTACATATAAATTTTGTATAAGGGAAGCACTATTTGCAATGTTAGTTGACAATCGTTATGTGTTCGAGTGGCTTCATTTGCTGCGAGCACGTTTTTCGGTAAAAAAGTATGTGCAAAATCAATGTTTTTTTCTGTTGTATGCAGCTTACAACTCTGTGTGTTAAAATGTGTGACTATTTTAAAGTCTCGTGTGAAGCGATAAAAAATTGAAATTCAGCAAAAATGTTTACTAAGTGAATGACGCGTATTGATTTGCAGGTTTTTTTTTTACTGCGAATGATGAAAATGTTTGCTTTGTAAATTCAAAAAAACAGATGTGTCAATTTGTATCATTGTGTATGAGTGTTGGTGAAATTTTCTAACTAATTAACTTTCAACAACGATTTTATAGCGTTCAATGTAATAAAAACAATTCAAAAAAAAAAAAAATAAAAATTTGCTTTCATTTTGATATTTGATGCGTTGTATTTTACGTGCAGTAAAAGCACAATTTTCTTAAACGCAGTGTGTTGCATAGCACAGCGACCTCCATACGCCACAAACACACGCACAGATATCTATGTGTATGTTTATGCGAACGAGCAGAGCGTATGTTTTTACCATAAAACCATTTAATAACATTAAACTTTTAATTGCTCACGCATACGCTTGAACAAGCAACACTGAAGATAAGTTTTGAGCAACGCTCTTGAGTGTGTGTGTGTGTGTGCGTAAGTGTGCTTACTGCAAGGTGCGAAATCAAAACTGGCACCAACTTCAATAGCAGCCGTGGTTTGAGTATCTTGCTATGAAGACACGCAGCAAACTCAAAATGCAATAATAAAGTTATTAAAAGTGTCATAATAACTCAACTTGATGCTCAAGTTTTTCACAGCGATAGAAGAAATAAGTGGAGGGAAAGTGGGGAGATAAATTAAAAATAACATCAGAAAATGTAGGGTGCGGCACAGAATGATACCAGACTAAAGTTTGAATAAAAATATGTTGTACTTATCGTACACTCAGAAAAATAAAACCAAATTTAAAGTTCAAGAAAACAACATGTACTTAATCCTCGAATTTTGAAAGGACTATAGATTTGATTCATGCTAGAGGAATTCATGAAGTAAAAATAAAAACAAAAATTTGGGATATTGATTATACTTAGCTTTAATTTCAGTTCATGGTTCTGGATTTCACGCAAAACATGTTTTGCAATTCTATAGATGTTCGTTTGGCAAATTCAATAAAAAGTCTATTTTGATTTGTATGGACAGAAAAAATGCTTATTGTTAAATTGGTGTTGTGGTTCTACTTTAGTTATAGAAAAAAACCAAATTCAAGTTCAAATTCAGACTACCTCTTCTTACTGAAATAAATGTGAACTACAAAAGAAACTACAAAGGAATATATTGATGTGTCAGAACGAATGCAGTTTGTAATAACATTTTCACTTTTTCGACTCTTTTCACTTTAAAATTCATATCTTAAGCTAGAAATGTCCAGTTTCCTCGTTCTTAGAGCCAAATTAAAGATAATAAAATTACAAACAAACGTGTGTAATTATATCTTTTATTAAAAAAGTGATTCAAAAGATATAGATGAAAACAGGACAGATTTTAAGAAAAATCGAATCTTACATTTAATTCTGTGGCCACGAAAAAATAGAAATAAAATAAAAAAAATAATTTTACTTCTTACACGTAAAGCTGATAGTTTTACGCAAAAATTAAGACATTCCACAAGAAAACCGCCTGTAAAATGACAACGTTAGAAACGATTGAATGAATAAGTCTAAGTCCCACATTTTCTGATCATATCAATTTTTTCGACAATATCAATAAATCAAATCAAAACATAGTTCCTTTTCCACAGTAACCAGTGCATTTTTATTTTCTGGGCTATTGAAGGTTTTACGCAAACTTATTGTAATAAATCGAAAACACCAAATAATAAAGAGAATTGCAACGATTTAACTAAACAAATTGTCGAAAAAATTGATATGATCAGAAAATGTGGGACTTTGACTTATTCATTCAATCGCTTATAACGTTGTCATTTTACAGTCGGTTTCCTTGTTGAATGTCTTAATTTTTGCGTAAAAGTATCAGCTTTACGTGTAGGAAGTAAAACTATTTTTTTTATTTTATTTCTATTTTTTCGTGGCCACAGAATTAAATGTAAAATTCGATTTTTCTTGAAATCTGTCCTGTTTTCATATATATCTTTTGAACCACTTTTTAATAAATGATATAATTACACAAGTTTGTTTTTCATTTTATTATCTTTAATTTCACTCTAAGAACGAGGAAACTGGATATTTCTAGCTTAAGATATAAATTTTAAAGTGAAAAGAAGTCGAAAAAGTGAAAAGGCCACAATATCTTGAAAACGGTACCATTCAAAAAATTTTCATTTTCGAACTCAGCAGGAAAATCTACATAAGAAAAGTAAACTCAGATCAATGGAACATTTTGAGTGTAAACTAGTGTTATCACAAGGTACAAAAAAAATTTTTGGAAAAACAATTTGTTTGCATATTACTTACTTATGATTCATATTATATTGATTCATAAGTTATGAATCAATGTAACAAAAAGTCCATTTATTTAGTCCATGTGTTTAATTTTATTATAATTACTATATTTAACTGGATTTTTTGTTACATTAATTGTTTTTCGAAAAAAATTTTTTGTACTAGTCGATGGAAAAGGCTTAAAATGGATTTTGGCCTCTCTATATCGATTGGCGCAAAAACATATTTCCCAAATGGACTGCAGTCGGGCAATTTTGTGACCCAAGTGATGGTGTGAACCTATTTGCGAATTTGTAAAATATAAAATAATAAAAAAAATAATTCTTCAAAAATAGAACAAAATCGGGCACTTATGGGAACCTAGACCAAAAAGTAAATAAATTTAGTAAATAAATAAGCCATGTTTTATTCGCTTTGGTTAAGTCTAAAAGTGAAGTTTAACATTTTATAATTCTGCATTTGACCAATATGTGGCATGACAGTGTTTGACAGAAATTCTATTTTAAAATCAGAGCCGGCTTTATGGTCGTGGGTTGAACAGGGCCTAGCGCGGTAAGGAGTCTCACGTATCTGTACAGGTTGAGTTCTTACTTCGATGGATTGTTGGTGAGTCGCAATTTTTAATCATTTATTTGTATTTTTATATTATAAAATTTTATTATTTGTGTTTTTGGAACAAAATTTAATAATAACAATATTTTTGTACAGAGCTTCTTGTTCAGTACTTTTAGTGCAAAAAACAACAAAAAAATTACAAGCGCAAAATGCATTAAAATGGGCAACGAGCTGCTTATACTAGTTTCAATGACCGCTACGTCATATCATCAGTAAGCTTTGTTAGCCGAAGTATAGTAGTTCTACAAGCCTACTATGTAATGTTTCTTGCGTTGATCTGTTAAGAATTACAGCAGTAAACAAAACAAAAACTTCTACATCTTAATGCAATTGACCTTGTTATCTCTTTGATATCACACATTTCTTGACGAGCGCTTCGTTGTCCGCTTTTTTGGCGATCCGAACGAAGTTGCAAGTGCTACATGTAAATATCGGCGAGCTCACCGAGGGTAATTTTTTTATTTGTGTTTTTGGAACAAAATTTAATAATAACAATATTTCTGTACAGAGCTTCTTGTTTAGTACTTTTAGTGCAAAAAACAAGAAAAAAATTACAATCGCAAAATGCATTAAAATGGTACGGTCGGGTGTTCGAATCTCAGTACAACTTAACCAAAACTGGTGTGATGAGACTACGAATATGCATATGAATATGTGTATACGTGGTAATAGCCGAAACATATGTCACCAATTACCAGGTTAAATTGATCCACTTGTTGTCTTTGTCATGTTTGTTGAAAATGACTAAAAAAATTCAATATAAAATCGTTCAATTATTAATATAATAATTATTAGTCTTAAACAAATCAAAAATTCTTAAAACTTACTGCTATTTTTTAAACCTATATATAAGGAAAAAAACTATGATCTCTCCGCGTGTAGAGCTTTAGTGTTTCTTGTGTCACAGCTCAAACCCTTTGTTATTTTCACTGCATTCACCTTAACACACTATAATTTGAAATTGTCAATGCCACTACATGAATATCCATTAAAAAATAAACAAGAAAAAAAATTTTTTTTCATTTTTGGTCCAAAAATGATAAAAATTAAATTTTTTTTTTTTATTTTAAAGCTTTATAGCTTTAAGCTTTTAGGATTATTTATTTTTTATTTTTTTAAATGAGGATATACTCGAATATGAATAAATTTTCGAAAATCGAGTGTTCTTGAAGTATTCTAGAACATGACTTTTTTTTAAACATGTTTAATGTACATAGCTTTGCAGATTTTTTTAACAGTATTGCTTTAAGCTGTCGCTTTGGCACGATCGCTCGGGAGATATAGGGATATGTTTAAATTTTTTTTTTTATTTTGGATACTTGCATTATTTCTTTCTTATCATTTTGCCTTATTAAATTGCATATTTTTATATCAATTGTGGAATCCCACGCAAATTTTATTGATAAACTTTTGTAAAATTTTCGTTAACCATATTATGCTACGTTGTTTTCTTGATTTATGTACATATATTATTTATAAGATAAGAATTGAAGAAAAAAGTTTTTCTATACCAATATAGTGATAGTTTTGAATAAATAATACTTATGTACATATATATAATTGTCTTAAAATGAGTGGATGGTTTTTTTTTATTTCCGTGGTGGTATGGTGGCATAGATAGCAGGCTTTTGGGACTCTTAATCAAACCACACAAAGAATCATGGTTGGGAGGGAAGAGAGTGTGCATCTTAAAACAGCCTAACATGTAGAAGTTGAGCTGAATTGATGATCGGCTCTCAAATTGTGCTTCGTCTCGATAGTTCTTTTTTCCATAGGTAATTATATATAGTTTTATTATTTATCTAGTAATCTTAGTTTGGTTATCCGTAGCATCCGAACTAAATAAAGGCATATCAGAGATTCTTATAAATTTTATTTTTTTTTTAATCGCTAAGTACGGATGGGCAAGGCGATAAAGAAACCTACAGGCTGATTTTGCTAGTCGTATCTTGAAGAGTCCCGCCCACATCGTTCATCCCCAGACAATCACTTTTTGTAAAGCGACGGTTACACACCACATGCGAAATCTTAAATTGAAGGAATTGCGGGTTAAAAAATGTTCTCAGAAAATGATTTCTATAAGAAAAAATATGGATCTTCCAAAAAGCCTTGTTATAAAAATGTATTAAAAAAATACTTTGCAATGGCGCACGTACTTAATCATTATGTTTGCCAAGTGTTATCAATACGTACTGAAAGGAAATTTTTATACCTTCCCAGAAATTAAAATTTAGAAACTGTGTACCTTTTTAGGGTATCAAAGAGTATTGATTTGTTCCTTTTAAATGTAACTGTTAGAATGTCTGATTTTAGTTCATCTCCATTTTTAACGTAAGCTTGCTTTATTATTATTTGATAAGATCAATAAATATCCGTGAGACCTAATCTGCGTTCACTAAGCTAGAGATTTATTACAACTTGGAGCTGTTGACACTCTCAATGATCGATTTGTTAATCGTCCTGAATGCTAAGGAGAATTAGAAGCCAGACAAAATTAGTCACTGAATGTTTAGTGTAGCTCATGAGCCTAAGTCCTAAATATATTTTTCTCACTGTATTAGGGACAATTCTTGAAAAGCTTCCGCTGATTTTCTATGACGCCATTTAACGCATAAAACTTTTGACAGCTGATGGCTGTAGCAGGAGCAAAGTAAGTTGAAGCGATGGCTGTAAATAAAGAAGTATATAAATTAAGGAAATAAAGTTTGAGAACTCGCAATCAAAAACATGTTGATTTAAAAATACATACAGTAAGTCAAAACTAAGGAGAAATACACAAAGCTCTGGAATTTTATTTTAATAATAAAATTAATAATAGCAAGAAATTGAAACGATTATAATATAAAATGTAGGGCATTCATCAATCACTCTACTACTACGTCCATTTCAATATTTGATGAAATGTAGCTGCAAAAAAAACCAAATTGGCGGACCTTGTATGTTGGCTCAAGGACGACTATCTTTGGCAAAATGTTTTATCTTTGGAAATAATTTTTAACTTCGTACGAAATTATTTTTTAAGCACTATTCTTTAAAAGTTTTGATGTGATTTGTGATATAACACCAGTATCTTGAGTTGCCAAACTTTGTATACATCGTGAATAAAAGTAGAAACCTTAATAATTTTACTCTCCTTTTTTGTTTTGAGTCATATTTCTTAGCTATTAAAAAAAAAATGAGGTAAGTTTTAAAATGTCAAAGCTTTGTCTTTAAAACTTTGCTTCAAAACTTAATTTGTTCCCATATTCTACATTTTTAGGATTAAATCAAGCAATGCTGTTATAAAGAAAATATTAAAGTCATTGAAGTAGATCAACTTACACTCTGTTTTTATTACATTGAATAAGTTACAACAATTAATTAAAAAATGGACAAAAGTTCACTTTCTTTGATAACTTCAAGTAGTAGAAAAATAATTCATTTAAAAAACCATATAACTTTTAACACAACCAAAGAGTATAGAAGGAGCTAAATACTTAAGAATCACCAAAAAAAATTCCCAATGCATAGCTTAAACTTTTTCAATTCTAAATTAAAAATTGTTCAATCAAAACTAAATCAAACTTTTATAAAAAAACTTGATTCAATCGTTTAATTGGTAATGAGCCGTTTTTGACATAAGCAATCAATTAATAAAGGGTAAAACTTTGATGTCTAAATATCTCAGAAAATTTCGTATAAATACTGCTTAAAGTCACAATTGATTTGCGATCAGCTTGAGTATCTCATAACAAGGCTCGAATAAATGTTGCTCGTCAATCAAATTGATTTACAACTGCAAATCTTTCATGGCCAATTTCCCAAAGTGATTATCGACATTTCGCAGGCGGTGCGCTTAAAAGACACCAAAGCACACGCATAACAGTAACACAGAGTAGAAAATCGACACACGCACTTCCCAGTTGGGATCAGAAGAAACGTGTTTTGAAAAGGGCAAATACTCACTATTTTTACCAAATCATTTTATAAGGTAAAAAAAGAAAGATTGTGAAAATTTTAAATATATTAGCACTAAAACGTTAGTACAAAACGTAATTCAAATAAAAAAATTTTAATTTATTTTAAGTTTTCAGTACAAAATAATCATAAAATATAGCATACTTTTTGGTGTTTCTTTATAATGTAATATTTTTCACTAACCCCATTGCTTTTGTGTCTTATCGCGTAAGGCTGACTGGTAAACATGCCTGCCAATGACGTTTGTTATGAATAAAAAGATACGATAGCAATGAGAAAATTCAGCCATTCCTGCTACCATAGACAACCTATCCATCTTTATTCCTAGCATGCCTTTTAGTCCAACTGGGAAATAGCTCATAAAGTAAAAGCACCAGCAGTAGTAAATTTTCTTGATTTTTAGCTCACTTCTCATTGATGCAGCATCCTTTTGATACTCCCGCTCTTTTGTCTATTGCTTTCGAATGGCCTTTTTTTTTTTTTTTTTGCTAAGGGTTATTCTGTGTTAAGCCTAAATACGAGCAGCGTTTTCAGCACTTCATGATATACGAGGTAGCATTTAAGCCAACTGACGACCGTCAAACAAAATTTAACATAGACAACAACGCACCCTCATTTCATGTGACGAGTAGCTCATTTTTCATGTTCCAAAAGGACAAAAACAACTACCAGCACAAGGTTGGCAAATAGAAGAAAATGAGTTCAACAGTTAGTGTGTTAAATGAACTTATAGTAGCTTGAACCAGTAGAGATTCTATGCGAAATCTGATTGATACGAACCATGAGATGAATAGAAGACATACAGGCGAAAAGAATGCGCATAGGCAAACAGACAAGGCGTCACATTGCAGTGTTTGAATTTTGGTTGAATGTGAGGTCACTTATGAATATGATGGCGGTAACACTGAAGTAATAAGGATATGCTTTGCTTTGGGTGGAATGAGGTTAATTTTTGAAAATTTATGCTCAGGAGTGAAAATTTGAGCTTAAAACATAAACTAACATAACCTTGTAATAATAATGAACTTTCAAAATCAAACAACATATTGTTACGAAATTTCTGTCTCTTTGACGATAATTTCGATCTCTCACACTTTTCTGAGTTCGATCACTGGATTGTGTAACAATTAAAAACACACAAACTTATTTAGTTATAAAATGGTTTATTTTATTAACGTTCAAATTCTAATAATAATTTAACACTATAGAAAACTGTTTTACTTTACTACGGATCACACTGTATTCACTTTATTGCTTCAATTCAAGTGTTCTACTTCACTGTTTAGATACAACTGTGTCACTCAACTCAGATGACAACCCTTTTATACTGCAGTCATCACTCTCTCGATTAATCCAGTACCTTTTAATGGCGTGTAATCTACCATTATCCATAATTTACCAGTACTTTCTAAACGGCGTATCGACGTTGAGTTCACAATTATCCAGAATGTTGCTATTATGCTAGATGGCATTGCACGTTGTACGACGGCGATAATTTCTCTCGGTTGTCGACTTTTTAAACGTGTGTACTGCAGCGTCTGTTCGGTTTATCATTTTGCCGCTAGATGGTGCTAGTATCGTTTAGTTTCTTTTGTTGGTATTTATTTCAAAAGTTTTCTAGCATAAACCAATTTTCGCCACAATATTATTCAAAAGTGACGTATCTGTCCGAAAAGGAGAGAGGCAAAAAATCGATAGTGCTGTTCATGCAATTTTGAAACTTGGTAGACTTCAAGCTATTTTTTGACAGTTTTATATTCTTGTGACCTCTTACCTCTTACTACCTCAAAAAAACCTTACTTTTTTCTCTTAAAAATTGACTTTTAAACTAAAATGAAATCGAACAGTGAAACAGAATTTTTTGTAAACAAAAAAGTGAACGCGCAATGAGTGTTAAGTCTTCATTTGCATTTGAATTCTGTTAAAGAAATGAACAACTTAGTTTCATCAACTTAATACAGATGGATCAAAATACTAAATATTCTATTTTATTTATTTTTCTGTATTCAAACTATTTGTGCCAACGAGAAAATCAATTTTATTGTTGGCGTATGAGTAACCTTTAATTATTGACACGCTCTAATTACTACACATCACTACATACAAGTAAGCGTGATAATTTACATAGCAATCAAATAAGTAAAATTTACATTTATTTTCTTCATCCCACTATCAACCGCTGAAATAGCCCATTAAACCTAAGGTTATTACTCCCGTACAGCTATAAAATTAAAGGTTTAATTATGAAACTTAAATTTGATATCTTGGTCAGTACTTTAGTAGTACTATAGTAAACAAGTGATTTTCAACCCCTACAAAATTTGAACATACAATAAAAACAAAAACTTTATGCCCTAAAAGCAACAGTTGATTTGTTCGTAGGCGAGTTCTTGCAATTTGAGCTTTGCATAAAAAGCATTTTAAAGGCGTAAAAGTTTTATTACTTTTTTGGCAACATCGTAAAACCCGCTTTAAAATACAAATAGAGTATTTATTTGAGACATTTTCACTGTCGGGCAAAACTTTGTAAAGTCATTAAACTTAGAGTGCAACAAAACTTAATGTTCTGGAATATTTTTTATCTTTTTGAAGTGCTTTATTTGTTTGATGTTTTGAATTCTATCGCATTTCCGCTAGCATTTTTAATGGGGACATCGAACACTAAAATCCATTTAATTTTAAATGCCAGATTTGTAACGCTTAAGCTCTTATGAAATAATAATATGATATTTCTTCCAAGCAAAAATACTTTTGATTTTTTAAAGTTTCTATCATATATGAAGATCAAATTTGATAACAATTTTGTACAAAAAAAAGAAAATGAGAACTTTTAAATGTGTTTTGTGAAAATCGATAAGGAATACGAAATTTCATATTGAAAACCAAAATGATAAATTTCTCAATTCCTTTATTTATTGCTTTCCGTTTTTGCTTTGCAATAAAATTTATAGAGTTTAAAATGAAAAGCTGAAAGTGAGTGAAATACAAAAATTCTTTGCCAGCAACTCTAGCCGTACGGTGCGCAGTTACAAATCGAAAAATGAATAGCATCGGCGAGCTAACCGGAACAATTTTTTTAGATGATGATAACGATTTGAGGAGAATTTCAATATGGTTAATTTTCGTGGTTTGCAGGTAATTTACTTTTTTTTGGGATGAAATATAAGAAATTTCACAGAGATTTCAATTTACAACCTCTGTGTGTATTAGGGTTGATATTCGTTTATTTTTTTTTTGTTTTCATTAAAAAATTAAAAATTAAGATTAAAGTTCGAAATCGTAAAATTCAGCTGTTAAGTTATGTAGGTATAGCTTATTGCATTAAGGGTTTACATATTCGCATGGACGATACTTTAAGCTTAAAAAAAAAAAAAAAAAAAATTTATTATATTAGAAAAGTTATCCTTGCAATGATTCAGCTTTGTTTAAAGTCAGCTGGAACTCCAATATAATGAATATCACTCATACGCCCTGTTAACTATTGTTAGTATGGAAAATGTTGAAAACCAATCAGAAATCGAAAGTTGAAAAATGTTGAAAATTTGTTGAACGTTGTTGCGCAACGTAAAGGCACCCGGTACATAGAAAGCAGCACATGTGTCGCGCGCATCAGGCGCTATGCATCAAATACGACTAATGCGTGTGGTGTCACATAGAATGCGCGCTTTTGTTTTGACAGTTTTTTTTATTGGAAATTATTTTGCTGCACATTAATTTTCAATAATTTATTCCATTCCATCTTACTCTATTTCGCATTGAATTCAAAATAGTACTGGTAGATACAAGTCTACATGATTATTTTCTAATTTTGATTATTAAGGTACTCAAGAGATACATATGCATATTTATTGGAAAAGTTCTTTACATTTATTTTTGAATGTTCGTTTCACAACTTCGCGAATAATAAGCAAATTATTTTTTCTTTTGAAATTTTTCTTTTAAGCGTACACTTTACAATAAATTACGAAATAATTTTTAAGCGATAAATAAACTATGGCATTTTTAGTTTTAATAATAAATCATAATTTTTGACAATTATGTACTCGATTTTCATGAAAACTTTATGTAAATCCTTATTTTCACATAACAAATTTAAAGCCTGGTTTGATAATGTGCAAGCGATGAAAGTTATTTTTTTAAGAATTTTTAATGTTTTATTTATTATTATTATCAATTTAGTGATAAATTTAAAATTATAATCACTATTATTTTACATACTGCTAAATTTTGCATGCTGCTAAATTTTGTTTTTAAAACAAAAATTTTAAAAATTGATGGTGCATCTTATGAAAAAGAAGCCATATAAGCGATCACTTTTGAGTAGTCTTACCTCGATTGTATGTTCTTCTGAAATTAACAATTATTTACAGATTCTAGCAACACCATAAAGCTTATGGCATAAGCCAATGAAGATATCAGATATTGATGGTAGCAACACTATGATGTCGCAATATCAATATCAGATGTTGAAATTGACATAAAGTCAGATTAAGAAAAGACATAATATTCATTCACTGTTATCAGTCGATATTTCATAAAATTTTGGAAATAATTGGTTCAACAACCTTTGAGATATTAGATTCAAAATGTTTTCGAAAAGCTATTTCGTTACTATGGTGAATGTAGATGCTCCTTCCTTAAGAATATCTGGTATATATGATGCAGAAATAAAACCAAAAACAAAACTTATTGCTCTTTTGAACACAAAACTCACAACAGTTGTGTCTTTAGCTATCAATAACCTGTCCGGTTCATATAATCGGTCTTATGAACAAATCTCATTTTTTTTTGTAGTTATTAATAACATGGTAAATAATTTAAATTTATTTCATAACTTAATCAATTTGCTTATAGTTATTATGTGACTTTTTAATATCGTGACGTAATTATAACATAACATCATAATAAAATGACAAATAACACTAGCTGACACCAAAAATGTTCCATGACATTTCTTCAATTTTAATGTTGTAGTTAGGTCCCCTAAGTACAAGAAAATTTTTGATAAATTTTTCTCACTATTAGTGAGTGGCTGGCAAGGTTGAAACAAAAATTTAAATATTTTTTTTTGGAAAAAAAATTCTCCTCACCTCAAATGTTTCTAAGCGCGCATTAAACTCATAGAATCTCTTTCTTATATTAGTATAAGTCCAAAATCAGAAAATCAGCTTTGTTTTTTCTCATAAAAAGCGCTATAACTCTGCCAATTTTCAACCATTTTGAAATTTTTTTCAAAGACTCTAACAGAAAATAAGAAGTTCTATAAGAATCAAAAGACAAAAGTTAAGTATTTCGATTTGAATAGAAATGCCGATTTTTTGAAACAATTTTCAGCCTAAAATGGGCACAACCTAAAATGGCAATATCTTTGTAAAAATTTTTTTTTAATCAAATCGGGGAAATATGTGTCCCCTTATATCCTTTGAAAAAACAAGATACTTATATAATCGGCAACCACTTCCGTAACATAAAATAATCCGCGTGCATGGTTTGAGATGGATTTGGTCTATAGTTATTATGTGACTTTTTAGTATCGTTACGTAACTACTTATAACATTACATCATAATAAAATAAAAAATAATTATAGCCTTATAATAACCTTATATTATGTTTTATAGTCAAATATTTGTTTTTTCGTCTCGTTAAATTGAATTCAAGTGATTGAAAGTCAATTAAAGATGCCAAAAATATTTTCAATACAAGAAAAAAAACCATCGTGTTTTCTAAAATGTTGATAATAAAATATTTTTTTTCCTTTTCTTTACCAAGGCAAAGCTGTGAATGACATGTGGAAGATCTGCATAAGAAAAAAAGCACACACACACAAATATAACCCAATAACAAAGACATGATGATTAATGACACAATTATTTACAAAGTTGTCAGAAATATTTAAATCAATTTTTACCACCTTCACGCAACCCCAGCTCCAACGACAAGCACTAAGCGACAACAACACAGATCCAAATAACAACGGTAAATTTTTCCACGTTTGATTGATTTCAATTTGTAGACACTTTGATCTTACAGCCAAGCAGGCAAACAGGCGGAGACGAAAAATTAATAGAAATGGTAACCTACCACACCTTAAATTGAGCGTAATGAAGAGTCAACCCTGAATATTTTAGTGTCAATGCCATAGCAGCAGCAGTAGCAGCAGCTGCCGCAGCAGAATACGACAAAACTAAGACCATCGAGTTATGAGGAAGAGTGCAGATGGCGGTGCTGCTGAAGTGCTTTCAATTTATTTTTGATTTTTAGCTCGACATGCTGTCAAAAACATTCCATTCTCTTGTATATTTTACATGATAATCACATACAACGTAAGCTTTCATCAGCTGCACGCTAATGTCATTTATCATCAGTAGGAACTTTGAGAAGAGTTTGTACACATACACGCACAAAAGCCAGCACACAAACATATGTAAATGCTAACACACTTACATAGTTTATTTTTAACACAGCATATCACTATCATTAGTTTGGTATAAAGCAAAGTAGATTTATTTCTGATGTTTCAACAACAAAAACTCTGTAAGCAAATAAATGAAGGAATTTATGAAAATAAGGCAAAGAGATTTTTGAAAGTGTTGAAAATAAGTTTTAAATTGAAGTAAAATTAACTAAAAAAATAAAATAAATTATAACAAAATTAGTTCGTTTTTGCATAAAAATAGAACCAAAGTTTTCTCATATTAAAACTTTTTAGTAATTTTTAGTTCATTCTTTAAGTGATACCATAGAACAATAACAAAACAAACAGAAAAAACAGTGACCATAGACAATTGCTAACAATATTTTATAAATAAGATAATGTAAATATATATGTTATGAAATTAATTTTTGTCACTATAGTAGTTTCGGCAACACAGTTTAAGCTCAAAATTATGTTTGTTAATCATACGGCACAGTGCACAGTGGTCCCAAATCGAGTTCAAAACTAGCTAGAGAGCGCAAGCTTGACGAAAACGAGAATTTTTTTTTTAATTAAAGCAAGCGAAATGACAAAAATCTTCGGAGCCTGAATTTTAAATAAAATTTTCGATTATTATTATTTAAAGTTGAATGCAAAAAAATAAATTAATTAAATAATTTTGATAAATATTAAAAAATTTTTAAGAAAATCAAAAAGATATTTCAAATGCTTCGAATACATGCATTTTTTTTCCTTTGATTTTTAGTTTTTACGTTAGAGATAATTACTTTTTTTCTCCTAAACTATCAACTTTCAGTAAGACTCATATGATCTTAAGTGTTCTTAAAATTGATTAAAATATTCAGGAAAATATTGGTTTTTATTGTAACAATTTTTTCTATGCCGTCATACGTTTTTTTCGTCTAAGAGTAATTTTCATAAAAAAATTGGAATGGGCAAAATGCTCAAAATCACAATAAAATTTTATATCTTATTTGTATTATATATAATAAACAATTTATGACGTTATAGAAAAAATATAAAATCTTTCAATATATTTAAAATATTTTTCTGAATATTTTTTTCACTTATAAGAGCTCTTTCCTTAGTGCGATTTTACTGAAAATTGATAGTTTTGGAAAAAAAGTGATAAAATTAAGATATTGATCAAAGCTTTTTTGATCACTAACGCAAAAACTACAAATTTTCAGAAAATTTTTATAATCCAAAAATAATCTTAGTCCAAAAACAATTTTTATTATTTTTTTTTTAAATTTTTTATTTTTGAATATTGTAGATACCAAAATCATTTAAGAAAAATTTTATTATTTTTTGAGTTAGACTTTTCGCTGAACTTAAAGCAAGAAACACGAAATTTTTTTTTTAAAAATTTGGGCTCCAGAGATGCACATTTCGGGTAGCTTTATGGTAATACAAAAAATTTTTTTTATATTCGAATCGTGGAACTTACTCGTTGTACTCTTTTGATTGTTATTTTTTTTTGTATTCATAATTAAAATAAATGGAGCATTACACGTAAAGAAATATAAAAATTAAAATTGATCTGTCTGAAACCTTGTATATAAGTATGTATGAATGTCATGTTGAGACAATTTAGAGCCCAAGTCGCATCACACTGGTGTCACGAACGGTCACAATTTTAAATTTTGATTTGAAATCAATTTTTTAAATTTTTTTGGCAAATGGATGGTTATGATAATAATTTGGTAAAATAATAAATTTGTAGCATTTTTTCTGTAGAATACGATAAATATATTTTAAAATTTTTTAAATAAGGTTTCAATCAATTTTTTTAGAGGTTTCAAATATTTAAATCAAAATTTAGAAAATTATGACATTTTTGATATTTTTTTATTGTTGACAAGCTTGAATCTTTTTTTTTTACAAGTGCATGGGTTTTAAATTTAAAAATTCACCTTAAAACTATATTTTCCTATAAAATTCATATAAGCCTTACGAGAAATGCTGAATTTTTACCTTTATTTTTATAAGCTGAACATAACTAGCATTATTTAGTCTTTAATATTTCTTCTCAGAGTCTATTTTATCAGAAGTGTATGATATTTGCAAGTCATAGAGTCTATGAGAATTAAGCCATCATTTTTTTCTTTCACTCCAAAAGCAACGTCATCCGTTTTGAAATCGCTGACATAAGACACTTAAATATTTTGTGTTATTTTCTTTTCAAACAAGACGTTAAAATTAAATAAAAAGATATTCATAACATTTGCAGATAATCCTTTTCAATTATCATTGCAGAATTTCTAAAATATTTTCGCATTTGTCCAAAACACCTCCCTCTCTCGCATGCCCTGCGCCATAGCTATTATTCTTCATTTATTAATTGTTAATTCAAAACACATTTCCAAAACATGTGCTCGCAATTATTTCCTCCTTCATAATTGCGTTTATTTGTTTGTATTAATAACAAAGATGACGTTACACTTCCTGCTGCTGTTGCTGGTGCAGTGTCCCGCTGCGTGTATGTGTGTGTGCGTGTTTGAAGCGTACAAATTCTGTAATCCTTCAAACAGCGCCACAGTAGCGTAATGAAGCAGTGACTCCCTATATAGCAAAAATATCAGCTAAGCTGTGAGCGTGTGTGACGCCTTCTTTTGTCTCGCTTAATTAATCTTAAAAATCATCAGCTTTCGTTATCCTTGTCGTCCTTGTTGTCGACATCGTTGCCGCGGCATTAGTCTTTGTGAGCTGTGGCTGTGTAGCGCATAGCGTATAGTTTTGGCAAATGTGTTCACATATGCTGTTTTAATCCCTTTATGTAATACATGCACACACTCACACTTACACTTATCTTTATTGTTACAAGCACTCATTTATAAATGATGTAGGGTAAAGTGAAGTATTTTTTTTTTTGTATTATCGCCAATATATTACTTGTCTTGAAATTCTATTATACCTCACAAATTGGGAAACATTTGCTCATAAATATTTTTAAAAATTGGTAACCAAATTAGGATACATTTATTTAAAGTGACCTTCCCTTTTCTAATTTTGTCTGTAACTGAAGAAGTCAAACTTAATGCGCAAATCTGAAGGAATGCTATCTGCTATAAAATGAAGGAATTTATACGAAATTTGTGATTTTTCCAATATGTTTTACTAATACTATTGAGTTTCAAAGAATATCAGTACATTAGTCTACAGTTGTCGTAGTTCTTATTATCTTGTTATCATGAGTTCTTATTGCTGGTTCCATATTGTCATTTTACCCAGATAGCGCCACTGATCTTTTAAAAGGACGCCAAAAACATCATCATGAATGAGAGAAATGTTCCGTTATGCACATGCATTTCAATGAAGATTAGATCAGAACTTATCTTATTGGATTTGGAAAACTATAGAGTATACGTAAATAAATAAGTATTCCAAGTCATAAATAGATATATGAATTCTTTTGGACCCGATAGACACAACCGTGGCTTATAATTGCATTGCCTATTATAATAAAACGTATATCTTTAAAACCCTATAGTTTGTAGGAAAACTATGTTGTAAGCTGATATGAATAGCTCCTACGGATCAACGATTTATGAAATTATTTAATTTTATCTCTGTATCTTGAGCTCTACCAAAAGTTAACAAGGTTTTGGTACCAAAAGAATGTAAAAGTTATCATAAGAAATCATACGCGGAGGAGTCAAAGGATCTTAGTATATATAGCCAAATAAACCACTTTCAGAGAATTCATTCCCACATTTTTCAAATGAGGTATGTACTTCGAAATTCTTATGGAACTATTTACTTTTTCAGTTAATAATAATATTAAAATCTCTTTTATAGTATCAAATAATTTGAGAGCTTTTTTGTATTTGATGAGACTAGAGAAATAAAGTTCATTACATTAATTTAACTACTTTACATCTTATCTTGCCTTTTAAGCAATTTTTTTTATACAGTACGAAAATACATATAAACTTTTCGCTAAAACTCTTTGCAAGCGGTGTACACAGAATAATGAAATACAATCGTTTATTTATTCATTCATGACGTAAATTTATTTCGTAAGCAGCAGATACAACATGTCATAGTTGTAAGTTAAAGTGTTGAAAATAAACGAACAGTTAATGACAATTGTGATGATGATAATGAAGACTAAAATTTTCATGGATGAAAAGTGTCGAAGCAGAATTAGCTCCAGGATACAGTTTTTTTTGTGAATAACTTTAGTTTTTTCTCTCATATAGATTCTATGCAAGAAATAATTGGAATTATTAAATAGAATAAAATAAAATTATTTATTGAACAAAGGTAGTTTTCGAAGGACGGTCTCATGCAAGTGTTTCATGATCTCTATGTAATTTTCTCTATATATATCGTTTGTTCTTTTGGAAGGCATTCACAGTGAACCACAATACAGAGTAATCGAAGAAAACTAAATAAATGTTAGTTTTTACTTCACATGTGAATAAGAGGTTTGAGCAAAAAGTCTTCAAGCGAATTGAAGCAAATAAACAAAGATAGATAGATAGTAGTAAAAAAAAAACTTAGATAATTTGTGATTCAATTGAAATGATCTATGAATTTTGTGGTAAAAGCTTATCGATCTCGCCAACTTGATCAATTACTCATATTATACCATTGTAAATATTGAATATTATTGAAATATTGTTTTACATTTATGAAACTGTGATAAAACTTTTAAATTTGTTTTTGTCATTTTTGTATGTCATTTATCTCTATACGGAATAGGAAGTGTCTTCAATACTCTCTAACATTTCCCCGACTCACGTATTTTTATTATTCTTGCAATAGTGTCCATGATAATTGACGACGGATTTTTTGCTACCCTGAGAGTTCAATCCAATACTTGCCGGCAGAATTCAGCTTATGACTTTGCCAACATCTGTTCAATCCATTTCCATTTTCGTCGTGTGATTTGAACAGAAAACCGATCTTGTCGGTATTTGGTGAGCGATGCGCCTTTTAAGTTGAATCTGTGTCACAAAATTTTCAGAATTTGGCGAAGACAAGTTTGACAAAAGTACAACTTTAGTAACAACTATTTTTACGTCATTTGAGGAAAAAACTTAAAATTTATATAGTTAGTTATGAGGTCATCAATGATAGCCAGTAAACTATGATGTTTATTTGGCGAAGTTTAAGTTTTTGAGCCTCGATATCTCGTGAACTCATTTGACAAAATTGTAGTATGGTTTTCTACGTCTATCCTAAGATATATGTACTTATGCAAAACTTGAACCAAATCTAAAAAAGTCGTGTCCTGGCTATTGTTAGAAAAATTTTAAAATGCCTTCGCTTAGAATTTCATATACGGGAACGCTGTGTGGAGTTCATGCTGTAAATTGGACTAATGCATTATATTACGGGAGCACAGCTATTATATTTAATATATATAATAAGTATATTCCATATGGAATATTCAGATGACTAAATAAAAAACGTTTGTTTGAAAAAGACAAAAAAATGTAGTTCATAGGACAGCAATCACTAAATGAAAATGCACAACGGTAATACAACAACAGCAGCTTCACAAAAGCAACAATATATGTCACAAGTGCACGAGTGTTGATGTGTGAATGTTTTTTATCCCATTCCCGTACACCCTCTATGCCAGAGTTTTCAACTGTTTTTATCCAAGTGTACGAGTACACAAATACTTAGACAAATAATAAAATGCTTTACAAGTTGTTTACTTAAGTTAAATACTTGAAATTATGTTTGTTTGCAAAACTACAGCTGCATGTTTTTTCGCATGTACGAGTGAGTATTCATGTTCGTGTGCATTTTTTTATTTGGCTATGTGTCAGTGTATGGGTTTCTGTGTGGGTGAGTGAGTTTATTTGCGTAACAATGCGATTTGCTGCATTTTAAGTGCAGCTAACAAGCTTTTGTTTTGTGTTTTCTTTTTCTTACTTAACATTTTCTCATTCTCTTCTTTTGTTCACCAAAATATGAGCGAAAGTTTATTCATTGTTGCATTAATTTGCATGAATGTATGCAGCATGTCCTTTTGAAAGTGCTTACTGATGTGTATGTGTGTTTGCTTGCAAGTGTGTTAATGCACGTGATTTTAAAGTTAAGAAATGAAAAAGTTTTGATGAACTATTTTTTTAAAAACAGTTGACAGTTTTGTAATATTTTTGAAACAACGGACAAAGTTCTGAATGGCAGCATTCATTCTTTTGAATTTGAGTCCGTAAACCATTAAGCTAAAGTTGATGTGTTGAAATGTTTTTTTCCGTATAAAGAAAAAATTAAAAACATTTCAACACATCAATTTTAGCGTAATTAACAGTACAATGTTCTAGTACATTTTAACTAAAATTACATTACTTAAAATTATAGTAATATTCAACGCAAAACTTTTGTGAAACTTTTGAGGCTCTTCGTCTACACTTTTGTGTACACAGTGATGTTTCCCATCACTTAGAAAATTTTTTGACAACAGTCACTGTAATAACTAAACAACATTCAAAATCTTACGATTTCTGAATGCTGAAAATACTTTCACCATGATAACTGCATTAATGCTTCATAGATAGACGTCGACAACACTTCCTCAATATAGAAACAGCACATCCGAAGTAATTTTTGGAATATTTTTTGCAGATCCAATGCCAAAACATAGGCCTTTGGGACAGCAAAAAAAGCCTTTCGGATGTAAATTTTTCGCATTTTCAACTACATGAAATTGTGGGTGTGGTTTGGTAACAAGGAGTGGCACCTCCCATACAGCTAAAATACCTAAAACGCTATAACTTGGCACCTAAGGCATATTTTTACTACGTTTTATATAATCCGTTTCCTCGATTCAGATCAAAATATTTGTAGTTTTTTTGATGTTTAGGAACAGAAAATATTTTATAATTATGTTACTGAGCATACGGTTCAGTACAGTGCGTGTCAACACCAAAACAAGAAATTAAGCGAAACAAAGAAAAATTCAACAAAAAAAGAAAATAAATCAAGTCGTACAAGTTTCATCCATTGCCAAACGGAACCATCAATGACATTAAAGCCGATTAATTTTAATTTCTAAGCTTGATAAGTTTCCTTTTTTGCATAGAACTGTTAAGAACCTAAGTAAAAAGTTAAACAAATCAAAGCGAAACTTATTTTTCTGTTATTTATCTTTGCTTTTGTGACCCATTTGATATTACACTTTTCTTGCAGGTGCTCCGATCTATGTAGATTTGATATCAGCTACAGCTAATACTCTCAAAAGCCATTCCTTTATCTTTCAAGCCAGGCGGCTCTGCATTGACGATCCAATCACCAAGCTTTTTTATCTTTTGAGCCCTTTTTCCATCATTACTCAGTTTTAAATTTTACTGGCAAAGGTCCAAAAACACCATGATCTCAAATTTCATATTTACTGAAAGTTAAATGCATACTAGTAGTTATAATCTTCTAAGATTTAATTTTTATTTGATTTTCTCTAGAGTTTATCATATTGTTAGTTAAATAATTTGATCCGCTGTCGACCTGTTAAGACAGAGAGTATGTGTTACTAGGGGAGAATGGGGGCGGTCGCCTCGTGAACAATGGCTTAGGGGCTGGCAAAATGTCCATGAAATATGAAATTAAATTTTTGTTTTTAGCAGAACTATGAAATTTATTTCAATTTTATAGATCTTTATTTTTTATTAAATTAATTAATTAAATTTTTTGTTAAAAATTTGGAAAATTTGAGCTTATTTTGTAATTTAATGTGAAATATACATATCTCATTTTGCTATGGTTCTTGGGGTGTAAACTGTGTTTTTTTTGCTTTAGTAAAAAACCTTTTTGGTGTATTGCAATTTTGCACCCGACAAATTATCTCTTAGCCCCGTGTAACAAATGCCCACGGTACGTCACAGAGACGATATTGATATGCTTTGATTAGAGTGTTAAAAATCGTATGGTATAGTATAATATCCGCTAAACTATAATGACATATGTATAACATTTCTTGGGGAAGAACATAGTGAGAACTACATTATGCATCATGATAGAGGAGTCTGTAAGCTAAGTATTTGGTTAATTATCCAATTTGGTCAAAAATAAAAATTTAATTAAGCTAAGCCATAAGAAGGAGATATCAAAGAAAAAGCGACGCTAAGCTACGTGAGTGGAGCGGTACAAAGAAGTAAAACTGCATCACATGACCTAGGTGAATCTTAATCAACACGAGAGCTGTAAAAAGGCAGGTGACGTATTAATACTGGGTTTTAGGTTACGTTGTGAACGTAGGTGAAAATTAATCATTTTTGGCAATATTTTACTTGATTACTTAAGTATTAGTATCTAAGTAAATTGCAAAATATATATATGTAATATTTAGGTATGTACCAATAAGCGAGTACTAGTATTTAAACTTCAATATGGTATTAAAGTATGGAGATGGAACGAAGAAACCATTGAAAAATAATTTAACCGAATTTCTAGTTTTTGTAGTTGGTTTCTGGAAAATTATAGAATTAATTACTGCTGACCTATTTACGTGTTTATGTCAAAGCTAAAAACTAATATAACTTAATAAATAAATTCTCATCTTTTTGTCAGCAAAAATATAATACAACTTTCGATAAGCCTGCAGTTCCAGTAAAAGTAGCGTAGACTTCATTTCAAATTAAATTATTTAAAATCTGCTCCACGAACAAGAGCTAAACATGAATATAAAGGATGGTTGTTTAAATGAATGTTGGATGGTTGGCCTCTCAAAATAAGTTTGGAGCAGTGAGTGCTGCTTGCTGTAAGTGAAGCATTATTAAATGATGCAAACGTGAAAGTTTTTAATTAAACCTTTTGCTGTGCAAAAGGGTTGGCTGTCACATTGCATTGCGGAAATGAATCCGATGTTTCGTTTAACACAAAAAGAATAATTAAATACGCAGCAACATTAGTAGCAATAAATAGATGTAGCGAATAAGGTCGAAACTGATGTCATTCATTTGAAGCCGCAATGACGTTTTTGGCTGCAGCATTTTTTCAGGTTGGTAGTTTATTTTTTCGTTTTTCAATTATGGTTAATTTAAGTTGGTAATTATTTTCATTTGGAAATCTTATAAAATTCTGGAAAAAAAATATAATAAGACTTGATATATTATTCAGTTATTTATGAATTTGTTTTTAATTTATTATTTCTGTTTGTTGTTCTGAAAAATTAAATATTGGAAAAAAAAAATAAATAAAATGTGTCTTTCAAATATTGCATACTCAAAAAATTAAGACGCAACTGCAAAACCTGCGGTGATTGTTTGATAAGACAAATTTTTAACAAAAAATAATATCGTTAAGAAAAAAACTTTCTACTATTTGTGTTAAAAATGGGTTTTGTCCAGAAAGATTCTATATATATTAAATTCAGAGATAAAATTTTCAAAACCTTTGGATTTTTTATGCACACTATGACTATTAACAATAGCAAAATAAATAAATTGGAAGTTAAGATTCAAGTAAAATTACCTAATAAGGTTAATTAATAAAGCACTGCATTTATTTGGTGTACAGAATGAGACATGTCCCTTAACTTCTGCCGAATCCATTTTCCAATACTTCATGTTCATGTTGCATTTTTAATTAAAATTATTAATATTTTTCTTTTATTGACACTGTTGTTTTATTTAAGTTTATTTAAGATGAAAAATCAAAATGCATCAGTTAAAACATTGGCAATTTTGCATTTAATTCACTTGCTGCCTTTTCCTCATGTGTCTTTTCAACAGCAGAACTTCAATAGTTAAAATACTTCAGTGAAATGCCGGTTATTTAAACTCAATCTGCAGTTCCATCGTCATCAAACATCGGCTGTTTTCATGCTTTAGGTATAGTGTAAAAATTACGATAGTATCGGTATTTAGTTAAAGAAATATATGTATATATACGAATGAATATAGCTGCGTCTTCTATTAATAAAAACATGGTTATTTTTGATTTTAAATATAAAATATTTTTTCATAATAATAAAATATTATGAATCAGATATTGGCTCCTATTAAATTTGATTTTTGATTTAAAGCCGCATATTTTGAAGTTGAAAATAGTAAAAATAACTTTTTTCCCTTTATTTTCAATACAAACAACTTAAAATTCAATTTGAATTTAAATAGTACTGAAAATAATATTTTTTAATTTAAATTCAATCGAAAAAAATTCAAATGGCATTTTTATGTTGCAAATTACTTTATTTTGCTAAACATTAAAATATTTGCTACTTTGAATCATGTATGAAATCACTTTAAATCAATGTGGATTCTTTTTGAATTCAAATCAAAAATGCTTCTCTTCAATTTAAACATTTTCGGCAGTAAATCATTTTGGTTGAATCAAACATAAAACTATTGATATTTCTTGGAGTGTGGCTATCTCAATGGCAACATTATGTCCGAAATGATGAAAGCACTACAGTAACAAAACTATTTCATTTTAATTTCATGAATCTAAATGGTCTTATAGCATGAATCTAAAAAGACCGCCAATATGTCTTGGCGATGAAACCATCGCTTGATACGGTGGTGCTTTGTAACGTTAATTGTTTAATTTAACGAGAGACAAAAAGAAGATTCTCACTTTCAAAGAAATTCCATTTATCATTATACCCTACTTTAGGGGCATGACAGTTGTAGAAAATTACATGTCGGGCATTTCACGCGAAGCGGACAGGGGAAAGGGGGTTCATGTTTCCACTTTCAGATATATTTTAACATTTTGTACCTGTATATGTCCTCGACACATAAACAAAATGTTTTTAGAATGGACACACTGGCTTACAAAATATGGGTCTTTGAAAATTTGAGAAATCGTTAGGTATGTACTACTTCAAATGCCATTATTCAGCTTAAAAATATCTTGTTAAATGAATTAACTACTGGGCTTTATACTTCATTTATTGGCATTTTTAACCTCATAGTTGAATTTTAAAAATAAATAACAAATACACTGAAAAAAATGTAAAATAGTTTTCATTATCATTTTTTACAATGTTCGCCAAACAAAAAATTTTTTTAAGTGCACTAAAAAAAAGCTTAGATTATGCTTATACTTTGTGTCAAGTTTGATAGTGGTCTGCTTAGCCGTTTTGGAGCTATATGCATTGCAATGTCAAAACCCGAGTCGAGTCAGTTGATTTTCATCCAGACCCACAAAATTTCACACAAATACTAGGATTCGGAAAAGCTCTATATAAAAAAACTGGGCGAATTCCGATATGAGAGCGTGACACGAAACAGTAATATTTAAGGTAGTAGAAATAAATTGCACTTAAATACTTGAATTGGCTTGGACCTTTGCCAAATAAAAATTTTGACAAGATAGTGTGGGAGTTTTCATGTCAACAAAAACTATGAAGCGCTTTACTGGCACAATTATTTAAGGTGGTGCAATCAAACTTCACTCAAATACTAGAATGCTTTGGGTAATCTTTTGATCTATTTTCACTGATAATGCGATGTAAGGTATGTAATTTTTGGCGAAGATAACATTTTTGCGAGCTTAATTCTCAATTTAATGAGAACAACAAAAATGGGTTTTGACTCTGTGGTAAGAGGAATTTTGTATATAAATTCTGAGTTCAGTTTGATGAGCAAAAAAAAGTCTCACTTTGCATTAGCCTTGACTAAAGAAATATGTGACGTTCCATAAGATTTTGACTCCCCGTTACACCAAAGATATTGCTCCGGTATTATAAGCAGTATCTAACTAATAATGTCGAATACTCATGACCGATAAAAATTCACTATCCCTAGGCATTATAAAATCGTATGTTCTTGTCTGGCAACAGCAGCATAACTTACAGTGGCCAACGTTAAGCGGAAACGGAAGTGCACTCTGTTTCTTACGCATCCTCCTTCAGTTGAATGTGCTGTTGTACGCTGCAATCTGTTATAAGTCGTCTGACTGTCTGTCTACCACATACATATGTGAAACAATACATACGCACGTAATGCGCATTTTAACGTGCACTAATAAATTAAAACCATAAAAATATGCTACCGTGCGCTTAAATCAACAACAAGTACATTAAAAATGAAAATAAAAATCTTGCGCTATTGATTTCTTTATTAAATATTATTTAATTTTTTTCTGAATTCTTTGTTGGGATTTTTTAAAAAAAAATCACTTAAAGCTTGTACTGCGAAAACCACAAAAATTCGTTAATAACTTCACAGGGGATGAATTAAGTCTTAGCTTAGGGAATGGTAAAGCTTTCGTAATAATTCTTAAGATTTTTGCTGCTTAACCCGTTTACACACTTATTCAAGCTTATGTATTAACTTTTTTGCTTCATTTATATACTCTGTTTCTTATGGTTGCCTCTCAGTTTCAATTAATACAATTTGCTTAAATTAAATTAAGTAAATGGTCATTCAAATTTCTTAAATCGATTCTTACACAAATTAATTGTATCCTGTTTTAAGTGCTTCATTGAATATATTAATTTTCTACTGGAAAATTTAATTGAAAGTGGGTGCATTTTGTGCAATCCATTGGCTTATTGTTATAATTACAAAGAAAACTCAACTGTTGTGCCACTTGCAATATTCAATTGGATTGTACGTTGTTGGAATGCAATTTAATTTATTTACACACACACACAGTTTTAAGGAGAAGACACACTAATTAAAGAGAGTCCTGCTAGAGTTCCTTAAGAAATTTAAATAAAAATTTCTAAGAATTTAGAGAGAGTTTTTCCAGTTATTTTCGAATTATCTGATCATTTAATTTTTTGATAAATGAAGTCATTGTAAAAACATCGGGGTCGGATTAATAATTTGAAAGGTTTTACTTGCATGAGAGGGGACACACCCAATTGCTCAAGGCTTACTGAGAGGAGACCATTCACTTTTTGTTAAATTCTTGTATACGTGATCAAATTTTACAGTACCAAGGTGGATAGCTTATGTTTGGACAGTTTAGTAGGATATTGTCTGAACACTTTTGAGCTCAAAAATAGATATATTCATCTATTTCGTCAAGTATTTAATTTGACCCTATCCGTATCTACTGATAAACTTTCTATACACATTCGGGCGGACAGGGTAACCACTTTTGTTTCCAAATATATTATATTGGATGACTACTGGTGAAAGTAAAACTCTTTCGTTTTGTGGCTCCATTTTCATAACTGTGCGCTGCAAGCAAGTGTTATAACTCATTTTTAATTTGTTTAAGTGTATTGTATCAAATTCGATACTCAAAGCGATGATATGAAATGAGATTTTTGTTACAGCTCTCATTTTTGTTAGAGCGCTCATCAACACTCACTTCGACACTTTTGGCTATATGAGGCAGCCACTGGCTAACCTCTGTAGGTTTATATCTATAACGGAAAGCCACCTAATGCTCAACGCCAAATGAACATAGGCGGGGAAATTGTCATTGGTTTAGTCAAATTGTATAAGAACTCGAACCGGAACGTAACAACGGACAATTACTCCACGTTGTTTCGATGGGTCTAACGCTTGTGGCGACCGTGTGCCAGAATAAGCTCTACTTTCTACAGAAATTGAAGCCGAATCCTACTGATGAAGTCGGTTGTGTTCGCTGAATTTATCGGCAAGATTATTTGTTGTTGTTGGTGGTCGTGAATAAGATGAAATTCGTATACATACTGCCATACTCCATCAAATAAATGGCAAGGAACATACATAACATTAACATAACGTGAACATTATGGATAGCATCCTACGTTACTGCACAATCTTAAGAAAGACAAATAAATAAATGGCCTCTCATTTTCTTCTGACCTGGTATCTTACATCATTTATCGAGAACTCCACGATAAGAAAAATTATGAAAGTTTTTGCGCAATTTTTTTGGAGGATCTCTCGAGTCAGCTCGGCCGCCAGGAGCATTTTTCAGATTGCCTGGTCATGGAAACGCAGCCGGAGTATTCGTTGAGATCTCTACCATCAGGCCAACGCGAGAAAAATTGTGAATGCCATAAATGCAAGTAAGTATTCCGGTCCAACCAAAAAGCGCCACAAAAATCATTCTCAGTGTTGGTCTTGCTTCAAACCAATTTGTGGCGATCATTCTACAAATGTATGTCCGGATATCGGGTGCCTGCTATGAATACCGTTTGAAAAGTTGTGAAATTGTGAAATTTTTATTATATTTCGAGCACATCAATTAAATTATATTAGAAAAGGCACGAACAAAATTTTTGTTTCGATTTTACCCAAACATTTTCTCCTACACAATACCGGGTACCCAGGTACCCGCGTCCGTCCGTATCTTGGTTTGAATTTTCAAAGGCTTATTTCTCGAGACTTAACATATATTCGGAGTTAAAAATACGTTTTACACATATTTTGACTATTATAGCTTCGTATTTTGAAGTTTCAAAGAGCTAATATGACAATGATATGATATATGATACAGTTGCCGTGGGTAGCCAGATACCTCGTCCGTACGGTTAGGTTTAAGGAAATTTCATCGAATTCTTTCAAAAATTTAATCAATCTTTTCGTTTAATTTTTAAGTTTGAAGTCTTATGGAATAATTCAGAGGCCTCAAGGTCAAAATCTTCATTCCAAGCAACGTATTATCTCTCTGCAAGTTCTCATTTTCACAAAATGGCGAGGTAAATAATTAATTGCCAAATCCGATCGGCGTTGGGTTAAAAAGGCTTTAGATAGCAAATAATACGCTCGAAATTTCGCCAGTCACTGAACTGTTAAGGAACATTGTTATAATTTTATTCCAGTTTTAAATAACAATTAAACAAAAGAGAAACAGGCTGCTCAAAGGACTTAAAAATGGTGTTCTGCATAGGTAAAATAATTATACAAAATTTTATAAAATGAGATGTTGCAGGTAGTAGCTTAACTTTATTCTGGTTTATTAATAAGCGCAATATTTGGCCTTAACAAATTTATGACATAAATTTCTCTTAAAAGAAAAAAAAAAAACAAACAACGGAAGACACTAAAATATTCATAGCTAGATAACCAAAAAAAATGTTCGTTCTTCTTTTTGTTTTTTAATTAGTTACGTGACTCAATCACGAACAAATTTATTATTCGAAATATTCGGCTACCTCCAGCTTCACATACACACACATGCACATACGCTTAATGTATCTATGCAAAAGCAATTGCATTCTAAGTAATGCAGTAACATCAGGAACAGCCGAATTTGGCAAGTACGCGAATGCTTAAGATGTTGCAGTCAAATAAAAGGAAATGCGGTTCGTTTGTATAAAACTTTTTCCAAGAAAACTCTAGCACACACCACATAGACAGTAGGACACGCACCTCACATGAAAACTTTTATTACATGAATTCGTTTTTACAAGAAAACTTTATTCACAATTTTTTCTAAGCGCAGCATTTATTTCTTTATTTTGAGTTTAATGCAAAATTATGTTGGCTTAAAAAAACATTATAGCTAAGTAGGTAAAATGTTATTATGGCAAGCGCATTCCTTTTGGGAGAGTTTTTTGAAAACTTTATGTAAGACTTGTGATATTTAACTATTACTTAGTTGTTTTCTTATCTGTGTCCTTAAATTAAAACTATAATTATATATCCTTTGGTGACGTTTCGGAGACCGTATATGTTCTCGGAACTGAATATATAAAAATGATGATTTTTCTTATGTCGTTAAGTGAAATATATACTTATATTGAAAAGAAAGGTATTTGACATATGGAAAGACTGAAAAAATAATACTTTGCGGCAATAAATAAATACCTGATTCCTTTATAAAACTGATGAACTGAGTTCATAAAAAATATTTAAATCTTTTTTTACTATTGGATCCAAAATAATGTCATATAACGTACTCCTTAGTTTTTAGGATCCACTTTAATGTAGAAAAGTGAAGCACTAAATTATAAATTTCAATGAATGAATGATGATAAGTGTACTATAATCGCACTATGCATATGTGATAATTATGACGCAAGATGACTTTTGAGCTGAGAAAAGATATGCTACTTTGAGTTTCAAAACTCGTCTTTTTAGTTCTTTTTCACATTTTTTTCAAACGTTTTTTCAAAATTGGATTCTTGTCGTACTGAGAGCTTTGACATATACTATAGTATGATGCAATTTTACCTGAGCTTGAAGTATTTGTTCGATCTCTGACAATTTTCAAACACAGCTTGGGTTGAATTTATATATAAAGATTGATCTCAACGTATTCTAATTAAGCTGCAACGATTTCATATATTGACATTTAATTCTTACATAGAAAGTAAGCATGACTTAAGTGTAATGTTTTACTTAAGTAATTTTTAAATGGCACTTTCCACCTTAAAGTAATACCAGGTGATCGTGCTATATCCTTTATTGACGTAAAGATATGTTGGTCTTGTATGGGAGGTGCAACCCCTATTGCAAATCGACCTTGTTTTTCCTCAGTGAAAACTTTTAACAACAAAAATATTCATATTGAATTTGTCTGATGGGAGTTACAAGGAGCATCGTTGCATTCAATTTTTTTTAAAATACCCATGTAGCTCATTAGATATTATTTAAATGCTCTTTAGGGGCCGTCCATAAATTACGTGAGTCTTTTTAATGCAGAGAGTATACATTATTATAGTAGATTACATATATAAGGAAAGTCTCACGTAAGTAAGTGAGGGGTGGCCCCAACAGAACTCAACAAATCTCGCCAAGGGGAGGGGGGATTCCGAATTTTCAGAAAAACACCTCACGTAATTCATGGACGTCCCCGTACCTGCGTGTATAACGGATTTTTAGAATTGTTTTTTAATGCTTCTAGAAAATTTTATTTATAAAAATGGGCGACGACACGCCCTTCAAAATCAAATTTATCATATATAATCAACTTCTTGAAGCAGGTGAATAAGACTTGCTACATACATGTACTATATTAAAGGTACGAGCAAAAGAAAGCTGTAATGAAAAATGGTTGGTGCCACACCTATAATATGAGAAAAAACCAAAATTGTTTATATCTTAGCAACTATTTGACGTAAATGGATAAAGTTTTGTACATAAGTATGTTTTTTATTATTTATGGAAGGTTCTATGCATAGTTTAGTTTCGAAAATGGGCGTTCCTTCGCCTACCACTATAAAAGGAAAATCAAATTCATCATATCTCATCTACTATTGCACGCAAATTAATGGGACTTGGTACATATATAAGCAATATGGGTGAAACGAAAAATTAAAATTTTGCAGCTCTGGTAGCAACCATAGGAGTTTTTTTCATTTACCTTTTTTAAAAGAGGACATACTCTAATATGAATAAATTTTCGAAAAACGAGTGTTCCCGAAGAATTCTAGAACATGCCTTTTATTTGAACATGTCTAATGTATCCACATGAAGTTTTGTAAGATTCGTTACATGAGCTTTACATACCTAAACGATCTATTCAAAATTCAATTTCAATGGAGTCGAGTCTAAAGTCTTTTGGTCAATACCTAAAAAAAATGACGTACTTTAAGTTGCATTACCACACTGTGTTACCAAATTATCATATAAAAAATCTGATGGTAAGTTTTCGAGAAATTTTGTAAAAAAAATATATCCGATTTCATTCGCATGTGTACAGATGTATGCTTGCTCTCCGGTTTTATTCTTACGTTTGTTTGAAAAGTTTTTATTTTGCTGATTTTGCAATTTTTTACAAAATCATTTTTGTCCATTTGCAGAATGGTTCCTCAGCGAACGAATATGTCACCCATAACATTTATAATTAAAAGCTCAACATAAAATTTACATTGTCTTGTAATTCGAAGAGCTGTGCACAACCCGATGCAAAATGTTGCAAGGTATGACGCCGCATGGTGCACGATGCCATGGTGTTTTGGTTGAGGCACAAACGAATGGTAAAATTTCGCGCATTCTACAGCTGCTAAGAGGATACGCGCTGTGGGTGTATGACACGCGCGCTCCCTTTGCTTGTTGCAAAAACATAAAAAGCGGTGAGTGCCACTTTGCAATTTTTTATGGTACCGTGGTTTTGTATTTGTTTTTTGTTTCGTCCTTTTTTTCTCATGCAATGTTATATTGCATTTGTTGCTTATGTTGGTTGAAAATCGTCTCCCTACTGCTGTCGCTGTTGTAAGTTTCGAACTTTTAATTTTAATTACTGTGACGCTATTCATAAGAGAGCTGTTATCCTTCGTGGTGAGTGCAGCCAGATAAAAGCGCTATGGTTGCAAAATTTATTTAAAATTAAAAATTTAATAATCATGAATTCAAGTAGTTCTCTTTTGACAACTTATTTATTTTTACATCTAGAACACCGTTCAACAAAATCCAAATTTTTGCAATAATGAGTAAAATTATTTAAGAGAAGTGCCAATAAGCGATTTAGTATTTCCTTTGAAGGACCTTAAAATCAACTGCGGAAGAAACTGAGCTCGCCATATCTTTGATTTTGCAATATTGTCTTAAGAAAAATAACTTTAATTAGTCTTACTACATAGAAGGAGGATCAAGTTCTTCTTCTTCTGGTGTCATTTATCTTGCCACGGACCATAGGGAGCCTCCAAAAAATTCTGCCAACGTACATGATAAGTAGAAAGTGCCTTCAATTCTATGCAACATTTCCCCGAATATCACAATAAATAATCCGTTTTTGTTTCAGGAAACGATTCCCATAAGCCGAAACTTTCGTTAGCGTGGATTGCATCCGATCGCGGCTCAGTGCTTACAACCCATTCAACACTGGTGTCCCTAGCCGCATAATTCAAAAATTAAAATTGCATTGCATACCGTTATGCACACAAATTTAAAAAACTAAACATTTCGTTGCTAAAAATAAAATTTAAGTGAAAACTAGAACTAAAAAAAAACATAATCTATAGCATGGAATATTCTTCGTCAAAAGAGTTCTACAGTCTACAGTTAAGTTCCACAACTCAATTACTTCGACCCATTGCAGGTACATTGTATTATTGAATTTTTGTCTTTGTAAGACAGTGTAAAAACTTGTTTTTATTTTTGTGTCTTTGTTTTGATTTCTAATTATTTTTATCGCCATCAGAGCTAATTAAAAAATGCAGTAATATGCAAAATTTTATTAAATTATCTTGTACTGGTAAAACTGTTGCTAAGATTTTCAACGGGGAACACCAAATAAAATCACATCATTGAAATTTAATTTGTTATCTTTTTAAAGAGCCGTTTTCAGGAATTAGATATACCTACAAATTAACGAATGTTTTTATGAATTTTTATTTTTTATCAAATGTGCGAGGGCTTACAATTATTATTTATAATTTTTAGCGTTTGCAAACACTATCTGAATTAAGTATATATTTTAATATCATTTTTTATGTCTGGTCAATTCCAATGGCAAACTTAGTAGAACATTTTAATTTGCTCATAAATATTTTGGAATTTGGCTTAAAAACCTATGTAAAAATATTGCACTACCAATTTTTAAATTTTGCGCTTTCCGACATACATATGTATGTGGAAATAGACCCTACCAGACAAGGAAATGTAAACGCGAACAGACCTCACTCGACTAGAAGCGGACGCGAGTTTTGACTTTGGCAACGCTGACAGAAAATGACGATAGAAAAAACGAACGAACGATTTGAATGACGAGGACAGTACAATTTTGGCCGACGCAGTGAAAAGACGCAGTAACATGTCTTAAGGAATATACCAATTTAAAGTTTTAATAAATATTAAATAAACATTTTATATTAAACAAAATCGTGGTTTTTATTCAAATTCCACATTTTTGGGGGCTCAACCAAGATGTGACGCGTTGTTTCTAGTTTTTCTCGCTAAAGGAAAATTTTCTCGTTAAAGAAATAAAAACCTCGTGTTCACAAACAAGTAAAGTTATAAAAAGAAGTTATAAAGTATAAACTTTATAGTATTGACAAAGAAAAAGTTAAAAAACTCAAATCAAAATGATTTAAACATTGAATTTTGAAATCATTGTGAAATTCCAAGTGATTTCGTTAAATTTTAAAAGAAGCGACGCCAAATTCAAATTGTACAACGGTTGCAAAAGAAGAAGAAACAAATCTGATTAGAAAAAAGAAGTTACGAAGTATTGAGCAGAATTTAAAGCAAAGAAGACAACGCACATTAAAATAAGAAGAAGACAGAACGAAGTTTTAAGAATAAAATTGAAAGAAGAGAAGAAGACAACGAAGTTTTAAAAATAAACTTGAAAGAAGAGAACCGTCAGTAAAGCAGAGAAGTAAGGCAGAGAAGTAAAGAGAAGCTGAGTTAATTTATTTTTCAACGATGAACTGACAGCAAATAATTTAAAGCAGAAAGAAAGAGACAACCAAAACAAAAGCGATAATTTTCGATTCATCAAACTGTATGTAGAATATTTTTATATTTAGTTGCTGAAGTGAAAATAATTTTGAATTTACTTTTGAATTAATTAAAAACACTTGTTTTGAAAAAATAAAAAAGATCGACATTGTCAACTTATAAAATATTAAAGAGAAAGAGGAGATTTAAAAACGAAACTTAATTTCAATTGCATAAATTAAATTAATAATTGAACTACATATATTTTAACGTATCATAGTAATTCAACAAAATTTACCATTGTATTGCTTACATTGTTGTATGTATTATAATATTATAAACTTTTACTTAATTTTTAATTGAATTACATATAACTAAGAATGGACGTAACTAGCATTTTAAGTTTGACTGTCGACGGGTTAAAAGAAAAATTACAGGAGTTAGGACTGTCAACGACAGGACGAAAGACGGAATTACAAGGTAGGCTCTTAGAACACTTCGGTCTTTCGGGAGACGATGAATCTGTATACGACGATGTTGCGTCAAATGTTCCGCAAGAGGTGGTCACACAACGCTCAACGTTTACGCTAAGAGACATCGAAGACAGCATATCTTCTTTCACAGGGACCGATTCATTAGATATTCGCCAGTGGATTGAAGAGTTTGAGGAAAGTGCTACCACAGTAGGATGGAATGACATGCAAAAATTCATTTATGCAAAACAATTGTTGAAAGGTGCCGCCAAAATTTTTGTAAGAAGTCTGTCAGGAATTAACAATTGGGTTTCATTAAAAAGAGAATTGTTAGGCGAGTTTGGTATTGAGTTACCGTCAGCGGAAATTCATCGAAGACTTCGAAATAGACGTAAGAAGTCAACAGAAAGTTTGCGCGAATATTTGTACAGTATGATAGAAATCAGCAAGCCAATTCAACTTGACGATGAGAGTTTTATAGAATATTTTGTGGAAGGAATTTTTGATTCGAAGCAAAATAAATCTATTTTATATCAAGCCCGAAATATAGCCGAATTAAAAGCACAAATTAGGGTTTATGAAAAAGTATGCAGTTCCAATCAGTCAGTAAACAGATTGAATGTGCCACAGTCAACCAGTAAACCATTACGTCAAGTACCCAGACAGGAAAATATTAGGAAATGTTATAAGTGCGGCGATGAGGCACATATAGCAAAAGATTGTCCATCAAGACAATTTAAATGTTTCAAGTGTAACCAAATGGGACACCGTTCATTTGAATGTAAAGAAAGCAAGCAAGTAGTAGAAGGACGTGCGAAAGTTGAAAAGGGTAATATCAACATGGTAAACAAATCTACCATAAAACATTTCAGAAATGATGCTGGCATGATTTTTAGAGATATTGAAATTAACAACTACAAATTTTCAGCGTTGATAGACACGGGATGTTGTTTATGTTTGATGAGGTATGACATCTTGCTTATGCTAGGCGATATAGAACTCAAACCGGAAATGAGGCAGCTAAGAGGTGTTGCTGAAGCAGTTTTTAATACAGTAGGCAGTTTTGATGTGAGACTTGAAATTGATGACGTCATTTTAAATGTTGAATTTCATGTTGTAATGGAAAAAGATATGCCATATGATGCTATACTCGGAAATACAATTCTTAAAAATGTTGAAATTGTTGTCAGGGAAGACGGAGCTAGTTTTAGAAAGAAGGCACTAAAGAGTGCAAAAGAAGTTAAAGATGAAAAGAAGAAAGACGGTAAAGATGTAAAGATGAATGAAGTTAAAGATGTAAAGATGAATGAAGTTAAAGATGTAAAGATGAAATATAAAAACAAAAAGGCTCAAGTTAAGAAGAAAGGCGCAATTGAAAATAATTTATTCGAAGAATTCGGTGCACTTTGTGTAGCAGCAGAAAATGGAGAATTATGCATTGAACCACCAGGTTTAGATTTGACTCATTTGTCGAAAATCCAAGAAGCAACAATTTTAGAAATGGTAAATAATTATAACCCTGCAGTCAACTTTAAATCTCCTATCGAAATGAAGATAATACTAACCGACGAAATTCCTATTTATCAACGACCGAGACGTATGTCGTACTCTGATCAAAAGTTTGTTGACGAACAAGTTGCACGATGGCTAAAAGAAGGGATAATACAACATAGTACTTCAGAATATGCGTCTCCAATAGTTTTGGCCACGAAAAAAGATGGAACCAAGAGGTTATGTTGCGATTATAGGCTATTGAATGCGAAGATAATTCGAGATAACTTCCCTATGGTATTAATTGACGATGTACTAGAAAGGTTACAAAATGCCAATGTTTTTACAAGCTTGGATCTAGTCAATGGTTTTTTCCATGTACCTATTGAGACAAATTCAAAAAAATATACCGCATTCGTTGTTCACAATGGGCAGTATGAATTCTTATACGTACCGTTCGGAATTTGTAACTCACCAGCGGTGTTTTGCAGATACATATTTACAGTTTTGAGAGAGTTAATTAACAATGGCACATTGGTGGCTTACATGGATGACCTCATCATTCCCTCCAAGGATGAGCATGAAGGAATTCTGAAGTTAAAACGTGTGTTGGATGTAGCAGCAAAAAGCGGTTTACACATCAAATGGTCGAAGTGTCAGTTCCTGACACGAAAAGTAAACTTCTTGGGGTATGTTGTCGAAAAAGGCACCATAAGGCCTTCGCTTGAGAAGACTGTAGCAGTACAAAAATTCCAAGTACCTGTAGATCGAAAGACGTTACAAAGATTTTTAGGGCTAACGTCGTACTTTCGACGATTTATAAAAGACTATGCTATTATAGCAAGACCGTTGTCAGATTTACTTAGAAAAGACGTGAAATTTGAAATGAACGAAGAGCAGCTAGTTGCAGTTAAACAGTTGAAGTTTTCTTTAGTAAATTCGCCGGTACTGAAGCTGTATGATCCTACGGCAATAACTGAGGTTCATACCGATGCAAGTATGTACGGTTACGGAGCCGTTTTACTTCAAGTGGATAGTGTAGATCAGCAGTTACACCCAATCCAATATATGAGCAGAAAAACCAAGCCTTATGAACAGAAATACCATTCCTATGAGCTCGAAGTGCTTGCGATAGTCGAGGCTCTAAAGAAGTGGCGTGTATACATTTTGGGCACGAAGATTAAAATAGTAACCGACTGCAACGCATTTTCAATGACAATGAAGAAAAAAGATGTGCCCTTAAGAGTTTCGAGGTGGGCAATGTTTTTACAAGAATTTTATTACAACGTGGAACACAGATCTGGAACCAAAATGAAGCATGTGGATGCACTCAGTCGTGTATCTTGCCTCCTTATCGAAGACTCATTAAAGTTTCGAATAAAAGAAGCGCAATTGCAAGACCAGTGGACTAAGGCAGTGATGAAAGTTTTGGAGAAGGACTCATACGAAGATTATTTCATGAAATATGACGTGTTGCACAAGGATCCCATTAAGGAGCTCATGGTAATACCTGTTTCAATGGAGGACGAGATTATGAAAATCGCTCATCGTCAGGGTCATTTTTCAACGAAAAAGACACAAGACCTAGTGGAAAGAGATTTCTTTATTCCAAACCTTCACAATAAGGTTGCGGCTGTTGTTAAAAACTGCATAGAATGTATCGTCATAGAAGGAAAGTCCGGAAGGAAGGAAGGATTCCTAACACCAATCAATAAAGAAGACAAACCCTTAGGAACATACCATATTGACCATGTAGGACCTATGGAAGCTACACAGAAGAGATACAACCATATATTTGTCATAGTCGACGCATTCTCTAAATTCGTTTGGCTGTACCCGACTAGAAGCACAAATTCGGAAGAAGTTTTAGACAAATTCAAAAAGCAAGCAGCAAATTTCGGAAATCCCAAACGCATAATTTCCGACAGGGGTTCAGCATTTACCTCTAATATGTTTAAAGAGTACTGTGAAGATCAAGGAATTCAGCACTTACTTATTGCTACCGGTGTGCCTCGTGGAAATGGCCAGGTCGAACGAATTCACAAAATAGTTATTCCAATGATATCGAAGTTATGTGTAGAAAACCCTGCAAATTGGTACAAGTATACGGAAATGGTGCAGCAGATAATTAATAGTACGCCACCAAGGAGTACAAAAGTGTCTCCTTTCAAAATATTAACAGGTCTCGAAATGCGTATTAAAGGAAATCCAGATTTACGAAATATGCTAGAAGATGCTACTATAGAAGAATTAAATCAAGACAGAGAGTTAACAAGACAAGAAGCCAGGGACAATATTTCCGAAATTCAGGCTGAAAATAGAAAATGTTTCAACAAGAGCAGAGTACCTGAAACACAGTATGCAGTAAACGAGTTGGTTGCCATTAAGCGCACTCAGTATGGTGTAGGGCTCAAGCTAAAGCTTTGTACTTTGGACCTTACAGAGTGGTCGAAAAGTTAAATCACGGACGTTACTCAGTGGAGAAAGTTGGACAACATGAAGGACCAATGCAAACTTCTACCGTTGCCGAGTTTATGAAAAGATGGCACTCTTCATCCGAGTCGAATGAAGCATCAGGAAGGCCGAATGTGGAAATAGACCCTACCAGACAAGGAAATGTAAACGCGAACAGACCTCACTCGACTAGAAGCGGACGCGAGTTTTGACTTTGGCAACGCTGACAGAAAATGACGATAGAAAAAACGAACGAACGATTTGAATGACGAGGACAGTACAATTTTGGCCGACGCAGTGAAAAGACGCAGTAACATGTCTTAAGGAATATACCAATTTAAAGTTTTAATAAATATTAAATAAACATTTTATATTAAACAAAATCGTGGTTTTTATTCAAATCCCACATGTATGTATATTCCTTGCTTGCTCCATATTTCTAAGTAAAATCCTTTTTATTTTCAACATAATAGACAATCACCGCATTTCAACACATAAATTAGCTGTCAATCATAGTGTTTCATATTATAAACGAAACCTTTTGTTAGCCGCAATTCTTTAGACAACACATACCAAATATTTAGCTGTACCTTAGATTACCATTTGTGGTAGAGGTAAAATGAAACCAGCACGCTCTTGCCTCAGCTATAAATAAACCCAATTTTTACATGCTCACATAATGTTTACGAAAAGCGCATGAAGTCTATAAATCAGTCTTGAAAGGCTAACGTGACTACAGTATTTTTTCTGAAGCATTATTCTTTTTTAACTTCATTTTATACATATTAAATCAATATTTACAAAAATTATAAAAAAAATTGCCAAAAATTGCAAGTATTAACCAGCAGAAGCTTTTATAAAACAGTGCTCTACAAAAAGAAAACAAAAAAGATAATATAGCACCACAATTAATAAGGAAAAAAGGAACCGCAAATTTGTTAACATTTAAGCCAACATCGTAAATTTTATTTAAGGATTCTTATGTAATCAGACTTTTTCCAAGTTATTTTCCTCAATGCAAAATTACGCCCACCACATTAAAATATGCAAACCGAATCAATTAAACGTAAATTACGCCTCCTCATTAAAGAAATTAAAAACAAAACGCACACAAAATAAACTTTCATTATAAATGTAAAAAAATAAAAGAAAAGGCGCATTAAAGGGTATTAGCAATTTTATGCTCACCAAATCAGTAAATGCTATGAAAAAATTTAACCTTCTTTGTTTTTTACACCAACGAAATGTCCTAACCGACTAATATAGTACCCTTTCTAAAAGCCTGTCGCTGCTTCATCATTTTCTATTTTGAATTTTGTTTTATGTCTGTATGATACAGGGTGCTTTTAAGGAAGCTTCATTACTTTGAAATTTTGCAACATCCCAATGAAGTTAACTCTTATTTTAGATTTTCGCTTACTGTTGCCAAGACTCAATACAGCAGGATAATGATGTTAATAAGAATAACGGGAAACATTTAAGCCCGTCTCGATTGTGTACCAAGGCTTTGGGCCATATAAATATCTTTGTTGATAGTGTGCATACAGCATAGATATCCGTGCTACTTAATATTCGAAATAACAAGCTAAAACAGTAAATGCGGCCATCCTAAGCCATTGTGCAAAGGATATCTAGAACAAGGAATGCGTGAATCGGGAAAATTTTGGATAGGATTGAAGAAACTCCTCAATGATTATGCACGATGGAAGAGATCTTGGAAGCTTCGTGGGAGATAAAGGACACAAGAAGAAGAACTATTTTATTGAGCGCAGAAATGTTGTACTCTTTTTTTGTATTTTCTTAGTTTGTGTTTCAATTCTCAATACAAGCAAAAAAATTTAAGCTGATTTTTTTTTTAAATTTTCTTAAGTAAAAAAATTATCCAGTGTCCAATAAAAATTTGGTTTTTAAATAAAAAAATAATGAAATTCCATTTTCATACAACAACCCTGTACCGAGATAAAATTAAGGTCACAGCAGCTAGAGTTTTTCGTTTGGAAAATGACCGCATAATTTTCAAATGTGATATATTTAAGGTCTATAAAAATTTAAATAAGAGCAACTTGATAGTAGCAATTAAACTTTATTTCAGTACAATAATTTTTGGTAATCTTTTGGAGTACTTAAATTGTATTCGTTTATTTCATGTTTTTATTTATTTTTTTATTAGGTACTAATGGAAATGATAGGTTATTTTCTCGCACAAATATTTCAATGGTCTTAAGTCACATCTGATGTTATATTAAGTATTAAATTTAAATATATAAAATTTCAATACGTTTCAACTCATCGGAATATTGTATTTTGAATCCAAACAGATTACCACATGAAATCAGTTGAAGACGAAATATATTTTTTTAGAGAATTATTGTCAAATTTTGAAAAACATCAAAATGAAATGTGAAACAGTTCCAAAGCTGAACACAAGGTGTCTTAATTTGACTATGTTTTGGTTTTTTCAAATTAATTAAAAACCACTTTACAAAAGTAAAATAATTTTCAGGAGAAAATGTTCCTTTTAAAATCATATACAAAAAGTGCTTTAGTTTTTCTTTGAGTTTTTGCCATGCAAAAAGATTTCAGACATCAACAATCAGATACGCATATATTGTAACAAATAGTAAAAGGCATATTAGAACTTTTACGATTACGCCGATAATACTATCGGCAATAAAATTTAAACTTTAAAGTAATTGATATAAGCATGACATAAAATAAGTTTTATATATTTCTGTTGGTATAGAAAACATTTTAATATATTTATTAGATATGCTCGAAAAAAACCTTTATGTTCTTTTTCATTTCCTAATAAATGTTTACATATTTTTATAGAAAATGAGAAATTTGAGTTTCGAATTAAACCAATATTCTTGTAAAAAGTAAAGTTTTTTTGGCTTCACAAAAAAAAAAAAAAGGAAAACCTGTATTTAGATTCCAGGTGCAAACTCAATTTAAGTCTTTGATATAGATAAATATATATAAAAAAGTTTTCATTTTCTAAAACAAGTCTTCTTTCATCGGATTTATTCAGTAACTTCATCCGCTTCCCTGCTTCACTGTCAATGTTCAGAGTCTGCAATTTGGAAATTCTGTCAACATGTTGAAGACAAATACAACAACAGTAACAAAGTGTTGCAACGCAGTGTGCCAAATGGATCCGTTTCGAATTCGCTTCTTCGTATATTTTATCCGTCTCGAACTCATTTTCGTATGAAATACCTCTCGAAAAACCTTAAGGATCGTCCACATTGTTTTTCGTAAATTATTTTGTTATCAAATTTATAAGAGAATAATGGAGGTAAGCTTCATAATAATAATTATATAACATAAAATAATGTTGGTGAGTTCCAGGACGACTCCTACTTATTCCTCAAATAAATCGTTATTTTGTTTCCTTGAAACATCGTAGTAACTTTTGCTACTTAGTATAATGACAAAATACACAAAATAAACGCAATTAAAAAAGTTTCTGTTTTTTGGTAAGTATCTGCTTTTTGAGAAGTTTCTGTCTATCCCATAGTCACATGTAACATGTTTCCTGATCAGAATTATTTGAAAATTCTGACAAGAAATTCTATTCGGTTCAAAGATTAGCTTACGGAACATGTGGCTAATGATATAACATAGGTACTTTAACTGAAAATAACTGAACTGTATTTCGTATTCCTGATACCTTATTAATGATATGAAAATCTTGATGACAACTTGCCTTTTATGTTAGTGATCTGTGGCGATTTTTTTAAAATTTTTCCAGTTTAAACTGGGAATTAAACGGATTAATCTGTATTATTTAAAAAAAAAAACAAGTCCATCTCGAATCTGTTTTGTTAACAAAAAACGAATTCGTTTTGTTTACAAAGATCCGTATATGAAGTCCGTAACGCGTTCCAAACGGATCCGCGTCCGTTTTGTGCACATTGGGTAGACACTCACGAAAAACTTTGTTATCCTCTTGCTAAATCCTTTTTATGTCTTTCAATACCTGTTTGTGATTTGTGGAGGTCTGATACTTTATTGTTTTGTCGTTGTTCCTCCCAATTCTATTTATTGATTTTACGCATGTGTTTAATTCAATATACATACATGTTTTGATATAAATTAACTTTGATTTACTATGGAAAATTGCGTTTTTATTGAAAACTTTTCACAAACTAGACGCTGGTGACTTAATTCCGGTGAATAATTCCGTTATTTTTTCTTCACAAACATTGTATGTCATGAAACTCATTCAATTACAAGCATAAAAAAAATTAATCCAAATTTTTTTTATCGAAAACTTTTTTGTAATTGATAAAAAATATACTGGGAATTATGTTATTCTGAAAATAACTTCAAATTATACGAAACTTTTGATAAAAATTTGATCACTAATGCTTTCAATGGGTTGTTTCTGTCCTAAAGTATAATTAATTAATTTCACTGCCACACTGAGCTTTTACTTCTGACAGATTCAGGTTGTATATACTTTCATAAAATAATCAATTGCAAAAATAAGATTTTGATATGATGAAAACTAAAAAGCAGGTCATCACACAAGTCTACCTATTAATATTCGGATTTTTACTTAAATTTCAGCCTGAAATTGCACGAACCTTAATGTATTTACTCTAAACATTTCAACTTTAATATATGATATCTCAACAAGGAAGCATCATATTGAAGAGATTAATGGATAAAATTTTAAGCACAGCATTACTACTATTTGAAGGTAAATACAAAATACGTTTCAAAACTAAATTTTGATGCAAGAATGTCTCTAAATTAAGAAATTTTTTTTTTCGAAATATGAGAACCCAATGGCAAAATCTTTGTAAACTTGTATAAACTATGCTATTTCGGTTTCTAAAAGAGATTATTTCATTTAATTGCAAATAAATGAAATAGTTTTAATCAGTAAATTTGTAATTAATTAAATGAATTAAAACTTAATCTCATTATTGTACAAGAAATCCTAAAAAGTTTTTTAAGCTGAATCGAAAGTTTTTGGGACATGTCCTTTTCAGATTTGGTTATAAATCTGGATGGATATACCCATTGAAACAAGTATTTCAGTTTTGGACTACAAGCGCGGAGTTTCGGATAAGTCGTTGCAAAAAAATTTAAATTGAGAACAATGAAATATTTTAAAAAATGCATTTATATTCAAGATTATTTTAAAATAATTAATCCGTTAGAAACTGAACCATCATCATAAATATGCTGTAAATATTTTTTGTGAGCTGAGAAGAGAAAACATTATTATCACATATAATAAAAAAATGAGACTAAAAAACATTCATTTACTCTTAGTCCAGTGTTGACGGATAGTTGAATAACTCCAGCAATTTCAATCTGACGTGCCGTTTGAGCTTTCATCAACATTAAGCGTACAGTTTTTTGTTGCGATACAGTTAAATTATACCAATTGATTTTGTAAATTTCATCGACGAGTTCATCATTCTAAAATATTACCGGAACATCGATTGAAAAAACCATGTCATAAAATCAAATATATGAAAACGTACACAAGTCTCAGCCTCGGTGCCTAAGAAACAATACAAATACATGCAGACGAAGCAATAAAATAAATAAGGGTATCCACCTGTCCAATCACTAGTTAGCATAACGAAAAGTGTCAGTGTTATGGAAACACCGACCGTTGTCATCTGTGTTGTTATGACAACATTAAAGCAGCGATTATTCGTATTCATATATCTATAAATTCGAGGTACAAAAATATTAATATCTCTTACAAGACTTAAATTCGGTCAACACTTACTCCAAATACATTTTATGAAATTTAACAATATCCATTAACATTTCCGTAGTCTCTGGATTTTTAGCCGCATCATAAGTTTCTATGGCATCATTTAGGGCGGTCACCTTATGCTGAAAAATATCTACAAAGATTTTACTATGCGCCAAAAATACCATAGCGAACATATCACCCGCATAGTTACCGCATGTGCCTATGAACATACAGAACAAATGTGCACCCAAGGTGATAAAATATCCAACATTTGTATTTATGTCCACGGTGGGTAAATAAAAATGCATAATTAGCAAGCGTTCATTTTTAAAAAAGAATGTAAGTACTGGTACTGAGGTCATAAAAATAAATGTCACTATCAAAAAGATGCCAACAAACTTCAGTATCTTTCGAATGCGAGATGCCCGAAAATGTAGTGACTCCACGTAGTGTGCACCCTTATCCTGGTATTCTTCATACAGATTATGCAGTAAAATGTTGAAATTGGAATAGTCGCGCTTGTTTTTAACGGCTGAGTAAAGCTTACTAAGGCCCTAGGGAAACATAGAAAACGTAGAAAGATTTTAATTAGTAGTATTCGTATCCTTATTAAGAAGCTATTGATTTCTTTATCGCGATATTACCTGAAAAACGCTGCCTGCCATGCAAAACGCCTCCATAAGTAAACTCAAATCTTCAGCAATGTAAAATGCTGTACAGCAAAAGTATAGCACAACACTTGTTAAAGTCAGGCCAGTTACCCAGTTCATTTTATAATTTGGATTCGTTACATCAGCACCTACGAGGGTCGAACAAAATTTGCACACTTTCATTATTTTGTTGTACTCTTCAAGTGGAGAGTACAGCTTTTGTACTTTGGAGGTTTTTGTCATTGTGGCACTATAACCGTTAAGTTTTTAAAGTAAACTGACGTTGATTACTTATTCTCTGCAAAATTTATTCCTTACGCGAAAGCTGTACCATATGTGAACTTTAACATTTCCACCTGGCATTTGCTGTCATATAATGTTAATTTATTCAGGTGAGTGTACATAACTTGATATGTTTACAATTTAATTGTTGAAAACACTTTTCAATTAATTATTGCAATTATAGTGCACTTATGAAGAATGAATTTACTAGGGTGGAAGGTAAATCGTAGCGAAAATATGGTTTCTTTAATACCATCAACGGCTAATGCTCAAAAGTTTTGAGTAGGTCTATGTTGTTAGTCAGCGAAATTTCAGATCAATCAGTTTAAGTCTTAAGAATCCATTTTCATTTGAAAGTTGATTTCTTTGCTTGCACCTTTACATACATTTTTTTACTCGACGTTCTGTTTCAAAACTTTTGACTGTAATCTGAATGCTTCAGGACACAAAATTATAAAGTAAATTATTATTGTTCGCCTAAGTATAAAGTAAAAGCTAATTATGAAGTAATAGCTTCTACTTATCAAGATATTTGTGATCACCGATATTTCACCATAGTGAGGTAGATGCGCGCCAAAATTCATTTTTTATATTTATCAAATGATTTTGAAACATTTTTTAGAGTTGGCCGGGTAAGCCCCGCCCACTTGGTAACCCTTCTCTTATCAACATAAATTAGTGTTATTTATTCATTACTGCTAATGACATCGGATAGCTGTAATATTCTCCATCACATTTTTCTATTAACTGGCGAAGTTTTCTAGTTCCTTTTTTCCGAAATTAGAGCGCATAGGTTATTAAGAAAAACACTTTTTATAACAGGTAAGTAAAAATCCAATAAGCTAACATAATTTTTGATCGAAAAAAGTTAAAAACACATATCAGACACTTGCGGCGAAGAGTTTACATAGCCTTCGTAGCAAACAATTTTTTTTTTTTTGTATTCGGCTGAGTTGTTGAGTAGTTCCCTTATAAAATTTCTTCGTATACAGAAATTACCTAATCTGCCCTCAGAAAGGAAATTATTCATATTCATATCTATGATATTATTATGTCATTCATATTCGTGATTCTTATGGCATCGGATTGCTTAAGAAAATACGCGTCTAATGAACTACACCAAATGCCGGTATCTTATTTCAAACATATCAAAAATCTACTAAGAGAATTTTCTATATCTCAATTTCCGGGTATTTCTACAAATTGACATAAACAAAACATCATATGGGCATTTCTCTCATGTTGAACGGGACGGAAGTGCATTTTAAAGTGGAATAAAAGTCAAAGTTTCATGGCCATCTATAGAAAAGCACTAGTCAGCGAAATCAGGCAACATCTTTTTAATGCGACTAATTTTAAAATGTTATGGAATAATATAACTTTTTAATAGATTTCGTTTGATTGAAATATCTTATTAAATTTATTTCTTACAATACATAATAATCCATTCGAACGGGACATATTTTTCCGTTTTGGCTAACTTGGGCAATTTTCAAAACGACTTTAATATTTATATAAATAATATTATTTAAGATATATACAGTGATTAATAAAATTAATTTAATGTTTATATTTATCAAATTAATTAGTGAGATCAATTTTAACAAAGAAAAGAGGAAGGAGTCGATATTTTTCTTAAAAGAATGTAAGACTTGTCTTTTTGCTGTTAAAACGTATTTTTTGTAAGAGGCGTGGCACCGCTCACTAAAAGAAATATATTTTTACTCAAGTTTCAATCTATCTACATACCAAATTTCATCAAAATCGGTGTAGTGGCACAGTCGTGGGAACGTTTTTTCCCGTTAGGGGCGTGTAAACGCTTACAATTGAAAAAAAGTATATATGTCTCTTCTTCTCCTTACAACCTTTCCAACAACAAAATTATGCGATTATGTTGTGCTATGGCTGTGAAAAAGTGGTTTTACCGTTTTGAACTGGTTTTTACCGGTTGGCCTTTTGGCGGAAATGCCCATATATCACGGAACGCACTTTCTTGAGACACGTCCTTTTCGCTTCTGAGGGCAGTATTGTCGGTTGAATTCAGGAATTCTTTGAGAATTATTTTGCTGGGTACACGACACTAGACGACAAGTTCGAAAAGCATACCCTATAGTTTTTTCGACTTGAAGATGAAGTTTATACTCAGTTTCGTTGAATGTGAATTTCTTTAGAGGGACTGTGATCAGAGAGAAATTGTACCAAAAAACTTTTGCTTTAGGTGCTTCACCCTTAAGGGGAAGGAGTTTCAGGACAAGTGGTATACAGTAAAATTTCATGTATCTTTTCATATGACATGTTTGACACTGGGAAGAGAGAGGGGTATAACCAAATTACGAAAAAAGCATAACGTATTCTATGAACTTCGGTGCAAAGAGAGCCTATAACTTAAAGAATTAATGAATCTATACTGGTGAGAAGTTCACAAATATTTTTCTCTACTATTGAGAATTGCGGTGAGCGATAAATATCATATCTATTAAACCAGTGGTCGGCAGAGCGCAAATATCAAATATTTTCTTACTCTCAAAAGAGAAGGAAATGACAAAAGCACCAATCACTGCGAAAAATGTTTGCACATTTTGCTGTTTACGCTCCATATGATTTCATCATTCAGAGGTTGAATTTTAGTTATAAAATGGCTTTCTATATAAAAGTTATTAACTATCACTAAAACTCGCTTGCAGATTAAGCATTTCGCCTTGGCAAAAACAATTTTCGGCGAAAAAATATTTTTTTTGCCATTTGATTTGAAACATTTTTGCAGTGCATTAACGAAATAACCAGCTCATTTTGTAGTTTGCTTACTCTCGCTTATTCTCTTCGTTTGCTCGCGAGCATATTTGGTGCCGACCAGCGCTGCCACTTTGCTACTATCGTAGCAAATTTGCTACACTTAAGCAAAAAATAACACATTTGCGACTTTGCTACCCACTCTCATCAAATGTATCAATTTCGCTACATTTTTCCCATTTCCATAGAATTTTGTATTATTCATATAATTTTTCTTACTTTTTCTCCTGCAATTTTTTAATTAAACACATTTTCCAATTTATTGGCAACTCTGTATCAGCACTAGCTGAATTGTGAACTAAACAAAGTTTTCATGATTTCTAATGCCAGTTACTTTTCAAAAAAAATTGCTTTCTTTGCCACACAGCAGTGCATCTGCAGAGCGAATTTTTTCAGACCTCAATTTAATAAAAAATAAAAAAAGTAACTCCTACAAAATAGATACCATAGATATTATAATTGCCGCAAAATGTTTGATCTCAAATAAGGACACTTTATGGATGCCTTAAATAGATTATAATCAGATGAATTATATAATATGTTTATGAACTATTAAGCCCAATTTCCATGTGATCTTATCTTATCCCATATCATTGATATCGAATCAAATTTTTGTAAGAAAGAAAAAGCATGCGAACAGAACCTAATGCGCTTGGAGAATGCGAGAGTGAATAGCTTACATTTGCTATCTTCATAGCATGTGATGTCCTCCCTGATATTTGATAAGATAAGATAAGATCTAGGGGTGGCAATCTTCCCTCTAAATATAGGCTAAAGTAATCCTGGGATTACAAAGAGACAATCCCGGGATTTTCGGGATTAGAAAAAAATTTTATATTATATAATAAATATTCTTTTATATGACATATTTAAGTACAAAATCTCCAAAATAACTGTTTTCAATACATTTGATGAGCATGAAACATTATTGCATCAACCTGCAAAATGCACTTCAATTGTGTCTGAACCTTAAATTGAGTAAAAAAATATTTTTGTTTACATGATGAATTTTTTACAGTTTTTTCGATTTCAGTGCACTGTTTTACATACAAAATAGTCCTGGACCATTGGATGATTTTTAGGTAAATATCAATCCTACTTACCTCTCATACAAAGGAAGGATGTGGCTGGTAATTTTTCTTCAAAATGAGATTCTTCAATTCACATTAATTTAGCAATGCTGCTTTGAAGAAATGTTACAAACTGTGCGATATATTTTATAATTTCCTACTTATAAGAGAAAAACCGTTTTGAAAAGCATTCGATGAAAATTTTTTATCACTAGGAACATGAAAAGAGTTATAGAGACTCTAACCTAATCCAAACCCCATAAAGGAACATCTCTCTGATTTAAGCACCTCCATTCACACTGTAAGATTTTACAATTTTTATTGTAAAGCGTTTAAAAATTTGAAAAAAAAACATATTTTTCTTCGAATATTCCAATAAAAAAAAGTTCATAAAAAAGATGTAACTGGAACTCTGAATTTTGAGTAATCGTACTTTCTCACATAATATTTAAGAAAACTTCGGAATACTATGGATATGTTTTTTGTTTTTACTGCATTTTGCAAAAAATCAACATATTTTATATACAAAAATTCAGCCATAATAATGCATGTATGTTCTTTTTGCAGATATGCTATTTTAGTAAATGTCGTTGGAAATAAATTTATAAGAGCATTTCTTACAAGTCTATATATTGTGTTCCTTCAAAAATTGTAACAGAAAAAAAATTATGAAAGAAAGGTGGAAAAAAACGCAGCTGGCTAACAACACTTTTAAACATAATACACTTTTCTATATAATATATTAAAAAAGTTGCGAAAATCCGGGGAAATACATATATTTTTTTCTTAACAAAGTTTATGAGCTATGTGGTAAGCTCATTACCATTTTTCATTCTAATACTTCAAATATCCGTGCAATTCAGAAGAAAACTAAATTGGTTTTAATAAATCAAAAATAATGTGCTTTCCGGCAATACGCTACATTAGCACAGTTTGTTTCAAACCAGTTAACTAGAGCGTATTATCCAGCAGTTTCTGGTATTAAAATTTCCATATAACATTTTTGATGTTAAAAGTTCAAGTTTGATCCCAATGTGATACTAAGCCCAATGAAAATTAAAAATTTTTATAGTTTTTTTTTTCCTTGCCAAAGTTTTATCTCAGCATTGCCTCAAGTTTTCAAATTTCTTTTGAGAACTAAGAACTATGATTTTATTTTTTGTTCTTATGGCCACGATCTCCTACTGTGCGTCGTAGGAATTTTTTCCAGCTGCAGAAGATACTCAAACTTATGCCAGCGACTAAGTAACGAAAAGTATATAAATCATTGTTTGAAGCATATGTACATAATTTAATTAAAGATCTTCAACGAATGCGATAGTAAATCGTTTATTATTCATACAATTGGTGGAGTTTTACTTACATGCATGTAATGCAATTACCAGCTGGCATATGTGGCCCACGCTTTTACAACAAATTGATAAACAATATCATTAATTTAGGCTCAAAAGGGCAGAAAAAAGCTTAACTTCATGTTAATTTTTTCTTATTTTTCTTAAGAAAAGAATATCATTTAATCCCTTAAATGCTGCTGACCTCGTGCTAGTTGCCATTATTTACTTGACAAACAACTCGGCATTCCTTTTTAACTCAACTTCGTCTGTTTTTGACAAAGCATCCAATCTTTTCAGGTTGAGTAACAACAGAAGCAGCGGCGACCGACTTGTGATTCAGTCTTCAGCTACATTCATTCATCGCAGTGATTGATGATTATCACTGATGATGAGTGGCACAAAGTGAGCTGCTTTTTTACTTGGTCTGTCACAAAATTAGGAAGGCGTTTGATGCGTTGCAACAAAAATTCTGGCATTCATTTTTTCTTGACTACAATTTTTTTTCTATCCTTTGTTTGCTACATTGCTCCAAACAAAGTACTTGAATGCCTTAAGCTTTAGTATAATTTATAGCATGGGCGTATTATAACCAAGCAGAATGATGGAGGAATGTTGGATGAAAACTAATTGATTAAAAAAACCCTCAAAAGAACAAACAAAAAAAAAATATTTCATTAAAAACCCAGCATATTTAATGTATGGTGAGAGTAAGTAAACTCCACATTTTCATCATAGCATAGTGCCCTTTCAAAAAAAATTTCCAACTGAAATAGACAATTCAAAATATGAACTAGATAACCCTGAAATAATCCAAGGATCCACCATCGCATACATATCAGCGGAATCCTAAGACCATTTAATTGTCTAACACTCGCTTACATTTACATGCGAGTGTGGCGCAATGCTTGCGGCAACCACAAAATTTCTAATTGGTTTCGAGCATCCTCGGAAGTAATTAACCCACATTTACGCAACACGCACACATACTCACATGCTTAAAACTGCATATGTATTTGTATGCATAGGTATAAATACAATGTGTGCGTCTTTATTGATATCAATGAATAGAACAAAGCAGTAGCGGTTCCGGATGTTAATAGAAAAGCTTGGCATCGGCCAACCAATATCATGTGCAACACTACGATGAGGAGGACGACGACGATGACGACGATGACTCACAACCGCAACAACAATTGTCGAAATCTGTACAACGTACAAAGTCACATTGCACTCGCTCCAACTCCCCACCATCTTCTGCACCATCAAGCAATGTCCTTAACTGCACGCAACATAATCCAGCCATTTGCATTTGGTAGCAATTCAATGGCAGGATATCGATGAATTGTTGCGGTTTTGAATTTTATAGCAAAACACACACACAATCGTATGTAGATTCTTTGTAAGGCATGCATTTTTATACTAACAATCTAACCATTACAACGACAACAGCAGCAACATCAGTGCGTTCTCTAACTGTTAATTAAAAAAACCTCCCCTTTTGTTTTTTGAAATATTACTTCTTTCAATTTGAGTTGATTTCAATTTGGTATTGCATTGTGTTGGTTTTTGTTCGTTTGTGTACCTACCACCTCTGTGCTGAAGGTCGTTCCTAATGGGTTTTTGCGGCCTGTTTGAGTATAAATAATTCAAGAGGGTTTTTGTGTCGAACTATTAGACAGTTGAAGAGTCTTAAATCGAGCTTTTGGCAAACGTACATGTTTCAAAAGTTTGAAAATACAAAATTGATGCCAAATATTGACTTAAGTAGAGTGCATATAGCATTGATATTAATTTTTGTGACTTTTTTTTATAGTAGAAAAAAGATACCTACGTACATTATATGTATCCATTTTCTGAGGCAAAAAACGCGCCGTTTCACAAGATACCATAACAAAAACTGTTAAGCAGATAGCCAGGAGCAATAAAACTAATTTTTGCAAGTAGTAGAGTTTCCAGATGAACATTTCAAAGATTGCCAAGGTAAAGCACACAACAATACAGGACAAAATTGCTTGGACCACACGTTAGAAATAAAAATTAACAGAAGTTATTCTAAAATGCGTAAAGAGTACAAGAAAATAAGATAAAATTTTGCGAATTCGTACAAAAATGTACAAAAACTTTACCAATGCTAAAAGTAATGCCAAAATGTTCAATGCGTAGTTTCTCGAAAAACTCTCAATATCAGGTTTCTTTCTAGAATATAAAAAACAATCAATAGTGTCTATTTTCAAAAATATTAAATTTATTTTTGATTTTAAAAAATCAAAGTCACATATAAAAATTTTCGAAAAATAATTAGAACCATTCGAAAGGCCATTAAAAAATCACATGTGCAGTTCACACGTGGTAGAAAACTATACTGCGATAAATAAGACGAAAATGTTTTGTTAAATTGAAAAAAATAAAATAAAAATACCGAATCTTTTAAAAAATATGCGTCACAAAATAGAAGTTACCAAGCTACAACAACATAACACATAATTGCCTTTCCTTTGCTCTTTCTCGTCAAATATCAAACTCCACTGAAGAGAATTACGTACATACTTACATTACGCACACACACACTTATTTTTTGCTATTCCTATTTGCTCGTTCTCTGTGCAGCACTGCTTTTGATATTTTAATAACAATAACGCTTCGTTGGGAAACAATAACAATTACAACGAAGGAGAGCAATGGAATTTTTTTCTTCGCTATGACAAGGCTTTAGTAGTTACTCAGTGCAATACGTGAAAATAAAATATCTTTCAACGCTGATATCTAAACTTTTGCTTAACCGATCTTAAAGTTGATCACACTGCTCTATGCGCTCTTTAATTAGATATATCATATATTTCTGTAGCTATTCTAGATCTCGTTTACTAAGCCTTACAATTAAGAGAAAAAATATACTGAGTGAAAATACGGCTAAAAAAAAGTAGTGTCGCTTTTTGCGTTTCAATATACACACCTGATTTCAAATCACACCCTTGCTAAAGAAGTTTCACTTCAAAAAGCACTTGGAGTAAGATTTTTACAGTAAGATCAGGAAATAAATTATCTACAGGAAACAGAGGATGTCAAACAAAAATCTCAAATTATCATCTCCCCTACTTCGTCTGGTTTTTGAAGAAAAAGAAAAATATTTTGGGCCAGGTTTTTTGCTGCCAGGCTGGTCCTGTGCTATAATTTTATGTTACACTATAAATAATATGATATTTATGTATGTTCGCGCATCACGCAAAAACTATTTAATCGATTTTGATCAAATTTATTTAGTTTAATTGCTTAAGTGATTGGTCCTAGTCTCCAATAAAAATTAGCACGATATTTTTATTTGAATATTAAGTTATTAAAGTTTAAAAATTGCTTAAAAAAAATAATTGCGCAAATAGAAACAACATGCAAACATAACAAACCGTTGAATAGCAAATTAATGTGTTTGTGTGTGTGCGTTTTGTTTTTGTTTTTTCCTTGTTGTAATTATGTAAGTTGAATTTATTAAGGGGAGCCATGCGTGCTCAAATTGAAACCATTTTAAAAGCGTGAGAGTTAATTGAATTTCAAAACGAAACTCAATAAAATAAATAGAATTGCCAATGAAATAGCAGAAGAAAATAGACTACGCGCACAAAATTGCGGGAATAGATTTATATAAAAAAGCTGCAGAAAAAAACAGACTTCCAAACATAGGCGGAAGTTAAGTAAGTGGATAAAATGAAATTAAATTATTTTCTTTATGATTCATAATGCGAATCAATTTGAGAGTCACACTATCAACTCCGGGCAGTTGCACCAGAAAAAACTATTGCTTGACATCAGAATATGAGCAATCGAAACCATCGTCTCGGCGATTAAAGTACGACTATCCCGCGATTAAAAATATTTGCTGTGTTAAAATACACTTAAGTCGTCCACTGTGAGCATTATGTACATCCCAAATACCTTATTATAATTGATGACAAATTATTGTTGTCTTATATTGTTGCTGCTGCTACTGATGCTATTTTATTGTTATTTATATTGTTGTTTTATTAGGCCTGATTTGGCTACTACTATAGAATTTATGTAGTACACTAAGCTTCCTGACAGTAGAACTAAAGTGGATTTGTTAAATTATGCCACAAACAAACACGGCGTGTACTTAAAAAAGGATTAAGGACATGAATACTTAATGAGTAATGATGCTGCTGCTTTCGTAGATATTGCAGTTGGTACCTAAATGATGCTTTCAATCTGAAGCTGTTAGGCATAGTCTGACTTTTTAACGTGGTAAAAATTTTTCATTTTTATGATATGCTTTGATTTTGTATTCAAGTCAGAATTTTCTCTAAATTTAATTAAACTTAAATTTTTTTTTAAGTGGCACAAAATATAAGAGATTTGGTGTTTGAAGAGCATTATTCCCTCTAGGTATATGTATATATTTTAATTTTTAATGCTGAAATTGTACCTCACCCTATCCTCACATACAGGATCAGTATGTATGCTTATGAAATTGCGTTCAGAAAATTTGTTTATCAAATTTTTAAAGTTCACTTCACTTAATGCCTGCGTGAGCAATTATGATACTTGCTACCCACAATAAAAGTGGCTTGATGCACTAGAGTGTACCAATATTTATTTTTTACGATTTTTAAAAATTGTGAATACTATTTATGTTAAATGTAAATTAAATCTTATGTCATTATAACAGTTATAAAGTTTATGAGCACAATTTTATGAAATTGGAATTGATTTCTTGAATATCATTTCGAAAATAATTGATTTCTTTGTGAATGAAGTTATGGAATCGAACAATTTTATATCTATCCCAAGGGATTGAAATTTGGAACTGACTTTTCAATTTTAAGTCAAAAGGATTTTATTTCTTTGATAGCTTTATCCGAGGAATTTAAATTTTTATTCTGAAAAATTAATTTTCATTTTAGATTTGAAATAAATTTTTCAATTTCGTGGCAAAAATAAATGTTTCCTTTTCAAAGAAAAAAAATGTGGAGTTAAAATATTGTCACTCTATGCTAAGGAATTGTTCTAACAAATTCGATTTTTTAAGAAATTGCAAAAACGAACTCATTTTTTTAAATTAAATGTTTGCATCAATCGAAGCAAAGTGATCTTTAACTTATGTTGGACATCAGATGTAGCGATTTTGCACCACCATTGTGAAAAGGTGTTAAATGATTGTTGCTCATCATCGAAAACTGCTTAGACACCAGTATGAGCTATTTTGCTTGCAATTTTTACAGATACATTTTCTGTCAATGTGCGAACCATCGAAAAAATCTCCGAAGCCAAGCTCTTCCAGTGACCTAAATGGTGCCTTAAAACTTCTTTTGATCTTTTCCAGTCGTATTAATTTTTACGATTTCTGGAATGATATCGATAACGAAATAATTAAAAAATGACCTTATGAATTTATTTTTCCAATTCTCCATTGCAATATATGGAAAGAAATCAAAAATGAATTAATATTCTATTTCTCGTAGAATTGAGAATGTCAATTTCATACTCCAATTCCAATTACAAATGGAGTTTTCATTTTTCAACTCCAAGGCATACATTTTTTTCCCTTGAAATTGGTAAAGTCGATTGCGATTTCTTAGATCTGAAATAAAATTGACATAGGAAGAATGTCACTTAGCCGTAGAAAGTGTATTCCAGTTCTCTTCAATTGGATTTGTAAAATACTCATCACTTTTCTACCACGCTCTACTCGTTATAGTGGTGTCCTATAAATATTTATTTATAAATTTTTACATCACTCTAATAATGATTATGACTTCGACTCGACTTAAGTTGAGGAATGTTGTAATTAAATCATGTTTTATAATTTTTTATTATTATCTTATGAAAAAAGTTTAGAAGTGCAAATTATGTTGAAATTATTATGCCAATTTTGTTCACTCGAGAGTAGTGGGAGGCTATTCAGATGGTAAGTATCTTGAGCATAATTATTTTTTGTATACCCTCACAGTTACTCTGGCATAAATTGTAGCATCATCATAAATATGCTGTATATATTTTTGGTTACCTTAATAAAAAAAGATATAATAAATATAAGGCTTGACCTATACAATGATAATTTCTGTTACCGTAAGACCAGTATTGACCGATAGCTCTATAACACCTGCGATTTCAATCTGACTTGCTGTTTGTGCTTTCATCAACATAAGACGCACCAATTTTTGCTGAGATACTGTCAGATTGTACCAGTTTATTGAATAAATTTCTTCAATAAATTCTTCATTCTTGAAAAATAAAAAAATATATATATACTTAGAATTATTGACAGATTTTTGCATTAACAAGCTTCACTTGTCTCACACTTGCAAAATTTTTGAAAAGTCTTAACTTGCAAATATGCTATAAGTTTGCCGTCAGGTGAATGCTACGTTTCGCAACGCTTTATTTATTATAAAAATTTTTGTTTTTTTTAAATGTTCTGCGCATTCAAAATCAACGTTTGCAGATCGTTTACCCAACGACTTAGTTCAAAATTCCACTTCACGTAAATTTTTGTTCTATAAATATGCCGCAAGTACGAAACGTAACTTTGGCACCACAGTAATTAGTGAATATATTATTATACTTACGCATATTTCAGCCGCTGTTCCTAAAAAGCAGTATAAATACATACACATGAAACAGTAAATCATGTATGGATAACCACCTGGCCAATCCCCTTGAACCAAAATATAAAGTGTTAATACAATGGACAGTGCCGCCGTGGCTATTTCTGTTGTTATAATATTATTGTAGCACCGATTAATTGCCTCCATGAACCTAAAAAGTTATTACATTTAAAATTTTATAAAAATTGTTTTAATTACTAAAATAAACCAAAGCTTATAGCTTCATTGGACCAAGTATAGGCTCCATGGTATCGCTTCGCTCTTGGTGAACAAAATCACGATGAAAATGCATTGGGTCAGTCATTTATTAAAGCAGTCAGCTCATAAGCCTAAACTATGCGCCCATCAGAGTTCATCAGAAAATTTATTTCTGGTGTATCAAAACAGAAAAGAATTTATGATTATTTGATTGAGTTCAATACATTGTATTTTAACACCAAAAAAAGTACATTCAAGAGAGAAAAATTAAGAACATAAAGCGCTAAAGCTAATCATACTGGCTTCATTCGTTGCTGAGCGAAATCATCAGTGACTGTTGCTTGCTTGCTACTTCGTTTTGACTCGCTTGCAGCGAAGCTCCTGCAAGAAAAGTGGTCTATCAAATGAGTAACAGAAAAAAGAATTTCGACTTTGTTTTGTTTCACTTTTTGCTTGGGTTCAGATCTTCCTTACATATCATTAACACGACATGGCGTTCTTCTTTCCTCAGGATTCAAAATTTATTACGAACTATTAAGGTCGAAAGTCAGAGGCTTCGCCTTCCTTGTGTAGGGTTCATATATCAGACGTAAATTTAAAAAAATTTCATGTCAAACACAACTCCACACTTACACATCTTTACTTGTTAAAATAACATGAAATTTTGGCCGATGGACAACAACTCCGAACCATTGAGCGCCGTATAGTAACCGAAATTTAACAACTTAATTTCACTATTTTTAAATAACACAAGCATACCAAACACATGAAAACGAACTTATTACAATGCAGGCTCTATCTATTATCTTTCAAACTTACCCAATGTATTTTTTGTGAAATTTGACAATTTCAATTAACTTGCATGTAATCTCTGGCTTTCTGGCAGCGTCATCAATTTCAATATCTGCATTTAAACTAGCCACCTTATGCTTAAATATATTCACAAACATTTTCGAATGCATTATATAAGTCATTGCTACCATATCGGCAGCAAAATTGCCACAGAGCCCACAAAAATACAGAGCATATGTGCACCCAATGTGCTAAAATATCCTACATTAGTATTCATATCCATTGTTGGTATATGAAAATGCATTATAAGCAATCGCTTATCCTGTGTCACATAAAAGAACCACGGTACATTGATCATCAAAATGACGGCTGACAAAACCATAACGCCAACAAATTTCATTATATTGCCAACACGAGTAATAACCGCATGCAAAGACTCTGCATAATGATCACCCAAATGCTGATGCTCTCGATATGTGCGTTCCAATAAAATGTTTATTTCGGCGAAGTCCCGCTTGGTGCGTACGGCGTTATAAAGTTTAGAAATGCCCTATGGTAAATGATTTTACTGCAAAAGTTTCTGCATTTCTCATTTTCAAGATTTACCTGTATCACACTACCCACCATGCATAAGGCCTGCAAGAGTATGGTCCAATCTTCTGTTATAAAAAATGCCGTAAAACTGAAGTACATAATGATACTTGTTATGTTACGCCAGTAACCCAGTTAATCTTGAAATGAGGATCGATAACATCGCAACCTACACAAGCGCAAGCAAGGCGTGATATCCTCATTATTTTAGTGTATTTTTCGAGTGGCATTTGCATTTTTTTGACTTTGGACTTATCCATCGCTGCACTTTTTGTGATGTGCTGTCACCTGGAAATGTTTCTATTCATTGTTAAGTTTAAAAATATATATTTGCAATAGAGGAAAATGTAAGAACTTAGAATAATTTGTCTCAATATAATAGAGACTATGAAGCAATATTTGAAACAAAACTAAAAATTGTTTAGAGGCATTCACTAAAGTTACTTATTCGAAAGACAAAGAAAAGTTTTCCAGCTGCCTAAGACGTAGCGTATCGGTCGAAATGGTCCGAAATGTACTCTGGCTATATCCAATTTCGTGTTGCTTATATACTACAAAGCATTGGCAATACGAGTGTATACTATGTGCATTTTTTAGTCCTATTCAATTTTTCTTCTGCATATGCTATTTTGAAAGTCTCTCTTTCGAATTGCAAATTTCATACACATTACATACATATATGAGACTAGAAACACTTGCACTTGACAGCTACTGTCATAGTATTTATTCCATTAGAGGTGTAGTGTAAATGATGATAATTGTTAGTAATTGATGGCAGAATTACAATTATAAGTTTTTATAATATTGTTGAAAGATGCTAACATTTTTCATTCCATCATGAAAAAATCCAATATGAATACATATATGTATGTGTATGTGTATATGTATTATATATTTAAAGGATAGCAACTGCAGTGAAACTACATATGAAAAATTCATTGAAATCCTTTTTCACCCTACACCCAAGAAAAAGAGGCATGTAAGCGTACTAATGGTCAGACCATTGCGTTATCAAGAGGTAGGTGTGGCAGAAGTCTATTTTCGTCATTATTTGAGTGAGTAACACAGATAAAAGTTTTAATTAAAGTTATCAGGCAAGTATAGGTTATAATATTTTTAAAGT